>MU278348.1:793958-1393958 GCA_022385755.1 Trametopsis cervina
GCGGTCTACCTGTCTTATCTGCGGGCTAACGGAAGGGGAATGGTAAGGGTGAACCAAGGCAAGGCCATACACATTGTCATTAAGAGTGTAGGTGAAAACTCTGACCAGTTCGCAAAAGACGAGGAGGGATCCGTCGAGATCAACAAGGACGTTGTCGTAGCGTGGACGTCTGTGAAACAATGGGGAGCAGCGAAGTCGGTCGGTGAGCAGACGCCACGACACAGTCGATTCGTAGTCGACCTTCAGATACTTGCATTCAACAACCTTATCACACTCCCAGTCAGTATTCGGCTTATGGTAGTGAGAAGGATTTTACTGAACCTTATCTTCGTCCACAATCGACACAGAAACACGTTCCTCACCACGGTCGCGAGACAATATGTCCGCTAAGCATTTCGAGAGCTTCTGTTTGAACTTATGGAATGCGGGGTCACGGAGAACCACGGTGTCACCCTCGTTTTGCATGGTGAATTCATGGATGGATACCAGACGTTCTCGCGAGCCAAGATAAACCTGATTGAACTGCCATGGTGACGACCGCTCCTCAACTTCATTTGGTTCTGCCTTTGACTTAGCGCAATGTTCGTCCCACGCGGTAACGTGCGCATGGATGGTAGAAGAAACAAACGACCGATCCTCAAGATTACCGAGCTGGATAAAGTAAGCG
The DNA here is from genome assembly GCA_022385755.1 of Trametopsis cervina. Lineage (NCBI taxonomy): Eukaryota > Fungi > Basidiomycota > Agaricomycetes > Polyporales > Irpicaceae > Trametopsis > Trametopsis cervina. The sequence goes on from MU278348.1 coordinate 794,626, forward strand.
AAGTGTCTCGATTAAATAGTAACAGCGCAAAGGGCTCACCTGTTTCTCGACACTCTTGAAGTTAGTCATTAGCTGGTAGTATAGGCGCATCTCGCGATTCAGCTTTTCATTCGGCTTCGTGTCCATATTTGCGATAACACCTTTAGCGCGAATGTCACGAACCGCATGAGTATGGGAGTGAGTCTTGATTATTGCGTCCCAGTCCTTGTTAATGCCCGATGTGTTTCCGTAGGCCTGTAGTAATTCGGCCAAGTAAATTAAGACCTGTGCAACCCAAACGAAAGGACGCACCTTCAGCTGCTCGTCAAACTGTGAGAGGGTTTGCTCGAATGCAGCAATCGTCTTCTCAGTCTGAACCTCCAGGGCCACGAGGGCGTTGAGTTCGATCCACTTACGGATCACCTTCAAAAGGGCATATCCCTTTGGTCCTCCGTACTTCATGATCGGACCGTATACTGCATGTAATAAAACCTTCACTCATCAAGCTCGCATAATCAGTGCATTATTAGACGTTATAAAACCATCATGCACCTTCGACAAGTCCTCCCACTTCTTTCCATCGCTAAAATCCTGCTTGAAAATTTCGCCGTCGAAATGTGCTAAACCCTCCCATCTAGGCATTCGAGATAATCTAGAGCGAATAATCAGCAAATTCGAATGAATGCCGATGAACATTACTTACAGCTCTTCAATCCGGACCCTAGCTTCACGTGGAAGTTCCTCGACCAGGAGCTTCAGTTGTTGCAGAAGATGCTTCTGCCACAACCCGATAATGTATGCATGTAAGCGATCGAACGAGAGTGCCTCATGTACGTCTGAATTTGCAACATCCCAGAAGGCATTCTGTGGTCATGCGATGAGATTTGAACCGGAATAAAGAAACACGACACACCGGAATATCTCGCAGCCCGAAAATCTTCAGGATCTGATTTTTTTGCGCAGAGTGGGGCTGTTTGATTAATGTCTCGGTCTTTGAGGCGCTGCGAAGAGAATATGTTACACTGAGGTCAGAAAGTGTCCCTTTAGGTATAATGCAGATCGGACATGGTGCGAGGGAGCGCAAACCACGAATCAAGGCAAAACGGACTCTACGGTAAAAAGGGCATCAGATCTCGGATGACGTTGCATTCAAAACCCTCACTGTTCTTCGTAGTCCGCTGATATGATGTTGATGAATGGGAAGAGGGTGCGTAAAATGTTGTCACCACACCGATAGTGGTACCCAACTTTCGAGTGTCGGGCAATGTCCTTCAAGAACTCTTTGAACGCACTGTGATAGACGGCGTTCTTGAAATTGACGAATTTTGTCTTCTTGCTGTGCTGGGCGTTCTCCTCAACCTGTCTCGCACAGAGAATAAGTTAGCCCAGTATCATTACATCGAGCGAGATATCACATACAATAGGAATGAAACCGACTATCCGTCCTCCCCCCAAAAAGCCGCCGTTTCGAATATGCGCGGGAAGATTTCCGATACGCGCAACGATGAAGTGTCCCTTCTGCTTGCCGAAATTTGAGAGTTTTGCGGTATCTGCCCACAGGATGATTGACAGTGGCTTGCCTGTGGGATCCATTTTAGTGATTTCGGACTATGAAGACAAGATGAGACGAAAAATTGAGCGAATGCGCGAAAGATGCGAACCTGTGCTTTGGCGAACATGGTGCCTGTCCACGGCTCGTCATAGAAGCGCACCCACTGCTGCCCATCGAACTTAGAAAGCCGCTGCGCGTCCCATTCAAAATGGGGTGCCAAAAGGGGGTCTTTCACTTGATATAGAATCCAGTCCCAGAGAGACCGATGATGAAATTCAAAGGGCTCTGTTATGTCTTTATATTTCACCTCCATGTTCGTTGTTTGAAACTATAAATGCGTTGAAAATGAACTACATGTGTGGATCAAAGGGGACTACAACCTACGGGCGCATGGTGGAGATTCGCGCGTTCCCATGCATTGTGGACGTCTTCGACCCTCTCAAACGTCATCTCCTTGCTGCTGCGATAACCATCCTTAATGAGCGCAAGGAGGCGCGCCGTTAGAGCTCCGCTCAGATGCGCATCATGAGCAAACGCCGCAACCTCGAAATCCATTCGAGAAGCGAATGGATGCCAAGCAGTCTCCTTGAGCAGCTCTGGGTCGGCTTTACGCTTCTCTTGTTTATACTCCTCGAACGGATAGACCACCGTGAGCCTCGACCGGCCGGAATTCTTGTGATACTCAACTTTTATATCATCGCGAGTTGGTGGAGAAGGTGCGGTAGGGAATAACGGCGCTGAAAGTGGTAGAGGGGTGGGGGGCATTTCTGAATTGTTCACATCTGCGTAGCCATCAGTGCTTCCCCCGTGACAGTACATGCCAAAGAACATACCAGAGTGTTGAAATGCATCATCGTCGTCCGGTATAGAGAGGGGTTCAGCGTGTACGTTGTGGGGCCCGCTCAATATTTGATGGTCCGAAACCGAATCAGACTCGTTGGATTCAATATCTAGAGGTGCTGCATCATGAGACTTTGTTGCGGAGGTAGAGAGTGACCTACCGCTGCCACCAAGCAGTTCGCGAGATGGACCAGGCGTGGGAGATGGAGGGTCGGCCTGCCTCGCAAGTCTGCCTGGTATACTGATAAACCGTGAGTTAACAGGCGTGACAGTTGACACATACCACATTTTGGGGTTCTGTGCAAATCCGCTTCTGCTGCCCGTTTCCGGTTCTCTTCATAAAATGCGTCGAGCTCACGCTCCGCTTGACAAGACTTCTGGTGCCTTGGTAATCCCCGAGGATCGCACTCCCTCTGGCAGAACTTGCAGGCAACTCGAATGTCACTTGAATACCTGCCAGTTTTGGGGGCGTTTGCTTTTCTTTTTCTGGTCCATGAGGCGGGCATGTTAGAGGGACTGGATTATGAAGCAAGCGTATTAGCCTTCCGCAAATTATGGGAGACGAAGCGAATGGAGTCCTACACGTACCAATATCCCACAGAGAATAGCTAACAGCTGAAAACAGGCGGGGGATTAGCGAAGAGGTTGGAAAACAAGAGTTGGGACCCGTGTCAAGTTGAACGATGGAATGGGCGCCTCCAGATGAGTGCAAGAGGCTTTATCGAGGCCTGGAGATAAGTCGTCTGATCTAGAGGGCATCATGTGATTGCTAGAGACCCCCGTGCAAATATCGAGGGTTCGCGGGATAAGGACTTTGGCGCTCTAGATGCCGAAATAGGCAGGGTGTTCCCTCTAGAGATTCAATGATATTTCTAGAGCTTTGATCAATAATCACTACGTATCGAGACGCTATCGAGATACAATCAAGAGCACGTCCGGATGCACCCGGGATGCCCGCGTCTCTGGAGGGCGTTTCAGTTTTTCTGACACACCTGTGAGACCTATCACTGGACAATTCGTCAAGGTACTGTACAAATTCTGCCATTAGTACGTAGCTCTACTTCCCACACAGGCAGAACTTACCTTGTCTTTCTCGTCCTTCAGCCACACCTTGAACTCATCGCTGCGCAGGAAATAATCCGACTCGGAGATGGGCTTCGCGTCGTTGGGAAGCCTTACAACGCGTTCAGAAGACTCTGAACGGCCTCTAGAGCGCGACCTCGACCGTTCACGAGATCGCGAGCGGCCTCTTCGGTGGGAAGGCATATCGTGTGCAGTTATGGCTTGTTCTAAGTTCCAGTGGCGCGCCTGAAGCTGTATGGAATGAACAGGCGCTAACGAAGTAGATTACCGATTTCGAAGGCAATATTCAATGGAACCTCGCTGATTGATAAATTTGTTAGAGGTAAGACCTCTGACTCGTGAGCTGTACAGAAACCAATCATGTATCGATATTACGACATTATAGAACAGATTACATTCTATGTCTTAGATATAGTAGCATCAACGCTCTGACTATTATCCTGGATATGTAGCTCGTCCATGAGCTGCATAACAGTCTCGAAGCCAACCTCATCTTTGCTCTTGTTTGACCCCGATTGACGGTTGTTGATGAGTGCCCAGACCATCCTCTCATCCCAGAGCGCCTTGTTCCTCTGCAATGTGACGAGATATTGGTCCAGCGAATACTGACTAAACTTTTCGTACGCCTCTGTACCGGGCTTCGGTTTAGTAATTTCTGTGCCGGGGATGCACGTCTCCCAAGTCGAGTCGCCTATAATAATACGACAAGCACGAGTGCAAATTGAGCGCTCATAGTAATATTCAACGAAGAGTATCACGCACCATATACCTCCTCCGAAATCACCTTCCTGCTCTTCATGATCTCCTTTCGCAGCTTGGTCTTAGCCGTCAGAATTAGATAAGTGAGTTCCGCAATGATATCCCCGCCAATGTTCTTTACAACACTGGTCGTGACGTCGCCTCCGATGTTCCCAGCCTCCAGACACCGCTGCACGAATTCTGTGGAGTACATCGCCCCAAAGTTCCTCGCGGTCATACCCTCAGGGCATAGCCGGTCCACATCGACGGCAAGCTTGAGTGGCGCGTTAGGGTCCAGAGGGCGCACTTTCTTCCCCGCCTGGGCAGCCTCCTTCTCTCGCGCCTTGTGCGACTGCACTAAACGCGTTCTGGCGGCCTTGGTGAATTGACCTGTGAGCCACTTCACTGTCTGCTCGTGATCCCATGTGCGGGGATCGGAGGGGTTGTATGGGGCGGGTCCGCGGGGTTTGGGTGGCGCGGTCTTGAATGGCGAGGCATACGATAACGTATTAACGCTATGGACCGAGTCTTGGATGTGGGGTGATACGTGCGCGATGATTATTGTCTTCGATGGCGTTCTTGCCTCCACGTCGAACACAGGCTGGTCAAGGTTCTCGTCACAGACTTAGGCTGCAAACGCAATCGGTACACACCTTCAGGAGCATCGTCAACTTGTTGGCACGCCACGGGATGTGCACAAAGCCGTCCTCTTGCGCCATCTTGGCCTTCGCGCGCACACATTCCTTCAGTTGCATGAGACTGTTGTTATTGTCACGGGACTCCACCATGCGCTTTTTGTCGTGGCCCTTCGAATCTTCGTATCGCTCGCTCCCAGCGAGACTATCGTACGGAGTATCTCAGCAATGTGTGATAGAGCTTTACTACATAATCCAACGCACTCGACCAGAATCAACTGCCCATCTTGTGCAAATGGCATAAGTTTGTTCTTGATTCGGATGTTCAGCAGTGCGTGACTTCGGCTGGAAGTAGCATTTCGCGCGGTCGCTGAAACTCGCCTAAACGATGGGTCAGTTCTCGATAGCTGTAGAAGTCAGTCTAACGCTTACCTGTATGAGAGTGCTGACGTTATGAGCTCATCCAGATGCTCCGCCGACTCGACAACGCGAGACATGACGCGCGGGCGCACGTCCCCATTCTAGACAATCCTATGAAGTCATGACGGGAGACAACGCAGCATCGACGTACCTTGTCCTCGCTCACAGCAACCTCCTTCCTCACAGGACGGCCTTGATCGTCAAGAGGCAAGTCATCGGCAGGTTCCAGGAGGTCCACCACTCCCTTGCCCAGCAACTCTAGAAATGTTACGCTGAACTCGAACACACCGCCCCCGTCCTGCAACTCGGGATGGGAGTCCGGGCTCACTTTCCGCTCTGCGGCGAGCAGTCGGGCGCCGGTCTTCTCGGCTGCGAGAAATAAGTCGCGAGCGATACGATACTCGAGTGCTTCCATCGTGTACGTCTTGCCGGTACCGGTTTGTCCGTAGGCGAGCACACATGCTGTGCCAGACGCCAGCGCAAGAGGTATCATCTGCATAGGACGCAGATCAATAAGAGTACTCCGAGCATATAACAGGAATACTAACATCGTTGGCGATGACCGTGCGCTGGTATACCTCGTCGTTGTTCACTTCCGGACCGAAGGCGACGTCTGAGGCGTACTTCTTATGTGTGAGTGTAGGACCGGACCACTTTCGTTTCGATGTTAGCAGTATGCACAGTGTTTCGCCAATGCAGATAGGCGTACCTTCATCCCAGGCACATGAGCGACAAAGATGCCAGGCTCGGCGCTGGCCACTGTCACACCAGAGCAGAATGTGGTCTCTTCTGCATCGTCTTCGGTGGCAGCAGCACTGAACTTGTTCTCCGCCTCTTGCGGGAGCGGTGGACGCGTTCTGAACGCGACATTCACGTCCTTTCCGCGCTGTCCAGTGAAGTCTTGCGCCTGGATATCTTCGAGTGGAGTCGTGAACGGAGTACAAGGGGGCTGTTCCTTACGCCATTTCTCGAGCTCCTCTCGCAGATGCGGCAAGTGTGTTGTGGTCAGGGAGGCAGAGGAGGCCATATTGAAGCAAATATAGTGAGGCGAACGCTGCTGGTGTGCTGAGGTCGTGCAGGTCCGGATCTGTTTATCCTGGTGGCTTAGCCTATGTACTTATCATACAGTGTGCTGATCTGTGAGATTATCATCCATGATACCACGTGGTAGCCCAATCCTCTGACGTCCATGAACGAGCGGCAGCGATACTTGACGGCAGCGAAGTACTGTAGAGCGCGGGCATTTCTGAGTCATTGATACTTGAAGATTGGAGATAGTTGAACACTAGGAGTCACGTTCGAACCCGCTGCCGATGTAGTGACTCTTAGTTCTAGGCTGGGACAATGGTTGTACGGTAGAGTAAGGCGGTAGTGACATGTTCAACATCTATTGCGAGGAGTAGCGGGAAAAGAACATCACTGCGAGAAGAGGCGGTGATGACTCAGCATAGTTGCGTTGATGCTCCCCATCAGGAACACAGCGCATCAAAGAAGGTACGACTCCGCCTGATTGTGAATCGTCGAATTGAACCGTCAAGTACAGCGAGGCAAGTTGATATTTGTAGGCAGTTCACCATCCAGCTTCGCTTATATTAAGCTGACATTGCGTTTTGAGGTTCAATAGGAGATTATTAAAACGTAATATATCATCAGTTCGTGCTAGATGACAAGCCCAGTTTTGTCTCTCGTGGATTGCGTTCGCGATTCAGAGCTTACGGACGCTCATCTATCCTCCTACGCTCTCCTGTGAACACACAGCAGTCTCTCAACTTCGGTACCTGAGTGTCAGACTCACTACACGTGAACATTCATGTCCTTTCCCGTCGGAAATGGGAGGTATGTTAATAATCGCTTGCGCCTCTTCGGATTTGTGCAATCCGAATCATTCGGTGCGCCGCACCAAGCCTCGACTACTTCATTTCGCTCTCAGGTTCTTAACAGGGTCGCGATGATTGCTAGTACTATTTGTGCGATGTACCAGGTGCAGTCTCCGATAAATGTATCATATTCTCTGTAGCTCTTCTGCTGACAATGCACACCACCAGCGTAAACCCATGTCTTTCCTTTGAGGGCAAGTAAAGATTGTACACGGCCAGTAGGCTCCTGAACAGGCTTTCCCTCCTCTGGATCTCTAGCGATAAAGGCGCCGAAGTCTCTATTTCCAACCTTTGAACATCTCGCGCCACACTCGTATTTATGACGCGAGCCGTCTTGGCCGACAACGTCAGTTTATTCGAATGTCAGTCTCGCAGATTACGGGCAATGCCTGTGTCCCATCGGCTCCCTTAGCAATACGGACACTGCGGTAGACTGGTTCTGCTCGACTCCGGGAATGATGGTAATTCGAGTTTCATCCTATGTTTATAACCGGTTCGCAACTCATCTTTGTCCGAAGAGATTTGGCGGAACCTATGTCTGCAAACCGAGCCTACTCTCACTTTTACTCCAATGACGACGGCGATAGCCAACCGACCCACCCGGTGAAAGACGAACAGCGGGGTCTGCTGTAGAGAACCGCGCACTCAGTCTGCTTAATGCAGCGGTGGTATCACTCTCCCAGGGCGAAGACTAGAATCCTTGATCGACAGCCACGAGGATACTGACGTCCTGTCAAATTTGGCGACGGCGCACTGAATACTCCCCAGTTTGCGCTCGAAGATGCGCCAGGTCAGCTGCTGTTCGCTTGAAGCTACATCTCCACCCTTGATGTCGATTCATTCCTCTTGCCCGATATTGAAAGTTCGTGTAATCTGGCTCCAGGACATACGTCGTCCCGCCACTCTCCCAAAGTTACTCCAAGTCGGGGTTCGGGAGGTGGCGTCTTCCTGACTTGAGATCGGTGGGGTTTATGCAGCCGTGTGGGTGCGCATGTTGCTTCTCGTCTGCCGATGTCAAGGTCGGTATGTCTCAACCCGTTGTCAAGGTCTGATCATGTGCTGATTTGTTCGGCGGAGATCACTTCGTGTGGTTCGTGGCCAGAAATCGTCAGAACTATACGCTGTGGCGTCTACGAAGAGGCCGAAGCAGCACTCCCGGGACATCGAAGTCCCATAAACCGCTCACTGCCCGCCAAAAACTCCAACGTCGTTTCAATTTACAGAGTGATCGACGGTCAGTCGGTAGCGCTTCCATTCTTCTTTTTGGCGTTGCTCCTCCCGACGTATCCCATACTTGGACTTAATTTCTCTCGATTAGGAAAGTGAACTGTTCGAAAGCCAACCGTCCACTCGCGGACTTCGTGCTACGGGGGAGTATATAGACTTTGGCCTCCACCGAATCCCTTCTCTTCACTCCTTCATTGTCCCCGACATGAACTCTGCCACCGTCTCATCGCAGTCTTCTCTCCCCGCTTTCAATGCTGGCAGGCGTCCCTCTGCTCCAGGGCTCAGCTCGTCTATTTGGGCCCCTCAGCCTCAGCCTTCAGACACCGCCTGGTCTAAAGCGATTGAGTCGATCAGCAGAGCTAACGAGGATTTCCCCAGGGACCCCTCTCGTCCAGATTTCCGCCGTACTAGCTCTAACCCGATCGGCAGGAACAGAGAGGATGTCTTTGGACCGCTTGACACCAGCCCTGACGGCAAAGGGGGTATCGGGGCTATCGGTGACGGTCGCAAAAGATCGTCTCCTGAATACGATCCCATGGTGAGTTTATACTGCAGATATATGCGTCTAAAATGCGCTGAATATATTGGCTAGCATGTACACTCATTGCTAAGAACTCTAAACCTCAACTCCCCTGCTCCATTTTCGTCCGACTCCTTTGCTGGGGGGTTCCTGCCGTCCAACATCTCTCCTGACGTATCTCCTATTTCTACTACCTCCGCTCTCCTCACTCCGCCTGACCAATCTCCTGCAAAAGGCTTCGGAGAGTGGAAGTTCAACCCTGCCTATGATTTTGGCAATCCCTTCCAGGCTCATTCGCATAACAGCCTCCTCTTCGAGACTGATCCCCACTCCATCTCAGATTATCCTCCTTACAACCATCCACTTTACCGTGCTATTCCCCCTACACAAACCCTGCCGCCGTCAGGGCGTCCTTTCCCCGCTTTTGAACCCTTCCAAGAGCGGAACGGCCCCATGCATCCTAACGTGATATCGGTTCGCGAACCCTGTCCGCCGCCGCATGTGCGCCAGGATTCATCCGTTCTGCACCCGGGATCCTGGGGCCAGTCTCGCCTCAAGCCTTCAGCTGTGGATTGGGCGAGACCTGAGGAGAGGCGTAACTCAGATGCTTCCCACTCCGACTCGCACTTTGGTCCCTCTCGCTCCCACGGAGGAGCTACCCATGAAGTGAGTACATGTGCTTCTTGACGTGTGCATACGTACTGATCGCTAGGCACATAGCCCATTAACTTTCTCTCACTGTTGCATCCTTCGTCTTCCCCTCCATATGAGCTATTTGTTGGCCGTATCATCAAGTCATCTGATCAGCAGGCATCGATTTTCTTGCAGCAGAAGCTGAAAGTTGCGGATACAGATGAACGTGCCAAGATTGTCGATGCTATCTGCACTCGCGGGTTCGACATGATGGCTCATCGGTATGCTAGACAGTCTCTCTGTTAATCCATCCGCTGACGGGGAGAGTAGCTTTGGCAACTGGGCCGTACAACGCTGTCTAGAGGCGCCTGCAACCGCGAAGGAGAGAAGGAAGATAGTAGACTGCATGAGGTATGAATATTACCTTTACTCTTCTTAGTACATCGAGTTGAATCTACAAACGTGCAACAGAGGTCGAGTTGTCGAACTAGCAACCAATTGCTATGGTTGCCATGTTCTCCAGAAGGCCCTCGATTGCGAGGAAGAAGTTCGGCTCGTCATTGTTTCCGAGTTGTTACTCGGTGACCCTGCACAGACTTTGGTCAACAAGCATGCATCTCACGTGTGGAGCAAAGTACGTCGCTGGTTCTTCTTCCTCGTATATCTCTCTTATGAAGCGCACACTAGATCATGGAGCTGACCTGGACTCCCCCCGCCCCGCCTATTTTCGCATAGTGAGTCACCCTACATCACTCTCGACACAGTGACTGAAGCTAGCTATAGTGTCAACAAAGCTTTGAAGGGTAAATGGGCTGCTCTTGCTTGTCATGAGACTGGCTCTCTTGTCGTCCAGGTATGTGATACTCCCTTTCGATGAACGCCTGCCTAAAATAGGCCTTATTTAGCACGCTTTTGAGAACCTGGAGGACTCCGCTAAGGACGGTATTGTCGATGAATTGCTCAACCAGGGCGCCGGTGTTTTTAGCGAGGTCGCAAAGAGTCAATGGGGTTCCTACTGCATACAACACAGTACGTTACTTGCCTATCGCTCTCATTACGATGTACGATCTAACTATCATGTAGTTCTCGAACATGGCTCGGAGAGACATCGCAGTCTGGCCTTGGAGCACCTCGTCTCGGGTCTTCTGGAGTATGCCACCAGCGAGCAGGGGGCCAAGTCCGTCACTAAAGCCTTAAAGGAAGGGGGGAAAGAGACCCTCGACCGAGTGATCGCGCGTATGTGCGAACCTGCCAAAGGGTAAGTTACATACCTTCCGATATCATCATTGTTGCTCATCGAAGCCTCTTAGCGCACGGAGGGCTATGATAGTGGATCTTGCGTTGTCGCCGACTGGCAGCCAGCTTATCGCAAGCGTTTTGCCCAACGTAAGAATTTCTTGGACTCCTGCATTCATAACGCTGAGTCTGCGATAGGCCGATAAAGACCAACGATCCTTGCTATATGAATCTATTCGAGGGCACATCGTCACTCTGCGCGGCTGCAAGACCGGATCCAAAGTTATCTGGCTGTTGTACGTGCTTTCGCAATATCGTATAATATTTGTTGCTGACTTCGCATGGCTTCTAGTGATAGAATGGTCAGTACACAGCCCTTCCTTTATCCTTACTACGGCTAACAGACTTCCATAGCGCGCTTACTACGGCTATTGATTGCATCGTGCTCCTTATTATCCTCCATCGCATATTTGACCAAGCATATCTCATACGGCATCTGAACCACCATCCACACCACCTTTCGCATACGCAGAACCACATGCCCGACACCGGAATATACAATACCAACGTCCACTCGCCTTGCATACTCGCGGGCCACAGCAGCTACGCTAATCTTTACCCATAATCTTGATATTATCAACCACCAATCATGCATCCGCCATATCGCATTTCACTCTGCCAAACCTTATATCGAGAGCGTTGTTGCGCTCATCTCCAGTTCATTCATTTATATCAGCTTTCTGCACTTTCATGGACTCTCTGGTACCCGATAGATGTATCAACCCCCTTTAAATTAGTCTCGGACTAAAGTGAATTGCTTCTTCTCGCCCATTGACTGCATTTCCGCAGCTCCTCCGTAGCAGAATATCCTTCCCCACGTTCGATTTTTGTCTTACTGGCCTCGAGCCTCTGTCACCATGTAATACTAGTCACAATGAAATCAAAGTACTTTTGTATAGCTCGAATCAAGAAGCAGTTCGGCGTTAACCTCGGTTTAAGCATCGGACCGCGGATATCCGGACGCCACCATTGGGATAGTTGCCGTATTTGGACGCGCCCGTCTGTGTTCATAAACCCATCAGGCTTGAAGACGAAATTCAAGTGCATGGTTTCTCCTGCCAACTTGCAACGACAACTCGAAGAGTTGTACTTGCTGAGATGCTCTCTACTCCCGGGTGAGGCTATGGAGTTCTATCAAGTTCATGGAGACGCGGGCTTGTGGGAGGGCTATCTCTTGACTTATCCAGAAGACGTCACACAACAGGAGAAAACAGTCGTCGGATTGTCAGCACCTTGCATACGAGTGCTTACTGATGACACGAACCTCTTTCTTGAAGTACAATATGCAGACGGCCCCTACGACACGCGTCCGTTGGCCACGGTGTCGATCAAAGGCGATGACATCACCCGCGCTGAGCAGGAATGGTGGCTGCATACAATCAAGGAGCGTATGGTAGAAGTTCAAGATAGTGAGTACGTACACTTTTGTTTGAAATAGTACTCATATGTTGAAACTAGTATCACTACAGATTCCCCATTTATGAGGTGATATCGACACACCTACTGCCGCTGCTACACAGGAAGCGGCGTCACCGCCCTGAGCAGAGTGCCAGAAGAGATGAAGTCGTTGAGGGTGTACTAGCGGAGCAGCAGCCGATTGCTCCGAAGACGTTCCACGCGCTGTTAACGTCTCACCACTTGATCTCAACTACGAAGCGGAAGAGCATGCAGCAGTGGTCCTCGCAGCTGCACGTCGCGGGGTTCGCCAAGGTTGGATACCCGGGATGCATCTACTGCGAGGGCGAGCGGGCGCAGGTAGAGGAGTTTGTGGCGAACATAAAGGCGATGCAGTGGCTGGCGCTGCGGGTGCGGTTCGTGGAACCGCTTCCGGAGGGACTCGTACCGTGTCATGCGCGGCGCTGGGTTGAGTTTGAGAAGGTGGGGGAGGTAGTTGGGGAGATGAGGAGGTTGGGGAGGGAGGCGTTTGTCGTGGAGATGGGAATTGGCAGTGCAGGGACGAAGTGAATCTGGTGTTCGGAATTGATGCGTTCGGAGGTGGGTCAGTGTAACTTCTCATAATGTGAAGCGCAGGAACATAATTGACGTTTCGTGTATCATGCAGTATGTTTTGGAAGCGCAGTTCGTCATTGTCTTGGAAGATGGTGGCGCAGCATTAGATGTCCCTGCAATCTTTTGTGTCCCAGCACAACGCAGCATCGCGCTTCCTCAGTCAACATCACCCACAAGCCTGCCCGCCATGAGAAAAAGACCGAAAGATATATTGCGACGAGACCACGCCTGGCCAACACCGCACATACATTATCAATACAGTCCGGCTTTCTATGGTTATAACGAGCTACCACCACCACCTTCCGGTCCGAACGACGTTCGCCATCGATCTGCAGCATGTTCAAAACAGGCAACGCGCCCGGGCTCGCGAGAAAGCTGTCGACTATCAGAACCAGAACAAAGTTTTTTTTTCTCCTCCTCGGTCTTCATCTGTATCGTCAGAAGCACCATCCCGGACAGATACCCATCGCGTCAGCGCAACTTGCCGGACCCCAGTGGGCGAGCTAAAGTTTTGGCTTTCGGGACCTGGCCCACCAGTCTGCTGGGTTGGCGAGCTAGAAGCCTCAGGCTAATCTCGTACGCCAGAGACAGTGTGAGATGCGATATGCCGTATCGGAAGAATTTCCCGTCCTCGTTCGTGGCTGGAGGCTTACCATGCTTGCTCGCTCAGGCTGCTCGTGCCGGCACCATTACGGCGTGCGTGTGTTGTGTTCTGTGCATCATTCTTGTTTGTTGCTAGGGCTAAATTGTGCAAAGAACAAGGATCAGCACGATATGCGGAGGCAATATATGTCTGACAGGGACTTGACGGCGCAACGTGCACGGACGATTGCAGTAGCGTCGGTGTCGATACACCAGGCTCGCGGACCCAACCACCGTGTTCCACATTACAACACTGATGCGCCCGACGGCATTCAATGCCGGTCCGTCACTGCGAGGGTGCATTCGGTCTTCTTGTCAGACATATACCTGAAAAAGAGGATCGTCGTTGCTGGGGCCCGGGATATCCCCATCCTACCCTGCAGGTTCGTTCTTCCTTTTCACGAGCTGTGGGAGATGCATAGATGCCGTGCTGTTCCTGCTGCTCAGTGTGAGGCCGGTTTAGAGTTTTTCGCAGGGCGGCGCTCCTGGTCCCTGACGGGCACTGCGTTAGCCATAGAAATTTTCGAGTGCAGTTATCTATGCGAGCGACGCGGTTGGCTACAATAAGTCTGTTGTTGAAGGAATCAGAGCCGTCATCAGTCAACAATGTATTGTAGCTTGATAAGAGAAGATGTCTCTACCTCTGTACGCCAGGTGTGATATGAGTTGTGTTGTTCATCGAGTCAAATCAATGCTGTTACCCCGTCGTGCCATCTTGCCACCTATCTCAATATAGAACTAATGGCATCCCACTCCAGTGCTCAGGCAGCACCGCACCGTTCTCCTATAGCCCTGTACAAAACGAGCGAGCGATGATCCCTCCCAAATCGCCGAGATAAGCCAGGCGCACCGCACCGCGGTCCATTGTTAGAACCCAGAGTTTTCGCGTGCGATACGCCTCGGCGCGAAGAAGTGACGGCGTATCGAGCGAAGCAGTACGTTGATTGAGACCGGCGAGGGAGAAAGCTTAAAGGTAGCTGCGAATACCCGGACGTCTCGGTACGGCGAAGCGTATACGCGATTCGCGTCCTGCCAGCTACGAATTTTGAATCGGATCTCTCCAGGTGTCGTCGTCGACGTGTACAGGGGTATTGTGCCAGTGCACACGAGATACTTGTCCCGCATGCGATACGCGAGACGAGGCGCATCTGAGCGATACAGATGTACAGGGATGTGGGTGCGAAGTCGCCGGTGCCTGCCCATTTCAGGCGAGGAAGGGATCGTCGCTGGCGGTTTCGCGTATCCACAGATGAGAACGTGCGGCGTACGAGAGAACGGGTCGACGCGTCCGAACGCCGTTTCGCGAAGACATGACCGGGACGCCGCCTGCGTGCGTGCAATGGTAATAAGTGGCTGAACGGCATTCTCTGACTGACTGTCGCGACGCGTTCGCGCGATGGTGGCCAGAATTCCCGCTGTATCTGCGGGTAACAAGATAGCTAACACACGTCGTCAGGACATTAGTTAGTGGACAAGACGGGACGCTGTTCTGTTTGATGAACCCGACCAGTGACGGGAGAATCAAAGTTCTCTGCTTAAGATCAACGCGAGCTTTTCATGAGTGTGCGAAGGACGATGTTGGTTGGCTGGTTGTACCTCCACAGCCGCCACAGTGGGTGGGATTGCGAGCGGGTGTGCGGGTGCAGGGATCCGAGGGTACGAAGCTTGTATGTCGCGAGCGCGATTTCAGGCTGGGCGAATGTTCGCGGACGATGGTGGCAATGTATTGAGGTCGGCCCTCTTGGGCGTAATGGCCTTTACGCTGGTACGTGGACGAATACATGTCATCTGGGTTTGCTATGCAACGACACGTTTCGCAGCGAGCCGAACTAGACAGCGCATAGCACAGCAACAGACGCGGTCGCACCCTCCCAAGATCCCACTTCGCACTCCTAGCATGGCAATCTGTATAAGAAGGCTATCCTGCTTCCTCCAATCAAAGATGAGGAGGCCGAAGTGGCCAGAATGCTGATGATGCTAGGCAGTCCGAGGAGCACCCGAGATGAAAAGCTCGCGAGGGCGAAAAGTTTTTCTGTTCGGGATGTCGGTGGGCTGGATCCGCAGTGTGGACGTGCGTCGGTGTCCGGAGCACGGCGCGCACAGCGAGAGGTAGGAAAAGTGTCGGAGAGAAACGTTTCACGGCGTGGAAGGATGAAAAAGTTCTTGATCGCGCGTATGCTATGCGTCCGCTGTGTCTCTGAGCACGCATGTATTAGCGAGTTATCGATGCAGATTCATACTTGAGCGTACATACTGTGAAACAAACTCCATATCAATGTTTTATTTCGCAGCCCAGGCAGAAAACGATCGCTGACCTCCAACCTTCAATCCCCTGCGCACAGCCAATCCGCAGATCTTAACCCAAGACACGATCGACCACGTCCACGCAGCACGCACCTTATCTCGCCACGTCTACCTGCGGGTGCAGAACCACCGCGCCGACTACCTGGCCAACGAGCTTCGCGCAGATCACCTGCAATGGAGAGGCATAGAAACCGACAACGGGTTTTTTCTTGTTTGGCGCATTCGAGCGACGATCCAGGCTCGTTCGTCCCGGTCGACTTCGATACCAGCCGGGCTGCGGTGACATGGATTCGCGCGAAGCAAGCCCGCCGGTTGTATTTTATTTTCTGATTTCGTCGAATTTGATGATGTATGTATGCTCGACAAATACAAGTCTCCTGACGGAGCGCACACTTGAACACGAATACGCGAGGTCCGTAAGAGAACTATCGCGGACGTCAGAATAATGTTCGCTCTTACGAAACGGCACGGGTGAGCATACCAACGATACGTCAGCAAACACTGCGCACCCCCGCCCGCCCATCGCAAGAATGGAGAGCGCAAGGTCCGAACGCGGCTACGTCACCGACGTTTGAGTTTGGCATGACATGTTGAACGATGGGCTCCCAGCCAAACTCCTCGATGTGCACAATCAGCACAAGATCCGGGTGGGTGTGCGCGCGCCCACGTCTAAGTTTTAGCCTACTTGACATCATGCACGATTGCACGAGGAACGATGGGCAAGACGATGAACCGAACACCACGGAGCCCCCGCCACCCGAGCGCGTCGTGCCTGGCTGCGCCGCGTCCGGAGCTGGATGTCGGGATGTTGGATGTTAGATGTTGGATGGCAGGTCCGCCTTTCGAGTTTCCGTTTATGGATGGGGCGCGAGCGTTGACGGTCAAAGCATATGCAATATGAGGGAGGTCCGCCTTTCGACTTTCCGTTTTGGACCCGGCGCCGGAGGGGTTTCCGTGTTCGGATATGTCACTCGGAGCGGAGGGTGAGCGGGCGCGGATGCGATTTGGCGGGTGAGGATCCGGGGCTGATTGTGCGCTCTGTATGCATCGCAAGGGTAAAGGTGAGTTGGGCACTCGTGCTTGTTCGATAGACAGGACCGGTATTGTATTTCGGTTTCCTGAAGACGAATTGGACGAATTCACGTGTGGTACAGTAGTCCCGTCCAACCCGGGAAGCAGTGCCCTCGCTGAGTGTTCATGCCAGGAAAAAGACAAGGGTCGGCGTGCTGGTGCTAGTGCCTGTCTGCGTATCGTATGTCAAGATCCAATGTTATGTGTTCGCCCGCTCAACGCCCGGGATAGCGATCCCTACGAATTCCGGAAAACAATGTCTTTCGGAATTGCTGCGTAAATTCGCGTGCGCGTGTTCTATCTTGCCCTTGCTCTGGGTCCCCGGGACAGAGATGCGCAGGGCCTAAGGCGGGTGTATCGTCTTGCCTTGTATTTTCCCTGGAACATTTGTGTTTTCCAAGTACGGTTGCCGGTGTGAAGTGGACCGACGCTAACTCGGTCCGCTGGGGTGCAGGGGGCCGCGCTCGCCTCAACCTGGCCCCGCCTGCAGTGTTCGCCGTTTTCGGGTGAAGGTTGTGCAGGAACTTGGACGTGGAAGAGGGTTTGGACGCCGGGGTGTAGAGTCTAATTACCTGCCTTTTTGGGTGAGGTGTCGTTCGTGCTCGTTCGGCCTTTACTTACTGGAAAGAGGTTAGCAACAAAGAGGGCAAGGTGGGATGGTGAGCTCACGAGGTGGTGATCGACCTCTTAGCTTGTGACGACCCGTCGAGGCGCGAGCTCTGGGGAAAGGCACGATGCGTCGATTGTCAGGAGCGAAGGGATAAACGCGAACGACGAGCCCTGTGAAACACGAGCAGAGTTGGTCGACCCTACATTGGTATTGCTACCCCATGGCACGGGCCAGTAGTGGGTCTGTAGCACCGACGTAATCGCCGCCAGCCCTGCACGCGTCCGATCGTAGAGTGCGAAGCCTTGCACGTGAGATCAGAGTTTGGCTCGGCGCGAATGGATAACGAAGGAGACCAGTGCGCCCTATCTTGCAGACACATACTAGCGGAGAACTGAGCACTTGCGTTCGTCGACAGAGCCTAGCAGCGAGCGCACGTGAGTACGAGCACATTCCGTCGTCGTCCGATCAGAGTTTGGCTAGCTGGCGGCGTTCGAGCTTAGATAACGCAAGGAGGTCTCGTGCGTCCGTGCGTCGCACACCAACACACCAACACATCGACAAGCACGCATATGCGCATCGTACCAGGGCCACAGCGACTCTGAGGGATGAGGATGGCGTGCTCTGGAGGGTCATGCGCACGAGATGGACGTGGTTTGGTCGGCCGAGACGTCACGCGTCTGGGAGAGCAGCTAGCTAGTCGTCAGGTAGAGTTGTAATGAAATGAATGAATGAATGAAGCGTGATTGGCACGTATGATCGGGTGTATGATGACATTGACATTACTTTACATTAAATTAACGCTTCACTGAGACTAAGTCGTGTCGTTTGTTGTCGTGAGCGGTCAGCAGCTGCGCGTGATACGTGATGCGGGATGCAAGATGTGGGGAAATGAATGCACGAATGGGATTGGGAAATGGTGACGGTGACGATGAGAGATGGAAGAAAGGCATCCCGGCGGCCGCACGCAGAGAGCTGTGGGTAAGCGCGGCTGGGAACGCTGGGAACGCCAAGGATGTGTTCGACGACGAGCTTCGAATTCGTTCTTCTCTACCTCTGCAGTACAGCTGACCGACTTCTCTCTTGGAGACGGCAGACGCGAGAATTTCGAAGTCGCGCGTGCACCTCTCCCTCGGGCTTTACCCTCCTCTGTGTGACGGAGACGAGAAGAACCGGTGAGCTTGAGCTTGGAGATTGTACGTGTACAACGAACAGGAAACGACGAACAACGAAACTGCGGATGGAAGAACGACACTCCACTGGCGTGATGATCATGGCGAAGAAAAGAATGCGAGAAGGATAGGAAGGCAGGGGAGGAAGGAAATGAGGACACACGCTCGCTCGCGGCTGTGCCAACTCTGTCCACTTTGGCCACTTCGGATTTCTGGTGTCACTCACGCCTACATTTGCGAATTTCGTTGCTGGCATCTGCAGTTCGATATTCGATATCTGTGCACCCAACAATCCAATAGTGATATTCGTTCTGCATCAGTGTTCTGCTCGCAGGGTTCTGGTAGGAAGGTCGAACGACAAGACAACAAGAAGGTCTCTCTGCGTATTGCATTCGATATTCTATTGACATATGCACGTCGCACTCTCCGACGTAGATCGCTCCCCGCACTAAACTCGCCCCCGCGATTCTAAATTCTGAATTCTGAATCTCTGGGCACGGTCACTCACTCCCTTCTCCTGCAACACTGCTGCGTTGCTCACATGCACAAATGCGCAGCAACGAATGTCAGCCAGCGCGGGAGAGCCGTGCATGCATGCATGACGACGTGCGTATTGAATTCCGTTTCTGACGGCTCGCGAGGAAGCCCCAACACCCAGTGCCTATCAGTCCCAGGGCGTGGTCAGGGACACGTACCACGAACTGGGCACTCGAGCGAACGGAACGCGGGGTAAGCGTGATCGGATTTCTGGGTCCAGACTCTTGTCTCGTCGAACGAGCGAACGAGTGACAGAATGGATTGATTGGGTTGGAAGCGTACAGTACACGCACAGAACAGGGTCACAAGGAGCGTCGACGGTCGGCCGATAGAGCATGCATGCACGTTGGACGCGCGCGTCGGGCTGGGGTTGTCAACGTCTTGTGCTGTCCACGAGCGAGTACTGTATGACAGAGACAGAGACCGAGCTGCACTCTGACTAACAGTACCGCTGCATGACCTGCCTCCGAGGGGACGAAGAGGGCGTGATCGGACGAGCAGAGGGTAGAGTTTGGCTTGCACAAAACAGCGCGATTGGGGAGGCCTAGAACACGGAACCCAGCGCAGAGCGGAAACGGAAACAGAGGCAGAAAACGCACAGCGAGACGAGGGAGACCAGAAAACGCGGACGTGGGGAGTGTGTGTCCTTCTTTTCTTCGTATAGTATTATTTTCTTTCCCATTTTCTGGCTCCGTATCCGTATCCGTATCCGCGTCCAGTTCGCATCCGAGGGTGTGCACCCGCCCTGCCCTGGCCAGCCATATCACCAGCGTTCGTCCGTCGGGAAGAAATCGAGTGAGAAGACCGTGTGCCCTGGGATGGTCTTGGGATGGGATGCCGTGTCCCTTTTGTGCTCGATCGCCGTTCGGGACACCGTCTGCTTGTGTGAGAGAAAGCGCGCGGGAAGTGCTCTGATTGCTTTGTGGCTGGTGCTTATCAGTACCAGGACGAGCGGTCCAGGCGAGATGAGGACTCTCTGTATCTGTGTCGAGTCCGACGTGCGAGCGTTCGAGGGCGAGACTCCCTGTGGCCAGCGCGTTCGGCGATCATATCCATATGCACCGTCCAGCGTCCAGGGTCTCCTTTCTGTGTTGGTGTTTCGAAATATCTGTACGGCGCGCGAACGAGCGTGTCATGGGCACTTACATGTGTGCGAGAAGCGAGGGACGAGTGAGATTCAGTGCTGAGTTGAGCTGAGCGGAAATCTGAATTCGAGGATGGATGGGGCGACGTTGGGCTGGGGGTTGTGATTTCGTGAGGAGGTTACAGTACAGGATCTTGTATCGTCCACGCCATCCTCGTGTACACGACGCAGTCGCAGCAATCGCGTCTCCGTCTGTTGTGCACTCACGAACCCCGTCCGAGTCTGATCTGCCAGACCCTGGACGGGTGCGTACACGACAGTGCACCGTTACGTAAAACGCCCCATCGACCACACCTGCCACAGACGCGCGACTCGGTGAAGCTCGGCAGAAGAACGAGGAGACAGAGAAGCGATCATGACCTCGAACCTCGAACTTGCGAAGCACGGCAAGGAAGGATCGGGGGTAGATCTGCGCAATTTTTTCTGGCTGCAAGATGTCGGATTGTAAAATGGATTTATTAATCATTTCATTTCAATCGTGCGCGTTCATCCCGCGTTTTGTGGAAAAAGAAACAGAAAATTTAGTTTGCGTGTTGTTGGCGCGATTACGATTGCGATTGCGCGTTCCTGATCATATTGTTTGTTGTCGTCGTTTGATTTGAGAGGTGTAATGAGGATTACGTGGGACGGAGGCGCGGCCGGGTTTTTGGGGCGCGGTTTCCGGATATGGGAAAGTTCAGAGGTTGATCGGGGATGATGAAGGAGGAGGGAGGAGGGGAAAGAAAGGAGGGGGAGGGAGGGAGATGGTATTTGCGAGGCGGGGGCGGGGCGCATGGGCGGGGAAGGTGGTGGAGAAGGCGGGGCACAGAACGATTGCGGGGTCGCTCAGTCTTTCAATGTACAGTACACACATGGAAGTGGTTCAATTTTGTTTATTTCGCGCAAACTGGCTACGTAGTTACACTGACACGAGAACTGCGCACAAGACTCACCTCACCTCATCTCGTCTGACCTCATTCCGAATTACGCGTGTAACGAAGGAGGAGCGTCAGCGGCGGGCATGTCAAAGCTGCGGTCTAAGCACACGGAACTGACTGAATAAAATGAATCAGTGTGTCAATGAACGGACGGACGGACGGAAAGGCACGCAACGCAAACGTCGGGACACCTGACCCGCGCGCATGATGCGATGACGTCGCGTACGACGTACAGAGATATGTCGTGTCGTGTCGGAATGACGCGTCGTCTCGCGTCGCGTGCTACGCGGATTGTTCTCTGCAATAGATTCGTATGTTTGAGAACATGACTGCGCGGGGACGGCTCGGGCTCGCACACATTCGTGCTTCATCTTCATCGAAACCTGGAAGATGCGGGGATGGAGAACCACCTAGCAGCGATAGAATAGATAGATAGGAGGAGGAGCGAGCGAATGGAGGACGTGCCTGGTGTGCGGCATGCCCACGATTGGGCACCGAAACAACGACCGTGAGCTTTGGTTCCCTCTGGTTGGCGAGCTATTGGATGCAAGGATATATTGGGCGGGCTTGTTGGGTTTGAAAGAACGGGCCTCGAGGCAGGCCAAGTGGCGCGTTGGGGTGGAGTGGGAAAACTGATGTGGACGCGTTGGAAGGGGGATTGATTACAGTCCTGGATGGCGCGATGGCGTGTTATCTTGAGCCATCCATCAGCTCATTTGTGTCCGTACGCGAAGATGGGGAGGAGGGAAGAAAGGTGAGGGAGGGGAGAGGGAGAGGGGAGGAGGGAGGGGCGGTATGTTGGGAGCCT
This sequence comes from Trametopsis cervina, assembly GCA_022385755.1. Lineage (NCBI taxonomy): Eukaryota > Fungi > Basidiomycota > Agaricomycetes > Polyporales > Irpicaceae > Trametopsis > Trametopsis cervina. The sequence continues at coordinate 816,638 of MU278348.1, forward strand.
TGAGGCAAGGAGGAACAGTAAGTTTGTTTGTGTGGTATGTCTGAATCGGAGATTGGCCGCATGCGGTCAGTGGGACAGACCGGCAACCTGGGTGGGAGATGGCGCTTGAGAGACCGTCGGCTTGAGATGCATTGATGGCGATGCGCGCGTAGGTGAGATGCTCAGTCGACGTCTGACTGTGCAGTGTGCACGGGAACAGTGGGATTGGCGGTGGGTGCATGGTGCGTGGAAAGGAGGTGAGGGTGGTCTATAGGCAGAAAAGTGGGACGCTGTAGGATGATGGGACACTGGGACGGGATGGGGGACACTGACTGGGCTCAAGACACTGGGCACACGCTCGAGGCAGGAGTCGCTCGCGGAGGGGAGTCGAGACCGCAGAAAAGGGCGATGGCGAGCTGCTAGGATGTGCGTTGGCCCGACTCTCGTCCCGCCCGCCCGTATCTCCTCCCCGCGGCGTGTGCTTAGTAGCGTAGCACACAGTAGAGACATGAACAGAGTGTACAGTGTAGTAGTGTAATGGCACCGTGCGTCGGGGGCGGGGAGGGGGCGGGAGTGTGGGAACGCAGGACGGTGTGTGTCGCGGTTGTTGATGGGCGCGCGCATTCGAGAAAAATGCATGACATCACATAAATTGTATTCCGACAGACGGACGGACGGACGGGGGACGCTTCTTCTGCCCACTCTAGACCGCCCCAGCTCGTCCTCATCCCTATTCCTATCCTCCCCCTCCCTCCCCCCTTTCCGCTCGTCGCCGTCTCCGCCAACGTGCGCACCTCGGGCTACCCACCACGACCGAGTGACGATTGACGAGTGTTGAGTGTCGAGTGTTGACGAGCGCACCGGTACGCTGCACGCTACCCCCCTCCTACCCCCTACTGCCTCCTGTCGGCGCGGCTACGGCGGACCAAGACAGACACCGCTCGAGCAATATCATATCATAATCCATTCCGAGTGCACCCATTTCATCGCTCGCGAGGGTAGCCCACAAGTACTAGTACCGCCTACTATCGACTGCTACTACCACCACCTACCTACCTACCGCGCAGATCCCCCCTTGCAGACCAAACGTCGGTACATCTCGCCGTTCATCCCTCGCGCCCGCTGACCCGCATTCCCTACATTACAGTATTGTACCCTCTGCAGTTCGCTGCCCACTCCCTGCAGATCTGCGCCGCGTCGATTTGTCCCACCGCTTCGTCCCTGCCGGCTTCCATCACGCTCCCCTCACGCCCATTCACCCACCCACCCACTCACCATATCTATCTCACCCACCCAATTAACCCACTAACCCACCAACCAACCAGTGCCTATTCCCAGCCCTGTCCTCCATTCAATCCGCCCACGTTCCCACCCGCCAGAGGTATCTCCCTCTTTTAGGCTCAGATCCCATTACAAGACACTTACCTTAATCACTATCCGTCTCCAATAGATAACGCACATCACCTAACTCCCCTCTTCCCATTCCACACTCCTTTATATCGTCCTCCCCGCGCACAGTCGACGATCGCCATACCCCTACCCCCTACCCTCCCCCTCCATCCATCCATCCAATACACGCCCGCGATGCCCTACGCTCTCCCGTCATCGCCCGTCCCCTCTTCCTCCTCCTCGTCCACTACGACGACGACCACGACTACGACTCTCCCCCCGCCCTCGCGCCCAGGACACCGTCGCACCCGCTCCTCATTCTCAAACGAGAGCGGCCCCGGCGCGTTCGTCTCCCTTGGCTCCCTCCCCCGCCGACGCGCAAGCAACGCCTCAGACCCCAACGCCCCCACACCCAAAAAGGCGCTCTTCCACCTCGAAGATGAAGACTCCCCCGAGGAGAGCATCCTCCCCACCACCACCTCCTCCCCCGCCGCGACACCGCTGCACACACCGACGAACTCGCTTCGATTGTCGATCCAGTCTGGCAGGTTCTCGCCGTCCGTCGACCCGCCTACGCGCATCGACATCCCCCCGCCGCCGTCCTCGTCGTCCCTGACGAACGGCGTGCCCTTCCCCTCCTCCTCCCCCGTCCTCGAGCGCCCTTTATCCCCCTACACCCCCTCGCACACGCACTCCACATCGCAATACTCGCCCTTCTCCCCCACATCCTCCCTCCCGCGCACGCCCAGCACGCCCATAATCCTCTCCAACGGCAAGCCGCTCAAATCCTCCCTCAAGTCCTCGCTCTCCTCCCCCAACGTCGCCGGCGCGCTCGTCTTCCCCTCCCAACACCCCTCCCAACACCCCTCCCAACACCCCCACCACCAACAGCAGCACCAACACCACCACCACACGCGCGCACAAAGCGCACCGAGCACCCCGCGCGTCCATTTCGCAGAGAAGGACGCAGGGCTCGAGATGGTCAAAGTGTTCAACAAGAACAACCGGCCCGCGAGCGTGTCGAGGCCCAGTGGGGGAGAGGAGACCGAGACGGAGACTGAGGCCGAGTCGTATCCGTTCCCCATGCTCTCGCCCGCGAACATGTTTCCCCAGTCCCAATCACACCCACACTCCCCGCTCAACTCGTCGTCTTTACTCGCGAGTGCAGGCTCGAGCGCCGCCGGCCCTTCCCACAACCAGATGTTACACGAGATCGACCCGTCCCCCTATACGACCTCGCCCATCCCGCACCCCGCCCCCTCCCCCACCGCGAACGTCTTCCTCGAGACCGTCACCCTCCCGCGCACCCGCCCACCGACGCTGCGCGGGACGGTGCTCGTGCGGAATTTGGCGTTCGAGAAGACGGTGTTGGTGCGGTTCACGTTGGATGATTGGCAGACTACGAGTGAGGTCGGGTGTCGGCATGTTGTTAGTCTGCCCGGGCTGCCGCCGCCGTTCCCCAGGGAGGTCGCACCGAAGAGGACGGTGGGCGATTTGGCGGCGGGGCTTGCGGGCGGTATGGGTATGGGCAATGAGAGAGAGGAGGAAGAGGGACGGCCTGCGTGGGATCGATTCTCGTGAGTTTCCTTCCTGTTTTCTTTTTTTTGAAGCGAAGAGCAGCGGCTGATAATGGTGGACGGTGATGTAGATTCACGATCCGGCTAGAAGACTACGAAACGAAACTGGCCGAACGCACCATCTTCCTCGTCGCGCGCTACGTCTCGCCCGCCGGCGAGTTCTGGGACAACAACGACGCGCAGAACTACCGCGTCGGCTTCAGGCGCGCGGCGCACTCGCCGTTGTCGACGCCGGTCCCCAGAGGCCAGGTGTCGACGGTGGGGGGGACGCTGTTTGGGGCGCGCGTTACTGCTGGAAGTTCGGGTGTTGTGGGAAGCATAGGAGGAAGTGGAGGTGGGGCAGGAGCGGGAGGAGGAGCGGGAGGAGGGAGCCCTGTGATCAGCCAGCAGAGGACGTTCAGCGCGCCGAGCTCGTTGCGGCCTACGCCTGTCACGGGCGCCGTCGCTGCTCCCGTCGTCAGCCGCGTCAACGCTGAGAGTCCAGAGAAGACGCCGATTGAGAAGGATGTTGAAGGAGAGGGAGAGAAGGAGGAGAAGGAGAAGGTGGGGATGGGGATGGTGAGGAGGCATTCTGCGCCGCTGAATCGTCTTCCGGGATATCTCCTCCCTCAACAACCACAGCAGCAGGAGAGGAAGGAAGAGAGGAGGGAGAGGGAGGAGAAGGGATACTTCAACACTGCGCCGCCGGCGGTGAGGACCGCCACTGCGCAGCGCTATATTGCGAGGAGGTTGAGTTTGAGCAATTATGTCGCGCCTGGTGCTAAGGCTGAAGGTACCGAGTCTGAGAAGACGTCGCCGGCGGAGGGAGATAAGAAAGAGGAGGAGAAGGAGAAGGGCGAGAACAGCGAGAAACCCGAGGAGGTCAAGGAGACCAAGGAGGAAGGCAAGACGAAGACGGTCCTCGCGACACCGCCCACGACCCCGCCGCGCGAGACGAGGCTCAAAGACCTCCCGAGCGCGGCGAAAGAGGCTGCTATGCTCTCCCCGCTCGTCATCGCCCCCACTTCCACTTTTGCTATGACGACAACTCGTTCGCCCACATCTGGCACGCGTTCGCCACCGCGCTTCATCGTCCCTCCGTCCATCCACACCTCCGATTTGCCTATCAACGACGCAGCTGCGTTGCCGTTCTCTCCCACCTCCACCACGCTCCCCTTCTCGCCCACGACGAAGAAGCAACACCATCGTGTGGCGGGTTTTGGGAGCCTGAGCCAGCTCGCGAGTCCGCCTGTGTCGAGGGAGGGCTCGGAGCAGAGTACGCCGAGCTCTAGCGGGCGCAACTCGCCCACGCGCAACAACGTCAGTGGACGGAACTCGCCGAACAGGAAACCGTCGCCGCCGCCTTCGCTTGCGTTCTCTACGAGACGCAGTGCGGTTAGGTTGGAGTTGCCGTCGTTGGAGGACGCGTTCGCTGAGGATGTTCGCAAGCTCTCGCCTACCTCTTCGGCTGAGGCTTCGCCGCAGGAATCGGAATCGCAGGTGACGACCCCGACGGGCCCGGTGCGCGTACCGGGGCAGGGCAGCAAAGTCGATACGTCCGACTCGTCATACGCCGCGTTCGTCCGGCAATGGTGTTTCGCGCAATCTGCGCCTCCTACGCCTGGCGTGTCTTCTCCCTCTTCTTCTTCCTCTTCCCCTCCCGTCCCTATCTCCTCTTCGTCTTCATCTGCGGCTTCGTCGTCGCCGGAGGGTGTGTTGGGTGTACTAGGAATGGGAATGGGTATGGGGGGCTATACGCCTGTTGGAGTCCCTGCGGTGGGACCGAAGAGACAGGGCGCGTGGCCTGCTGAACACCAGATTGGGGTGGGCAGCGGGATGGGGTTGGGAGGCGGGTATGGGTTCCCTGCTGCGTTTGGCTTCGGGAGTCCCGGCGTTGGTGCTGGTGTTGGTATGGGAGTGGGAGTTGGGGGTGTTGGGAAAGCGGGGCAGGGTATGGTCGGTGGTGAGTTGTATTCTTCGTCTGTTGTATGTTGAGCGAGCGAGCGAGCGAGAGGTGGAGGATTTAGAGGAGGATCTATTTCGTGTTTGTGTTATGCTGCTCTGTTTTCTCTATGTTGTGCAATCTTGCTTGGGCTTTCGAGCCTCCTCTTCCCTCTCCTTCGAGGTGGTGTGCGTGTGATGACTGTTTTGGGTGCTTGAGAGTGTTTGAGGAACGCGATCGCTGACGGACTTTCCCCGCCTTTAGCGCAAATGCACTGAGGACCGCCTCGTCTTGAACATATCGATCGAACGCGCGCGCGAGGGAGTCGCGTTCGCGTTCGTGTCCGTCTGGTCTCTGGTCTCTCGCAATCCTCGCATCACACCTCCTCAGATATATACCCAACCACCGCGCGCCGCCCTCCCCACTCTGGCGATATTCCCCCCACATTCTGCTCGTCCCATCGCACCTACGCACCGGTCTTCCGTCCAAATTCACCCACGGCCGTCCTCTTCAACGCGACAACATGACAGCTCGCACGACGGATAATGTACGCGGGGACGTAAAGGCACGTAAAAACGGACGGGGACGCGCGAGATCCGTACGCGGGGGTGGTCAGCTGATTGCCCCGCACACACACAACGCGAGCGTACGAGGCGATGGACAGATGGCGAGCGCGCCCCTGGGTATTTTTTTACGCCAATTGGGTGTGGGAGGGTCATGCGACCGCTGTGCGGAGGAATATCGCGGGAACGAATCGCCCGACGGCCGACTATATAAGGAGGCGCGAGGGCTCGCTGTTCGTTCTCCTCTTCGACGACCTTGGATCGCAACGTTTCTTGCTGTGTCAACACAAAATTCCTTTCATCTCAAGTTTCTTCGCTCATTTCTGTACAACAACATCAACCACAAGATTATGCTGCTCATCTCCATCCGCCCATTTACGGTGGATTTCTACCACGTCTTGAAGTTCAAGCTCACGTCTCGGCCTATGTCAACACTACACTCGAACGCTTCCCGTCAAAAATCGCTCGTCTCCCCTCGCGGGCGTTGATTTCCAAAATGTGTCGGATCCATATCTTTGTGTAATTTCTGTCTGTTTATTCCTTACTTGATTCGGTTACATCTGTCTGTATCTTCCTCTCTTGCGCATATACATCCACACGCTGTACAACATCCACAACAACAACGTTATATTCCCTATCTGTCAGTCTGTCTGTTCAATCACACACATCTTGTTCTCGTTCTCGTACGAACTACACCCATCGCCGTGGCGTCGTCCTTGTTCTTTCGTTCATTAGTCATGATCACGTAGATACCACCCCATCTCATTGCCAGATCTATATATACATAGACGCAATTCTATCGCAACGCGAACCGTCATTCATGATCACACACCGCATTTTCTGGGGGTTCTGACCGAAGGCAGCCGAGGCTGGCGGAGTACAGTCAGCACGTTCGTGCGAGCGTAAGGTGCCACCGCCTCCTATCTATCTTTCTAACTGCTAATGTTAGTGTTCGAATAGCCACCTGCTGATGCCGGTGGTGAACATAGTTCGTCTTGTTATTGAGTCGGGATGTCTCGGGGTGTTCTCCAAGTGCGAGGTGTCGTACTGCACCTGCCAGGCTGATCTCGAGCACGCCAGCAATCGCGTCTGGATGGAAAAGAGCCAAGGACTGTCGAGTACGGCCGTCTTGGCGGTGTTTCGGCAACGACTTGGCCCCAGTGCCGGTGTATTGAGAGGGAGACAGTGTGTCTGAGAGATCTTGGGAGACCGAGGGCGGCGAGTATGGCGTTACGGCTTATCTGAATTGCGGGGGTACGCGATCAATTGTACAATTTGACCTGGGCTCGATGGGGGTGTGAGTCTGGCCAGGATGGCGGCTGGTTTGCCTGGGTTGAGAATGGAGGAGAGCAACGGCTGATGGCGCACATAGGGGCTTGGAGAGCGTGTACTCGTACGGGCGATAACGATTAGATTGCGGTGGAAGATGGTGGCGCGCGTAAGGAGGCTTCGATGCAGAAGTGTGGTGAATAGGAGCTGGAACATGGATGGCGCAGCTGGATACACTGCAGCGAGTGTCGAAGAGGATCGCTGTGGGGCCTGTCAGCGAATAATTGTTGATTGGGTTGGCGAACTGCAGACTACGGCTATATGGTAATACTATAATGTTAATGTGGCGCGGTGGCTCTTGCTTGGCGAGTGGAGGCGGCGGTCCCGCGGGTTCGAGCGACGGGTCAAGCTCGTTGCGCCTGGAGTTGGAAGATGCCTTTGTGGGATGAACGTGTACGATCTTTGGTATCTGGTTCGAGACGGGCAACTGTCAGCGTATCGTTATGGCATGAGGTAAAAGAAGGCAGCCGCGGTGCACTCTTCCCAGGGCAATCGCAATGCCGAGCGGACGTTGCTGTTGGGAACAAGTGCAAGGCAGATTGGAGGCAAAGCGTTCACGTCGCCACCATCACTTTCACATACGAAGGCGCAGAAGGCTGTATAACATTGGAACTCAGGTTCTGGGGTGAGAGCGAGATCGAAGCTAGCATTGTATGGCCAGGTACGGCGGGATTTTCATTCTGACCTAACGAGCCACTCTCTTCAAAGATGAAGGGCGGGCTGTCCGATATGGCAATTGGGCTTGTGCACAATTTGCATTGCACCACAACATGCTGATATCCTGCGCGCATGCGAGTGAATAGCTGGACTCGAATGCGGTAGATAGACTGCTCACCGACGGGAAAGCTTAAGCAGATGTTTAGCAGGAAGAGTGGAGGCTACAAGGGCCGACGCATTGAGCGGAGCTGCAGCGATGGCCCCTGTGAAGTCTTTTGTGTTTGACACGTACCCTGGTTTCTGCGAAGGATCCATTGTGTGTGGCTTTGGGCTATAGTAAGGCGACGGCGTACGTGTGCATCAGACGCAATATGGATACAGTCCTGGGGACTGCGTTCGATCAAGGCCAGTAACTTCTAGGGAAGGCAGTCTGGAGTACGCTGCGGAGTGTATTTAGACCCGTATGGTAAGCAGTACGGTATCATATCATGCGAAGGAGGGCGTTCGCTGTATTGAGTGGACAGAGTATCATCAGCTTTACGTCGCGTCGTGGGACTAACCAAATAGCAGTGGGTCATCCACAGGGCACAGCTATCCTGGCCATGAGTATCGTACTCCGCCGCATATCAACCTTCGAAGATGACCCTGGATGTTCATTGAGAATTTGCCCCTACGGTCGTTGTCTAGAATCATAGTGCAGATGCGCGGGGCATCTGGACTTGGCTCGAGAGCTGCCTATCTTGGGAGTGCCCCGTATCCGGCAAAACCGTGTCATAGAAAGCAGAAAGAGTCGTTTTACTGTTGATAGCTGTATGACAGACGCAGACCACCGCCAGAGTATAAAGAGTGGTGGTGGGCAATAGTAGAGATGGTTCTATGGGCGCCTAACCATTCCTCCTCTATGCAATGTACCGCCATGACCGTGCTCACGGTGGCATGCGCTTTTTCAGTTCGACGCGTTTTGCTTTCATCAACATTCTGACCAGTTATGTAAAGCCATAAGAAAACCTCACGCCGCACTAACGGTGAGATTTCGTGAGTAACAAAACACCATCCTTTGCTGGCTCAAGCTGATCCTGCTTCTTGCGTAGAGGCCTGAGCTTACCCAGCGTTCCCTGGGGTGCAGGCTATTGCTATAGCATCCCTCTTCAACAATCTCGTGGCATATACTCACTTCATTGATCACGAGTGCAAACCAGGCCTCAAGTTCTCGCACGGAGCCAAGGCACACATACACGCGTTCGAAATCCGTTACGTCCGCACGAAAAACACCACGCCCGATGCACTCTATGTCTCGGAATCTTAGATTGAATGAAGGCCGCCATCTGCCAGGGCACCTGCAGGATGCGGAGCCGTCGGGACAACCAACGGGACAGTAGCGGGCCAGTCGCGGACCGGGCTGGCTTGCTGCTGTGAGGCGTGATCTCCTTGAGTCTCGGATTTGCGTGAGTTGTGCAGCGATAGTGAAGTGGCGATGCAGGTGAGTCCGCGGAGAACACGATGTCTACGGAAACTCAGATGTACAGGGTCTCACCTTTTGTTTTTAGCTGTAATATGAGAGCTGTTTGTACGTGAGGACGCGAGGATACAGCATACGATGCATGTCCAATGCACCCGAACAACGCATCCACACCATCTCGTGACGAAGTTGATGAACATCCTGAGGATCATCATCTGCTTCGACGCGCCCTTGTGACCCTCGCTCAGCGCCAAAGACGTCGGCGAAACGTACATGCTGTTGTTATAAGGAGGAGTAGACCACCGCTCGCCGTCCTCGACATCGGAAGCCATGGCGAAGCTCGCATTCCTACAGCTAGCACTCGCGACATCCGCGTTTGCGTGGACCACGTTCACCGTGCCGCACACGAACGGCCAAGACGACGTGCCCGCGCTGACCGCCGCGCTCGCCACGGGATCCTACTCTGCGAACGCGACGATCCTGTTCCAGAAAGGCGTCACGTACAACATATTCACATCGATCAAATTCCCGGTATTGAACAACGTTGAAATTGCGATTGAGGGCAATTTGACGTACCCTGCGGATATTGCTACCGTACAAGGTATGTGTATTTGTTATTCGCGGTTGTTGATCGTCGTATGCAAGCTTATCGAATGGGATTGCGAATTTGTAGATGTGGTTGCGTCTAAGGTGAGTGTTGAAATTGAGGTGTACAGGCGGATTGGAAGCTTATTGCGCTGCCCTTCTTCCCAAGAGCTATCCGGGCGCATGGTAAGAGTTGTGGAAGTACAGAATGTCCCGGCCTGGCTGAGGCTTGCTTTTTCAGGGTTGCGTTTTCGGGAGGCAATAACGTCACGTTGCGCGGTTCGACAGACCCGAAATGGGGCTGGGTAGATGCTCACGGCCAGGCTGTACGTTTTGACGCGAACAGAGGCAGGAATTCACACTGACCGGGATACAGTGGTGGGACGCTCAACAACAAACCAACCGTCCTCATGGCTGGGCGTTCAGTAAGATCACTAACGGCGTCATTCGCGATATGAAACTCTGGAAGGCGAGTTCCACCGCAGAGGTGACATCCGTTGGATGGTGTGCTCAATCGCATTCCTCAGCCCATCGGCTGGTGCTTCTCGACGAGCGGGTCTTCGAACCTTCACATATATAACAACCGCATTGAAGCGCTTTCGAGTACTGGTGTAAGTTGAGACTGTTATGAGCTACGCACCTAATTAACCTATCCTGCAGTCATTCCCTTTCAACACGTGTGTTATCCTCCAGCATTTCCTTCTGAATCGATACTGACGCCGCTGCTCGCGAATAATTAGCGACGGTAACCTTCTTTCGGTCTTATATTTTGTGTCGATACTGAAAGCCACTATTCACAGGTTTCTCCGCTGGAGGCACGAACCTTCTGTTCGAGAACAACGACGTACGGAACGGCGACGATTGCCTTACCGTGGGTAACGGCGCAAAGAATGTTCATTGGAGGTGTGTATGAACAATGCTTACCGACGAAATTTATGTCTCAATTATCTCATAGGAACTCGTACTGCGAAGGCGGTCATGGCCTGTCCATTGGATCTCTGGGCTCCGGTGGATCAGTAGCCGATGTCGAGAATATCTTGTTAGTCTTATGTTATAACCTCATTGCTGGTAATGGCTTGCTGACGACCTCTCCTTTATAGGATCGAGGATACGGTGATGGTCAGTATGGACTACGATGCGTGTAAAGGGACACATGCTGATTTCCTCCCCAGAAAAACTCGCTATATGGTGCGAGGTTTAAGAGCTGGACGGGCGGAAATGGGTTCGCGCGCAAGTAAGCTACGAAGATGAGAATGTGCACGATATTCTCACGGCTGAATGCGTTTCCAGCGTTACTTGGCGCAACATTGCGTTCACCAATGTTCCTTTCCCGGTATGTCACTCTGTCTGCAGCAAATACGTTTCCGCTCACGCCAGTCTCAGATTTACGTGACACAGAAGTACGTGTTTCACGATCTATGCTTGAGTGATATTTACCAGTATGATCCTCAGCTATTGGGACCAAGAGGTATGTCGCGACAACACAACCTTCCAATTCATGCTCATGGCGTTTGATAGGACGGCCCACCGCCGAGTTCTACGAATGCGAACAACACTCACGTTGAAGACTTTTTGTTCCAAGGTTTCGCTGGCATCATCGAAGAGTACGTCTCAGAAACATCCTCTCGAGCCCGCAGCCGAGTCTCATAACCACCAGTAAACCATTCGTCGAAGGTTCATGCGTGACCGACCCTTGTTGGTACGCGGTACCCGGAGCAACGGGCAGAGAGGTCATCATATTCGACTTGTATCCCGGCACTGGTAAGCCTCCAAACCTTCTGGTTTTCCGCTCTCCTGATAACATGCAAATCATGAATAGCAACAAACATCGTCGCAAAGGATGTCTTGGCGACGACGGAAACGGGGAGACCTGTTGCCGTCATGTGCAACCAAACCACGGTAGGTCTTATTATGAGTTCTGTTAAAATGCTGTGGTTATCAACTTACTCGCATATGAAGGTCTCCAACGACGTTGGGTTCAAGTGCTGGAACGGTGCTTATATTCCTCCGAGGGCTGGCTTCTGATCAATTAGCATGTAACAACCTGTATTACCTGTATGCAATCACGCCATGTAGTCTCAAATACATCAAATTTCTTGCCTGTCTGTCCTGCGATACGGTGAAACAGCAAAATGAGTGCGATAGAAGCGTAAGAGCTCTGGGAGGACGAACTAGAACGAAGACTTGCCTTTCTTGGATAGACACGAATGAGCGCCAAACGGTGCCTGCCCTAAAGCAAGCCACCCAGCGTGTGACTGTACAGTCTTTTCCCAGGCTGCCCCTCCGCGCCAGTAACAGTAAGCACGACTCGTCGCACATCGCCGCCGCACACACTCACGACCACCGAAGATGCAGATCTTCGTCAAGACCCTTACGGGCAAGACCATCACTCTTGAGGTCGAGTCCTCTGACAGCATCGAGGCTGTCAAGACTAAGATCCAGGACAAGGAAGGGTACGCCCTATATGCTTAAGTGCTGCATGAGCCCACGGAAAGGCTGACCGACGCCGCTTTTCGACAGTATCCCCCCCGATCAACAACGTCTCATTTTTGCCGGAAAGCAGTTGGAGGATGGCCGCACGCTGAGCGACTATAACATCCAGAAGGAGTCGACACTTCACTTGGTGCTCCGGTGAGTTTCAGACGTGCATCTAAATCAGCTGCAGCAACTTATTACCGAATGTTACACAAGTCTTCGTGGCGGTATCATTGAGCCCTCGCTGAAGGTCCTCGCCTCAAAATACAACTGCGACAAGCAGATCTGCCGCAAGTGCTACGCCCGTCTCCCCCCTCGTGCCACCAACTGCCGCAAGCGGGGATGTGGACACTCGTCTCAGCTCCGCCCGTACGTTTTCTCATTAGCGTTACCGTGGACCTGGCCTCACTGATTTGCCCCGTACTATAGCAAGAAGAAGCTGAAATAGTGGTGTGCGCCCCCGGAGGAGCGTGCCACTGCAGGAGGCTTGTCTCAGATATCGTGTATTTTCCCATCGCATTGTTATGATATGCATTTCGAGCCTCCTTTAGTTCATTGAAGCTGTGTGTGTGCTGCTTGATTGCTTTGCCTTGCCACAACACTTAGTGCAGATAGTAAAAACCTGCTGAGCTTCTGATGTGGCATGGTCATCTTATACAATTACAGTGATCTTGCGGCCTTCAATTCTGTAAGAGATACCTTGTGTTACGCCGAAACTCCCCAAAGCTGTAATTCCGAATGCTGAGTACACTCATGTTATGTGATGCATAGGCGAAATAATAGCATTCTGCCCATACGAAATGACCACATGAATGGAAGGGGATACTACGGCTACAACGTTTACTCGTCCTCCTCCTCCTCGCCACCCTCCTCCTTCTTGGCAGCGGCAGCAGCGCGCTTGCGCTTGACACGACCGGGACGACCTCCACCGTATGGCGATGTGAGGGCGAAGTCGATGTGCTTTTGGGAGTCGAGACGAACAACGAACGACGGAGTGTTGACGATCTGGCGTCCAACACTATTGCAAAGGTTAGCTCCGACGAGTTCTCGCGCGTGTGGCTAAGATACATACCGAATGTGGCGCTGCCTGATCAAGACACGGGCGTGGTGGATAGACTTGGCCAATCCGCTCTTGAACACCTGGGTCTGCAGACGACGCTCCAAGAAGTCCTCGATCTTGAGCGACAGCACGTAATCGAGACGCATGCGGGACTCATCGAGCACACCGACACGGACGAGACGGCGAATGAGAGCGTTACCCTCGAAGAGACGCTTGGGGTCCTTGGGGTCGAGCTTCAAGAGCTCACGAGCAGCACGACGGATCTTGGACAGACTCAAACTGATACGCCATATCTCACGCTTGTTGCGCAGACCGTACTCGCCGGCAAGCTGTTAAGTATACAGAACGGTCACGCGGGAACGTCAATCCAACTGTGCTGGAAACGCACCTTCAGCTCGGCATCGAGACGAGCGGATTCGAAAGGACGACGGGGGACCTTGTAGCTGTAATATCACCACAAAGATGATTTGGGGCACGGCTTTAATCAGCACAAGTGCATCCCTCCACTACGGTGGATCTTCAGTAAAACAGAAAGCTGCTCACGTCTTGCTGTGGTTCCGCGGGGCCCTGATACAACGAGTCAGTACATCTCAGCTGCAAGCAATCCGCTGGCAACATTACCTAGGCATTTTTTCTTGAGGATGTCGAAAGAGGCGAGCCTAACGCGACCTTGCGGATTGACGATTACCTAGCCCAAACCGACACAAACAACGTATTCGCACGGGCGCTCCTAAGCCACAACTATACAGCACTTCAGCCACACACACCACGGCAGAAGCCGAATATAGACGCCCATTGAGAGAGATTCCACCCAGTCTACCGTCCCCGACACCGACACCAGCACCGACACCCTCGACGTCAGTATGCTCGCTCATTGGTATCTAGGAGAGGCCCCAACCTAACGTCGATTTTTGTAGCCCTCAAGATGCCGCACTCTTTCGGTTACCGGGCGCGTACGCGCGATATGTTCAAGAGGAACTTCAAGGGTAAGCATAATCACAGTGCTCATCCTAGAAGGAGTTGACTTATGGGTGGTATGCAGAGAAGGGTATGATCAAGCTCTCCACGTACCTCATCACCTACCACGTTGGAGATATCGTTGACATCAAGGCAAACGCTGCCCAGCAACGGGGTATGCCGCACAAGTACTACCATGGGTGCGTAGCATTGATGCAACTGGATTGTACTACCTCTTATGCTTTCGGCCCGTAGCCGCACTGGAATTGTCTACAACGTTACACCGCACGCAGTGGGTGTCATTGTCTACAAGGTCGTCGGTAACCGCTACGTTGAGAAGCGGGTCAACATCCGTGTTGAGCACATCCGGCACTCGAAGTGCCGACAGGAGTTCCTTGACCGTGTCAAGAAGAACCACGCATTGCACGCAGAGGCGAAGGCCAAGGGCGGTGCGTATTTGCGATATTGTTTGCTGCTAGCATTGAACTCAAATGTCACACTTCTTGCAGAGCGTGTCACACTCAAGCGTATCCCTGTCCTCCCCCGCGCTGCCTACACTGTCTCAACAAAAGACAATGCTCCTCAGACCATGGTACCTGTACGATACGAGACAACCATCTAAAATCCATCCCTGTCGCCATTGTCGGCTGCTGTCTCATCCCGGGCACTTTCGTGTATGTCTTACCGTTGTTCTCCATATTATACACCATGCAATGTTAGGCATACCATCACCGCAAGATTGTATCATTACGCCATCCAACTCCAGTGAGCCAACTAAGATTGCACTAACATTATGCGCTTTCCCTGCAAGTACTGCCTGACGTCTAGAACAACTGACTTTCTCAGTGGATATTCATAGCTACGGACCTAATCTTTCTCTTCGTTGTTGTTTCTGCTGGCCTACTGACGCGCGGAAGAAAACCACCCTGGAGTTAGCAATGATGGGAACAGCGTCGCATATTATCGACCAGACGTCTAGATGCCGTTAGTCTCTGCATCGTCACGGCTATCCATCGAGTCCCATTTCGTGAGGCGACAATTACGCCATTGAACTATGCGATCCCTCGATGAAACCTAGTGTCAGCCACCCAGATGTTTCTCTTTACTACGGCTCAAGCATATCTTCGACTATCGAGCTGTCATTAGCAGTATGCAGGTGACGTTACATCGTTGATATGAGAGTTCATCTGGGTACTTAACCGCCCTATTATCGTAGATGACGTGCGGTATCATCTCCTAGTCAGGTCCGTTCGGCGTCCAGGCCCATATGCGCACCGCAATACGTGTCCAAATGTCAACCCCTACTTCACTGTGGACCGCCATTGTTGTGTTCGAAGGTTCAACCCACGATGTTACCCGCCAGTCTGGTAGTCGGGCTTGCTACCACGAGCTATTTTACGACAGCGGAAGCACTCATCATCCCTCACGGCGACGCAGTACCACAAGTGACGTTGAGTGGCGCATCGCATGTGAAAGCATGTGCGTAATTTGCGAGAGTGCAGAAATCGTGGGCTCTGTATCAACTGACTCGTAACCCAGTCGAAGTCGCTACTCATTCGTCTTTCGAAAAGTATCAACTGCGTTATACTGAGCCTAGTATTTGCGACACTGCCGTGAAACAAGTCTCTGGCTATCTTGACATAAGCCGAACGAAACATCTCTTCTTTTGGTTAGCGATCTCCTACTGTCTTAAGTCATTCATGTGCTAACCCGGAACGATTGGTAGGTTCTTCGAAGCCCGGCATGACCCACGCAACGCCCCGTTGATGCTGTGGCTGAACGGAGGACCTGGCAGCAGCACAATAGGCTCCGGACTTCTCTTTGAGAACGGTCCATGCAGAGTGAACAGCGAGGGCAACGATACTATCTGGAATCCCTACTCCTGGAATGAGAAGGTTAACATCATATATCTAGACCAACCGGCGGGTACAGGATTCTCCTACCTTACGGACAACTCGGATGTCACAAATCTTATCGACCTGGCCATTGACGTCCATGCATTCCTACAGCTATTTATGCACCGCTTCCCTGAGTATTCGAAGCTGCCCTTCCACCTAGCTGCCGAGAGTTGGGGTGGGCACTACGCCCCTCATATCGCCAGCTACGTGCATAAGAAAAATCAGGAGCTTGAACTTGCCCCTCGCATCGGCCAAGTGAGGATCAACTTGGAATCCGTCATTCTCGCCAATGGCCTTACCGAACCTCTGTCACAATTTGCCACGATTGAAAAGTATTTGTGCTCCGACGGACCATATCCACCATTCGAACCCATGGATAAGACATGCATTGCTCTTCGCGCAGGCATACCTGCCTGTCTTCGTATGATTGAAGCCTGCTACAATCATGAGACTAAGCTAGTGTGTACATCTGCCACGGCGTACTGTTGGCCAGCTATTCTCACGTCACCTCTACTCGGTGAGTGGTCCAACCGCTACGCGACCAAGTTGATTGTGCTCTGACATTTGGTCCCGATCCGTAGCGTCAGGTAAAAACCCATATGATCTCCGGAGTGACTGCAAAGTCATCAACGATTCTTTATGCTATGATGGACTGGGAGCCATTGGCGCTTTCTTAAATTCTACAAAGACCAAGGTCGCGTTGGGAGTGGACCCAGGCCGTTCCTTCCAACTTACTAATGAGACCGTCAACACCGCGTTCTACAGGACTGGTCAAGCCATGCACCACAGTGCTGCCTTGTTGTCAGAGCTAGTTAATAGTGGTATCCGGCTGATGGCGTATGCAGGCGACACTGGTACGTGCCTTCCTCCGGTTCCGGTTCGTGTTGGAATCTATGGCTGACGGTGGTTTCACACAGATGGCGTGTGCAACTATCTGGTAAAGAATACTGCCTAAGCATTCTCATGTCTGTTGATTATCATACGTTTCAAACAGGGAATCGAGTTGTGGATGGAACGTCTGGATCACCGTTTCCACCTTGAATTCGCTACATCGACCCCTGGACGCTGGCGAACAAATAAAACAGGCTACTTTGCAGGTACCATCCGACAAGCAGGAGATGGCGCCGGGAACGTGACGTTCGTGCGTATCTTCGAAGCAGGGTAAGGTCTTCAATTTCCGCGAGTAGATCATTCGCAGCTTATCTGGCACCATAGTCATCTTGCACCGCACGATCAGCCGGAAGCCAGTCTGGTGCGTCTCCTTACAATCATACTATATGGTCTAATATTCAGAATGGCGGCACTATTAGGATATGATCGCACGTTGGATCGATAATGTGCCACTCACAGTCTAATGCGCTGAGATGGGAAACACTGCGATAGCTTCGAAGGGGAGAGGTGCTCACCATGATGTAACGCGCAATACAGAGTCATCGTTCATGAGCCCAATGAATCTACATTCCCTCTTACCGCACAGTATCTCCGCAAGACGTACATTCCGGAAACGTCAAATTACGGTGAGTCCTGCTAAACGATCCTTCTCGCGGAAGAGGATATCCCCAGTGGATCGATCCAACAAAGTCACACCAGGGATCATGTCTAATCCCAGCGGTTGTGAGGGCTCGTCACTATACATTATACATGTTCCTTGCGTTCTCCCTAGAGACTCGCATAACACTCTCAATATCCCAAGAGCCTCCATTTTCGTTGGCAACTCGGGCTACGAACTCTGCCGTCCACGGAACCATCGCCGTATGAGATAGTGGCAGCCTCTTTCCCTTTACTTCTGGCAGGGATTGATATATATTGCCCGGAACCATGAAAGGTGCATCTGTCTCGAGAACGATCCTTAGGGAATTGGAAGGCGCCATCTCACGGATAACCGCGGCAGTATTCAGGTTGGTAGCATAGGTGATCACTCCTGCAAAACATGGGTCATCAGATATCCTGGCCAGAGCCAAAGACAAGTCCTGTACCTGTGATCCCAATGTACAGATTGGGGAAATGATCCAACATACGGGCAGCCCATTCTGGAGAATCGGTGTAACAGTGTATGTGTATCTGAACACATGTAAATAATATTGCATCTCACGCCGACAGGGTAATCGGAACTTACACGGTGGTCTACAGGTGCCTCGGCCTTCAGAATACGCTCGGTATCCTCTTCTGCTTCTCGTGTGTGTATTGTCAATGGTTTTCCTAGCTCTATGGCCTTGCGCAGTTGACGAACAAATACCTCCCGTTGAAGTTCACGGGGAGAATTATCATAATGATAATCAAGACCAATTTCGCCCCAGCCTACGCATCGTGGGTGGCTCATTGCCTCTACACTACAAGTATCCGTCAGCGACAGTTGGTGATATGATTATACGCGCATCACTCACATATCCCGCTCTACTTCATCTGTGTAATGCTTCGCTGCGTGTCTGGATGCGTTGTTAGACAAGAAGGCAGCATGATGGTTTTCTGTCCTTACGGATGTACGCCTATCATGATATCCAATCAGTCGTGTGGAGCAATACAAACTGGTTCTGGCAAGATGGATACGTACCCATAACAAACCAATACTGTATGCCGTTCCAATCCCTCTCTATCTGCTCCTCTGTCAATGCGGAATCCGCGATCTCCTTCCATTGAGTCTTCATAACAGGAGCTTCGCACCATACATCTACTATCGCCTCAACGCTCCGTCCATGGTACATCGCCCGCACAAACTCCCATATTGTCTCAAACTTTCCGGACTTATAGGTACTTCGGTATGTGCTGAAAGTCGAGAGTAAATGTGTATGAGTATCAACAGTAGAGATGTGTTCAGTCAAGGGAGTGTCAGCGCGAGCAGGATGAACGGGCAGCAGCAGTGTTTCTTCTGGTGGTGTACTGCTCTTTTTCTTCGCCATTGTATTGTGCTTGTACTTCAGCGTCCTTGTGGACTGCTGCAAAGGAAAGTCGAGAAGTGAGTGTCCAGTCCTGCAGGGTATACCCGATCGGTATACGTGTGAGAAGGAGTGTTGTCGGAGACAGTAACCAAAGCGTATTATGCTTTTCATTGATAACCCCCAACAATGAGCCCATACGGATGTTTCCCAGATAGACAGATATAAAGATGTATAGTGCGCCGTGTTGTAGCGAACAAGAGCAATATAGCGGCCGAGATTATATTGATTATCACTACGCCAGATGGTGGCGATTCCAGCCATCCAACTTGACGCCGAGGGGCCACAGGTTCACATATATGGTTTGTATATTAGGATACGTTTGATGCGTTACATACAAGGAGAATCAAAGCAGCGACGAGTAGATGTACAGATCCTAAGAAAAACTGATAGCAACACAGCAAGAAGTAACAAAAGAAACTACTCAGATCCGCCACCAGCTAGCTCTAGGATCAAGCGGCAAGCGATATCCATAAAAACAAACGGCGAGACAACCTCCTCGTCGCGGAAAACCAGATCTTTCACAGAGCGACTACTCTCAGACGCAGTCTCCGAGAGGTTATAGTCCGGGTGCGCCATCTCGAAAATGCCGGCGTTCGGATCTGGAGATGCCTTGTATGTCTTCTTGTGGTGGAAGTCGACGAGGTAGTTTATTGAATCGACCATGTAGAGTTGTAAGTTCATGAGAATCTGAAACGGAATCAGCAGTGTCAGATGTCAGATACATGGATCGATACTTACCACAACGTCTTGGACCCGCGCTCTGGTTTCAATGAAATAAACCGCCGATGCAGCGCGGAGGTCGACATAACCACCATCGTATTCCCTCGCGCGCTCAATCTTGGTACGATCCCTTCCACGCACCACGCCGCCAAGGCCGCCCAAGTCGCCCTTCTCTTTCCATTCCATACCTAGAGCCCTCAATGTTCTGTAAATCTCCAGCATCACCTCCATGGGCGGTGACCTGCTTCTAATTCCGAAATGCCACTTCGTTCTATGTTGCTTCTTCTCCTTTACAGGCCATTGTCGTTTGGCTGTAGCGTAGGAGGCAAGATGATGTTGTTCTGGCAGCTGGTCTGGAAGCGATGAGTTCAACACGGCGAAGTTATTCTCGCTTTCGTTCTGCGGCGTTGAAAAGTCGAGGCCGTCGTCTTCGTCCTCGTCATACTCCGTGAACTCGTTGTCGAAGGGATTCTCCTCAATTTCTGTTCCTGCGCCCGGAGAAATTGCATTCGGTGACAGCGGATTGCGAGGCTGTATAGAAGGATAAGCATAGACTTTATTTGTAGCTCGGCTGCAACTTACATCCATAGCAGCGAGTTGGGCATCACGTTCCTGTTCTTCAAATTCTGCCACTAACAGGGGCGTGAGTTGACATCGAATAGAGTGATATTTGCACTTACAATCGCGACCCAGTCTACGCTTATCTCTCAGGAGCAAGTAGGCAACCTTCACGGCATTGCCTTGCGGCCCATCATCTCGACGCAGACATTCCCAAATATCCTCACGGTCAACGCCCTGCATTCGGCTCGCGAGTTCGTCAACAACATCCTCCTCGATACGACCCAGGCCATCGATAAGTTCGAAATCAAGTGCCTTGGGCGGAGACACGAGCGATGAAAGGGGTCCGAGTATGGGGCCAGGAGGTGGTGGTAGAGGCTGCAGATAGCGAGGTAGGTCGGTGGTGAAAAATGGGTGTTGTAGGATATCTGGTACAGTGATTCGCTTGACAGGGTCTACGGCTAGCATGCCGGTTATGAGGGTTCTAGCATCACTGGACAGGTAGGACGGCATGTGGTAAACTCCCTCTGCGTGTCAACAAGTCAGGTATATAACATCGAGGCCGCGCGATGGTCACTTACGACTGATTTTCGTAAACAGCGTCTGCACGTCGTCGTCCTCAAATGGTAGCCGACCGCAGAGCATGACATACAGAATAACGCCACAACTCCAGACGTCGATCTCCGGCCCTGTGTAAAGACCACCTCGAATAACCTCTGGTGCAGCATAGTTCGGACTACCGCAGCTGGTCTTAAGGAAGTCACCGTCCTTAATCTCATTGGACAGGCCAAAGTCGGCGATCTTGACGTTTAGATCATCGTCCAGAAGCACATTCTCCGGCTTCAAGTCACGATGAACGATCTTGAGCCTGTGACTATATTCGATACCAGATATAAGTTGTTGGAAGAACCGACGGGCTTGTGATTCAGGCATCTTGCCATTGGTGACAATATAGTTGAAGAGCTCTCCACCCGCAAATTCCAGAACGATGATGATGTCCGTGGGCGTTGATATCACTTCATACCTATCCAAAGTAATCTCGTTCAAGAGCCGGGTTAACCTACTGCACAAAAGGTAGCACGTACAGCTTAATGATATGAGGGTGCCGCAGCGTCCGCATGTATTCCACTTCGCGCTGAACTCTGGTCTTCGTCTTAGTCATATTGATAACATGCTTAGATATGAATTTCATGGCCACTCTGTGACCTGTTACAGTGTGAACGGCCACTGGACAACACAAGGTCAGGACGATTATAAGCGAAAGTCATGGAAACAATACACACTCTTGACCTTTCCGAATGTCCCCTCCGCAATCTCCTGTATGACGGTGTACTCACCCAGCTTTGAAGCTGAGTATATCTCTTTGAATGGATCTTCCTGTCCCATGGTTGCAGGAGGTGTGGGTTAAGAGTGTTGGTATGGATAGATGAAGAGCTGAGGCAGGCGCATGAGGTGGGGGATGGAGAGCGATTCAAGTTAGGCGGCACGCGATTGCCGTCCACGTGCTTGACGCCCTCACGTGGTCTACACGCGAGATCATTGACGCACAGCCATTGCCCACACTCGTTCATCGTTACGGTGAATATCAAGCACTGCTCACAAACTAACTACCACATCAATCCTCTAGCTGCAATGAGACGCAGCCAAAGTGTACGAAACCACGCCAAAGCTTCCTCCGTTGCGGTTGGTAGCGAGGACTTAGGCATTCTCAGAGAAAGCGACGATACTCTCGAAGATGTACTCCGTCGACAATTACAGGAGAAAGATCGAGAGAACGACAAGGTCTGCATGCGTTTGCGGGAATTAATGTTTATGTAGTGAGCCTGAAGCACCCTATTAAGTAGCTTAAGAACCAGCTGCAACAGCTCAAGGCTCAACTCGCTGAACGGCCTCCGCTAGAGGCCGTACAGGGCCTTCGAAGAGAGTACACGAACCTTGAGATCCTGCTGCAGGGAACACAACGCGAGAACGAGAGATGTATGTCGGAACTCGAAAGGTAGTGGCAATCCTCACTGTGCCGTTGTAGTCACTCAACGTGGCTTCTAGAACAAAGGCGCATGAGAAGGTCCTCGAGAGTCAGCTAGAAAAGTTGGCTGGTCCCAACTGGCAAGTAAGTACTAGTCTCCGGCGCATGATCACGACTTGCCTTGACCGCATCCATATTCTCAGGAAAACCTAGACATCATCTCTCCATCCGCGATCAGTGCGCGTACAGGAATGAGCCCTGTGCATATTCGCTCCAACTCAATAACGCAGTCATCCAATCTTCCTTCCGCAGACAATGCAGAGGCCACCAAGGCATACATCGAACAAGTACGTCTCCTGATCCTGGGTATGGAACAAAGGCTACAGAGTCGCGAGGAGAAACTGTTGAAGACGGTCGAGGCCGCCGAAGGCGAAACTGCGAAATTCGAGGAAGCGAAAAATCAGGTGTCAGCGTTGTAGGTTTCTGGTGATAACCTGTCGTTTTCTCCCGTGACCGCTTCGCGTCCTATCATGTAAGATTACACTCACAGGCTGGATTGGATGGGGAATAACATTGAAAACTCATTGGGGATACATCCAGGAAGCTGATCTAGCTGGAGCGGGGCCGGATGACTGTCTCTTATGAGTGTACGGAATTCTTGGCCTTGTCTGATTGACACACTGCGCCCTCGCTGAATTTTAGTGTCCCAGGAACGTCAAGTAAGAGCAGAACCAAATCATTAAGGCCTCGTGAGGTACATGTTGCGTGATACTAATTATACACGAGGATGACCATGTCCCTTTCAGCAAGGCTTTTCTACGAATGTGCGTACTCTCGATATCTTTGAGCCGGCTTCCCCGTTATCTCCCATGCTTCGATTTCGCATGCCTCCTGAAGGATGACAGTGTATTGCCATCGACAACAATAGCGTACAACGAGGCGTTCCACTTCCATTCTTTCTCACTGAGAACAAAATGGACTGTAGGTAATATGTGACCAGCCCCTGCTTGTTTCCTGGACGAATATGCAGCCTTAATTGTGTGATGGACTAGGTGCGAAGCTGACATGGACCAGAACCTATTCAAGAACGCGGCATACGTATATGGGATGCTGTACTCACCTATTAGTATCAAATAATTGGTCTCGACTACAGCTCTTCCTTGTCGAAGTCTTACCAAAAGCCACTCAACTTTTGCGCCACCGACGATTCACGTAACGTACCGTGATTGCGTTTAGCCTTTTCTGACGCGGTCTTTATCAGAGCTGCCTCTGGAATACTAAAGCTGTGGTCAGATATGCTTCGCTTTCAGCGCACTTGGTTCGCAAGGAATTTTCTACGAGTGGAGTGCTTATGAGATTGCGTCGTCCCGTGCGACGTGTGTAGGAACGGCCAACGAACCCCTCCCATCTTTTGCGGTGGAGTTATGGGGGTTTAAATTTGAGGGTTCTCCCGCGATTTATGAGCTATTTCCTTCAGCTCGTTTATCGCCCAACTTATAAGGGAACAGAACACGAAGGGCGCAGCGAATCATGAACGAAACCGTCGAGAAGACTCGAGCACAAGCGCCCGTGATCACTAATGAACGAAAGATTTCAGGATGGGGATCGCGGGATTAGACAGTGACCGGAATGTAAAGATCGTCAATGAAAACCCAACAGGGAGGAGACTATCGTACGTACCGTATTGTTTAGCGAGCCTGAATTTCTACAACATCACTCAGGAAATTATGCAGGGACGATAATCTAGATCATCTGTGAGCTGGATATACGGCATGCGGTTCGCTGGTCTTGGCTAGCGCTGTACTCACACGACGCGGGTTTCTCTCGTATGAGCTCGCCTTTATTCTGGAGGCTTTCGGAAGCTACAATGTTGTGGGCCTAAGCCGCCGGTCTAGTGGTACACGGAAGCCGCAGGGAGAAGTAACGGCATAACGTTCGAATTGTGTGTTTGTTGCTAATTACAGCGCTTGACTAAGATGCATGCGTGGTGTCATTTCTAATGAAAGGAATGCACGGTCTGGACATGTTTTGAGGTCCATCAGTAGTGTCGGTGCTGAGTGCCTGGAGAATCAATAAGCTGTCAGGTCAGTCCAAAGATTATAAGGACTCAGCTGAATACGCGAACTCCGCTTCTGTTATGGCTGGACGAATTCCATTGACCCCCGTCCATCGTGCACGGATGACGAGGATTTTGCATCACTGATAGCTGGCCAGTTCCCATGTGCTCATTCTTGGCCTGTTGTATCGTACTAAAGCCTACTTCTTGACATGCGGTCTTCAGGGTGTACGGCCCCCTGACGGTATTCTGGGCGTTCGTATGAACACAACTGGACCCCCGGGCAACACAAATGCTGGGAATGAAGCGTGTTCGCCGTGGCCGAAGCTAACTTTAGTTTGATTGCTACGCGGTGTTCTTGCTCTCAGCACTATGCAAAGAGACAAAGGGTGCTGTCTGTCTTGCAACTGACGCGACCCATGACTTTGTGTAAGGCCGACTAAATCAACACCCTCCAGATCGGATCATCGCTGGTAGAGAATACGTCGCAGGTGACTCACAACCATCCATCTTCTTAGCCACTGATAACGATGAACCAAGTCGCCGCGCGGTGCGATGTTAACTTAAACATCTCTTCCCCTACACGAATCTCCGTTAATTAGCTAACGAAGCAGTCTGGCACGGCCGGCGTGATCACGTACCGTAAAAGAACAGCTGCAGTGCTTCCTAACATTAGGCGCTTGAAGGAAGCCGCACGTCCTGTGAGCGGTTGGTTCGACAAAGATCTGGCCGAAGAGTACACACTGCTAACGGGAGATATGTTAATCTGCTGGTGTTGTAGCCGGCTCTGATGGTACACGCGTCCTGTTCCTCAAAGCAAACACTGTCGAGGACAGGAAGCGATCAGGCCACATATTTGCATGAGATTTGGTGGCGAGGTATATCTATAGCATATGTCAACGAAGGCAATGTTGTGTCTGAAATGACGGGTACTCACGGCTATTCGTCAGCCCTTCAACTAAACATCGTCGCGGCAGCAGTTCTAGATGTGAATATTCTTGTCTCCTGAGATTGCCGTTCCTAAAATGGCCGCATTTGTTAATACCTAACAGCGTGCGGTGTTGTGCCACATATCAGTACGGCAAAAGATGGCTCTGGAGGAAGAAATATACAGGGTAAGCGCGTGTCATATGCCCAACAAACTCTATTCCGCAGTTGCGATCTAGGACCAGAGATGAGCGAGACTCTCATAGATGGTAATAACCACACTACTGAGCAGCAGAGATACCAATAATCAACTCTCCAAGCTGCGTCGTAGCGACGCAGACTTCGAAGACTGCGCAATATCAGCCGTTGCACTGAGTTGTTTGGAGCTTGAGGATTCAATATGTTACTCATCTTGTAGATAGTCAGCCTTCTGTTCCGCGATTTATCTTACCGATGCCCGATGGCATCGCATATTAATACGTCTGACCCCAAATGTATCAGTACACAGTCTCGGAGCAAATTCATATAGGTTTACGGATGAACACACCTGATATCTTGCTACGTAAGGATCAGGGACCCAAGGATCCTATACATGCTACCTAGAAAAATCGCACTGCGGCACAGCGCCTTCGAACATCGCTCCGCGTACCAGCAGATTGTTCGGAAAGCCCCAAGGCTCAGATTATATGGAATATGCCCAGGTATTTGATTTGTCTTCTTGCACTCCAAGGTTTTCTGTCTGCGCCTATGGTGTCAGTACGTGGCCCTCTGGATGACAGTCACGTAAGAATATCTGCCAGTGTTCAAAGGCAGATGGTAGAATGACAGATACGCACATATATATTCTCTCGAGCGTCGGTGGCACAGTCATGTACGTATACTTGGAAAAAATCTTGATGTGCATGAGCCATACGGTCGGTATCCCGCTGTCACGCCGGCGTCCTCGTCGTGCTGCCTGACCTTGCTGCTGAGATAAGGCGTGAATATTACCTCTAACAAGTGGAGCAAACGATGAGACAGGTTAAACGGGGATAAATTGAAGACGTCCTCGCCAGGGATGTTCCATCGTCGCCATCACAACCTCTGGGGATGATATTGACAATAAACGAGTTCAGATTGCTATTGGACCGCACAATAGACGTAAGCACTTACATGCTCTATCTTAGGTCCGACATATTATGTCTCGCCACCCTGTTTATTATTCAATGTGACTCCGGTGTTGCTGGTGGGTCACAATGTGATAGCACATACTTGCCCGGGCCGACGGTGACGTGAGCCTGGCCAGATAGAAGGGATTTCGCTGAGAAAGGGAGCTTCGACCTTGCACGGTCTTTACATTTTGACACCTCAAAACATAGCTTCCCTGTAAAGCCCGTGACCTGATATAGGAAGCAATGCCACGCAACGCTGCGTAGTCGCCGTTGCATCACAAGTAGGCTCTCATCGGCGATCGGCATTGGCTGACGGCGGAGGATCAGCATTATACGGAGGACTGGACGGGCGCAGATAAATACTCGCATCGTTTCGGCAGCAGTCATGTTATCCTAATAAATGGCAAGAGACTGCCAGATGCTAGTGAGCGGAGTTGGATGTTTGAGACAGGAGGGAACGTGTCGAGGCAAAGAATGGGGTGATTGGAAGCTTTCCGCCACTTGCGTTCCGGATAGGACACCTCAGTCACGATACTGTCAATAACGAGGAGCAAGTGTGGACTCACAATAACCACCACACTGCATGGACGGTTGGTGTCGTAATGAACGGCGAACAAAGCGAGGGGAGGCATCGTCTATGTAACTTTCCTATATTGGAAAGTCAAGCTTGTACGGAAAGTGGTGCATTTGCGAACCTGAACCCTCTGTAGATGTGCTCGGGCCGTGCTAGCAGTGAAACTGGGGTGATGCAGTCCGCGGGTACGTCAACGCTGCAAGATGAGTCCGTTTAAAGCAGACCGCTGTGCAAGACGATGAGCCATAGCGGGCGGCATAGAGAACTCACGTGGAAGCATTCAGGGTTGTTCGAAGAGACAAAAGTCTGCGAGGGCCTTTTGGCTGCTATATTGAGCCTAAGAACAATTCCTTCACGTATGAACACGCCAGTTGAGTCTAAATAAGATTAAATATCCACAATGCTGTAACATCAAGGCGTCCGTTCTAAATAGTAATCTAACATTAGACTAGCAACTCCTTAAGGAAGACGATTTACTACGTACATTATCGACCTGGCACAAGTGTACGCCGTAGAATTGTGATCGCCTCGACCTTGTACCGCGACGGAGTGACCTCCTCCCTCCCGACAGATGGCAGCCACATCTGACCGGAAACGCAACTGACTCATGTTGAGGTCCTCGAAGGATCAGCAGGAACCCGGACGTAAAGGAAGGCCCCGGCTTAACGGTATCTGCCCTCGGCCGCACCCCGTCGTGCCTTAGGATTTGACTTGCCGTCTCCGGTGAAGAAGTTGAACGGAGAGAGAAAGAAAGAAATCTTGTGACGGGATGGAAATAGCCGGCGTGTGCGGACTTGGCCAATTCACAGTTGTGTATTTGACGTGAAGTCGGCCGGCTGAGCTATGTATGTGTAACAGCAATGCAAAGATGTTGATGGTGAGAGCGAACACCCCCAAAGAGTAGACGGGAAACAACGCCAGTTCGCGGATGGCCAGATTTGTTACCACGCGGTGTTGCGATCTATCTCGCAAGCAGCTTCTTTGGCACAGCTAGGAGTGCTACAAATCCGGATTACCCTATGAGTGGGGAATCACGCCCGCAAATGAGATAAGACGACTGGTTAACCTCGCCGCACGTGAGAGAAAAAGCGTGAGTTGGGGGCAACGAGGAGAAGAGCGATTCCCCGCACGGCTGAGAATGTTGCTCTGATCGTCTTTCGGTCGCGTTCTTGAGATGCCGTCACCGGAAAAGGGGTCCACAAAGTGAGAAGCAGCGTGTGTCTTCTGGTGTCAGCTGGAGATGCGGGAGTGGCCTCCTTTGTGAATGAAAGGCACACAAACAACTTGATCGGCTGCAATGCATACGCGGGGAGCTGAATAGATGACCACTCCTTCGGGAGCTGATAAGCGGTATTTGCGACAGGACATGGGGCGGAATTCAGATGCAATCAGTGTACAATTTAGGAACTACCAAGTGTTCACTGCGTAAGAGGGATACAGTAAAGGACGACAACAAGAAGCCTTACGAAAGGATGCATGTAGACGGCATATGCTTGACAGCCAGACGCGAGCGCAGGAGTCTTGTGAACAATGACAGTGTGGCCGCGGACAACACGAAGAAAGCTGGTGACGCAATGGCTAGTTTCCTATACTTTCGGAAGGTCCTGCGAGAGTTGTTTGGAAGGGCTAGTGATTCTAACAAAACCCGTCGCTCGGCAAGCGGCGAGAATATCGAACTTCTTCAGGGATTCGGCCTCCGATGAAAGACACCGATCCTCCCATCCAATCTTGGGGAAGGAGAGACATCTCGGTACGTATAGAAACGAGCTATTAGATGCGAGTTCTGCACATCGCAAGTTATTCCCGAATAGATGCCTGTGCGAGCAACGAATGAGCGCCGTCGCAAACGTGCGATTGTCGCGACGGTACGAGAGAGTCGATGGGGGAGGGGGCATGTGGTCGAATGCGTCATGAACCGGTGATTCCTGGGGTGTCAGCAGAGTGCGGGGGCGGCGCGATATACTGACAGACGATGGATGGACGGAGGCCGAGATAATGCACGAAGTAGACGGTATTGGGCGGGAAAGTGTTACGTGTATGCGTGTATGCGAGTCTGGACGTGACATTCCAGGACAGCGGCGTTGTTGTATCACGCATAAGCGGACGGAGGAGCCTGCGTGATAAGTGATTGGTGATTAGCGAATTCAAGTGCCGCAGTGAGAGTGTTACGAAAGATGCTAGCAGGAGAAGTGTATGTGATGCATATATGCGTGATGATCATAAACACGACCTTACGGCAGGTGGTCAAAGAGACACGGCGGTGGCGATAGTAAAGTTCAAGCAGGCTCAATCGCACGTTTGACTGGCATATGCGGAATGCTAGAGCAATGGGTTGTTCCAGGTTGTTCCGCGAAGGTGTGCACGGGTATGAGTACGTACAAGACCGCAGTACGTGAGCATCGCGGCGTTATCCGCTGAAGGTCGAGAGTCGAGAGGGTGCTGAGAGCGTGGATGCCGTGTGCAGCAGCACAGGGATCCTGCTATCGTGTTGCGAGTGCTAGGAGCCTGTGAGGGTCGGAGTGACTGGAGTCAGCGGTGGTGGTCGACATCTTGCGGAGTGTGAATGCTCTGCTTCCATAAAAGGCAACATATAGCCCGATCATTGCTAATGTGATTGTACGCGTACAACTGTGCTGAAGTTATCGTCTCCGTTGTTGTTGTCCTCCTCGCTGCTCGGTATTTCGAGGATCAGGCCAAAGAGGAGAACATCGGCTAGGAGGTTGCATCAGTCGCTGTTCTATCGCAACAGAAAAAAGTCGGAAATGATGCATGCATCGACATTACCGTTGCTTGAATGTCAACTTACCTTCTACAGTACAGACCAAATCGCCGCGACCACATAGACACTCAGATGAGCGCCAATATCCAGACCCTTTCGATAAGTAGCCGGGAAATGCTACACACCCAATAGCACTCCCCCCACTCAAGCCCGCCCTCCCCTCCGCCTTCTCCTCCTCGTGTTACCACCATGTTAGTCAAAGACGTCTTTGACCAACCCAGTCCCTTCTGCAAACTTCCTTTGTCTATTCTCGAGAACATTTGTCTCGAAGTCGCCGTCATTAATCCTCTTGGGCCGCCAGTAGATCTCATACCGCTGCTACAAACATGCAAGTCGATCTACCGCTCCCTCGCATGGCAATTCGACCGTCACCTCTACGCTCGCATCTTCCGTGCAAAATTCGACACTCGCGCCGCCATCCGTCGCATGGGTGCTCGGGCTGGCTACACATCGCATCTCGCCAAACAGCTGCCGATCTACTCTCAATGCCTGAAACGCATCCGGAATGGTGATATACACGCCAGCACCGTTCACAAAGATCTGTGGACCTGCTTTCTCATGATGGTCGAGAGCGATGGGAAGAACGAAGCTCAATTGGTCGAGTGGGCAGGTCTCACAACCTTCATCGATAGGGTGGTCAGAGAGAGGCTTTGGGAGGGCAGGGATGACCACCACGGGTGGCCCGCGGAGAGCAGTTTCAATGCACTCGCTCTCTGGCTGATGTGGTTCACTACAGATGACGGTGCGTTCTCCCGCCGCCCTGTTGAATATCACGCGCTAAACACCTTCATTTCGGCTTTATCGTATTTGGTACGTGTCATGCGTCATTATCGGTGCGGATTTATATCGTCCTGCCTCATCCCCCTCTGGTCCAAAACGTACAGAAACCCTTCAAAATGAGACACCTGAATCACGCAGACAGCTGATGGAAATCGTACGTCCGTACGTGGTGCTACCACTGCGATATCCGTCCTTCCATGCCCCGGATAACCATTTCGATTTCCCGCTATCGCTCGCCCTCCAAGATCATCTCCCCTACACACATATGACCCCTCATGGGTTCTACCCGCCCTACCGTATTCCGAATTCACTCGTCTCGTCGCACATGCACTACAACATGCGCGTCGAGATCGCAGTTCCTCCTATCACACTGGCTGCCAAGATGCTCTACTTTGCGCGCTCCGAGGCGACGCCATTCGAGTTTCCTGCTGGATTACCTGCAGATCGCGCCGCCGCGGTTGCTGCGGGCTTCGTACATCCCATGCCGACGCAAGAAGATTATCGCAAGTTCAACGAGCATAAGGGCGCACGAGTCTTGGACCGTGGCGACTGGGAATGGAGAAGTAGGATGAACGAAGAGGAGGGAAGACTCGAGGACGATGGTGTTTGGAGGAAGGGCCTGAAAGCGAAGAGCGCAAGGTGGGATAACGACTGGCATCGCTGGTGCTTCTGCTTCGACCCCTGGAATGTCCCCGATCTCAAGGGTGTCGTGTATACCTACGGTTCGCTCAATGGTGACTGGCTCGGCCGTATGCTGGTACGTCGCATGCTTACTTAGCTCGGTTGATCATTGACTGAACGCACTGTAGATTCCGGATATGAACCAGTATTTCGGTATGGTCACTTCGCAAACATTCGTCCCCCACACCCCTGCCATGACTACTGTCCCTATCTCGCTTCGTCTACGCGAACACCATTGTATCAATCCCGAGCCCGCCACCGCCGCAGGAGGCTCATCTACCGACGCCCTGGACGATGGTATCACGAATGCGTGGTTCCCGAGCGACGTCAACATCCGTGAGGTTTCCGATGGTGTGCGAATCGACGATCCTCGGAATGGCGGAAGCTCGGCATGGTACGAGAGGTATCGCGAAGGCAAGGAAAACTCCCACAACGAGGAGACGTGTACGCAGTGCAGCTTCAGGAAGCAGCAGGAACAGTACGATCTCGACGAGCGTATACGCGAACACAAGAGGGCGAGCGAAGAACGGGATGAGGAAGAGATGACCGAACACGACTTTGAATACGAGTTCGAGCATGAGCATGAACACGAGCATGAGTACGAGCACGAGCACGACGACGAGCCCGAGGGGAGCCATAGCAGCGACACGCATAATCGGGCCCCTAGGCATCCGGCTATGAGCCCCACTATGCGTCGTCGTCCTCACGAGCAGGGCGCCGTGATTCTTGAACCTGGTGTAACGCGACCCGATGGGCCTTCTTCCGGTGTCGACCCAGCGGCGGACATTCGAACCGAGTTTTCTGAAGCTCTGGGTCGAGATGTCGAGATGCTGCTAGACGAGGAGATGCAAGATGAACACGAGGACACCGACAGCGATTGGGAAGAGTACGTCGAGAACACTTGCAATGGTATCCAAGATATCATCATCACTGGCGAGGTAAGTGCTTTCCGATTCTTGACTCTCGCTCTTCGCTGACTGAGCCGTCAGACCATTACAAGTCATGGCAAGGCATGGCAGCATTATCGCTTCTATGGTCGTGTCCGTCGTTGGGATGGTCTTATCGCACTTGTTCGCAAGCCAACGTTCGTACCCGAGCTCGGCACCGTCATCTTCCGTGGCTATCTCGTCGCCAACCAGAACCTTGTCGGCAGCTGGCGTGCTTTCACGGTCAGCCCCCACGCTATCCCGCTCGAAGGGCCGTTCATCGCCAGCCGCTCTCTCACCGAGGAACCTTAATGTCCCTTTGTCTTTTTTTATCAATCAATCGTCCACTTTATTCTCCGACCGTAATGTACTTGTACTCTATGGCACTGACCTCTTCTTTGTCTGTATTGCCCTCACGATTAGGTGGCCGACGACGCCCAGGCATTTCGAAACATACCACGTCTTGGCATACCGGACTCCTGCAACGTATACCCTTATCCTCCCATACCTCAAATCTGGACGATATAATGGGAAGAACATGATTATGCACGCCTTTACCGACCGCCACGATATTCACCGATATTCACTCTATATTCGTACCAATCATTGCTGTTAGATTACTACTCCAATATCCCTTGCATCTATCCCCCCTGCCTTTGCCGAGGCTGGTTGCCCACGTCACGGCCTTTTCGCAATCATCCTATCCTCATTGTTTGTTAGTATTGGTCTCCTCGTCGAGATACGACTGATTATTATCTCGCCGGAGTGGGTCACTGCATCCTCCACTGTATTACTAGTCATATTTTTACCCTCTGCATATTTAATACAACACAGCTTTCTAGTTGCATTGACACCCTCCGCCGCTCACTGCGCTCTCCCTATCTGATCTCCAGTTGGCTACGATGGGGGCCATCTCGGGTTGATAATGGCCATCTCGGCCTGATAATGGACGTGATCATCATTTATGATATAGCAATGAGGGTATCTATGAGCAGCCCGCACGACCAATATCCCCGTTTACACAAGAATGAATAGGTCCGTCCACCAAATGCGAGCACATATATTGTTACAACGCCCCACAACGTATCATACAACCTAACAGCGCTAGACGAGTGTGCGCTTGGTTCATGCAGAGCTAACACTGACGTTGACGCACAATTAGCCTGGATAGCGCATCCACGTTCTACGATGAGCACGAGTTTGGGCAAGCGTGGGGCTTGCGGCTCGGACGTTCGGTTTTAAGGGTCTAAACCTTTATCGCTGACATCTTGTGGGAGGCTGATTGTAGCATAAGTGTATGAACGGCACGAGTCATCCCACAAGATAGCGTTACGTGGGTCACTGTGGCTCCGCAAGTGTGTGAAAACGCGTGGTTTCAACTCTGTATTGCAGCTGACCTCTTCACAGCACGAGTTGCACTGCTGCACAGTATGCAGCTGGCCACCATGATCATTCTAGCAGGGAAACTGTTCGACTCCTACACGGGAGAACTGCTGACCAACAGGCTGATGACCCTCTCGCCCGAATCGGGCCTTATTATCGACGTTCGCGACTTCGAGAATACGCCTGAAGGACTAGCCAAGGCTGGGATTGACCTGGACAGCGAACGCACGATCGATTTACGCAAGCTAACCGTGCTGCCAGGGTTCGTCGACGCTCATGTCCATCGTAAGCCGCCTCTCACTCTGGAATTTCCTCTGCGCTGAGACGTAATGACAGTTTTTCTGCATCCGTACTCGGAAACGACTTGGGAAGACCAGGTCACAAGAGAGAGCTTGGCCGAACGTACCATTCGTGCCACGGCACACGCCCGCCGGACGCTCATGGCTGGCTATACCTCGGTGCGGTAAGTTCAAGGATACGTGTAAAGTCTCATAGCCATTCGAGAAGTTACAATGATCATCGGTCTGCTCATAGGGACCTCGGAACTGAGGGTGCAGAAGATGCGGACCTTGCGCTGCGAAAGTGCTTGTCTGGACCAAACCCAATCATTCCTGGCCCGAGGTACTTCACCGCCAATAGAGCAATCGTCTCAACCGGAAGCTATGGTGAGTGTTATCCCGTATTCACCGCCACTAAACACCACGAAATCCTGGGATCCATCATTTCTGCTCCTGATTTCCTCATTCTGTGCCGGCGATAGGCCTTTTGAATGGCAGCGAGCTGAGTGAACCTTCGCCCACAGGTCCGAAGAACAGACGATACCCGAACCGTGACGGGGTCGAAGGTGCCATGGGTGCCGAAGTTGCTGACGGTGAGATTCAATGCAAGACGGCCGTCCGAAGGCAAATTGGAGCGGGTGCAGACTGGATCAAGGTATTCCATTAACGAAATTCTGTTCATTGGTAGGGGGCGGCGCTGACAGACTGGTGCCTTGGCGAAAGGTTTATGCAGGTGAGCGAACGTTCGAACCAAGTCCTGTCAGTGTGTACCCTGAGCTCAGAAATAACCATCAGATTATCGGGTACGAGCTAACATGGTGGACGTCTCGCCTACGACCGCTTCCGGGTCAATTCCTACGTTCACCGAGGCAGAATTGGAGGCCATGAAGACTGAAGCACAGAGACTCGGCGTTAAGATTTGTGCTCATGCACAGGAGACTGCTACGTTGGCTTCGCTGGCTCGTGTAGGAGTCAACAGCATTGAGCACGGGTATGGGATGGGCGACCTCATCGGCACCGATGTGTTCAAGCCCGCGACAAGTGATCAACCGCCGATTTTCTGGGTACCTACGCTTGCGACCTTCTACACCGTCGGAGGAGAAAGCTGGAGGCGGTCTGCGGCTAGCTTCAAAAAGGCCCTGAGCGACCCTCCGCGCGGACTGGAGATCGCCTGCGGGGGCGACACGGGCGTGTTCCCGCATGGAGACAACGCACTAGAAATGAAGACAATGGTGAACCTAGGGGCTGATTGGCAGAAAGTCCTCCAATGGGGTACACTGAATGGCTGGAAGTGCATACGAAGCATGAGATGGGAGGCAAGTTCCGGTGCTGAGAGGCTGAGAAGAGTTGAGGAATTACGAGAAGATGCAAGGATTGTGGGAGATAACGAAGTGCCGTTCGGAGCCCTAAAGAAAGGCTTCGCGGCGGACATTATCGCTACCAGTGGTGACTTGGAAAAGGCCTTCTGCAACGCGGTGGATCGGGACAGTATTGCGTTTGTGATGAAGGGGGGTAGGGTCTATAAGCGAGACGGAAAAGAAGTATGTTAGATGAGCACTGTAATAGCTGTGAAGGAGGATAAAGGTTCTTCCTTAACGGGCATTATGTACAAGGTTGCACAGCGGAGTTTAACTGTCAGGCGAAGATGAAGGGGTGACGAGGGCGGAACTGGAGAGTAAGACTTGGAACTTACGGCATCGCGGTCATAGAGAGAATTCTGGTCCTGTCTAGTTGTGTGATTGTCGGCTATCGGTAGAGCGTAGGATGGAACAAAGCGAACGGTTCGATATGCGTATTGACGGCATTCGGTGTGCGGACTCAAATCAGGCTACGTACTAGCAGAAATCACGAAGGGTTTATTTCGCACGACAGTCCCAGCGCAACATCTTGGAAAGTCAATCAGAATGTACAAGTAGCTTTAGGCGAGTTCTGGACCAACCTAGCGATCTGTGGGCGAGGCGAATGGCAGAGGACGGGCCAGGAGGTCAGTAACAGCACACAACAAAGAACGGCAGAGCCATAGCGCACCTTGAGATCCCTCTCTTCCGAGCCAAAATGTTCGGTAGGTGAACAGCATATGTAAGGCAGACGCAATAGTGAGTACGGGCTCATTGGGCTCGGTGCTGGCCATTGAGGTGGTGCTAGGATATGCAGGTGTAATGTCACGAGTCACGCGGCGAAACGCTGCTGAAACGCCCGTGGGAAACCCAACAGACGCTGAAGTGCTTTTGAGTAGAAAAGTTTTGCGACGAATATCGACGATGACACTTGCGACAACAATCCAACTATGCCTCAATTTTGCAATGAGCTAACAATAACCCTCGACGTTGCTCGGTCCTTGAAGCCTGAACTCTGCGTATGAATCTTCTCACCGCAATATCTATGCCCAAGGTTTCTAGCTCCCAGAACTCTACTTGCAAGACTAACCATCCTTATCCCATGTACCAAGTCAAGGCACCCCACGCTCTCCTACGTGTCGTGTCTGTTACGGTCATGGAAGAGAAATACAGCTTGCTCGCTCTGCCGCTTGGCCTCGTCATGATGTCGGGTGGATCACGGAGTGGCAGGTTGTAACGTCCCTATAGAGTTGAGTGCAGTCTTTGTCTTTCGGACATCCTTTCCTTGGCTATGCTCGTAGTTTGGGGGCAAACATTCCTTCGTGTAAACAGCCCTTCTTGTTATAGTTTATAGTTGGAAGCCTATATAGAAATGTGCTATACAGCTGCAGTACCTTTGAATTCTATCATGCGAAAGTTATAGCGCAGCAAACTTCTCAATTGAAAGCTCTCATTGTACAGAAACACATGCAGGCCTCAATAGCTCGAGACCGGTTTGAAGAAGAAAGAAATTGCATTGCTTGACGTGTACTACTATACGAGAAGGTGAAGAATGTACGAACCACCGGCTCTGCCCCTTCCACACAACGTCGGAAAGAGCGCGACAAAGTCAAGCACTAAGATATCCGAATTCCTGTCCGCCCTGTAATGGCACAGACCGGCCGTGAAGACATGTTGTCGAGGCGAGGTCTGCAATTTGACGAAAGGTGCGTTGAAGAAAAGGCATCGCTGACGACACGCGCGGAATATATATGGCACCCTAACATATCACGTGATCAATACCGCATCCCACAGCTCAGTACAGCTCCCACACCGCGCACGAGCGCGTTCTTCCAGAACTACTCGTGGCCGCCTCGACAATTTCACTTCGTCTCGACCCTCCTTACGGGTGCACGGCAGGTCCGAGTATTCTTAGCAATGTCGCCCCCACGGCCCTCATTTCAATGCATGATATATATCACACTGAGGCATCTACCCACCACAGCCAGGCTTCCTCGAGCCAATCACGACGACTCGAATTCCGGCATCTGTCGTAACTTTGACCGTGTTACCGCTGCGAGCTAGTCTTGACAATATGACCACAAACTTGACTTCACATTGCAGCGTTGGCAACGACATGCTAGGGTTTTGAAATGGTCGTCGACTACGGCATTGAAGTAGGCTCAAGGCTCGCGTCCCTGTCCCCCATATGTACCCTTCAGCCCTCAGTGCATCCTCTCGCGGCCAGAATATAAAGTACACCCTCGTCCAGAAAGCAACCTCCCGGCTTGCGTGATTGCTCGCCATAAACGCCACCATGTTCTCCAGGCGCTCGTCCATGGGTTCCCCGGTTCCGCAGGAGAAGAAAAAGCGATTCTCATGGCGTCGTACTCGCGAGGACATCGTGGCCATCATCCCAAACGACGACTCTGTGCGGTCGGATACTGAAGAGTCCACACCGTCTTCTCGAGCGGGCACCCGGCGGTCGACAGAGCTCTTCGCGTCCTTGCCGCCTCTGCTCGCCCGCGTGCCTCGTCCGGACTCTGTTATGTCCTCTGTCTCCACTACGGACGAAGCAGTGCTCGGATCTCGCGCTCGTGCACCTTCATCGCTGGGACAAGTCATCGAGGCCGTCGTTCCGGACACATTTCCGGACGGTTTACCAACATACGCTTCCACGATGAATTCTCCAATACCGGTCACATATGGATTCATGCGGTCTTCCCCATTCGCAATGGTCGTCAAGTCGGAATCGGGATCCGGTGGAGGGGGGCATGCACTGTATCATGTCAGTGTGGGGGTGAATGTCTGGATGCCGACCAGCACCGTTACGATCATACGGCGAGGGGCGAGTGAGGATGGTCCTATTATCGCTGAACTGGAGTGAGCGGCGTTCCTTTCTTGCAATATCTGCAGCCGTGTCATTTGCGATGCAGCTGATCGTTACCGTCGCGTCAAGGTTGGGTATATCGTCTGCGCCCGCAACTGTCCTAATAGGCGGAACCAGTAAACCGCTCAACCAGATTTTCTTCAGGAGAAGCTCTACGAGCAGGTAAGCACAATTGAGACTTTACTTCTCGACCTACTCATTTTGGTCTATTTGCTAGCTCGCGAATATATTACACTGGAGACGGGTCGACGATCAAGTGGAAGCTGGGCGCGAACTCATGGCAGGTCAGTTCAAATCTGCTGCGTAGCTCGACATATATAAACTCAAATTGATCTTCATATGATTTGTCTACCTTCAGGCGTATTTAGGCTCGACGCTACTGGCTACCTTCGTTCCGACGCCTCCGCGAAAATTGACGTTACAGCCTGCAGGTCATACGCTGTCCGACCATGTCATGATTTCTCTCCTGATCATTATGCGGGAACAGCTTACTCCTATAGAGGGAATCCATCTGTTCAATTATTCTCAACGACACCGATTTCAGGAGGATTAATATGCTCAATCAACCTATCCGCCGCATCCATCCTCGCTTTCGTATCATAGTCCCCATCTATTCGCTATCTCGCCTATTGCTGTGACAAATTCCATATGCATAAGTGTTCCTACTGTAATGTACATCTCATATACCCCGTCCATGTTGTATATCATCATTCTAGAATCAAATACACTGCTAGTGTTTACACCGATTGATCAAGCCGGACTATCAAAACTTGTGTGGTGACAATATAATCACATATCTGGCCATGAGGGGCGTGAGGCGCAATTGCGTGCACAGACTTATACAATTCTTGAAGACGACGCGATCGTGGGCACCGGATATTACCAAAAAAGAGCGAGTATGGCTATGACATGACGGTTCCGTGCGGCTTCAGGACGTATAAATCATTGCCGAGACAAGTTCGACACCACTATAGTGACGAGAAAGGCTACGGAAGGAAGCATCGCACTGTGTCTTGCTAGCAGCTATGCGCCCATTTTGTGTGCATCACGGCAGCGAGTCGCCCGTGTGTTCCGATAGGTTGTTCCGCGTCCGCATCGTTCTTGAGATATTTGCAAGACCTGGAGTAGGTATGAAATTGAGGTGCGGTCGAATGCTCGCAGACAGTTCCATATGTGACAGTGGTCGAACTTCTTAACTCTTTACCACAGACTACAAACTGGCCTCTACACAAACATGAGCCTCAATCCAAGCCACGCTGGTGAGTTGTGTGAATTACGTACCCTCCTCATCTTGATGTAAACTTGCGCAGCCCCTCCAACTATGTGTTCGTGTATCCGGCGATGCCAACATCCCGCTTCAGCTATGTTGCCGCACCAGAGACGAGCTGAAAGCTCGTGGTCGTTGCCAAGTCGCAAGCGTCCGGGTAGTGCGTGAGAGCAGTTCATGCAAACACCCACGATTAAGTCTCGAGGCGGGGCCGAAGAGGTCAAGTTCACATCATCTTCGAAAGCATATTGCGCAGCTTCCGCTTCTTTTGTGTGCGTCTTCTCGGCTACCCGTAGTGGCAGCCAGAGGATGAGGTAGGTGGCTGGCCAGTGCAACAACGCTGTGTCCCCCGTGCGGAAAACATGACGAGACGGAGATGATGGTCGAGAGGAGGTCTTGACCCGCATGCCGAGCGACCTGGTGCGTTCGTTGATTGGCGCTCCAGGCTCGAGATGACCACAGGCTGGATGTCACGGTTTGCGGTGTCAGGTGCCCGTTGTTTTTCCTCCGCTTGACCTTCCATCTCTAACGCTCACTCGTTGTCTTTCCTTGTGTCTCTTTCCCTTTCTCTACGACTCGCCCCCCTCACTCTCCCTCTCGGAGCTGTCCCTTCTCCTCCAGAGGCTTTGCGGCGGTCTCAAAACACCTAGGCTCTCGACTTCAGCATACACCTGCCACCTATGTTGCCTTTCGCGCTCCTCGCGCTCCTCTCCGCCTTCATCGGGGTCTTAGCCCAGGACGACGGTGGTATCACTGGTCCCACATCCTCTCCCGAGGCCGCAGGTTATTCTTGTGACGCGACGAAATGCAAGCTGCCTGACTGTAACTGCGCTAGCACCGATCCGCCTGGTGGACTCGACCCGGTGAGTCTCCCCCCTTAACTTATCAAGTCTTGACGTCCATATTTACCTAGTCATCTTATGTAGAAAACGGTACCCATGTTTGTAGTTTTCACCGCAGATGATGCTGTCCAATCCTACACCCTCGACGCGGTCAACCAGTTCTTGGCGCACAGGAAGAACCCTAATGGATGTCCACCGAAGATGACCTACTTTACCTCTCTCAACTATACCAATTACACTTTGGTAACGGATTGGTATGTTGCTGGTAACGAAATAGCAGTACGTCATGCTCCGTCCCCTTGCACTCTATCCTACTCATTCGTCTTGGATTACAGGATCACACGTACGTCTGCTTATCTCACCAGATTGTGTTTGTTGGCTCATCTAGCAATACAGAATGACGCATGTTGGCTCTCCTCCAAATGACGAAATCACCGGTAACCTTATTGCTCTTAACGCCTTGGCTGGTATTCCTATGAATGCGATTAAGGGTTTCCGTGCCCCTTACCTGAACTACACCGTCGAGACGCTCAAGCTGCTTGCCGCCGCCGAGTTCCTCTACGATTCTAGTGCAGCGGCATCCATTCCTGTGACCGATCCGAATACCGATGCCTATTGGCCGTATTCCCTGGATAACGGCATGGCGAACGATTGCTTGGAGGTCCAAGGCTCATGTAAAGGCGAGCCTAAGTTGCCAGGATTCTGGGAGATCCCTATGTATGCGTTCTTTGACGCGCGTGGGGTTGCTGGCCCACATTTGATGGACCCATGGCTGTGAGTGGTGCTATCACTCAGCCGAACTTCGCTGCTTATGCTTTCCACTAGTGACGCTGCTAACGGAGGTTCGTCACCTAACGATACTGCGACTCTGGAATACATGAAGAGCACATTTAATGATCATTACAATGGCAAACGGTGAGTTTTGCACGAGTTAGGAGCAGCAGCAGGCACTGACCGAATGAACAGTCAACCGATTGGTCTATATACGCACCCCATTCACGTTGCTGTGAGCATGTTGTGCAATACACAGATCAACTGATACTGATGACCCCGTTCAGACCAACTACCCTGGTGTCCCTGCGCCTACGTCTACCATCAACATGATCAACCAGTTCCTTGATTGGGCACAGACGCAACAGAATGGTATGCCTTGCTGTATAGTTGCGATGCTAACAACAATCGCTTACTGAGTCTTCCTTAGTTTGGATTGTGTCGTCAGAGCAGTTGCTTGCCTGGGTCAGACATCCTGTCACTGCAGATCAGCTGAACACCCTGCCAGAGTTTACCTGCCCCACACCACAAATCGACGCCAGTAAGAAGATCTGCAACGGTATCCCCCAGAACGAAGACGGCCTCTTGTCCCACTGCGACTTCCCGGACTTCCCCTTCTTTACTTGCGTAAGTAGCAGCAACGGTCGCGGTTTAGCCTAGATGATTGACTCGTTCATGTTTTGTAGTATGGCTGCCCTGTGGAGGCCCCGACAGTCGATGACCCGAACCCGGCTCAACAGGTTCCCGCTGGCCAGCAGCCTCGTTCCCGCGGTATGCTCATCAAATGCTTTTCATCAACCTTATACTAAATGAAGGCACCATTCTAGTCCCAGCCAACTGCTCAACGCCCTTCTGGGATCCGATTGCAGGAAACTGCCTTTGCACTGATAGCAACTGTGCCTTCCAGGATGCCACAAGACCGATTGGTGTACGTTCTCACTCGTTTCCGCCTGGTTTTGTGCTTACTCCTTCTTAGCCTAACGGTGCTAACCTGACCGGGGGAGGCACTGGGTCAAACTCTTCTGCGCAAGCTACCCAGAGCTCGAATCCCTTCGTGCCTTTTAACGGCCCCAACTCGGGAGCATTCGCAATCAGCCCCGCGGCGCCCTTGGCCGTGATACTGGGTGGTCTGCTTGGCATAGCGGCGGTCTACGCTCATCTCTAACAGTGGTACAACTTCACGATCTTGGCCCTTTCATTATGTTAATGTCAAAGGACTGTGGACGGTAGCGTATATTTACATCCGGGAACTCTTTGAGGTTCTGGTTTATGGACTTTTGGTGGATTTCGTCTTTTCATGCGGACTTCCTTTTTTGAACAGTACCCCTCATGGCACAATCTTGCAACTCCTCTCACATTTTATTCCGCGTTCTTTCACTCATCGGTCGTTACATAGTGCATACAAGCCTCGTCTAATTCAATGAATGTTTTGCTGCATTTCTCCAGGCTGAAGCGGATCGTAAGAACATTACGCTGTAGGGCTTCGCACGTCGCGATTGCTGTCATGATTGACTTGGACACCTGCCTTCCTGGGCGTCCTCCGCTTCCGAACGAGTCATTGTCAGCACAGATGAATCAGCCAGGCGTCTACTCATGCACTGCGTTCTAGCGATCAGTATTGATGGCCTCCGGCAATGTAGTGACGCCTGCACTTTCACTGCGACCACTCCTGCATCTACTGGAACGCTCCTTTACGCCACCCATGCAGAAGAACGGAGCAGCATCTGGGAGTTCTGAACCTGCGAAACAGCGTCGTAAGCCTGGTCGAGTCCCTGTATCGTGCGCAGAATGCAGAAGGTGCGCATGCAGATAGAGTATTGCTCCAATTTGTGTTCATGATCTTTTGTTCCAGGTTAAAGCTTAGGTGTGACAGACAAGTACGTCTCCGGTATCTTGAGCACATTCCACCTCTAATATCGCATTCCATAGGTGCCTTGTGAAAAATGTGTGAAGAGGGGGTGCGCAGCCATCTGTCCTGACGGTGAGGACAGCGCTTCTGTGTGTCTGTAACGGATATCTAACGCATATATGTGCGCTTAGGGGCTCTGACAACAGGAAATAAGATGAATCGGTGCGTCAGTTCACAATATACCTGAACTACCCCTGTAACATTGTCCTGTAGTCTCGCATTTGCGGATGCGGACGAGCTACAGAAGAAAGTGGAGAAGCTGAGGGACCGGGTACGAACCTTGGAAAGCGCGCTCCGGACGTTGCAGTCGAATATATCGGATCACCCACATCCCCTCCTTGCGGGCGGACCTGCTGTTGACTCAGCAAGTAGCTCACCGATGTTGCCCAGTGAACCTGGACCAAGTCCAAGCGCCCCTTTATCCCGTGACGATGAGGAGTTCATTGATGCATTCGGTATGTGAGGCGCGGATTTTGTGAGGGTTGATAAGAGGATTTACGTCTCACCAGGTACGTTGACTCTTGGGCTGCGAGGAGAGTCACGGTTCTTTGGACCAACTTCAAGATCTGAGGTGCGTCCTTTATCCTTCATTTGGTGCGTATACTGTCATCTTATTGTTACCCGATTGCAGTATCTTATACATGTATGCGCTACCCCTACTCGCTGTCCTGCCTCTTTCATAGTAACCTCCTTTTAGGCTCCCCGTGGCTACACTACGCCTCCGTGCACCCTTGATGATCTCCCTCGAATTTCGGATAAGATATGGAATGAAGCCATGAAGGGCTTCGAATCTCCGTGTCTCGACCCCGAGTTGAAGAAGCAGGTTCTGCAAGCCTTGCCATCGCTTTCTGAGGCTTGTCGCCTCTGCGATATATTTCTCGAACATGGAGAGTATCTGTGAGCGCATTGAGTAGATCAGCTTCTCGCTGCCGCGCTAACATCACGACTTTAGGTGGGAGTCAATACCTCGCGCCCAACTCTACGACGAGATTCTCAGTGTAATATACCGCACACATGCGTATGCTCTTCCTCTATTTCATGTGAACACGGTATTAACACTTGACTTCCGTATATCAGGAGCGAGTCCTCTAATCAGGTCTCTTCGCATGCAGCTTCTTTGCTGTTCATAATTTTTGCGCTTGCCGTCACCGTGGATCCCAAATGCGAACCATACTCGCTTACTGGACTGGAATATTATATACTGTCCAAACTATGCTTGCGATTCGACAGTCCCGTGTATGAGACAACTCTCTGGGCGATCCAATCACTGGTGAGCATATGACGAGCGACGATCCTGCGCTACCTTTCTGATCCCGATGGAACAGATATACCAAACAATATATTTGCAATTGTTTGATCAAGAACCGGCGAACACTGCGACCCATAAAGCTTGGATACTGAATGGGTTTGCTATCAAGCTAGGACATAGTGTAAGTGTGTGCGACTATATATGTGATCCGCCCCTGCTGATATGTCTTAGATTGGCCTACGTGAGTGTGGCCGGACCTTCCATAACACCTGACGTTAACACAGGATATAGACGTCAAGAGCTCCAAATGGCAATTGGACGAGGAAGCCAGCGACAGGAGGGCCCATGTATTCTGGCAGCTTTTCCAGAAGGACGCATGGCTTGTATGTCCCTCGCCAGCCTTCATACGATCTTTTTCTGACTGTCTTACAGGCTTTTGGCTTTGGACGACCACCGTATATATCATTGGATTTTGTGGACTGCGATTTCCCCAAGGATCCCGAAGAATCTACGGATGCCGAAGGACATCGTGAGTGGGGATGTGAGTAGACTTTTAGTTCGCCCACATATACAGACGATTGATTGGTTGGCAGTCCATGCATGGTCTTGGCAATACGCGAAGCTCTTGCACACCGTCATGGTCAGAATATTCGGAGTCAAGGCACCTTTGTACTCCACTGTGCTCGAGACAGACCGCAAAATACGTGACTTCCCGGTCCCGTGGCGGTTACGCAGCAGATGCGATATACCCGAGACCCTCGAACCTGGAAACACCATTCATATGCAAAGATGGGGTGTTATGTCGAACAAGGAAATTAGTAAGCTGTGACCCTCGCCATGTTCTCCTTAAATAGGAGTCTCACAGTTGTGTTTAGCCCTGCTCAATTTGCATCGACCGTATCTCGCACAAGTACTGAACACCACCCCACATGACTTGCTGAAGCATCGATACAGTCCTTCTGTTATCGCCATCTACCGAGCATCCTGGAGGCTCATAGAGGGCCTAATAGCGACTCATAAGCGGTGTCCTCTAATCATAGAGAGGGTCAGCTTACCCTGGTCGCAAGCTCTCTCTGCCGCTGTAAGCAATTCACGGTCTCCATTGTGGGGCACGGTTTTGACATAT
Organism: Trametopsis cervina; assembly: GCA_022385755.1. NCBI lineage: Eukaryota > Fungi > Basidiomycota > Agaricomycetes > Polyporales > Irpicaceae > Trametopsis > Trametopsis cervina. The sequence continues at coordinate 861,572 of MU278348.1, forward strand.
TTTCAGATCGTCATGTGTCTCCTTGTGACACGTGCTCCGACGTCGTCCCTCGCCTCTGCATCTCTACATGAGCTCGATAGGTTATGCGAATTCTTCGAGAAACTGCAGCACGCTTCACTCACTGCGCGGAATAATTTGGTTCGTTGTGCTTTCACCATCTGTTATCGCATCACTGACACTACTACTCACGTAGGAGGCTGTCCGGAAAATGCAAAGTCAGGCACACGACGCGATCAATAAGGTGGACGTGCACGACAAAACGCATCCTGCGGCTAAAGAGCTTGACCGTATCGGAGGCAAAACGCACCTGATATCCACTCAGTCTACACAATCACCTTCCGCATCATCTCCCGAAGGCTCTTCGCCAGCCAGTACACCCTCATCAACGTACACGGGGACGACGTATTCGGTGACGTCGTCCTTCTACGATCCCGTCTCAAACGCCACGAGCAACAGTACCGAGATACACCCCGTGCTCATCAACGACATGCGCACTTTCGAGGGTTTCGGCAACCCGTCGACTATGACAGACTCGTTCAATGCAATGCCCCTCGACTTTGACTTTGACCTATCACAGGCCTTCCCTCTGCCTACCGATACACGACAACCTCCGGACTTCCAACATATGCAAGACTTCTCTGTGTTCGCGGGTACGGACTTCTTCGCAGGTGGCACCGCGAACATGATGCCACCTGCCGACACCGTTATGCTGGCGGAACCGTCGTTCGACGAGATTCCGAACTCGATGGGAGGAATGAATGTCCCTGTGCCCGAACTGCACGCCACATGGCAGTCATTCGTTGAGCAATTGGGCTTCAAGTTCTAGGCTGTATAGGCTTGTATCACTTTGACACAGTTTTCGTTGTAGCAGTAGCATCTGTCTTCTAATATGTTTAGGACGTACGATAGATAATTTAATTCGCGATTGAGATGTCGCTGTGTCGTGTTTTATCATGCAGTAACAGAGTGCAGCGGTCTGAGAGCAAGTGTGTTGTCATGTATCACAGCATTCCGAAAGGCAAAAGAGCATAAATATTGAGACCCGTAGGTCTACCACTCCGGGAAAGCGTGTCATCCTTGTGCAGGGGCCATGCTAATCTTCTCTGTATCGTTCCAATTTTTTCGTATGTCACCCCGAAGGGGACATGGAAGGTGGCGGGCGCCTCGGCCCATCCAAGCGACTTTTGCATTTTGTTCAACTCGCGGGGTGCAGGCACAACGCACGTGCGATCTGGGCAGACGCGTTTGTCCGTCATTGTCTCGGTGGCATACGACCAGCACTCATCGTCATTGCCGGCGACAAGACTATTGGATGTGGATTGCGCGTTAGAAGCCCTTCCTTTATCCTGTCTTATAAGTCCCTCTGTCGCCTGTTGATCCCCCTCCCTCACCTCCTTAACACACGCCTGTCTCCGAGTCCCTCTTACGCCATAATGACCTATATACCTCAAGATGCGCTAGAAAACCTCAAAAAGTATCAATACAAGGGCGTTGACAAGTAAGCTTTTATCATTGCTGACACTGTGTGGAATGCTGATTAGTTAGTTCTTGTGCAGATCTTTGCTATCGCGTTATGTTCTCCAACCGTACTGGAACTGGCTTGTCACGCTTTGGCCAAAATGGGTTGCACCTAACACTGTAAGTATGTTGGGTCATAAGACAGGATGTTACTAACGCGAATTTCACAGATTACTATGACTGGCCTGCTAATGGTCGTAATCAACTTTGCGACCATGCTCTATTACGATCCTACATATGTCGGACAGAAAGGGGGAGCCACAGGCCCACCAAACTGGATCTTCTTCACGTATGTCTCCACGCGGCATGAATTATATCTCTCATTCATGGCAATCAATACGCAGATGGGCAGCCGGCTTGTTCATCTATCAGAGCCTCGACGCGATTGACGGGTATGCCGACTCAGACCAAGATCACGAATACGTGCTAACGTTTCTACGATCGTAGAAAGCAAGCCCGACGTACAGGAATGGCAGGTCCACTGGGAGAGATGTTTGATCACGGTACGCATTCAGCCAAGTGTACGATGAGGTTGAAAACCGACTCCTTGTTTAGGATGTGACGCTATCAATACTTCCGTAAGTATAATTGGTCGGACATGCTCCGTACACGCATTGCTTTTAGGGCTCACAACACGTTCAATAGCTCGAAGCGATTTTGACCTGCTACGCTATGAACCTGGGCCGGTCTTGGTGGCCTGCTTTATCGCAAGCTGCAGCACTTTCCAACTTCTACTTGACTACATGGGAAGAATACCATACCGGTGAGTATTAGGGGTGCGACCATGAATCACGCTTCTCATATTTTGCCAGGTCAATTATACCTCGGAGTCTTCTCTGGTCCCGTAGAAGGCATATTGCTCATCGTTGTCATATTCATAATCAGTGGGGTTTATGGTAAGTTTATCGGTGGGTATTACTCATATGAGTGCTAATGGGCTCCCGCATGATGTAGGCCCTGCTGTCTGGGATACGCCCATATTGACCTTACTTCGCCTGGACAATGTCCCTGAGATTACCAAGGTCATCCCCAATGTTGGCGTCAACGTAGCCTTCATGTGGTACGGATTTATCTTCCTCCAGTTCAACATTATAACCAGGTATGCTATCTACTATTTGCGTCTTGCGATATGGTAACCTTACACACCATACTTGTAGCTACATCAACGTGTTTAAGGCGAAGCTCGCGTCCCATTCAAATCCGTGGAAGCCCCTTTTACACCTGCTTCCGTTACCAACCACGATCGCCCTGCAACTCTTCTGGCTTAGTGCGCCGGCATATAACAACTCGCGTATAATCAATTCTTCGCTATTCATCCCCTTCCTGGGCGCCTGGGGTTTGCAATTTGCGCACCAAGTAGGACGAATGATCCTTGCCCACCTCACGAAGCAACCGTTCCCGATATTCGATTCGTTGTTCTTGTGGAGTGCTGTAGGTGCCATTGATGCGAACCTCCCATTATTGCTCAAGCGGTGCGTGTTGCGAGATCCCAAAGAGTGACGGAGCTCTCATCCCCATTTCTAGCCCACCAATACTGCAACACAATATGCATAACACAGGACTGGTAGTCCTGTTGACCTTGGGATTTTCGCTAGTGTCCTATGCCCGCTTCTGCACGCTTGTCATCAACGATATCACAAATTACCTCGGCATCGCGTGCTTTACTGTGCGGAAGAAGGACGTGACCGGCCACTGGAGGCGTGCTGCGTCAGTTGACAAGATGACAGTCGGCAAGAAACAGTAAGCATGGCTGAGGGTGTAGAATGTAACCCAATGTATGCATGTTTTCATAACGACCGTATGATGACCGGAGGAAAGGACGTATTATTGTAAAGCTTGGTAGTTAGACTTGTCCGTTAATGTACTTGCTTTGTCACTGGACATGCTGTTTAGAAACGTGAAGCAGCCTCTAAATTGCTCTTGACACATTGAGTGTGATTTTCACGGTCGTATGAACAGATCTGATCGGTATGACGAGATAAGATTAAAATCACGTTCCGAGTCACTGCTCTGCCACAGCCAATAATTTTGAGTCAGAGCGTGGAAGCGTCATTCGTGGATTTATGCTGATACAGGCAATCCGGCCTGCCTTCCGCTCTCATCGATCGGTACTCGTCCTACCGCTACCCAGGTTTCATTCCAATCTACCGCGCCACGACTGGCATACGAGCAGGATGGCCACCGCAGAGGAACTCAACAAGGAGATTGCAGCGCAGAGTGCGCTGCTCGTCGAGCTACGCAAGCAAGAAGGAGATGCTTCTGCTCTTGAAGCGGCGAAGAAGAAACTAGGAGATTTGAAGAGGGCACTGGGACAGCTGACAGGTGGCTCGAAGGAAGGGGGGAAGAAAAAGGAGAGGATGCTCTTAAAGACGGCAAAGGTACCGGTTTCATTGCACATGAGCTTCCGTACACTTAAGCTCACCAGACTGCTGCCTTTTCCTCATACTTTAGGGGACGCGTGACTATGCCCCAGGCGAGATGCACTGCAGAGAGCACATAGAGCGGATAGTCAAGGACTGCTTCACCACCTACGGGGGCGGCTGCCTCGACACACCCGTCTTCGAGCGAAAAGAAATCCTGGCAGGAAAGTACGGTGAAGATGCGAAGCTAATCTTCGACCTGAAAGACCAGGGTGGCGAGGAGCTTGCCCTGCGGTACGACCACACTGTCCCGCTGGCAAGGCATCTCGCTATGAACGGCGCAATTAATGCGCAGGCGAAGCTATGGCAGGTCGGGAAAGTGTACAGACGGGATAACCCTGTTATGTCCAAGGGTCGTATGCGGGAGTTCACGCAGGCAGTGAGTGTTTTACTTGCACAGTCTGAATCCCGTACATGCTCAATTCAGGTATTCCCAGGATTTCGATATTGCTGGAGTATGGGATCCCATGATCCCCGACGCGGAGATCATCAGTTTATTGTGCTCAATCCTTACAAAACTTGAAGTCGGCGAGTTCACTATCAAGCTTAACCACCGACGGATTTTGGATGGTATCTTCGAGGTATGCGGCGTGCCCGCAGACAAGATCAGGTCGATATCATCTGCTGTGGACAAACTTGACAAGGTAAGTTCGCTCTTTAGATAAGTAAGTATTGGTTTTTACATTCGTCACACTTTCATAGCTCCCCTGGGAAGAGGTCAAGAAGGAAATGACAAACGAGAAGGGTTTGGACCCTGCTGTTGCCGACAAGATTGGGGAGTACGTGAAGCACAAAGGTATGCGGGTCTATTAACGGTGGCTGACAGTGAACTTATACTATGAATCCTGAAAAGGCGGTCCATCACTTCTGGAGCAGTTGCAAAGTGACAAAAATCTCATGGCTAATCCTAGCGCGAAGGCTGGTATCGAAGAGATGGGCATTCTTTTTACATATCTTACAGCATATGGCATCGTCGAGAAGGTAAGCACAACCATCGACGTAGCACGACACACTGCAAACCTATCATTGGCAGATCTCTTTCGACATGTCTTTGGCGCGTGGACTTGACTACTACACAGGCATCATCTACGAAGCCATAGTAGAAGCTTCTGCTCCCCCTGGGTTCGACTCTGCCAATGCTTTCGCATCCTCCTCTTCTCAACCTTCTACTTCAAACGTTGCACCCCCGCCCTCACAACAAAAAGAAAAGAAGGAAAAGAAGCCAAAGAAGGCATCCGAAGATGCAGAGGAGGAGGAGATCGACGAGTCCTCTGTCGGCGTTGGGTCAATCGCAGCCGGAGGCCGATACGACAATCTGGTCGGCATGTTCACAGCAGCTGCTGCCGGCGAGGGCAAGAAGGCACCCAACCTGCCATGTGTTGGTGTCAGTATCGGGTTGGACCGAGTGTTCGCGATTGTATGGCCGAAATGGATTGAGAGAGGAATGAGGAGTAAAGATACGATGGCTTATGTTATGGCGGCAGGCGACGGTCTGTTAACGGAGCGTGTGCGGCTAGTGCAGGAGCTTCGCGAAGCAGGTATCAAGGTGCGTCGGTATTGAGGTCGCAACATTGAATGAACCATTCACAATGCCTACCTAGTCCGACTTCCTTTTCAAGAACAAGCCGAAGCTGCCTGCGCAATTCGCGGCGGGCGAGAAGGATGAAGCACCGTTCGCTATCATTCTCGGAGGCGATGAACTCAAGGAAGGGCTGGTCACCGTCAAAGAGCAGAAGTGGGAGTTTGTTAACGGAGAGAAGACCAAAGTGCAGCTGGCGGATCAGGGGACCAAGATAAAGAGGTCTGAGCTGATTGACTTTATTAAGAGCAGTGCAGTGTACCAGAGTTGGTCAACTGGTAAGCTGATATAGATAGTTGGTCCAGCGGATGTGCATCTTGCCCTCGTTGAAGTAATATATTCCACCCATTCTAACCGTAATGAGATTTATTGCATGAGCAAAAGTGCACCGTGAATTCCATCAACCTACTCTACAGGGTTTAAGCTGTTCATAATACCATAATTAATCATCGTCTGAACCTGAGCCGGAGCCGGAACCGGGTTCTCCATCGTCGTCTGCAATTATATGACCACGCGTCAGTCAACGGAATGAAGGCTAGAGCAGCAGACGCACCACTTGCTACATCATCCGCCGAGAAACTGGCTTGTGCTCTCGACTTTCGGATAAGTGCCAGAATCTTGAGGTCGTCTCCTGGGACAAGGTCGAGCACGGTATCTCCTTCTTTGTCTTTAATTCTGGTGTGGCGACGTCAGTCCTGGAATTACTATTCAGAGGGATCATAGTACGTTGTGTCCGCTCCCGCTTCAAGCAAGCTCTCCACGACATAATATCTGAGTTCTTCATCTTCAAGTTTGAGTGCGAGATGCAAGGGTGTCGCCCCCTCAAGGCGATTAATCGGATCGACGTCGCAGCCGTCTTGTGAAAGGATGTGCTCAAGTACGTCCGTGTTCCCTAAAGATGCTCTAAGCACAATGGTAGAAGGCAATGAGACTCCTACAGCCCCAGAGTAGCGTAGCAATACATACTCACGCGTAATGAAGAGCTACCAGTTCAAATAACATGTTATTTGGTCTAGATTTCTCCTTCGTTGAGACCCAACGTACCGGTGTTGCCTAGCCTATTATCCATGATGGATGAGCGGTGAGAATGTTAGGCCTTCTATTCGGACTCACCCGTCCTGGAAGTTTATATCGTAACCACCCTCCTCAAATACCTCAAGCAGCATATCCTCATTATCCTGCCGAGCAGCAGCAATCAGTCGTTCGTCTGTAATGAGATCAATCGCGATCTGTGAGCGAGTCCGATGTCTTCATCGCCACTGCGTAGCGGTAGAAGTTCGACGTACTGGTGCTTGCACCTTTGACCTCGTCCGTCATGATGTTCGTAGGGTAGGAGTCGTTTCGTGTAGATGGCTGTATAAGTTGCAGGGCAGACAGCTTCGGCCTCACTGTTAGGCCACTGCGCTCAGTCAACCCGACCGGACCGAAGCAGTGTGGGAAATTAGCATCCATAAATGGTAACAGCATCAAACGCGAGTAGAATATCATGGCGGATAGCCTCGGATCGCACAGAATATGCACATCGGAGACACAACAGTGCAACAAAGTCTGCGGTGACTGGCGTAGATGAAGGGCCGGAGAGTATAAAGACTGGGTATATGCGGCTCAATGACAGCACATAAGTACTTGCAGCTCATGCATTTCATGGCACGCTGGATGCAAATTTTGGATCTCAGTGGTACACAATGCAACCGCCTGGAGAGCTCCACATCCACTTTTGTTATTACACATGAGCACAAGGGGTGGCATGCCTTGCGGTCCGGACATCATATAGAGTAATAATGGGATTGTTCGATGTAGACGAAGGCCGCTACGGTTATCAAATGAGCGAAAGCGAACATGCAGAAGGTGAAGCAACTTACCGGTACTCTAAATTATGCCTATAGGAATCTGTTCACCTATGAGCTGTACAACTCCTCCTGGGTGCTGATACCTACGTAACCATATGCCTGTTAGCGGGGTAGGGGCAAATATATACCACTTAAGCACGTACCCAACTCTTCCCGCACGCCCTTAAGCTCCTCGAGATAAGCCTGGTACTGTTGCTTGTTCTCGACCTTCTCCTTGATACCCTCGAATACCCTCACGGCAGTTGCATAATCATTAACGCGTCGGGAAGCACGAAGTGCAGCCTCAATGACGGCGGGGGCCGGGACGAGATCGTGGGCAAAGCAGTTGTTGAGCCCTCGTTGAACCTCGAAGAGGTCCTGAGCTGATTGGAAGAACTGAACGTATCTCTCCGTGAAACCCTCAAAGGTCTCTTGCCCGTGTGCGCTGGACGCAAAGCGTGCGAAGGTTGGGGAAGCACGGACGACGGCAGGGCGAGTGCGAAGGAGAGTGGGCAAAACGCGGGAGCGCATCATCTTGTCGACGGATGCTTGTTGGTTGCGGGCAACGTTGAGGGAGACGGTGGGGTGACGAGCGAGAGTGCGATACCAACGCCGAAATGCGGAGGAAAAGTGGTTTCTCTCGAGGCCCGGCGAGCCGCGACTTGTCTCGATTTGCCGGGCCAGGCCGGCCATGCCGTCCGTCGCTTACCTGCAGGCCAGGGAAGCGGCAGTCTCCTCCATGATCAACACATTGCACCGCACGTCTTCGGCAGCAAAGAGCGACTCCTGAGTGTGTCTCTGAACTAGAAAGTCATCGTGCACGCTAGACGACCTCGCGTTCGAAAGTGTTTGTCGCATAGCGGGCGTATCGGTCGTCTCCGCCGTCGGTTTGGCTTTGTTTGTGCATCATAATGACCGCTATATTTGCCTGGGTGTTTCGCGTTTATTCCCACTGTCCACTTCGACAGCCACAACCTCAACAACGGCAGCGACATCAAGGACGACTTCACAAGTTTTCGCCATGGATGACGGTACGTTTTCCAGCATGCACGGCCGCGAGGACGTGACTAGGACGACGAGAAACCTCCACCATGTATTACATATTTCGTTTCGCCCAACACGCAACACACTCTACGTTTTGTTCGCCTTCAGCCTACAGTAGACCTTTAGCGGGCCTTACCTCTTATTCTGTCGTCTGTTGGCTGAAGGCCGATGTCATGATGGAACAGAGCGCGACTATTCCCATCCCTTCACCAGCCTGGCATGACCAAGCGCATCTTGAAGCTCTCTTTCATGTGTCCTCAGTTGGTTCGACTTCTCGACGTTCTGTTACCCCGCTCGCAACGTAAACCAACCCTGACGTTTCATATCTACCCCTTCCTACGCTCTCTTCCTTCCAGCATGGCAATCTCAAGACATGGGTCCCAGCGCCAACGGTGGTGGGATCAGCATTCCGACTGGTGATGCGCCTATGTCTGGCGTGCCTGGTGACGACCAGGGCTGGGCTAACGGTGCACGTTCCCCTGGCCGCCCCCAGGGTGACCATCCTCCCCGACGTTCCAGCAGGAGCCGTAGTCCAGTGGCTCGCGACGGTGATCGAGGGTCAGTCGAATGCCTCCTCTATAAAGCCTCCTATTGAAACTTCTTTAGACGTGGTGAAGGCGGTGGTAACAATCCAGGTAACAATCTTCATGTCTCTGGGCTGAGCAACCGCGTCGATACGCGCGACCTTGAACAGGCCTTCGCGAAAGTAGGACGGGTAAGGCTTAAGAGTTCCTCTTTCATATCCCCTTAATGATGTATCTCTGTCCAGGTTAAGAAAGCCCAGGTGATGTATGACCCTCATTCCCGCGAGTCTCGTGGATTCGGGTTCGTCACAATGGAAACTGCTGAGGAGGCAGATGCTGCAATTACTGCGCTGAATGCTACTGACCTCATGGGCAAGACCATGACAGTGGAGAAGGTTTGTGCAATGCATAGCGTAGTTGTGTTGATTGACTGACAGTCATTCAGGCTCGTCGTGGACGCGCCAGGACCCCTACTCCGGGTCGGTACTTTGGCCCGCCCAAAAGAAATGAACGTCAGTCAACTTCGATACACTGTTACCCGACGTCTTCTGAGTATCTATGCGACTTGCAGATGAACGCCCGTACGACCCCAGGCCTTACGACAGCCGATACTCCCGTGGTGGTGGTGGTGGTGGCGGTGGTGGCGGTGGTGGACGTGGACACGACGATTACGGACCCCCTCGCGCCCGTCGTGCCGCTTATGACGATGACTACCGTGGCGGTCGTGACTATGACCGCGGTGGAAGCGGCGGCGGAGGAGGCGGAGGCGGCTACCGGGATTACGACAGGAGCTACGACCGCCCTCCCTATGATCGTCGTTACGACGATAGAAGGTACTAAGCACGCATCCCCTCGAATCTTCAAAAGTGCGATTGGTCTTCAAGCAACGTACCTGTGTGGTTCTATTGGCTCTAATTTCGATTCGTGTTGTTGCTGTCTCATTTTGTACGCCTACTTTAATGCACTAAATATGAGCTTCGTTTATGCTGCACATCCCGGTCCTTGTCGTCTCCGAACATCGCATCCGTTGAGTTGAATGTGAACGGATGCTCGTCCTTAATCGTCCAACCGCAATTTGTGAGCGTTTTCTGGATGACGTCCCAAAATACCCGTAGGAATACCTTAGCGAGTTCAACTACTATAAAGACATGTACAGAATGCATACAGCGCAGTGACTTGTGTGAATAGCTAGTAACCTCTCCGCATGCGCAAATGAGCTACAGAGCTGTATGAATACAGGTGTGAATAAACAAGCTTCCTGGCTTATGTTAAGGGGGATATAGTGGAATCCAGGGGAGCATCTTTCGTATTCGTCATGCTCAGCTCGATTTCCTGCCCGCGATACGGAGGGTTTGTTGAGAACTCTTCTAGAATATAGGAGAGAGAGCTGTCTTGATGCTCGACGGTCTCGCGCATGTTGAGTATCAGCCGACTGCCTAGTAAAGATGGCAGTGCGGCTGACCAGCTGAGCGTGGCGGTTTATTAGCTGAAGGAAAGCGCACATTAGGCGATGTGGATACTCACGGATTGACGATGTTCATGTATTGTGGCTTTATAGCCCATACCAATGTGCAAGCCATGAGTTCTACGAATACACTGGAGAGGTGAAGCGGTCGTCAGACGGGAATACGAGTCACTGAATGCAACCACGAACGCCACAAAGTAAATCAAACTAGAGCGAGCGGGGTCAGCGAATGCTATTGGGGACTTCCAGCTTCGGCACGTACCTATCTCGTGCGATTGTGCGAATCAAAGGCACTCGCGTGGAAGTGCTGATAGCTTTATACGCCACGAGAGCGCACAATATGGGCTCATACACTAGACCGGGCAAGAACAGTAGAGGGGCAACCTTTGGAAGTTCTGAGTAGGCGCACCCAAGGCTTGTGTCAGGGATTTTAGTTTCTAAGGAACCCCCGATGGTAAGTAAGACGAGTTCTCTTCTTTGCTGAGCTGACTCACGAAATAGATGATGCATTATGAGAGCAATTACGACGCCCATACTCGACGCTTCCAGAGCGCAGAAGATGAGCATCGCTATTAGTACCTTCCGGCTCCGTTCGTAGAGCGCATATATCTACACCCGTGGTAAGAGATCCATGAATGATGCATATCATACGTGCTCACCCGTAGTTGCAGAATTACTAGTACAGCATACGTACATCGCATTAGTTTCATTACACGGATTGATCGAAAGGATGAGAGGCTGACCTTGAATCGTTATAGTTGTCAGGGCAGTCCTGTGAGCGGAAGTTTATAAGTAGTCCCTCCAGTAATCGCCATAACTTACACTGCTACATCCACTAGAAGATAGATGACACAACTGTGTTCCATGTCAGTGGTGGGGATCGCATCTCGCATACCGGTTGTCGGCTTACATCTGTAAGTTATGATCAGGGCATTAGATAGAATACTCAAGGCAAATAGTGGGATTATAATTCTGACCTCTGAAGTCACTAGCCCATTGTAGTTGATAGGTACTATGAGGAGGAGATCCTGAGCGATTGGTATCTGGGGAGGAGAGATTGCACTGACCCGTATCAAAGATGTAATAACCGAAGGCAAAAAACCTGTTCTTATGGTTCAAGAAAGAATTAGTGGGTAGAATAGCAAATTTTTATTGAACCACATACAAACATGTAGAGATAAAACATAGGATGCCTTTTGCTCTTGCTCCATACAAGGTCGATCTTCAAAAGGGCATTAGCTGGAGCTGTTGTCGTTCACCGCCCATATATCTACCTCTCGATCTAAGCTTATCACTGTCAATACATAGATAAATCAGTTGGACCAGATGGTGACCTCAAATAACACACTGTGATCATAGAACAAGAGACCGATGGCCGCAGCCCTGAAGCGTTTCCCTACAGTTACTGTACACCGTGCCGTTTATGTTAGCGGGTCAGTTCTACGAGCTCAGATGTACACGCACAAGCATCGATGTATGACACGGCGATCCCAGGATCACTTATTATAACCGGAAACGAGGAAGCGTGCTGCAAAAGCTTCAGGGAGGACATCGGCGTTGAGTGCGAGCTGAAGAGGGCAGCATTAAAGTTGCTCTGAGGTCTCTAGGCGGATAATGTCTTATACTGACCACAGCCCGATCCATCATTGCGTCTAGTCATCCTAAAATGCAATGGTTCTGCGAGCTTGAATATCGGAAGGTACAGTGCTAGTAGTGTGATCGACCAATTCAAACCTACCCCGCCTGAAACAATCTACCATGCACAGGAACGGTTAGCGACCTCAAGCGTCCCGGGCACTCACCTCATAGCAGCTCAAACTGACGCCGCGCAACTCGCAAACGCTTGGCACTGCTGCTACCCTCGTCTACGGTGGGTGCGCAGGCAGGGTGAACAGCAGGGCATGCGTGATGCGACACAGCTGGCTGATCCGATTCACTGTGGCAACGTTGACTACGGCGATCTTCTAGTCTGTTTGCCAGCGCACGACGATATTCTTGGATAAGCTAGTCAGCACCGGCGTGGCAAGTGTTTACAGAATCAAAACGGAGAAACGCGCATTGGGAGGTTGTATTCCATCAGCAAGAAGTCGTACCGCCGTTCGTCTCAACCAGCCCACGCACATCACCGGCAACGGGTAACCTGTACGAGATTGCCTCCCAAAAGGCGCAGCTCATCGGCATGCTAGTGAGAGGGCCATCAAAGGGTACTGAGGGAAACAATCTGACCGATGATTTCGATACAGGAGCGTGAGCACAGGCACAGGTATTTTCACAGCAGTGCGGCTGTGATTGGGTCACAAGGGAAACGGGGATTAGAAGTACAGGGCGGCTTCATATGTGCCATGAAGTTGTAGGTCAAGAGCAGCCAAGTCAGACTGCCGCCGTTGAGCGCATTTGATCGGAAGCACTTGAGATCTACTGAACTATTTGCGCGTCTATTCATAATTTTTGCGACTTGCATACGATCGTCTGTGTTGTGCACATCTTGCTTTACAGTACCATGTCAAAACGTGCAGCAACAGAAATACAGGCTTCTTCAACGAGCGATGCACACGGTACCAAGAAGGCCTTTCGCCCTGAAGGCAAGGGTGCAGGCGAGGAGGACATGGGCGACTTCGAGGATGGCTGGGAGGACGAATATGAAAGCGATGAGGAGGTTGTAGACGGGGACGGGGGAGATGGTAAGCTACGTTTAAATATAGCCTACGCATCGCTTGACTTATCCAAGTTCAGATATGGAGGTGGATGAGGAAGTACTCCCTCCCATAGAAGAATCGGAGGAGCAAGCTGCACCGCCAGAGGCTTTCATCCCCGGAGTCCATCAGCTTGGTAAAGACGAGATCCTGGAAGCGGATGAGTCGGTATACATCATGCGGCACTCGATGAATGTCAACTGGCCCTGCTTGTCATTTGACGTACTCCGAGATAACCTCGGGGATGAAAGGCAGAGATTCCCCGCCACCGCGTACATCGTTGCAGGCACACAAGCCGACGTTGCGAAAAATAACGAGATCTCTGTCTATAAAATGAGCTCGTTGCACAAAACACAAAAATCCGGTGGTGAGTCCTGCTTTTGAGTTTCAAAATACCATAGTCATAACCAAGCGCATAACCAGATGATTCCGACTCGGAGGAAGATGAGGACGATGAGGCGTTAGACGAGGATCCCGTGTTGGAGTTCCGCTCCATACCGCACCTTGGCGGCGTGAATCGTGTCCGCGCTCAACCTCTTTCACGGTCGTCTCCTTTGCCACCAGTCTCGCAACCGTACTATGTTGCCAGTTGGTCAGAAACGGGCAAAGTGCACATCTGGGATGTCCGACCTCTGATTGAATCCCTCGATGTTCCGGGTTATACCCCTGTGCACTCAAGAACCCATACCCCCGCCTTCACGATCAGCTCTCATGGCCGCGCCGAAGGTTTTGCCATGGACTGGGCTTCATCAGGCGAATCCAACCCGTCTGCTCTGCGTCTGCTTACCGGCGACATCCATTCTAAAATTTATCTTACGACTACAACTCCCTCTGGCTTCAACGCTCTTTCACAGCCATTCGTCTCCCACACATCGAGCGTCGAGGATCTACAATGGAGTCCGTCGGAACCGACTGTGTTTGCGTCGTGTTCTGCGGACCAGAGTGTGCAGATCTGGGACGTGCGGAGCAAAGGCAGGAGAAGCGTCGCGGGCATCGACAAGGCTCACGAGAGTGACGTGAATGTGATCAGTTGGAACCGAGCAACGTCGTATCTGTTGCTTAGTGGTGGAGACGAAGGAGGGATCAAGGTATGGGACCTCCGGAATGTGAAGAAGAGAGGGTATGAGGTTTAACGTTCTATGGATGCGCCTATGACTGATAAACACTCCTGCCTTAGTGCCTCTACGCCTGATCCCACACCAGTCGCCGCGTTCGCCTGGCATACCCAGCCTATCACATCCATTGAGTGGCATCCGACGGAGGACTCTATTTTTGCCGCGTCAGGTGCAGATGACCAGGTCACTCTTTGGGATTTGGCAGTCGAGCAAGATGACGAGGAGACAGGCGAGATGGACATCACTCCGGAGAACGGTAAAGCTGTGCCCCCACAGTTGCTTTTCGTACATCAGGGTCAGAAGGACGTCAAGGAGGTCCACTGGCACCCGCAGATACCGGGAGCTGTTATCTCAACGGCCCTCGACGGCTTCAACGTGTTCAAAACTATATCAGCATGATGGCCCGAACCATCTTCTCTATATAGTTATCATACCAAAAACATGTATCGATTGCTCATGTATCATGACTGTAGACTGTAGATTGTCAGGAATACGGTTGATCGTATGGGGACTTCGACTGCGCTCTATTGAGGTATCGTTGCATGTTTTGGAAGTCCATGAGTAGTAAGATCCTGCACGTCTGCACGTTTCCCGTCTAGATCAGTACAGACCGGTAGCATTGTTGCCCTTGGGGGACCGAATCTTTCAGAGCAGATGATGAGTAAGAACTACGTTTGAGAGTTGAGGCTTACCTTGTTGATATTCTTGTGCAGAATGTCAGTCAAGATGGCATACACGTTGCGTATGTCAAATAAGTTCTGACGCGCAACGTAAAGCTGTCGCTGGTCATGTTCTTTCAATGCCAACTGTGGCGCGTCAGCAAACCTCAGAAGAGCTAGGGCTTTACTCAGACAGACGAACCGTGTAATCCTCGATGTGAGGGTATTTAATCAACTTTGCACATAACTTAGCTCTGTTCAAGTGACTTTGACGGGCGGAGTCGCGCAGATTGTAAGCACTTTCCTGAGATCGGTGAAGCTCCGTGAGGACCTCTGCCGCCCATCAGTGTAGCACTGAGGTTGTGTGTGAGTACAACACACACCTTCCTGGATCTGTACACCTGTATTATCGACTATTAATTATACTTGCACGAAATGTGCCAGATCTACTGACCGAAATTATCACCGCTAACGGCAGCGCCTTCATAAGTGGTTTCATTACGGCGAAATGACGGATGTTCGACTCACTCCTCTATTCTAATAGGAGCAGATTAGACAGGAGCAATAGTAATGCTAGAGACAACGTACTTCGGCATTGATAGGTTGATCCATAGCTTGACTTTATCCTAGACCAATTCCTGAGTGTGCTGCTCTACTCTGGGCCCGCTGTCCAAACCTATCATGCAGTGAACTCACGATAGACTCCGCTAGCTCCTCGCACTCCTTCTTAATTATACCATGTACGGTTGCAAGATGCTTATTAGCAAGGGTGGCGTTCAAATACCGTGCGCCGCTGCCTGTATTGCCAGCAGCGAGACCGTGGCCACCATTGATCGCACCGTCATCCAATTTTCGCTTCTTAGACTCCGGTTCTTCTGCAGATAAGTTAGCAGGAGGGGGGTAGACAGTGGTGTCGGTGCTTAAGGCATGAGATGAATGAAACGGCGAAGACGGTGAGGATGATGATTCTATTAATTCTTGTAAGGATCTGCTCGGGTCTGATCAGCGTTTGTCATGGGAATATTAGTGCACATATTTACAGAATCTGCAGAAACATTGAGTGAAAGATGACAAGACTTTAACTGGATATTACCTTTGCTGGAAAGGTTTTAAACAAAACATGTTCTGCTGCTTGGGACGCTTTCGCATTGAAGTCCTGCGCGATATTCAATTAGTGCTGACGTCAAGAACACGACATTTGTAAAGGCTCACGTCTAGCTTCTGCTTAATATCCTTATCAAGCTTTAGTTTGTCGGACATCTTTGGTTGATGTAACTGAGTTATGGCGAGAATATGGGAGGGAGGAAAGGGCTGTGAAGCCTGAGAACCTAGGGCGCGTCCGTGTGTGATACGCGTAGCGCGTCTGGTTAGACGCGCAATTATGCAGACACGGTAATACCAAAGGTGGCATGCACTTCGCGCTACGCTCTTGCCTCCACACCCAAACTACGAACAGTGGCCATTTCTTGAGCAAGATATACCGAGCTTTACATCTGTAACGGGGCGCGGCATAGGAGGCGTTCAAGCTAGCAACTAAGTGCGAGCACAGTCATGTCAGCTCCCCAGGTATGTCAGTGGCACAAGCTACTCACGCACTCTTGAAACTGATGAGATGCGCATTTTAGGAAGAGAACGATGCTATCGCGGCTCTCAGTGGGTTCGGATTGGATACTGTCCTTTCCGGACTGGACCTTCCTACGGGACCAGGACTCTCAAACCAGCTTGGGATCTCAGGCGTCCCGGGGTTTACAAAGAATCAGATTTACAACGAAAGATGGGAGGATGAAGAGGCTATTGGTCCTGGAGAGGGAGAGGATTGGGAAGACGAGGTGGATCGGGAGCTGGAAGAAGAAGAAGAGCAGGACGGTGCGCTGGTCAAGACAGAGATGGAGTCGCCGCGTATGGGGCGTAAAGAGAGGAAGAAGAGGACTATTCGTCGTCTTGTTGAACGTCCAAAAACAGTTTATGAACGCTTTCCTACCTACGAGAGGGACAAGATACTTGACTTCACCGAACTCTTCAAAGGATATACCGTGCCCAAGTCTCGTATATCGAAAAGACCGTTTCATTGTGCGTTCGCTCGAGACTATGTCATATCACTGATATCAATCATGGCACTCTTTACCAGTGGAAACCGTCTACCCACGGAAGAAGGATGTACCAAAGAACTTCCTGGATGCAGTGGTTGGGGAGGCGGAACGTCAGGCCCAATATAAACGGGTGGAACAGGTTGTTTCCTCAGGAAGCGTGGAGCAGGATCTGAGGCAAGCAATAGAGGCAGGTTAAATCATGCCTCTGTGTATATGTTGCTTATGGTTGGCGTTCAGAGTCGAGAAAAGTCGAACGTCCCTGTGTCGCTTTCGCTTGACGATAGATCGTTCGACCTCGTCCTACTTTCCAACTGGGAGGATCAGATCGTGTACGAGCCCGACCAAGAGATGGAGGTATCGGGCTTGACCTTCAACACTACGAATTTGACAACACCTCTCAACAAGGCCCTGGAATCAGGTGCATGGACACAAAGTATAATATGGAGTCCACGTGCACCATTCCTAGATTTCACTCAGCTTGAATTGAACGAGGAGGATATACCACAGGAGGAGAAGCACCCAGGTATGATTATTCCATACTTCTCCGCCATATATTCAACTTTGTTACATCAGATACAAGACCCAAGAAACGGCTACGACAGGAGAATGCTCCCGTCAAAGATAAATTCAATATCGCAAACGATCAGTTCTATGAGGTGTCAAAGGAAGGTGGACGTCACAGAGTCAGGCAGACATTTGGGCAGCTGGTTGTCGAACACGCATACCCTGCGCAGAAGCTCCAACTACCCTTCGTGAGATACCTAACTCTTCTGTTGAGCTTATCAAACTGAACCTCGTTTAGTACAAAACGCGTCTCTCGAAGCAGGAAGCACGTTCATTCCACCGCCCCGCTCTGCAATTCCCTTCGAATGTTGAGCTTCGCTTTAGCAAAGTTCGGACCGCTAAAAAGAAAAAGGATAAAGCAGGTCGGAAGGTAGGAAAGGGCGGCAACGTTGGTGAGGGGTTACATAGGACTGGCGATCTAAGTTTAAGGGACACCAGTAATTTCGTGCTCTGGGAGTTTTCTGTAGGTGCACCCTACATGCATGTTACACAGATCTGACAAGCGTGATTACAGGAAGAGCATCCACCGATTATTTCCAATTTCGGTATGGGCAGCATACTTGTCAATTACTATCGAAAGAAGAATGACAAGGATGAACATGTACCAAAGGTATTCACGCTACCATGCTAATGATTCTAAAGCTAAGAGTGACGCAGTTCGACCTCGGTGAACCCATCATCATTGAACCGCAAGACGAGTCCCCTTTTATGAAATTTGGCTATGTTTACCCTGGGCAGACGGTTCCCGCTCTCTACAACAATCTCGTTCGAGCGCCCCTCTTCCGTCATAAATCCTATCCTACGGACTTCTTGGTCATTAAGTAAGAATTTCGCCGCCATATGGCATTATGGCTTTATTGACATATCTTACAGGAGCACGACGAAGAGTGACACGAAGTATTATATTCGCGAGGTGAAAAATTTGTTTGCAGTAGGGCAAACCTATCCTGTAACGGAGGTCCCTGGACCTCACTCAAGGAAAATCACGAATACCATCAAGCATCGTCTTCAAATCATCGCCTTCAAGCTCCTCCAGAAGAGTACGGAAGAACGGCTGAAGATATCGAGGTTGATGAAGTACTTCCCAGATCAGAACGAGCTACAGATGAGGCAGAGGCTAAAGGTGCGCAGGAAGATTAACACATCGTGTCAAATCCTTCTGAGCCCATCTGAAGGAATTCATGGAGTATCACCGGCGTGGGCCCCATCAAGGCTTTTGGCGACTGAAAGCCAATTGGTCTATACCCTCAGACACGGATATGCTGAAGATGGTCACACCGGAGCAGGTTGTGCTGGCTGAAAGTATGCAAGTGGGACAGCGTCACTTGCAAGATTCTGGCTACAGCTACAACGGCGAAGATGCGGAAGATGATGAGGGCAATATGCCCATTGAACAACAACTTGCGCCATGGATTACGACGAAGAATTTCTTGTTCGCTACGCAAGCCAAAGCTATGCTTCGTCTTCATGGTGAAGGTGATCCGACAGGCAGAGGGGAGGCGTTCAGTTTCATCCGTGTCTCCATGAAAGACATTTTCGTGAAGGCTGGCGAGGACTACGACCAAAAGCTTGGTAAGCTACTGACGTTATAGCGATGGGTGTCCATATTGACAGGTTCACTCGCAGCTGAAGCTGAAAATCGCCCCAAATCTGCACATAGGTACAATGTCGCAGAACAGCAGGTCATCTACAAGTCTGAGATCGAAAGAATATGGAAGGCGCAATTCGATTCGCTAAGTCGGAAAGACGAGCCAGAGCTAACACCAGAGGACGTAGAAAGGTATAACAGAGAAGAGCCTCAGAAGCCTCCTCGCCGCCAGTCAACGGTACTCGATACAAAGCCAATGCTTGGGCAAGGGCTCTCACCCATGCCTCAATCGCCTGGTCCCACATCACCCTATTTCAGCCGAGCGTCCTCCCTCACCCGCGACCGTGAGACAAGTGTTGGCCCGGAACAGCGTAGGGTCTTGCGCATCAAACGGCTTGTACGTATAGCTGGGTTGCCTAACCAAAACCATCTTGCAAGAGCTGACGGAACCGTAGGTTAACGGGGAATGGAGGACAGAAATTGTCAGAGATGCTGCAGTGATAAACGCGTATGTGAAGAAACGGCAATTGATTGAAGAGGAGAACACTACTGCTGATGCCCTTGCGCCTACTGGCGACGCTGAGAAGGATAAGCGTGCTAAGAAGAGGTATGTGGCTTCGCGTCTTCGGTGCTTCTCGTACCCACTTCGTCTGTTCAGGCTCGAAGAGGAGATTGCAAGGATGAAGAAGAATCAAGAACGTCGCTTACATCGCAAGAATGCCAAGATCGTTAAGGAGGGCGGTACGCCGATGCAGTTGAACCGCCAGGTCAAACCAGACACTACGGTGAGTTGACCCAAGGATCACACGATTACTACTGACAGCCATCATTCCATAGCGGCGCTGCGGGCATTGCGGGCAGATGGGTCATATGAGTACGTCATGTTCTACGTTCCGTTGAACTTACCATACCGACACATATTCAGAGACGAATCGGAAATGCCCCCGGTGGGCCGAGTTCAATTCTGGAAACCCCGGCGTTGCCACACCTGGACCAAGCTCAGCGACGAGCCCATCCGCTACTTCGCCAACTCTAGGAAGAGGTCATGACAGCCTATTTTCTCCGGTTGCTGGCGCACCATCTAGCTCCCTTCGTCCGCCCAGTGCGTTAGCTCACGGCCCTTCTCCTCTTGCTATGAGTCCGCCGATGACTGCAATGGACGATGCAGATGGCGATTACGAAGGTGATGATGGGGACGTAGGACCACCTGCTACACCCACACAACTCGGCCCAAAGATCAAACTCACTCTGAAGAAATGATGCTTCCTTGTTGCATCATACAAGTCCTGGACCCGCTCGTATTTATCATCATATTCCTATTGTATGTGTATCCATATAGATTTCTACCTCGCTACTTCGTCATCACACTGCAGATGTAACATAGCGGCGAGAACCTCTGTCTAATCTCTCAGGCTACAGTCCACATACAACCCAGCAACTTGACTTCCCGCGCAAACTATAAGCATGCAGTCGACGCTATTGTACCAGCAAAGGGTGCACTACTATCTATGCATATCGTGGTCCACAGAGGCAAGGTGTTCCATCAGACTACCCGCCTGAGTCATGTCTTAGTTGAGGCCAAGATAGAGGACGAGCTTCTCTGCCTCGGCTAGACGAATAAGGGATACTTCCTTCTATAAAGTGCACTCCAGAACGTGTTACGTACGAATATTTGGGTCTGCTCATCTATCATACAGTCGGGTCGACCTTGTGCTGGTTTTAAGATGGAGAGTGTCGTATTGACTTCGATGGTGGTGTAGATTACCAAGTTGCAGCAAACACGGATACTCGTACCATCATGCTTATCTTAGGAAATACCTATATAGCGATTACACCCCTCTCTATCTCCGGGTGCGTAACGAATAAAGCATTGCTTTGCATCTGCGAACCATGTAAATGAAATCTGAAACTAGCTTCTATCATTGGGAGCTCTCATGCACACGATAGCCGATTGAGATTCTAGCAGAACACATGGTATCTTCATTCATCATACATATGAAGAGATACACGGCAGACATTTGGGAGTCTACTGGCCAATTTCTCAGCAATTAATGGAGACTGCGTTACATCCCAACTCACGATACGTTATTGACTTGTATGATCTCTTGAGCAAGGACTCGACAACATCTGACCTCAGCGTTTTGGATCGTCTAGAAACTCGTCGGGTTGGATGCCGGTGTCTTCCTGCAACGCAGCAGCTGGGGTATCAGACAGTCATGACGCGTTGAGCACAAAGATATAATGGTTAAATACACACCTTCGTCTGCGTTGGCGGGAATGATGGTGGCATGCGCACCCATAGAAGTGCAAATGAGCACCAGCACACACACAACAAAGAGAGTTGCCCGTGACGAGGAGAATGTAGCCATGAATGAGAGATATTACTGCAAGGCGTTGTGCATTACAGACGGAGCATGCGCTGCTTTATAAAACGTTGGCGGTGGCGCAAGTGTACAGCACACCTTATCGCCTCTTCCATTCTCCCGGTCTGACGACTTGCACCGGCGTGAGCGGATGGCGGGTCCAATGCCATCTTAGTCACAGCTGCTTCCAGCGTCGGCGGTCGTCTGCGCAGGCGAAGAGAAAATGTGAGGCCCGGAACTGTGTGGCTCGAAGCTTCAGGAGTGCAAATGAGACCTGAACATCATTGATATGAGAAGCAAGATGTGATTCTGAAAACCAGACCTGTCTTTTATTCTGCGGGTGTGGATACGTTACTCCCGTGGCCTTGAGGAGTGGCGTCGGTTGCATCATACAAACACCCATCATGATATGCTTCTTAGGCAGAATGTTCTATGCTTACTCATGAAGGGTAAGCAATATCATATTTCTGAGTAATGGATTACACTGTTTCGTCTGGGGTGGGGTCGGGCGCTCTGTTCGTCTTCATGCAGTCTGGGCTTGTTTGAGAAAGAAACCTGATGTGAATCATGCATTAAACTTAAACTGAGCCGAGTGTTCCACAGCAGCAGAAATGGGAGCGCACCTGAAGAGGAGTACCCTACGTGTGTAGCATCGACTGTGCAATTCAAACAGGCAATCTCGACGGTTTGGTATGATGCAGTAGGGCAGCGGAAGCTCGATGTCGATGAATTTACGCCGGGACCCACAGCGAGTGTGCCCAGAAATTTATCACGAGCTGGCTTCGTTGACCACGAGAGCCTTGCAGACTCAAGCTCGTCCGTGGGGTCCAATAGCCATACATCCACTTCAGCTTGAGGGCTGACATATGTGATTGTGGTGAACTCATCGGAGTCGCCGGGTAGGGCTACTTCGAGCGTGCAGTTTTCCATGCCCCAGTCAAGAACGCGGAACTGAGCCACAGTGGATATCTGCTCTACCAGCTTGAGTACTACATCTGAGACGGTCATGAAATACACACCGAGGGAGTCACATACAAACGCCTCGCATTGACGGTTGAGTTGCCCTCTATGAAGAGTTTGTAGTTCTGCTTGAGTGACGATGCTTGCATTGGGTGGGCTGACGAGACAATGGTTGTCATTTGTGCGTGGTTTGTGATTGGGCGATAGCTGGAGGTGAATCCCTTCGTAGCCGAGTCTTTGTACAGGACGTCGAAATCGATGTATGTGCTTCGCCATTCGAGTTGCCCAAGGTCCGTCTTCAGTTGGATGGTAGTCACATTGCCTCGCCATTCCAGCAAGTAAAGCAAGGCGCAGGCGTTGAGAATTAGGCAGAGACAGGCCACATATAGGGCTAGTTTTATCACGGCATCGTCGGGCTGCTGTTGAGCTACGACAACAAAGGTCAACGGATCTGTCTGGAATGCAATGAGACGACGTACAGTGGTATCGTTCTGGAGAGTCTTCCGACGTCGACGATCGAGTATTTGTCTCAACATCCTCGCTGTCGAGCAGCTCGTACTTGCCTCTCATGGCAATCTCTGGTTGACTGTGCAAGCAAAGAGTATGGGGAGAGCGCAATGTATGCGGACAGTTGCGACTACTGCCGCGCTTAGATTTCACTCGCACAGCATCTGACGAAGTGACGCAGGTCAAGATTCCTGTATCCTTCTTGTTCCGAGGTGCGCAGCCTTGTCGCGAACATCGAGGCATCCTACCATGAGCATGAACACACACAAAGGTTCCCAAACACATGAAATTCCGGCGTTGCGCCTGGTCAGAAGCCACGAGGAAGCTTTCGCACGCGTCTTAGAACCAGCCCGGTATGCCACTGCACCAAATGAACAATTTATCGGTGAATAACATGGATCCGGAAGCATTCAAAAATTATACATCTTACCCGAGACCCTAGATATTTGATGCAGTGTGCGAACCAATTGCCGCTCGCGATGTGTTCATTCCAATACATCAACTACAAAAGGACATCCAGATGCTGAACCGCTGACCGTATTGTCCGACATGAGTATTCGAGCCAGCAGAATTGGTGAAAAGTATACTCACGGTCGACAAATTCCGGCTGGCCGCCGTGATACAGATGTGTGTTGCATCAACATCTGATCAAGGACATGAGCGCAGCGCTGCAGAAGCCAAGTTGAGCATTTGAACACACTTCGTGATGAGTTACAGTATGGAAGTGCATTCGGGTGTGCTGGAATCTTTCTGTGATCTCGGATAAGCCAAAGCTAACAGGGACGTCGATAGGAGGATATAGCCTCAGTTTGCTCACAGTGAAAGTCACAACAGTCTTCATACGGATACACCACTATGTCCTCAAACGCCCCGTCCAGACCAACAGTCAAGCAAGTCTCGGAATTGACCGGTAGCTTTTTGTTTCAAGGCTGCCTGCCCTAGATCCTGACCCAGAGAACTACAGAGGAGCAGCTCAAAAGCTGTGTCCAGCTGGCCTCTGATGCTTTTGGCACGAATGGTGCGATCTATCGTATTCTTCTGGTCAACTACAGTCATTCTGAGCATGTAAACCTGCAAAATATAGATCCGTCAATGTCTGGAACACTGGGAGGGGATATGTCGCTGAAGGACGAATTGCTCACTGCAATGTTTCGTGCGACTCTCCTCGAGGGACGCGTGTATATGGTGGAGACAGAAGGCGAGGTTGCCACTATCTGCCTGCTGTTCCGAAAACCCAATTCACTGTTTGCAACGTATGTATCAGTTAACAAATTGGCTTAGCTAGTACAGCCACTGACCAAGGCGAGCTTTGCGGCGGCAGTGAAACCCAGAGAGACTTGGGGTTCACAGAGTTTTTCTCAAAACTTTCTCCAGAGACGCAAAACTGGTGGACACACGATGTGAGTATTCCAAGGCAATGCAAATTGCAGGCATTCACGCCCTTGCAGTATCCCGCCCAAATGGCAGAGAAGGAACGCGAGATCATCTCACAGGAGGTACGTGGACTATCTCTTATCTTATGTGGCGACTTGTTAACAAGACAGCTAGGAATGGGATAAAATGTGGTATTTCAGTCTCGTAGTGACAGCGCCGAAGTACCAGGGCCAGGGCTTTGCGTCGTTCTTCATGGATAAGTTTGCTGAAGAGGTCTGTTAGACTTGAGAAGCCGATACCCTGATACTCACCTGACAGTAACTCAACAGACGCAAAACCGAGGGGAAGTCCTCGGGTTATCTACTGGACTCGAAGTTAACGTGCGAAAAAGCAAATCGCATACATCCACTATCTGACGTGTTGCTTCCTGTTGTGCAGGTGCAGAAATACGAGTCTATGAAGTTCAGAGAACGAGGCCGTATCACGATGAAGACGGTTGTGAACTTGTTCCCATGTGTCTGGTTAACAAGAGGGTGAAGCTTCGACTTACGCGGAGACTTGATTAGTCAGCGTGTTGTCCAGTCACAGGCGCATCTGCCGCGTAACTACAACTGTACTGTGCCACAATGTCATTCACTACTGTTGTACCGTACTGCTTCGAACACGATTACTATCACACACCGTTTCCCAACAAGATGTTCTGTGGGTATGGAGACTCAAGTCTGTCTCCCTGGCCTCAGCTCATCCTATCGTGTATGTGAGAATACCATCGCAAGTTGTTCCATCTGACGTACTGTACGACCATTTTGTTGGATTGCAGATGGAACATGTGCGTAATATCCCTACGCAGTGCAGACTAGCGCTACGTATCATATGGCCTGCAGCAGAGATATCCCTGGTGTTACCAAACTTCGCCAGGAATGGAGTCCAGTACCGCTCGTAAGTGATAGCATCTATGCCGGCAGCTCTTAATTGTCCCTAGGCTTACCTATCAGTTGCTGTACCGCTTGCTTGGACTCCTCCCTATAACCACATTGTTCCTTGAGGGCTTAGGAGCTCTATCTCTCCGCGTACAATCGTAGTTTCCAGCCAAGGACGCAGCTATGTCTGTCTCGGGCTCCCCTCCTCCTACGCTCGTCCCTGAGCGCGCCCTCTATGTTGGGATCAATATCCAACAGTTTCTTACCGGTATGTCCATCCAAGGTCACCTGTGTTTGACCAGAGCTGAGCTTTGAATTAATTACTAGGGGTAGTGGTTTGCATTGGAGTCTTTGCGATTGCCTTCACGCGCCACCACTGGTCAATGACCCATGCACAGAAGGCTTTCTACGTTGCATACATCCTGGTCATCCTTTTCTGCATGATTATCGCTGTGTTCGCCAACGGATACATTGGCCAGCTTATGTGGATAGATCACCGTAACGACTCTGGAGGGCCTTTCCAATATTTCGTCGATGAGACAACTTTGTGGACCAACGTCTGGGGCTCCGCTGCAGATATCTTCGTGAATATCATCGGGGATGGCTTCCTGGTGAGTCTTAATAATCTGAATGGAGCCTCGTTGCCGACGGTCTTGCAGCTCTATCGTTGCTACATGATCTGGGGGCGCTCGTTATATATCATTGCATTCCCTGCATTGGTATTCCTCGGCTCGGTTGGTAAGTAGCAAACTGCTGAGTGTTATGGCAGGCGCTGACCTGTCTCCAGTGCTCTCCATATTTTCACTCGTTGAAAGTGCGCTTCCTGCCAACAACAGCTTTTTCGTGTTTGCATCGACAGTCAACTTTACGGTTCCATGGGTGGCTCTCAGCACCGGCCTGAATATCATCCTTACCGCTCTGATTTCATTTCGTATTCTCCGCTTCCGCCACCAATTGCTCGAGGCACTGAAAGCAGACCCCAAAATGGTTGCGGACTATGCAAAAGACTTGGACACATACACGAGCATTGCTGCGATCGTCATAGAGTCTGCATTACCTTTCAGTATCGTCGGGCTTATCACCTCCGTTCTCGTCGGAAAAGGGAACGATGTCGCCTCAGCGTTCTTGATCATCTGGGGAACATTTGCGGTATGTGTCTTGCCCTCATGTGCGGGGTAATATGTACTCATAGTCATCATAAGGGGGTTTCACCTTTACTCATTGTCCTGCGTCTGGCTATGGGGAAAGCTTGGACGCATGAAACGTCAAATGTTGTGTCACGCCCCCTTTCCTTCGCAACCGGGCCACACAATGTCGCACAAACGTTCGGCACGACTACGTATAGTGTCCAAGACATTCAGGTTGATCCAAGCGAGAGCACACTGGGGAAGCCCGTGTCGATTGTACGACCTCAGGAGAAGGAAGTATGTTAAACATATACTAGTACTAGAGTATTAGGTGTGGCAACGAAGCATGCTTATGATCTTTGTCTTTATTATCTGATGTCGTTGAGCCACGATCCTGCATCTGCACGTAACTGAGTGCAGGACAGATGTACATTTCGCACGAGAACGCATATATTCCGAGTCGGTTCTTTAGCGGTACATTTTAAGGGACGGTTTACAAAACGTGATCGGATTCCATGACTCGCACCGCAACTACAGTAGCCGCCAGCTTTGTTTCGAACCCTCAGCCGACCCACGGCACATGTTACCATCTACCATCTTGCAAATTATACCACTGGCGTTGCGGGGGGAAAGCGTCAGCTTACAAACGAGAGTATCGCAAATCGCATGGCGCCGCCGGAGTCAACACGCTTACCAGTAATGTTTTGCTCTTTTTTCGTCTTTAACCAGTCGAGCCAGTTATAACCCAGCTCATCGTACAGAAGCTCCCAGTTCCTGCACACGCGTACTGGTCCAGCACGTTCCTGAGTGAAGTCTTGCTCGAGGAAGTTGCCTGGTTCCCGTGTTAGATCAGCGCGGCACATGAAGGTCTGTCGAAGATAGTTGAGGCAGTGATTTATATGCTCCCACCCGTGGTTCTTCTCCATGAATGCCTCGTGAAAGAGGCGGTAGCAATGAAGTTCATGGAACATAGCAACAGAGAACAGTCGGAGCTGTGGCCCTTGCCGTACTGCGATGCTCCCGAGAGGTAACATCTGGTACCACTCCCGGAATGAATCCGTTCCATTGAAGCCAAAGTGAACGCTTTCCTCGAATCTTGTTCGAACTAGATCCACCGTCTGATGAGGAACGCGGACATCGTCTAAGCCAAGCTGAAAGGGTGCGTCGTCTCCGTCAAAAGCTGTCTCACTCACAGTCAGACAGAGAGCGTTAGAGAAAAGCGCAGGACATACATGGAGCACGCAAGACCGGGTTACCAGGGATGTTACCCACACGAAATTTATTCGAATGCGTGAGCGGAACATCCTTCCGCACTTCAATGAGCAGGAGCAGTGTGGACACAAGGAGGAGGGAGGATGTGATCCCCAAGACAGTGAAGCGCACTGGGCTGCCTACCTTAGGACCTCTGTGAGTTGGCATGACAAGAGGGAAAGTCTGAACTGTGTTTGATTCTAACGAAGAATATTTCTAATTTGTAGAGCGGACCCCACCAATATAACATCGCACGCAATCCAAAGTGGGTTGTGAAGTCCCGCATCTGTTCGCTATCACTCTCTGCATATTTACATCATGTCCTGACAGTTCTTTCTCACAGGGCCGTCTGATATCCAAGGGGTTCGGCTGCATTATGTGCTTTTGGTTGAGCATCGTATCGCGTCTCCCCTCTTCCATTGATGATCAGCGCGACTCCGGGTATCCGGGTTGGCCTTATTTATGCACTTGAGTACAATAAAGAGTTCTCGTAGCTCCTTGAAGGGACGCCTTGTAATGGGAGCTGGCGCCATGGTACGCGCGAGCCAACGACGCGTCTGCTACCTCGTAGTAGCTATCCTTGTAGAGCTCGCCATCCAAATCTGTGCGATCGCTATACTCTACCAACGGCATAACTCGGCGCAGAGCTCTACGCCAGTTATCGAGTACATCGACGGTACGAGCATTTCTTATGCATAGATATCCTTGTATACACAGTAGCTCATATATAGTCTGATACAGATTATGCTCAGGTCTTGGGCTCGACCTCAAAGCTTCCTTCCCTCCCACTGGTCCGCATGCACATTGAAGAATCGGTCCACTACGCGATGGACCCGTGGTTTGACCGCGAATGGGATGCACTTGTGCCTGCGAATACAATTGGCGCAGAGGACGGCGACGATATCTACACCACCGCAATGTTTCACCAGCTCTACTGCTTGAAAGTCCTACGTCTCAACTTCTCCCGTCTGCGATTCGGGCAACAGAGCGGCTCGGACACAGATTTGGCTATGCAGGGACATTGCCTCAACTACCTACGGCAGAGCACGCTCTGTCATGGCGATATGCATCTCGAGGCAATCACAGAGGCCGGAAACGCGGAGAGCACACATGAGTATGCTTGTAGAGATTGGACAGCTGTCTACGAGGCTATGCGGTAGTTCCTGCCTTGGTATGTGATTTCTCTATTGTAATCACGTAGAATCGCAATTCCATCTGACATTATTATATATGATAAATGCTCGTTAGAATGCACTCGAACGACTCGAATTATCTAGCTAGCCAAGCTAGCTTAAACAGGAGATGAATGGTCGAGCAACGTGCAAATGTCTTCTGTACTTGAACTGTAGATCCAAAGCGAAAATGCTGGCACATGTAACGATTCTCAACTCCAGCGAGGCAGTCGCCCACCCCACGAGTCAAACAGTCGAACAAATGAACAGTCTGAACAAACACTACAGATTTCGTTGATGCTTCCCAATAATCGGAGGTGTGCCCTATTGCATGCTTTGTATTTGATTCGTGGAGGTGACTACTGTGATCGGATTTAATACTCGTAGGAGCCATCGGCTCCGTCTTCCTCGCCTTGTTCCCCATACCAATGTTCGCCACCACTGACCTGGGAGCCGTTTTCCCAATCATAGCCCCTGCCTTGGGGTGCACTATATGCGCTATCTTCCTCGCGGGTATGTTGTACTCTCCGCCGAGCTTGTGTAGTCTGGTTCGCCGGGGTTGGTGGGCCCTCCTCGTACCATCCACGAGGGGCCTGGCCTGCTGGACTCTGTGAGCCATCGTAGTACTGGCTTTGCATGGTCTGGTTGACTGGAGCCCTATTACCAGGTGGACCTCCACGATATGGGCCCCTCATAGAGCGATTGGTAGATACTGGTGGGCTCACACGGTATGAGCCTGACACGGGCTGATTAACTGGAACCGGTGGGCCTTCGCGGTATGAACCTCGTGGCGGCGTAGCACGGTTCGCTGTGGCTGGTGGGCCTCCGCGATACGAACCTCGCATGGGCGGCGCAGGCGGACCTCTGTGATACAGGTCTTGTGGGTCCTGCTCAGCTGGATCGGATGGGTCATCATAAGACGTATCATCGTACTCAACCTCAGAACTGGGGGCAATAAGGGAGAGTATCTGCCGAAGCACGGCCTCTATGTTCTCTAGGCGTATGTCCAGCTGATCGACGCGTTCCGCAAGCTATAAATAACATTGTCAGATATCTTGAGACAAAGAGAGAAATTATTACTCACTGCGCTGGTGGGGTCATTAGTAGGAGGTTCCTCAGCGGCAGGCGCATCGTTGGCTTGATTGTCGTCATCGCCCTCATCCTCGTCCTGTTCAAGAAGCCTCTTGAGATCGCTTCCAGGTTTTGAATACTAAATGGTATCCTTCAATATCGTCTATTGGCCATAGATGCACTCACATACCTCTGCGTACCACCCGGCGTACAACCCGCCCGCGTAGCACTGCACCTGGAGTTGAATATCCTGCTTCTGCGAGCGCCAGCTGCGCAGGAGGGACTTCATGCGATCATGGTATTCGTACAAGAGTATGGTCAGTGTCATATCCATGTTCTGCACCTTTGCTCCAAATTCCTCCGCTTGGTCGGGTGTAGAATGCTCTCCGTCTTCAATGGTTATCTCGTGCTCCTGCAGAATGACATTCAGGAACGGCAAGATGACCTGGAATATTGGCGTCGCTCAGCATGAAGGCACAGCGCAGGAGCCAAGCAAGCGCACCTGTTCGATACGCACACCGGGCTTTTCGACGATAGACGTGAGAAGCGCAGGATCGTTGATGCTGTACTCCAAGTTCTCTAGGTTGGTTCGCATCTTCGCCTGATCCTTCTCGGCAAGGTCTGTAGCGATCGCTTCAAGCTCGGATCCTGTCTCTTGGTCAAGATCCTCGAGCCCGCTGCTATCTCCAACGATGGTGGGCCAGTCAATCAGAGAGCGCAGGAGCTTGATAGTGACCATGTACTCTTCGACGCAGTCGGCGAGGTCATCATTGTGAGTTGAATTTTTCAGCTCTTCGCATTTTTCTTCAATCACCTCAAGAGATTCGATGATGGATGCCGTGTAGACGAAATTCATATAATGCCATCCCACTGCCCAGCTATGTGCACGGATGTTAGAGGGCAACACAGCATAATTACTCCTGGGAACTTACTAGGTGAACCACAACAGAACAGAGAGATCCTCTGGTTTGTTCAGTAGAAAGTGGTTGACTTCGTGAATAGAAATAAATCCGCTCCCGTCCTCGTCAATCGCCTCTCCTATAGAAGGATGATCTGCATAAATGTCAATGACTCTTCATATTTCAAGTGAGAGCTCGGCGAACATACATATCACTTTGGAGATAACTTTCAGAGTCCAACTATCCAGAGGGACTTCGCCATCGTAAAATTGAGCCTCGCGGCGAAATTTGGTATCAAAGTAGTCGCAGAGTGCTGTCTTTCTCTTGAGTATAATTACAGTGCTATGAAATAGCTCTCTCACCATCCACAAAGTATCGCACTTTGACGGTCATACGCCATTTGTTCGCTATGCAAGGCTATCAGGATAAGAAATAAGACGCTCGCGATATATTCGCGTACCTTTCCATATTTCTCTGACATCGGGATCCTGAATGAGGTCGTGAGGTCCAGAGTCAAGCTGCGGAAGGACGTCAGCGTCGGATTAACCACGTCCAGAAACACACCGTACTTTGCGAATAATCGTATCCGTCGAACGCGCGATGGCCTCATTGATCTCCATTTTAGCACCGTTCATCTTAAGGTCGAATTGCGCACTTGACACAAGTCAGTAGCGGGACTCAGTATCAGCGAAGCACTCCGTTACCGGTTCTCCAAGAGCAGTGCCTCAATGCTCTCGCGCAAAGTCCGCAATGTGGTTGACGTGATCACCTCGTTGTCCTTCAGCAGCTTAGCCAGCTCCTTCACCGCTGCACTATCCTGTCGGCACAAAAGAATCAGGTTATGCATCAGGCACTCTAGCACAGGTAGGTATGCACCTCGATGATCGCATCGTTGCCTCCGTGCCTTGCCACAAATGGCGCCGCCTTCTTGCGCTCGAGTGCTGTCTCCATGCCGAGGCGCTCTAGGATCATGTTGGTGTTGTTCAACACTTGCTGCACGTTCATATCCGCCTGGAGTAGTGCTCCCGCGGACCGCACGTTCAGCAGAAACTCAACGCGCCGGCGAAGCTCCGTGAACTGGGCTGTGAACGAGCGGAGCTGCTCCTTAAAGTCGCCAGAGCGAAGGAAGCGGACTGCGCAACGTCATCAGCCAGAGCAGAAGAGAGTGGACGAGAGAGACAGACGAACCAACGGTAGATTTGCACTTGGTATAGTACAAGTCGGTGAAGTCACCGAAGCGGTTCATTACCTCTGTCATGGCTTGCATCTCGTCGTGCAGCTTGACGACCAGATCCTCCCGTTCTTGAGACGCCCCAAGGTTCAGGTAGTAGTGTAAGGTGTATATCATAGTCGCCTACATCAAGTATCAGCTCAGCCGCTCGCCTCGCACAAGGGCATACACTGACCATGGTGTGGCACACGACGACGATCTGCACGTTATTTTCTCTGCGGTCAACTTCTAGCTTAATAACCGCCTGTAGAAGAGAGATTTCGTCTATATACATCGTCCCCAAGTCTGTTAGCACGTTATTGGGCACACCTTGCACACGGTGACGACGCTCTTTGCGATCGGGTTTATTTCAGAGAAACCTTCGAACACGACAGTGACCTGCTGTATGCAGTTCAGTATCTTGCCCATGCGATCCTTGGACTGTCGCTTGTTTCCGGTAGCTATTTACATATCACATGAGACAAGACGCAGGACAGAGCGACAGACGTGCTCACCTTTGGCTTCTTCATCGATGAGTGCACTGCTCTTCTTCAGAGCTGCTTCAGCACGCTGAAGCTTGAATTCCATTGCTGAACTGTAGGTTGATTGGGATAGCTGGTTCAGGGAGTAGCAGGAACTTGTGTTTCCCTACCACGGTGCACGTCGCTTTTAAAACATTCGAAACATTCATACGGGGAAGGTCCTCTGCATTGCCTGGGGCAACGCAAGCAAGCGGTGATATGTTCCCATCGCTTAGGGCGTCTGAAAATGGGGCATGGAAATGAGTGTCAAACGGGTGATAGGGGACACGTACCTATACACTGCATGTCAGAGACTGGTCTTCTAGCTTCCACAGCACCACGTATGTGAGCCTCACATAACGTTAATCGAGCAATGCGTGCCTTCGCGAGGGGTGATAGATTGTTTATCCATCACTAGATGGAAATCATGATCTCTTGTAGTGCACGGACGACGACCCAATGAGAGTGGACTGGAAGCTTGTATTTGAGATTGCCTGTGAGTTCACATGATAGGCCGCTTCTGTCCCTGAGACGTGACCTAAAACGAGGAAATCAGCCCTGCCCGACAAAGATATACACGTACATGTAGCAGCTCGTTTCTGACGCTGCTTCACAAGATCGGAAGACCACGAAAAGACCATTTCACCATGGACACAAACTTAATATTGATGTTACCTGTGGCTACGATTCTATGGCAGTGAGACCATACCAATTCATCACGCTGGGGGATTTCCCAGGAGCGCTGCTCGCGTAAATGCACAGTTCGACAATTCTTTTTTGTGTTCATTGAGTGATGACCTACAATACGTGAGCAAAGTCGGGTGTCCAAATTCGAGTTCAAGTTAAGTGATCGCCGCGACGTTGATCATGGTCCGTGTCGATCTCGTGAAACCGTGAGCGCTACTCCGCATTGCACCGTGCTTCCGCGTCTTGAACTTTCACAACAGTCCGCCAACGTTGCATACATACTGCCCTGGTACAACCCTTCCTCGAGTTTGCACCTTGCCGAGGAAGCATCTCGAAGACGCATATGCTGCGCTCCTTCACATGCCGTCGATAACGACAAGCACTTGCGGCACGGGTCCCGTAAATCCCAGCCTCTGACAATTACGTTCAACCGCAACTCGCCGCGCTTTTCTGGCAGTTCCGTGGTCGGCGGCACTGATAACCATTGTACGCGTATGCGAGCGTATTCTGTCACATGCTATATGTGTTTCATCCTTGATATCTGCACAACCGCGAGAAGGCCAGCCCTTCTAGTGCGGATTTGTCAATGTCAGTACCTCATTCGACTAAACGAGCTTCAAAGAAGACATATGAGACTCGACTTACCCCTCGTATATTTGCCCAGCCTCAAGCCGTGCCGTCAGCTCTGCATATACAAAAGGCCATAGCCTCACAGCCCTTCCTTCCAGACCTCAGACTAGCCGTACAAATGTCAAATGACTTTTGCGCAGTCTAAGCACGTTGCTTGTATGCCCATCCACGTCCTCGCAATCCCAGGAGGCCAAGCTCATCTGAGCACAGCTTGCACCACCCAAGGAGGTCGCTCTTTCGCCATCTTCCGGCAGCGTTCACAGGAGCATGATGGGAGGGTGTCGCGCGAAGCGATGCGTTCAGTTTCGGTTGCACACGCCGCATATATTTGTACTGGATTGGTGGTGACGGTGACAACAGCGTGCTTGACGTGGTGAACGACCTAGGTAGATTTGAGGTTCCTGCGTTGGTATCGTGGATGCGTGGCGACGAGCAGGCTCCGTGTCCTTCCGCCGTAGAGACTCGCGGTTCCGGCGCGTCCGGCGTACTGTAACTTAGAGGCCTCGTTGATTTCACAGAATAATGTTCAGGTAGCGCACAGCCGAATCACGATTACAGCAGGACGTGTTGCGGCTTTTACAGCGGTTAAAACTCGACATCTGAAAACCAAGCGATCTATGGGTAAGACGTCCGCTTGATTATTATCAGATAGCACGTACCTCGCATTCACCTCCTATGTATTCAAAATCTGCAGTCGAACGATACGAAGAAGCGACGGGGTGAGCTGTAATAATGCGTCGTCTATAATCAGCCGGTTATTCACGAGCGACAGAGTCAAACGGTAGACCTGGAGTTTAATATCGCGATGTCGCATGCGGCCATGGGCATAGATGTATGCATGCCATTTGAGGCACTTTCGGGATATGTTGCGGCTTTTTAGAGTTGTTAGAACTTGTTATCTATAATGGCCAAGAGATCTACGGGTAAGACGCCTGCTCGGCGATTATCAGATATCGCATACCTTGTATCGCGTTTTATCGTTGCCTTGTATCCGACCCCGCCACGAATGACGCGAGGAGGGGGTAGCACGGTAAACTGTCATAGTGCGTTTCCGGGTAGACGTGACTGCATGAAGACAGCCGGCTTTTCACGAGCGGGAGGGTCGGACGGTGCTTAGAATCGAAGCTGGAGTGATGTATGCGGTCTTGTGTGTATGCAGAACAGTACAACCGGACACACAATCTCGGGAGACATTGCGGCTTTTACAGTGCTTAGAATTTGTCATCTACAAAGCCAAGCGATTCACGGGTAAGACGCCGGTTCGATGATTATCAGATAGTCCCTACCTTGCATTCACGTCCTACGAGTTTAATATCCGCCGTCGGACGGTATGAGGAGGGAGTGACACGGTGGACTGCTATAGTGCGCTTCCGAATAGACACGATAATCCATAGGCAGCCGGCTCTTCACGAGAGTAGGATCGAATGGTGCTTCTGGAATCCAATGTGGCGTGGTTGTAGGCGGGGTGCGGCTCAATGGAGTCCAACATAAGCGGATGTATGCATTCCGGTGTACGCATGCTGCGGGGAGATGTCAATTCAATGCATGCCACTTGAGAAATGTATGAAGGTAAGATGACTCACCAAACTTTGGCCAGGAACACCGCCGATGAGATATGTACGGGACGCATACATGCACTACAACTTTCGCAAGTCAATTCAGCCGCGGTGTATAATTGAGTCGCCTGTTTCTTGGGTCTTGCTTTGAGTTTGGTAAGCCAACGGGTATCCGTCGATTTGGCTATGAGGGTGGGCAGATAGAAGTATCGCTCTTTCGCCACTCCCCGGTGTGTGTCTACGAACTGTGCCGGCGGGCTTTTGCCAAGGTGTAGTCTCTTCGAGTGGTTGTATGCGCTTAAGCCGATCAGAAATCCCACACAGTACGTATGTTAACGGACCCATCGCAGGGCTTCCGCTTATCTTGTGCTGATCAGTATTCATAGCTAGATCATGTTATGTATAAGATCAACATCCATATCACTGGATACAAACAACGCTCGCACCTCATTCAATCGCTCTTTCGCCACTGCCCGGTCAACGTCAGTCCGCCAAGCTTAAGTCTCTCGTTCCGGTCGCACACGCCTTTCCGTAGGTAAGTCGACAGATTATATTGCATCGAGGTGGATAGTGACACTGTGTACCGTACACCGCGGCGCGAATTGAGTAGGCCACCCGGTTGCTCCCGCATCCGGAGTCGTGTAGATAGTACGGACATTATAATTTGAAGCCGCAGTGGACTTCGCTGTTCCGTGCGTGGTTCAGCGTAGTAGGAAATGGAAGAACGACATCCGAAGTAGAAGGAAAGACGCAACTGCGCGAACGCCAAGCACAACGAGGACGGCCGAGTGCGCACGTGTGGGTCCGCGGTTGGTGAAGATGGCCTGTCTGAGACCGTCAGAAAGAAAGTTAGACGGGAGAAGCAGCAGAGCGTTGAAAGTCGTGTGCGCTAGCAGCCTTGCACGTAGAATGATATCACGCGCATTCGTGTTGTTGCGTGGGATCGGGTGCGTTGTGTGAGTGACTTCGGATGAAAATGGGAGCGATGTCACTGGCTCGCCCGGAGCCGCAAAGATTAGCAGAGATTGCGATTATCGTGGCAGCGAACACATCTCCTGCCGCACTCATCTGTAGACCTCTGACAGCGAGTGTGTGCTCGCTGCTATCGTCTGTTATCTGTGTGCAAGGCACGACCGTGTAGGAGTACGCATAGCTGGGGTGCGCGTGACGCTTCGGAGGAACTGAGCGAGGTGGGATGTGCCGAGAGGAATGCTGGGCGATGGCGTCGACGGCTTGGCTTGTGGTGTGCTTGGCTCAGTCCCTCTCTTGGCGATTAAAGTGATCGAGATTGCCATTAACACGCAGACGCCGCCACAAGATGCACCCCAGCTGGGCTTGGCGGCGGATAACTCTGATCATCGGACGTCGGCGGTTGAGTCTCTTCCGTCGTACACTGCCCGTGCGCAGTGACGACGCTGAGGCTGGGGAAACGGCACCTGCAGAACGCGCACTGCGTATAGGACCGCAGCGTGAGAGACGCAGAACGACGAGGAAAGCTCGGAGTGCCGTTTCCGTCTGGAGAACACGTCCGCTGACTGTGTGGGCACTCATCTCTTTGCTGCCGCGGCCTCACTCTGGGAATGGACGTCTTGCCGCCATCCCTGGTGCCTTCTCTGCCCGTTGTGAGACGGCCACCTTGGACGAATATCACACATCTCATTTCGCATACGTACAGGACTCGCGCATGCCCAATCTTATGTGAATCTTATTTCATCATATTGGCAGACTAATTGCTATACTGCTGGCCAAGACAGAGCGTGCGGGCTCCTATTTCCGCTAGTCTCTGTGAGATAACGCGCGAACGTCGCATGCGCAGCACGTCTGTATAGTGCCGGCGGGATGGATGTCGTATCTGTGGCTGACACGATGGCGCAAAGCCTCTGAATCTCACACCAATCGCAAAATGCACAGTGCGTGAGCAACGGCGAAGTGCAGCACGAATGCCGCACGAATCCTCCGTATTTGCCCCTCGGCTGTGTGCTAAATATGCAGCGCTAGCACACGACCCGCGGCTGGACCGACAATGGCCAACGTCCTGACCACCCTCGACCTGCACGACGAATGGGGACGCAGCCGAGCATGCCGCCGACAGAAACGCAGCGTGCCGACGATGCCGCAGCTCCAAATATAGCCCGCGACGGCATACGTGTCTGTGACGTCCGCCGCGCGTGACGCAGCGTCACCGCGAGATCCCTTCGGGAGATGGAAATGCCAAGAGCCTTAAGAGGACGCCAAGCGTGTGCCAAGCCCCGGCTCTGCCAAGCGGACGCTGCTGAGCTTGGAAATCGAGATCGCCTGGTTCCCCCTGTCCTCGTTTTATATTATAGGCCCGTATTCTATCATGCAACACCACAGATCGCTCGTCCCTCTCACCACCCTCCAGTACACCCTCTACTACCGCTCCGCTTATCCCTACCCTATGCTCCCCGACAGCGACCTCCCGCCGCCCGTGGCGGGCGACCAGCCAGAATCTGCCTCTGCAACAGGAGCAGCAGCGACAACAACACAACAGGAGCAGCCTGCTGCATCCTCGTCCTCGACACCGTCGACGCCCACCGCAACGTCCGCCAAACCGGCCTCGCGCCCCTCATCAGAGCCTTCCCACCCCTGCCTGTGGGCAGACTGCGACAAGGTCATGTCTGACCCGGAGGTGCTCTACAACCACCTCTGCAACGACCACATCGGCAGAAAGAGCACCGGCAACCTCTGTCTTACCTGCAAATGGAAAGACTGCGGGACGACGTGCGCCAAGCGCGATCACATCACAAGTCATCTGCGAGGTATGTTCATCATACCACCCAACTAACCTTACCATGTGCATCTTCTCACCGTCTTTTCCATATTTTCCCCCTTTTTGCTTTTGTCCGTCTTTCCGCCCGTACGCACACACCGTAAACAGTGCACACCCCGCTGAAGCCGCACGTCTGCGAGGTGTGCAACAAGCCGTTCAAGCGGCCGCAGGATCTCAAGAAGCACGAAAAGATACATACGGAGGAGCACCATGCTCAGCACAAACACTCCAAGGCTATCACCGTCTCCGACCCCGTGTTCTCGTCGCGCGTCCGCGGCGACGGCAAGCCCGATAACCTTCCCGTCTCCTCTTCGTCCGCTTCCGCCCCCCATACGAGGGGCTCGCCAACGCCCCTCCTCTCTGGTGCGCATCAGCGCATCGAGGTGCCCGTTGCGCGCGCAAAGTCGGGCTCCGTCTCGCTCTCCGAATCTTCCTCAGGTAAGCTTACTCCTCCTTCCCCTTCCCCCATTCTCCTCTAACCTCGCACACTAGACTTCGGCCCCCTCCCAACGCCCTCCCCCGAGATGCACCACTCGCCCATCCAATACACAACAGCAGATGCACACGACGCATACCGCATCCAGCCCGCATGGGAGGTGCTCCGGCCTGACGGCTCGTCGGGCAGCATGCCCACCTCCGCATCGGCGGGCGCGAAGCGCAGTTATGATACGTATGCGGTTGTGGACGAGTTCTTCACGGATGTGAAGAAGAGACGGGTGAATCCGTCGTATGACCCTAGTACGTCTGCTTTCTGCTTTGTGTGCCGTTTTGTCGATCGCCCCTGTCGAACGCTGCGTCTTCTCTGCAGGTGACGCGTGAGCGAGCGCGACCTTTGCGTTCGCGTGCGCATGGGACGACGGCGGCTTTGTGTTTTTGTGGGTGCGATGATTGTCATGCTCATGTTCGTTTGTTGGTACAGGCATGGCGGAACGACTCAGCGCGCTGCAGTCCCTCAGCTCAACTACAACCCTACACCATCCCTCCCTCCACCATTCCCACCAACAACATCAGCAACAACAACACCACCAGCCCGCACCCCCTCCGCCGCAGCCGCACCAGGGCCACAACTTCAACCCGCGCTCCGTGTCATTCGACATCCGCAGCCCCGAAGAGCTCGCAGCTGTAAACGAGTTCCTCATCACGCTCGGACGCGACATCTCCGCGGGCCCGCGCCAACCGCACGACTTCACCCCGTCCTACTTCGACGCCGCCTCGCTCAGCCAACTCGGTCTTGCGGGCATGCCAGGCGTCCCGCAGCCCGGCTCGGGCGCAGGGTATCACGGCGACGGAGGCGCGTATGCGCAGTCGGCTATGCTTGGGCATCTCCCGCAGGGATATTCGAATCGTGCACAACATCCGTCCTCTGTGCCGTCTATGCAGTATGGAGGTGTGAGTAGTAGCGGTGCGGGTATGTACCCGAATTTGACGGATATGGGTCCCCCGATGTACGCACAGCAGCAGCAGCAGCAAAGACGGACACACGACCCGTATGGCGCGCTGCCCCTCGCAGGGCCCGGACGTGCGTCCTTCTTCCAGCCGACACCGAGCCACTTGCTCTCCCCGCCCCCGCTCGAAGGCATGGGCAACGCAGGCGGCGCCTCACCATACTCAACCCACTCAACGCGGTCGACCCCGCCGCTCCTCAGCACCCCACCGCATCTCTCCGAGAGCCTCGCGAGCTTCGACGCGCTCCTCCCGAGCCGCGTACCGCCGACCGCGCAGCTTGCGCCTGTTGACTATCAGTCGCATACGCGTCGCGCGATGGTGCCGCTTATGACTGTACCCCCGCCGAGGGCGGAGCCTGTGCAACCCAAGTGGAACTCGAACCCTGTGCGTGGGCCCCCGGCGCGGTTGACGTCGAGTGTGTCTGGCAGCGCTGGGCCTTCTACGTCGAGCGGTGGCAGCAGCAGCTTGAGGTCGTCGAGCAGCTCACTGTACCCGCTGCTCACCTCGGGCGACGCAGAGCTAACGCTCCCGCCTCTCCAGAGGCGGTACCGTTCCCCATCAGCTTCGCCCGCGCCGATGTCAGTCGACGGCGACGACGAAGGCTCGCAG
The DNA here is from genome assembly GCA_022385755.1 of Trametopsis cervina. Classification (NCBI taxonomy): domain Eukaryota; kingdom Fungi; phylum Basidiomycota; class Agaricomycetes; order Polyporales; family Irpicaceae; genus Trametopsis; species Trametopsis cervina. The sequence goes on from MU278348.1 coordinate 901,754, forward strand.
AGCGGCACGCCCACTCCCTCACCCCCACCTCATTCCCCCGCCTCGCCTCAACACTCTACACGCACGCTCTCAGGCGAGCGAACGCTCCCGCCACTGCGCGCGCTCGAGCCTGACCGGCTCGCGCGCCAGGTGGGAAGGATCGCGTTGGACGGAGAGGGTGAGAGGAGACGCGCACATGCGGAGTTCTTGAGGGATATGCTTGTTACGATCAATCGTGAGTTCAGGAGCCGGTATGGCACTCCGCCGCCAACGGTGCCATCTGCGCCGACGTCGCCGAAGCAGCGGGCGGGCGGGGAGAGGAGGTTGATGGGGCCTGGGGTGAGGGGGGAGAGGGATGTTGAAATGGTCGCTGTTTAGGTGTCTGTCGATTGAGGTGTGGTTATGTTGTGTATTACCTCTTTCTTATTACTTCTGTGTTGTTGTTTTATTTTGTTATACATCCCGAACCACGCGTGTTTTCGTCCTGCGAGTGTATGATCTGCGCCTGTCCTCATCTCGTTCTGTGTGTCGAAGCCTGTCTTCGTGGTGAAGTGTACCTTCCGAATGTTCTGTATGCTGGAGTTTGTCTTTCAAGTAATCTGTACTATCACGAAACTACTCTGACGATCACACTGCTGGCTGGCCATTGATCAAAGCGCCCAAATAGAGGGAGGACGTTCAGTATGGCATGACGTCACCACGTGTTCACATGTGCAGGGAGACCTAAGCGAGTGCCAACGATGGGCCCACGGTATCCAATATCCAAGTGATATAAAGGCAGGATGGATATCCACAGCCCAGTCACAAGGCTTCGACCATCTTGTTCTAGTTCGTATTCACGTCCACACTGAGCATACACCCACAACACCAAACGAGACCACAGAATGGTGACTACGAGACGACAAGCTGAGAACCCAGAGGCAAAGCCAGTGCCGCGGGCAAAGGCGGTGACAAAACCGCGATCGAAAGGTGGGAGGAAACAGAAAGAGGAGGTGAAGGGCAAGAAGGAGGGAGAGGAGACGGTGGAGGTGGGCATAAAGCGCGATTCAGGTGGGGATGCGGAAGCGGAGGAGCCGCCTGCGAAGAAGAGTAGGGTCGACGCTGGAGAGGGACGGCTGGACAGCGAGAAAGAGGAGAAGGAGAAGAAGGCAGGGCATACATACCAGAGCGGTACGTCGTAATATAGACGGAAAACACTGCATGCGAGTTCAACGCCCATTGCAGGCACCATTGAACGCGGACACATCTACTTTTTCTATCGCCCACGCGTCGAGCTCGAGGAGGTGCACTCACTGGACGACGTCCAGCGGTTCCACATGCTCCTCGTGCCGCGCCCGCCCGAGTTCGCTGCAGGCGCCGACTCTTCGACGAGTGAACAACCAAAACTGGAGGAGAATGACGAGGAGATGAAGGTGTTGAAGGAGGGCGCAGACGCTGTCCCCGCCGCGCCCGCCACGGGCGTGAAGAAAAAGCCGTTCCGTCTTGTTTCTATCGGGAAGAAGAGTCTGCCTGACCCTGACGCAGGTGGAGGTGGGCGCGGAGGCGGGAGGAAGGCGGTGTTCTGGGCGACAGTGGTCACCGTTGGCGAGGATCTCGCGAAGTTGCAGGAGGGACTGGGTGGGAAGGAGTACGAGACCAAGACGCGAGGTAAGACTTTGTCTTGATGTATGATTTGTGAGCTCATTGCTACTATCGTTGCAGGAACGCGCCACCAGGGACCAGCGCGTATCGCCGCCCGAGGCGCATACGCCATCGTGAATAGCGAGGGCCGTACGCCGTCTTCACGCGAGACGCACCTTGGGTACTACCTCTCGCATCCCGCCGCAGATAATTTCGGCGAGGTTCAGAAGGCACTAGGCATTCACCAGGCGTCGTCCTTCGTCCTGCAGGTTAAGAAGCCCGATGCGCCGAATACGGGGCCTGCGAATATTGGGTTGTCGAAGGGGCGCAGGGCAGAGTTCTCGGAGGAGATCATGAGGGAGGTGTTTGGCAAGGGCGGGGCCAGAGGCAGGGAGAGTTATGGCTTGAAGTTTGCGACCGTGGAGAGGAGAGAGATGTTGGATTATGAGGGGGCCGAGCTTTTGTTTATTGCGGCGAGAAGCGGGGAAGAGGGGCTGGAGAATAGTTTGGGCGAGGGAAGGGGCGAAGGTAAGCTCATGCAGTGGGTGAACAACGCAGCGCTGATGGTTGCCCTTAGCTCTTGCTGAAGCTGAGAAGGCTGAGGAGACGCATTCGGTGGATTCAGTCCTAAAGGAGCTGGCCATTGATGCGGAGAAGATCCCTGCTGCGCCTTTGGAGGGTGAGTGGGAGTAAGATATCCCAGCCAGATGGTGAGCGAAATATGTATTCTGTATTTGTATGATTTCTGCGGGGTCAGTGGTCCCGACGTACCTGGTAGTATTGTACTATAGCGAACCCAAATGTACAACAGGGCATGCAAAATGTCCATTCACGATCAGCTTCCCGAGCTCTGTTACATGTGATAGGGTTAGCGGACTCCAGAGCTACAAGCTCTGCTAGTATAAGTACAATGGTGGGGCGCAGCAATGAGGATAGCTGGGTATAGATCGTAAGTCATCAGGATCAGGGGACGTGAAGGCATATATCATGTCCTCATGGTTATTGAGAGTCTGCTTCTTCGTTCTCTGCGTTGACACGCAGAACTTTGACCCATTCGCGATAGTTGAAGTTACCTTGGCGGTCGGTAAATGGGCCTTTCAGCAACTTGTCGATCTATGCAGTGTGTCAGCTTGAGACCAAGCCGAACACAGCCATCCACCATACGCACCTCCCATTGATCCATCTTCTCTCCCACGTCCCCTAACCACTTCCGCACCTCATCACATTTCACCAGCCCCGTGTCGTTCTCATCAAAACTCTCGAATGCCTCCAACAGTTCGGCCTCCGTGTCAAAGTCGTACAAGTGTTCTCCCATCATGGTGAGGAACATGGGGAACGTGATCCCGCGGTCGTTTGATGAGTCAGCCTCGAAGGAGGCCACGCGCGAATGTACACCGCTACCCCGCCGGTCGCCCGGGCGGTCGGCGAGGAGGTCGTCCATCATCTGCTTAGTTGGAGATATACCTGCGCGTGGTGGACATAATTCATACGCCGTTCATTTAATTGTGAAGGTATGAACGACATGAGGATACAGATCGCGCACCTAAGCTCGTAAATATGTGTTTCAGATCTTGCTCGCTGACTACTCCGTCGCCGTCATGGTCGATCAAGGAGAACGCCTCCCTAAATTGTTGGATTTGGGGCGGTTGGAATAGCGAGAACACGCCGGACGGTTCGCGTCTCTGGCGCGACTTCTGCGCTTTGGACTTGGATGGTGTAGATGTTGGTGTTATATCTGGCGACAGGAACCCTCCATAACGCGACATATTGGGTTTGCAGGTGAGGACAAGAGGTTGCGCGCACGGTGGTCTGAGATGGACCAGTTGAGACTGCACAGACGCTCGTTCAACAAGCGTTGTGGCGTCGAATTTGGCTTCGAAATTGAACCTCTCACTGGCTCGGACAACGATGCACCAGGACCCGGAAATTAAACCCTCGGCACTTCTGCACCTATCAAATACAACGGTATATCGTTCAATTACTCAGCGCGGACAGAGAACCTCGTGCTTTACTCTCATCTGACCTACGGGTTGCTGCCAGTCACACCGCTGTATTGAGCAATAGAGGATCAGCCGGTTTCTATCCCTAGTCGATCGTCTCTCATAGCTCTCACAGTCAAGGTTTGAGAACGTCCGGCGTTGTCCAGGCATTGCTGCGAAGACTAGATAAGACCAATATGCATCCGTCGCTGCCCGTCCAGTGCGCACTTTGCCCCCACCGCAGATGCCGCGATACAGTTCTCCCACTAAGCAGGAAGTGAGGACCGTGTCGCGAAAGGCTATCGATGCCTTTGCGCATTATGGTCTGAAGTGTGTTCTGGTCGGCGGTGTCGCATGTGCTCTGTATGGGAACTCCAGAACACCTACTGTATGTCATTTTAGCCCTATATTATGCTTTGTTGGCATGTTCACTATGACATCTCTTACGATTCATAGGATGTTGACCTCGTCATTCTCACGTCGGTGTACGACCCAGAGCGGCTCAAAGAACTCCTCGTACAACGAGACTCAACCTTCTATCTGCGCCCTGCACGTACCTTTGGTGCGACATACAAGGTGCTTTGGGCTCGGCTTGTGCCATATGCCTATCAGCCATACAACTCTTGCAAAGTTGACATCCTAGTGCCCGGTATCATGAACATCCCCGATGTACCGACCAAACACATCCTATCCATTGACGACTATCCCGTCATGCCCATGATACCACTGCTGCTGCTCAAGCTGCAAGCTTGGGAAGATCACCGCAACGCTGTGAAGGATTACTTGCGAGATAAGCAGTGGCAGGACGTGCGCGACATAAACGAGATGCTTGATATTGCCGCTCGGAGAGGAGACAAGATCAAGGATGTATCCGACTGGGTTCCTCAAGACTTTATTGCAGCCGCAACACCTCGTGTTTCCAAATTTCTCGAGCAAGTCTATTTATCCCAACCTGAACTATGGAAAGCAATTGGGGTGCCGTTAGTGGATAGCACAAGGAAGCAGTCGAGCGGGGTGATAAGGGCGAGGGTTTTTTGACTTGATATCTGCGCTGGAGGAAAGCTCATCGCAGGCTCAACGTTATGCAAGGATGTGCAATGTACTTAGCCAGCTCAAGCTCAGAACACATGTGTCATACCGTGCAGCACACATAAATAGCTTCCACAATGACTACAACAGCTCAATTACACTATGTCATGTCTATACGATCTGGAGTATATGGATGGAATGACGCCTTGAAGGATACATCTCAGCCTGTGAGACCTCTGAATCGCTTCCATAAGAAATTGAGAATGAAGGTTCTGGGAAGCCAGTCAAAAATCCTGAACAGGAATGAGCTTCCTCCCATCGTCGTATAGCGCGGCGGCGACGTGGACAGAGTCTTGGTGACAACCATCTTCGACATATCCTCTGCCGATAAAGAGTTCGCGCCCTGGCTTAGCAAGACACGTTTGATGATAGCATCAGTGTAGGCCTTGTAGAGACTGTTCTCCGGCATGATGATCCCAGCTTGGAGCACTGTATCCGCGATGTGTGATTTGACGGCACCGGGAACGATGAGGGTCACATTGATGTTGAAAGCCTTACACTCCTGAAAAAGCACCTCGGTCACACGATGCAACGCCGCTTTGGATGAGGAGTAGGCACCGTTCCACGGTGTCGGCCTGGTGGCATCCTCAGTGAACAACGATCATCAGCGTCGAAGATGACGGTAGCTACGTACGTGTTGCCAACCACTGACCCTACGTTGACGATCAGACCTGACCTCCTCGCAGCCATGTGAGGGAAGACAGCCTGGAAAGTGCGAATAACAGCAAAGAAATTCGCGTCGAATGTACGTCGGAAAGTTTCAAGAGGGACATCAGCGACCGCACCTATATGGGACAAATTGCGATTCGGAATGAGTTCGGTGGCCTCATGCGGATGCTAACTTCTCACCTGCGGTATTCACACCCGCGTTGTTCACGAGAATGTCGATACGCCCCTCGTTCTCAATGATAGTCTGGACGACCGATTTGACTTGGTCGTCGCTGAGCACGTCGAGGGCCAATTTCTCAATGTTTGGATACTGAAACGAGGCCATGGACTCCAGACGACGGGCAGTGGCGTAGACCTTGCATCCCTGACGTGCGTATTCCTCTGCGCTTGAGGGTTGTCAGTACATGAATCCTGTCAGGCTAGCAACACAAGGTTTGGCATACTCACAGAGCGTAGCCTATGCCCCCCTTCGAACAGCCGGTTATGAGGACAACCTTCCCTGTAGGCATTGCGTCGATGAATGCACCGGAACAGAGAAAGCAATGACCTGAGAATATATATTCTTGTCGCGTCTTCTTTGCGTGCCGCGACTCCCGGTCAGTGATCTATGATCATCAGGAGCGCTGCAGTAGTCCCGCACGAGTCCTGAGCGTGTTCACTTGTTCCTATAGCGCTATTTCAAATTGAATTCAATGTCGCCCTAGCCCGCAGCCTGTGCTCATAACCGCAACCCGTGTGCCTTACACAGTCAATACAAAGTTCATGAATGAATTCTATGCGAGCATATGTCATACAGTAACTCTAGAACTGTACATACATATTGCAATACGGCTCGGACCCCTCGGGCTTTCATGTCTGGACTAGCGGGCCAGTAGCTCCCCTGAACCGTCTCCATAAATAATTGAGGAGGAACGTCCGAGGAAGCCATTCGAAGAGCCTGAACATGAGCACCCCTCCCCCCATTGTCATATATCGCGGCGGTGAGGATGAGAGCGTCTTCGGAACAACCATCTTGGCTAGCTCTTCCGCCCGTAGGGCGTTCGCGCCCTGGCTAAGCCAAACCCGTTTGATAATGGCGTCTGCATAGGGCTTGTACAGGCTATACTCTGGAAGGACCATTCCGGACTTGAGCACTGTCTTGACCACATTGGACTTGACAGCAGCGGGAACGATTAGGGTGACATTGATGTTGAAGGCTTGACACTCTTGATAGAGCACCTCCGTTAGCCGATGCAGCGCTGCCTTGGACGATGAGTAGGCGCCATTCCATGCTGTCGCCCTGATGAGATACAATATGAATAAGAGCGATTAGACGGTGACGGATTGTACACACGTGTTGCCAACGACCGACCCAACATTCACGATGAGGCCGGACTTCCTAGCAGCCATGTGTGGAAAAACAGCTTGGAACGTGCGAATAACAGCGAAGAAGTTCGTATCAAAAGTATGTTGGAAGGTGGCGAGAGGGACATCGGCAAGCGCGCCTTGGGAAGACATATTAGACCGTGTATGTGAGTTTACGTGGTCCGCACAGCCGCGACGGCACGACCCACCTGCAGTGTTCAGACCCGCGTTGTTCACAAGAATGTCAATGCGTCCTTCTTGTTCAACAATTCTCTGCACAACGGCCTGAACTTGCTCGTCACTGAGTACATCTAAGCTCAGCGTCTTGATGTTAGGATGCTGAAACGTGTCCATGGCCTCAAGCCTACGTGCGGTGGCGTAGACCTTGCAGCCCTGGTGAGCATACTCGTCTGCACTGGAGCATAGTCAGAGTGTCTGGCATAGACCATTGGAAGTAGAACGTGAGCTTACAGCGCATATCCAATGCCACCTTCGGAACAACCGGTTATGAGGACGACTTTTCCTGAAGACATTTGGGATGAGACTGGGTATGTAGGGGAGAACAAAATACGCCTACTAGTGCAGATATATACCCTCACCGGCACGTTGCTTGTGCCGTGAATATGTAGTACCGGAATATTGATAATACAGCGACGCCGCTATATTACCACACCTACGTATAAAGTCTACTTCATTGATGAACAGTGACAGCTTGAGGTGTTGGGAGAGTTGTGTTGTAAGCCGCGGATCCTCGGGTCCCTGCGCCACAAAAGCGCCCTGCAAATCCCGGGTCACGGAGTGCCACGGATCAGTGATGGCCTGCGGCCGGCCACCGGAGCGCCTTCCTGATTTGGACGGGACCAAACAAGGTGCGTTGTTGTTTACCGGACCGCCAAACGTTGTTGCAATTGGGCCCATGCAAGCGTACTCATCACGAATATTGTGCACAATTACTCTCCACCGACCACCAACTTTCCCTGCATGCTCCGTTAATGTCTTCACCCACTGAACTCTTTCTCCCCCCTCATCTACCATATCCCATCAAGGTTGTTGCACATGCTGTTCAATCCAGAGCAGCCATAGAGCGCGGAACGCGCTTGCTCAGCTACTCATTTACCCATATATCTGCGGACAATGAGAAGGAAGTGAGGTTTGGAACATGGGACTCGTCTATTGAGGGTACCGTGGACAGCTGGTTGTTGAAACCTGGCGAAACTGTGTCTCTCCGACGGGCGACTGAGATACCTGCAATCAAGGTTACAGAACCATGTAAACATGGCATGCAAATCGGTGGCCTATGCTGTCTGTGCGGAAAGGACATGACCAGGTGCGTTACCCTCCTTACAATAGCCCGTCTTACCCGCACGCCAATGCATATACTTCCGCAGCTCGGACTATACAGGCTTCTCTGATGCCTCGCGTGCCTCAATCCAGATGACGCACGCCGCAAACGGTCCTACAGTATCCCTGGAAGAGGCACAGAGAATTGAGAGAGAGACTGCTGATCATCTCCGCAAGTCCCGCAAGCTATCGCTCATCGTGGACCTCGACCAAACGATTGTGCATGCCACTGTTGATCCAACCGTAGGGGAGTGGATAACGGAGGGCGAGGCGTGGGAGGCAAGGAAGCAAGCGAAGGAGGCGAATAGATCGTCGGAGACACATTCAGATGACGAGGACGATGAAGTGAATCCGAATTGGGAGGCATTGAAGGATGTGAAGAAGTTCAGGCTGGGACCGGAGGCGCTGGGGCACCCGCATCTTCGAGGGGCTAAAGGAAGGACGAAAGATAAGAGTGTTGAGAATGAGGGTTGCATGTATTACATCAAACCACGGTACGTAAACAGCTCGATATCCTTACGATTGACATGCCCATGCACCCTGTCAGTCCGGGTTGGAAAGAATTCCTCGAGAGCATGACGGCGAAGTATGAAATGCACGTGTACACGATGGGTACACGGGCATATGCTGAAGAGGTGTGCGCTGCCATCGATCCTGATGGCAAGATATTCGGAGGCCGCCTACTGAGTCGCGATGAGAGTGGAAGTGAGTTCGCTTCATCCTTCACAGCATGGAGAGCTGGCTGACAAGGCCGAAGGTCTAACCCAGAAGAGCTTGCAACGCCTTTTCCCAAGTGATCAGTCTATGGTTGTCATTATTGATGATCGAGCTGACGTCTGGGAGTGGAGTCCAAATCTTGTCAAAGTCATACCTTGTGCGTGTCATGCGTGGATAGCACATATTGTATTGTCAATTCTTATCATTTGCTGCAGATGATTTCTTCGTTGGAATAGGAGACATCAACTCCGCCTTCCTACCGAAACTACAATCATTAACCCCTGACATCCCTCAGGATCCTTCGTCGGCGAGTGTCGCCAAAATTCCTACTGCGTCGGTATCATCGACTCCCGCATTGCCGTCTCCTGTTTCGTCACCACCAGCTCAGGTCACATCTGGTGTTGATGTCACTGACGAGGAACAGGCGCAACTGGACGAAATGGTCAAGACGGAGATCCTTGCTCGTAACGCAGATGCACTCGACGCTCAGCTCGAGGCTCGCCCTTTGGCCAAAATGCAGGAACAACTGCAAGAGGCCGAGGATGCAAGCGGCGCTACCAACGGCAGCAAAACTCCCAGTACCAATGGCGAAGCTGAGGACTCAACTACCGCTCCCGAGAGCCAGTTGCCCAGGTCGACAACACCGAAACCTGAGAAACACGTGCGTAAGGCGCTACTCAAGAACGATGATGTTGAGTTGCTCCGAGTACAGAAAGTGCGCATGATCATACAGCCGTAGTCCGTAGCTCACATTGCTCGTAGCTTCTGGAAGACGTCCACAAACAATACTACGACGCTTACGATTCACGACCTCATCCCAACGAGCACATTAAGCGCAAGCCGTCTCACAAGCGGCTCGAACTCGCAGAACGTTATGATGTTCGAGTGAGTCAAATTGGCATACTATGCACATTGCTTACTGATAGAATTGTCCCACGATAGCTTATAATACCACAAATGCGGCAGAGCACTTTGGAAGGCACTCATATTCTCTTCTCGAGTGTAATACCACTTGACACACGACCTGAGTCAACTGAAATTTGGAGAACAGCTGTTGCGTTCGGTGCTAAATGCTACACAGAGCTAAATAGACAGATTACTCACGTCGTAGCCGGAAAGGTTCGCCTCCTCTTCTATTTCATATAATCCCATTCACTCACAGATCACTTCACAGCGCGGGACTGTGAAGGTTGACTCAGCCCGAAAACAAGGTGGCATCAAGATCGTATGGCTGGCATGGTTCACAGACTCCATCGCACTGTGGCAACGTCAAAGCGAGACACCTTATCTGATAGATCCCGAAGTCGCGGTAGTTGTTGGACCAGCGAGTCCTCCTTCGGATCCTCATCAGATTTCTTCTGATCCTGAGCCGGACGCAGATGACTGGGATTATGACCGCGCAGCACCCGACCGTTCTCTTGAACTGGATGAAGTTGACTGGAACGAGATCAATGACGAGGTCGAGGCGGCAATGAATGAAAGTGATGACGATGACGATGAAGGGGATGCGCGTAGTGAGAAGAGTGGGACAAAAAGTGGGAATGTATCTGAGGATGATTTAACAGATGAAAGCAACAGTATAATAAGGTTCGAACTTTGCAATCCTGTCCCATCTCCGCCGTGTAAACTGATGACGGGATTACGTACAACAGTAGTGCACCCTCCACGCCAGGAAGACGAAAACGAAAACGGCCGCGGAGCAGAACGCCTTCGGAGGCTGGAGGCGCTAGGGCTGATTCGGATATCCTCCGTTCTCCCTTAGCAAAGAGGAAGAAGCTAGCTGCCGAACGATCCGGAGCTTCCAAACTCAAAGAAGCGTTTACGGCGGACGAGCTCGTCATTGAAGACCCGGTGCCAGATCCCGCGAAGCGAGCGATATCACTAAGCCCAGCGGACGAAGACGACGATAGTATGGATGAGGAAGATGAAGAGGACGAGGAGGAAGATGAGGATGATTTCCTTGCGCGCGAGCTTGGGGAAGATTGGGGATGATATCATCTATACGATTTTACGACTCGGCCCTCTACACGTTGCGGCTCACTTTTGCCCAGGCGTATTTACATTTCTCGGACGGTGGTGCATTGTCATTAAGGATGTACGAAGTGTAATTGTATTTATACATATTCTCATGTGGTTTGTTGTTAGTAGTAGTTAATTGATGTTAAAGAGAACTTTCGGTAAAGTGTCTTCACATGGACCTAGGAATAAAAAGTCGGGTTTACCGATCTCCGAATCTGAGGTAGTGTCCTCTATGTTGAAGACTGCTACTGTGCCTCCTCGATCGGATACTTCATACGCAAAGCCGGCAGCCGGTTGTACCTGGGAAACATGTCCCACGTCAGCCGCATTTAATATAAGGCCAGCCATGAAGAAGATCACCGTAGAGGAGGTACCGATTACGAGACACATGTCCGCCTCGTCAACGACACTCCATATTTTTCGAATATCGTGCGGAGTCTCACCGAACCAGACGATACCTGGTCGAAGTAACCCACCACAAGTGGCGCATCGCGGTAAGTCCTCCAACGGAATGGACTGCGTATCCTCCCCCACAGATTCCACGATCGAAAGTGCTGGGCACAACGATTCATCGTAGTTGGTCTCAGTTCGTCCGCACACCGTGCAAATTGTATCCATGAGGCATCCGTGCATTTCGTATATGTTTGAGGTTTTGGTTTCATGACCTTCACCGCGTTTCTCTAACACACCATTGAGTGCTTTGATACTCAGGCCGTCGACATTTTGGGTTATCAAAGTCTTGTTACACATCTGTCAGCGGACGCGCGAGAAGGTAAGGGTGTAAGTCTCACAAAGGATGCCTGTGGCGCAAGTACTTGTAGCATGTCCGGGCAGCATAACATTGCTAACGCCATGTGCGCTTTATTAGGTTTCGCATGAAGAGCTCTATATGTGGTGACTGCTCAGAGTATCTCGTAGTCAACTCATTTATTTCACGTACTTCGCTCGTCTCGTACTATAGAACTGCCAGACGAGAGACGGATTTTTCTCGAATGCTTCTGGAGTGGCCAGTAAAAGAGGATCATGTTTCTTCCAGAGCCCATCGCTACTTCGGAATGTTGGAATACCTTCATTGGAGATATCAGTCGACAGACCGTGAAGCAACAAGACGAACATACCTGAGGCAGCTGAGAGGCCAGCTCCGGCAATAGCAACAATATTGCGGCTGCCTCGCAGTGCTTCACAAAATTTGGCGACATCTGAGGAAGCTGTCATTTCCGCCCAACGCCGCGAGGAGAACAGTAATATTCAGGCCTCAGCCGTAGGAGTCTGACGCAGCGCTTCCAAGTCCTCCCACATTAACAGCGCGTGAAATCTCGAGATCTTGAGTCTGGGTTGAAGGTAGTGTAACAATTCAGCAGTTGCAACCTTTCCCCAAGACGATGTGTTACATCCGAGTCTTTGCGATCTGGTCTCAGAAATTCGTAGCAGACTGTGTAGCGCGAGCTGACCTGGCGTTCGGAGCACGGACAACGTTCCGACAAGTCTTGATTCCAAATGGCCTCGTCAACTCGTATATCTGGAACTCCTTCGTGTACGACCCAGGGGGTTGTGAAGGAGTTAATCCTCGAATTCGAATTTGTGGTGTGGCAGACGGTATTTTCGAACTCCGCCCTTATGGTGGTTGTTCCTACTTCGTCACCGTCTGTAACTGCTTCTAATGGTTCTCGAATCCAATAGAGCTCAGTATGAAGGAGTTCAGTTCTCGCCGTCATCATGGACTTCTCGCGAGTTGGACCTGGATCTTGGCGTCATGCAGCAAGAGCATCTCTATACCGCAGTCGCCATTGCCTTGCGCGTACATTCACCCTCTGGTCCCTTGATGTTTGATAGCATGCGTGGTACAATGGACAGACAGCGGATGTCTGTACCTTTGGTGGAGAATTTAGGCGTATTCAGATCGCTGTCTCAGGTGCAGGATCTGTCGGGGGACGCAGCTCTCCTATTGGTCGAGGATCCTACGGGTTCCGTTGCAGAACTAGCTAGCTCCTTCAATATCACAGCAGCCATCTGTGCAAGCAAGGAGGATGGAAGACTCAAGCTGCGGATATCATTCTCAACGCAGTCAATGGGACTTACAGCAGCGAGCTGGCTCATAATCCACATAGCTCGTGCGCTGCGATACATGCAGCTGTATCGGTCGTTCCCACCACCTTCCCAACTGGCAACCCTTGGTGTTTTCTCATATCTTGCAGACGACCCTTTCGACCCATCTGAGGATATAACGACCCCTGGTACCTCGCCTTCTGCCCAACTTCTACATGGATGCTTCGCCCACTGGGCGCAACTAGATCCACTGGGTAAAGCACTCGTGTGCTACGAGACTCATGACCACAATGGCCCACAGCGGTCGTACACGTATGGCGCTCTATTCTCCGCAGCCCTCATCCTGGCACAGAAGCTTGCTGCTTTACCAGGCGAATTTGTTGGTGTCCCCATTAATACGGCAGATTGGGCTGAATTCGCCCTGTCGCTCATCGCGGTCTCTCTATGCGGGAAAGCTTACTCTTCAACAGCACGCCATAGCAAGGCAGCCAGTAAGCATGATATGGACGCGAGCGCTCTCTTGGCCAAGGACTGTCCTTCGCTTTTGCGCGAGTCCGGCCAATTGCTTTCCGATGTTGCCAATAGAAGTCGTACTGAGGATGCTACTTCCCTCGCGGCGCTATCTACTCCGGGATCTATCTGTGCCTACTGGCCTCAGAGTGCTCCTCTTGACCAACAGGAGACGTGGATTTCAGCATCTCATCTTCAGTTGACAACCATGCTGAAACGTCGTCACAGAAAGTTTACGACGTTTCCACATGCATCTGTTTTGTTTTTTGGGTGCGGGTTTGACCAACGAACTGCAATATTTATGTGGGAGGCATTCTTCGTAAGTACATGGTTTAGAGCAGTGATCGGATGCTTACCGCGCGTTGTTCAGCATTGCGCGTTGGTACAGACCATTGATTCAACAGATATGGCTGTTCTACCTGTGACTGTGTTTCGGGACCTGAGAACCACGCACCTGGTCACGGATTCTGACAATCTCATATTGTCGCTTTGCAATAATTTTGTACCATCTTTGTCAGGTCGGGTGCTCTCTACCGTCTTGGTGAAGAGTAAAGGGTCGATAGAGCCGTTAACGAGGTTTTCAGGCATCAAGATGATAGCTGTAAGAGAATTGATTTGATATCACGACTACTCACTAATCACGCTCATATAGTACGACGAAGATTGGAACGAGCCTGAAATCGCCCGGTAAGGTTCTTCATATCCACATTTTCCTAGATGTTCAATATACTTGCAGCGATTCGCAGCTGAAGACTGACAATGCTGTTGTTCTCTACCAAAGCGAGGGCTCGTCACTCACTCCCGAATCAGTGCTACATCGACTGTCTCAGGGTCGTGTATTAGCAAACATAGGGGCTAGGGTCGTTGACCTTCAGGATGGCCTGTTGGTTAAATATGGGTCATTTGTTGGTATGACCGAAGTGCACAACGCCCTCTACGTGCTCAAGCACTCGACGATTGCGACACCAGACATACATCTCGTATTCTCCTGCAACTGTATGACATACATAATGGATTACATCCCATGTGAAAGCTTGTTGCATCGCTGGACGACTCTTAGCGAAGCGGATCGCTCTTCGATCCTCGCACAGCTCAAGGAATATCTTGACCAGTTGCGCAATCTAAGGAGCCCTACCCCGGGCCCTGTGGATGGATCTCGATGGAAAGGACCGTGGTTCACATTCTATGGCAAGGATCCGTTTGCGACATACGCGGATTTCGTCGCGTGGCTCAACCGCATGCTACGACTTTCCAAGGCGGATGGTATCGTGGAGGCCTTCAGCGAGGCATATCCTCTTGTCTTTACACACCAGGACATCTCACCACGAAACCTTATACTGGACAACTCCGGGAAACTCTGGGTCATTGATTGGGAACAAGCGGGCTGGTACCCTGTGTACTTCGAGTATGCTTGCATACGACAGGATGTTGGTGTGCCAGGAGCGATGACCCCTCCCGGTTGGGTCGAGGCTGCCCTCACTGCGCTGCCGGATTACAACCGCGAATATCGGTGTTTGAAAGCCATCGAGCATGCACTGACGGTCATGCCCTTCGCGCGATGATTACAGCACTTTTGCGACGACGTACAGTCCCACTCGATATTGTACACTATTGTGCGGATATAGTGGATGTAACTTGTTTTTTTTTGCTCAGCAAGCAACAATTATGGAGTCCCTCGAATCGGTGCGCAGGTCGGCGAGCGGTGATCCTGACTTCAAGGTGCGTCGAGGTGTCATACCTGTTCTGGCACCTCCAAGCGATGGACGTATCAAACGTATCAAGAGTGCATCTCCATCCCTGCCAACGACTCGGCCTTACTGGTGGCTGATCACAGGTTTGTAAGCTCGGTTATCCGGGGATGCAACGAAAGATGCTCCAGCACAGCATCTCGTACTAACTCTGGTAAGTGGTGTTATGGCGCTGCGGTTCTGCTACACTTTCGTCCTACTGACCTTCAGTATAGGTCTGTGAGCAGGGAAGCTGTGAGCACAAGACCAGAATAAATACAACGAGAACTCTGGACTCGACCGCTGCGCGCGCCGGACGCTGTGTCATTATCGATACATGCCTCAAGCTATGCTCACTCAATACAGTTAGCGGTACCGCATTCGCGCTGGACGCATTCACCATTTGACAGCTCCATAAGATGTAGACTAAGGCACATACGACTAAGCAGTCTGATGAAGGTGGCGCGGTGAGGGCTCAAACATCGCAGGCCGGCCACTGGGAACTGGGCGCAAGCGCTTCGATCCACACCTCGAAAGAGGAAATTGAAGTATGGCCTATAGCACCTCCACTATAAATTCAGCTATGTCTTGAGAGGGGCTTCTCAGCTCCTCTTTCGAGTTCACCCTTTCTTCTACGTGCTAGTCACCCTCTCATCAAGTCAGCGCTGGTTGGTACGTGAATCCTTCTTCGTTCTGGATGTCGTATACCGCGCTGACCAGGATGCTTCAACAGCTCGACTCTGATTATTTCTTCCATCAATTTTTACCATTATATCTCGTTTTAGTCTCACCTCACCATACACGTTCCCCACCACGCCCTCCAGCCGCACCGCGATTTATCAGGATGTACTCTCCATCGCTCTCTTCTTCCGCTGCGCTCCTCGCACTCCTCGCCGTGTCCACCCTTGCCCCAGCGGCACACGGCCGTCCCCTCAACTTTGCCAACCCTAACCTCCCCAATGAAATTTTGAACAAGCCCTTCACGAACTTTGCACCTTCGTCCGTGTTTCAGGCCGCGCCCGGGTACGTGTCGCGCTCTTGTTCTACATGCAGGTCGAGCTGACTCGAAGGCACAAAGGCAACCGCAGGCTGTCTTCTTCCGTCGTGAGCTGCCCGAGCTGTTGCTTGAGCTCGCTGCGCGGTCTGTTGCCGTTGCGGACGGCGGTGCCGATGACGAAAGCGGAGCCAGTATCTTTTCGTCCATCTTCAGTGGCGCGGCTAACCTGCTCAGCAACTTCTTGCGTGATACCGGGTCGTAAGTGGCAACTATCTTCTAACGTGAAATATGCGAGTGTACTAATATATGTCTTTCTGGTTAATTTGTACAGCGACATGCAGCGGCGCGATGTGAACCTTCTGGCCGAGTTGCTTGCTCGAGATATCACAGAGGCGACGCTCATGGCACGGAGCTTGAACGACCTCGATTAGCGTACAGTGGCTGGGGACGGTGTCGAATAATTTATTGGCAAACGGCTTGCAAGAACTTGCTATAGTCTATTCAAATGATTGTAACTAGACATAGTTATCGTTTCGCCTCGGCGGTGCATTCCCGAGTCGGAACGTCGTGCGGCCTTCAAATAAATATGCAATAGTCGCCTTAGGAATAACATACAACTGAGCAATACCGGATTATCAGCTCAACGATAACCCTGAAACGCCCTCCGTAGGCACGGCGGGGCCAGCAACCTCCGTCTGGCTTCCACCCTCCAACGACTCCCGATACAGCGTCCAAAGCTTGCTGATCTTCCTCCCCGTTAGCTCCTTGAACATACCCTCATCATACGCCCGCTTCCCCAGCTCCTCGTTCAGCTCTCTGACGGTCCCGTAGCCGTACCGTTCCTCGATCCAGTCGAGGAAGTACCCCGTTGCTTCGTACCCGGCGTCCCATGTGCCCCCGCGGCCTTCGCGCCAGTGAGGGGGCGCGTACCCTGCACGCAGGCGGACCCAATCTGTGTCAACGACGAGATGTTAGCAGGCTGGGTAGCCGACGTGGCCCTGTGCTGCGCACCTGCGATGCCCTCGACGAGGCCGCCAGGACACCGCTCCCCGTGCTTGCTGCCGTCGTGTTGGAAGCAGTGCACCATCTCATGCACGAGCACTCCCTCAATCTCGTGCTTCGCGCGGGTCCCGGGCGAGATGGACTTGATGTAGTCGAGCGAGAAATGGATCTCCTTGTGCAAGTCCGAGCCGAAGGTCACTGCAACACCTTCCATGGGTCGCAGCACCAGTAGCACTTTGTTCACACTGATTAGAGTACAGCACACAGGTTACATCAGTATCGGTAGGAACACAGGGCAGGAGCGGGTGGACGTACTTTCTAGGGACCGTTTCTAGGGTGTAGAGCCAACAATACACGGAGATAACGGCCTCGCGCAGGGCTTCGTACGGGTTTATCACACCGAAGAATACCTTCGCGCCTGCATGTTCCAAATCATCAACGCGGATTGCGAGCGTAGGTATAGGCCAGTCTGCATTGGGATCGCCAGGAGGCGGTCGCGGTAAGGGAGGCATATCGTATGAAACCATGATTATACTTGCCAACAGTAGCAATTGCTCGAAGTTGTTATCAGTTACCAAATGATGAAATCACGTTCATGTTGTTGGGTGGATAATTGTCGGCTTCCCCATGGGGCATCGATCAAGACACTTCATGCAACGCGAAATCACCTGCAATCATTCACATATGATTTAGAGCTACGGAAACGAGCAAATGACGCAGCGCGAATCTCGTGGGTCCAATAAACCATACATGACAGCGTACAGGGTCGAATATCAAGGTCACAAGACGAGGATAAGGATACTGGGAATAAGTTACAATGCAAAGCAAAGCAAATTGAGACGTGGATAGCGTGTACAGCGGAGTGCAGAATGCGTGGTTGAAACATGGAATGGTGATCGACACCCTTGCAGTGGGTGAGGTATCGGTGAAAGATATGAAGCACCCCTGGAGACGTAGAGGATTGATGATGGGCAAATCACTGGAGAGGGCAGAGTCAGCACACGAAATGCACGCGACGAGAAAGCTGACAACTCACAAATGACTTGGGACTGTCATGAAAGTGCGATGCCAGCGGCCGCCTCTGTCTTCTGCACTTCGTCTCGCAGGGCATCTCGCCCTTCCTCCAGCCACTGAATGTATTCCACCGCTCTGAAGAGGATACCGCTCTTTCCCTTGAAGTTCCCGCCACCACCACCGCGCCCACGACCACCACCTCTTGTTCCACTGCCCTTGGGCCGGCCCCGAGTGGGCATACCGGCACCCGGAGGCGCACCCGCGGGTGCTAATAGCGTGGTAAGCTGGACGTAACCGTCGCGTATAGCATTGCGGCGTTTCTGCTCGGACATAATGTGGTTGAGCCGCTTTTGGGGAGTGGACAGGAGTGGCTTCTGGCTCTGACGCGCGGCAGATGATGAGGTTCCTTCGTTCGAATGTTGGGTAGAAGCCGAGGACGCGCTGGACATTCGCCTTTGCGAACGGCTGGGGTGCGTTCGCTGTGGTCGGCCGTCCCCAGAGAGATTGGGTTCCGGCTGTCTTTCCTGGGCCGGCTGGGAGAACGACATGGCCAATGCGCTCTGCAATGTCAAGGGGGTTGGCGGAAGCGCATCGTTCGGCGGCGGTTGGTAGGTGAGCGCGTTCTGGACCTCTGTTTCTATGTCCCAGCTAAAATTGTCGAGAAAGCCGAGAAAGTCTGTGGTCTCCGACGCCGAGAAGAGGTCAGCGGACGAGGGCAGTGGCGGAGGAGCGGGGAAGATGGGCCCGCCCATGGCAGCATCGAAGGCAGCAAAGTCGTCGAACGGTCCTGGGGGCGACATTGTAAATGGCTCGTGGGTCGTCGCGATGGACATGTACGGGTGACGGGGTCGGTGGTGGTTGGGGACAACCCGCGGAGACTGAGCTCGGGCGGTACCAGATCAGCAGATCATGGGTAGAGAGGGGATTACAGGTGCACAAAATGTGATAAATATATTGCAGTAATATTCCGGCTACTGCTCCGGCGACCCGGAGGCAGGACCGTGTGCCGGGGAAGGAACAAACAGGAGGCAACAGACAGAGGCCGAATTAGGGGGCCGCCACGGGTGAGAGGTCGCCGCCCAGCTCGGACCTGCCCGCCCACTCTCCGTCCATCACCTCCGTATCCTCTCCATGTCGGCACTGGGCACACCGGTTCAGGACGAGCTCCAGCCGCAAGGGCAGGACCACCAGCTGCAGGTTCAGCAGCAGCAGCTCACAAACGACCTCCAGCAACAACAGCTGCACAACGGCGACGGCACCCAGCAGGTCTCAGAGTCCACCCGCAAGCGTGAGTGCACGACAGCGCAACTCCGACCTCTTCTAACCCAGCCCGGACGATAGCCAAAGCCCCCTCTGTCCGGAGGGCCTGCGCGGCCTGTCACGCGGGAAAGACGCGGTGCTCAGAGAACCTCCCTTGTCAGGCAAGTCCTGTGTTCGCCCGCTCCTCGTCGTCCCCTGCGCTGACCTCCTCCCGCTGCCCGTCGTCCAGAGCTGTCTCAAGCGCGGCATCGGCCAGTCCTGCGCGTACCCAGATCCGGACGCCGATACCGGTGCCCAGAACCAGTCCGCCCGTACGTCGTCCTCCACCCCCGACACCGCCCACCTCTCTCACCTCATGTCGACAGCCCAAGTCCCCTTCGCGCCCCCGCCCATGCCGTACCCGCCCCCGCCGCCCATGCACTCCCTCGGTCAGGCAAACTATTACGACTATAACCAGACGTTCTCCGCCCCGACTGGCGCTTCCTCATCCACTCCATTTCGCCCGGCGAAGCGACCGCGCACCCTGACCGAGGACGAGGCCGCCGCCATCACCAGAAATTTTACCCGCGGCGCCTTCTTCATCGGCCAGAGCGAGCCTATCCGCATTGACCCCCGCCTGCCCGTCAGGCTTACCCTCGCAGAAGGAGACCAGGTGCACTTCCTGATCGGCGAGACCGTGGCGGCGCCCCCCATGTAGGCCAAGAAGCTGTTTCCTCCAAAATCCTCGGTCCCTCTCGCACGTGTGTTCGCTTGCTCTTTGTTATATATACACAACTTCCTGTTTTCGCGCAGTGTACCTTCTAATCATCTGTGATTTCAGTTGTATCCATAATTCGCTCGTTTATCTCACACGCCTCGCTCTGCGGAATTATAGAATAATCATTCGAGCGATCTATGTCTGTCTATTCGTAAAGGGTCGTGTCGCGTCGTGGGTGTGTCGTGATATCTAAGCGTGATCTATGTAAGTATGCAATGTGAAGCCTCTCACTTCAACCCTATGATCAGTTCGAGGGTCCGGTGACCGTGATCTTCGTGGTGTTAAGCTTCTTCAGGGTATCGTCGTCGAGCTGGAGATGGGCCTTGACGAGCTCAGGAGGTGTGAGCGCCAGCCACTGTATGAGCAGCATTGATCAGCCAACCACTCAAGCCAATAGCGATGTCAGCTCTCACCTGGTTCAAGCTGATGTCCTCGAATTTATCTGTCGTCGTGATGCATTTAGTTGCGCACTACGTCCCTAAGTGAATGGGAAACACATACCGGACTTAAACACTTCCAGGAAGCGCAGTGTAGTGTTACCGGTGTTCTCAACGTAATGACCGAAGGTGCCCGGGACATATCCTGTAAGTTAGAAGCATTTAGTCACACTCCCTGGACAGAATCTATCCCACAGCACTGCTCACCAACGTCGCCCGCCTGTCAAGAGCACTCAGTTTTCGGTCACGGAGATGGCCGGGCGTGAGAGACATACCTGGTAGTTGAAGGTTCTGGCTTGGCCGCTGGAAGCAAAGAGAGTCACACGGGCGTTGCCCTCCCTGAGACACCGAACAGTTCAGTATCGCTAGAACCGAGGTAGTCTGCTAGATGCTCACAAGAAGTAGCTCCATTCGTCTTGGGTGGGGTGCCACTGGTGTCAGAGAAGGTATGTTAGCACGCATATAGTCACAAGGATGACCACGGTGGGATACTCACGTGGAGCTCACTATAAACAGGATGTTTAGCACAGGCGTATCACAAAAGACAGAACAACGTCACCCACCGCATGGCACCGGGCTCAACAGTAACCTCCGCAGCAGCAATCGTGGTCGAGATGTTGAACACACTCGAGTCGACGATCTTCGCCGAGCCGCCCTCGAGCAGAGTCGGCTTAGCCTGCGACAGCTTGTACGTGTATGGCATAGGCGCATCGCCGTGTGCGACCTTGTCCTTCTCAGACAGAGGGGCTACGGATAACTGTTAGAGCCGGGCAATGCGAGCTAGAAGGAGTGGTACGTACTGGCGGGGAAGATGTATAGTTCCTTTCCGGGGATGCGGTCGAACGCCTCTGCGGATGTGCGGAAGTTCTTCGCGAGCACAGACTTGGGGGTGTGGTTCAGCCAGTCGGTCAGCTAAAGCAGGTGCCATCATGTTAGCATACATGAGCTGCATCGTGTGGCTGAAAAGTGGACTGACCGAGAAGGTAGAGTCTTCGCTGAAGTCGCCGTCGTCGAATACCTTGAAACCAGGCTAAGCACGGGAATATTCGGATCAGGATGGAGGGGACTAACCAGGAGGAATTCAGCGCCCTCAGGGTGGTCCGATGTCGCCTGCAGGAGATGCGGGACTCCAGGAGGGAAGTACCACAAATCGCCTTGTTGCTATGAGTGAAGAGTGCACTCAGACACAACACACAGATTGTATAAGAACAAGAGGCTTACCACAGTATCTATCCAGCTCTGTCCCTTCGAGTTGACAGTTGTGATGGTCACACCGCCCTTCAGGACATATGCCCACTATTGAAATGAAAAAGGGGAAGTCAGAATTGCCAAGTATTCACAGATGGACTGCAACGTACCTCTGCAGTCTTGTGCCAGTGGAGCTCACTGTGTAAATCCAGGTTCAGAAGATTATCCAGAAAAGACCGCGAGGCACTTACCGAACCGCGCCAGCCTCCAGACGCATGTTCACACCGGCCATCTCTGTGGTAAGCAGTTAGTGCCTGTTGCACGGGATGCAAGGCGGAAAGTAGTTCACCCTTCGCCAGCGGCATCAATCTCACTATAAATTACAGTGTCAGAACGATGACAGATTATGACTGGGGAAAGAAGCTTGCCATTCTGCTGCCTTGCCCAACCACCCGTCTGCAGACGGTTGTGGCTCAAAGAGAAAGGCCACTTCGCGTTACCACTATTCAATCAAGACATGATCAGATGCGACATTGAGAGTATCCAATACTGAGAGATACATACACGGTACCGGAGTCCGTGGAGGGCGGCGCGAGCAGATCTGCGTTCTGGAGGTTGGAAGCGAGATTGTTGGGGCCAAGGATAGTGGCTCCAAGGGTACCGCGAATAGGCTGAGGCGCGTTCTTCTGCTCGTACTCGCTCCACAACACTGCATTGGAGTCCTTGCCCGCGTAAGGCGCGGTCTGTGTAGCAGCAGCTGCGTCTGCTACTGGGGTTCCTGCTGGAGCCGCGAGGGCAAGCACAGAGGAAAGCACCACGGCGGAGATGATTGACTTGGTGAACTGGAGGCTGAACATGTCTATTGAGAGTCGTAGAAGTCGTAGAAGTCGTTAAGAGAAGCTGAAGATGAGAGAAGAACTGCAGAGGCAATGCTGTATTCAGAGCCACCGTTGTCCATCTTTATACGAGCTCGTATGTTGGAGCCCGCGGTTCATTGAACCCATTTTCATGGAGCGGGGTGCTTGCATGGACGTCGGACGTTCAGTATAGAGGAGTGGCGCAGAGTTGAATCAATGAGGCTTGTCCGAGACCTGAAGGAGCGTAGAGCAGGTAAGAAGACAGAGCGCACTTACGCGGGTCACATGCACGGTCTGGAGGTTAGAGCTTCCATGCTTGGTACGCCAAGGTGCGCTCGCCATTTCTGCAGCGGCTTGGCATGCTGATCCCGGAAGATCAACCTGCGTCTTTCAATGCCACCTTGTATCGGGTACTGTCTGCATGGCGTCCGTTCCTTCGCGCATATTGGGCGCGAGTAGTATAGTTCTGCCGTCTGTGTTGATAACTTACATACTTTCGAGTGTGCATGAGGATTTTACGGCTTGGCGCGGTACATGTCACTCGTGTCCAGTCTATGCAGGCCTAGATGCTGATTGTGAGAAGCGATAAATGCACAAGTATGAAGAGAGTTGTGGTGACCTACAACCTTGTTGGCCTGTACCTAGCTGGGTGCTATGTCCTGACGGTCCATAGGGCACGCTAGGTAGCTGAAAGGATGTTCAGAGTTCTTTAGACGCGCAATTTGACCGATATGCAGCCTTCGTGGCGTAGACCCTGACGCCCCGGTGGTCCGATTCAATCAAATGATAGCAGTGCACGAAGGGTTGATTAGAATCTAGATCTTAGCAGGTATACATGTTTACTCCCGTTCTCTACGAGTAGTATCTCCGAACATGATCTTGAGGTTTGCGAGGCTGTCAGAGTCTCCTTTGCCCCCGAAGGCTTCTTTCACTATGGCCGTCTTGCGTTTCTGAATCTCTAGCACACGACCCTCAATCGTCTCAGATACCTGGAACAGTACCGTGAGCGGCCAATATAACGGATATGCGCGGTACGTACTATGAACTGCTTCACATAGACTGTCTTTTCTTGCCCTATTCTGTGAACTCTGTCAATGGCTTCGAAGGTCTGTCAATAGTGAGCTGACAAAAGGGTTGGTCTGAGATACCTTGATTTTCTATGGCCGAATTCCACCAGCAGTCCATCTGTAGTTTCCATGGTAGTATCACATAAAACCGAACGGAAAAAAGACTTACCATGAAAACGTGGTTGGCATTTGTGAGCTGAATCACAAGTTGATAAGCGCGTTCGCTGAATGCTGGCGGCGTACAACTCACATTAAGACCCACACCTCCGGCTTTGAGACTGATGATCAACACTTTTGGCTCCCTGGAAGCTGTCTTGAAGGCGGAGACGGCTTCGTGTCGCTTCTTAATATCCATAGTCCCATCGAACCTGTACCAGACTAGGCGTTCTCGTTCAAGAACGATTTGTATCAAATCAAGAAATGTCGTAAACTGAGAAAACACGACAGCTCTGAAGCACGGGTCTTGGTCCCGAAGGCGTCCTAAGAGTAACCATGAAAACAAGACGGGCAGCGATGAATTAGTCTCACGTACTAAGGTTCTGGACCAAGGCATCCAGCTTTGTGGATGAACGGAAATCGTTCCGCCTCAGAGTTACCGCAGGCGCAGTCCCAGGCTCATCATCTGTGCCAACGTTTTTATTGCGCATGACTTCTAATAATTGGTTCTCCTATTCGTAGTACATTTAGAAGAAACTTCAATTCCGGGAAATCGTAAACCTCACCTGAACCGGGGCGTGAGCACATGTGGGACATCGACCTTCCTCGCCTTTATCCGCCAGGGTCGCGAGAAACGCAGTGATACAATCTTTGCAACTGCGGCACTTCGTTGTTAGATATAGAATCTGCCAATGATGAGAGACATACCATTGATGTAAGCACCCCGGTATGACCATAGGAACTTGCATTATGTCTAGACATATCGGACATTCCGCATTGTCATCTCCGCTGAGATTGTTTAGCATGTCTTCAACAAACGTGCTGCCTGTATTCGATGCATTCTCTCCTTGTGCAAACTCTTGGATCATAGCGTCAACATCAATAGCGCTGTCTCCAGTGGAAATTCTTTTCCCGGTGGCAGCTCCTGATATAACTAGACTCGGGTGTAAGACCGCTCGTCTCAAACTACACAACCAGTCAGCCCGAATCCAAGATATTCACAGTGCTGGCTCGTTCGCTTACCGCATAAGCATGGCAAGGATCGAGGTATAATTCTTGCTGATGACGCCTTTGTCACTCCAGTTGTCGAAGGTAGCCTTCACGTTAGTATAGAGCGAGTCATAGATCTTGCGTTCCAAGGGGGAGAATTCCAGACTCTCGACGACGACCTACATGTCTGCATGTTCAGATTGGCAGATGGAACAAACTAGAGGGCTCTGACCTCTTTGGGTGGAAGTGAGACTATCGGCTTGCCTTCTGTATCCAACATGTTCTTCTCTCGTCTAAGTAAGACAGTCTCGAGAATAACTTGTACGACTTCGATGGCCTTAGGGTCCTTGTTCAAGAAGGGAAGTGTTACAAAGCTACAGATGTGTCAAGTGAGCAGTTGGTCAGGTTCATATTCCAAATTCAAACCCACGAGCGGAAGAATGTGTAGCTCGACCAAGGCGTGAATCTCAAGAACTTCCTGAAGGAACCCTCAGCGCATGGAGTGTGAGCGTACAGAAGAAGCTCTCACAAAAGTGAAAACAGATCCTCCAGTCTGTTGACAATGGGTGTGCCTGGACCACGGTTAGAGTGCGCGAACGATGATGCAAGCATTCGCATACCTACCAGTAACAGCCCAACGGCGGCGAGCTTGCAATGCGTATACAGCTTTGGCGGTCTTACTCTGACGGTTTTTAGCGCTATGTGCCTCGTCCAAAATAACACCTATGCGACTTTAGACCTGCTAATACTGCATAGATCTATGAACAGCACGTACGTAGCCATTCGACTATCACAACGTATTAGTTGCCATTCTACAGCATATAGGTGAAGAACTGACTCTCAAAAACAGGACTTGATGATTTCTGTGACCTTGTGTGTTCTGAAACCAGAGTACCGTAGGATGTTACGACAACATCTACGCCACCGTCTTGCTCGACGGCAGACTCGAGATCCAGCCGATTTTGACCATGCCAAACCAGGACTTTTAACGTCCCTGGCTTACTTGAACGCTGCAGTTCTTCCGACCACTGTGACAGAAGCGATGTTGGGGCAACTATCAAAGTTGCTGAAGGGCCTTTACTCCACTTCTTTGCACGGAACGTCTTGTCCAACCGTAGTTGACGGCGTTTTGCAGGTGCTTGTTCGGCGAGCGGGTCCTCTGGCGCCCGAGCGGTTTGTATCAGGGCACTGAGCATTATCGTCTTGCCCATTCCCACTATGGAAGCGTCAGCGTGAGGTAACAGCTAGCAAGCATTCAAAAAGCTTACTTTCTAGCAAAAGTACACAAGCTCAAGTTAGTAAATATAAAACCTGAACGCAACACACACCATCACTGTTCCGCCATGTAAGTTGGAGGTATGTGTAGTAGCATGGTGGTTCTTACGCTAAAATGCCTCCCTTGAACTTTCGTTCGGCTCTAGGAAACTCCAGACTGAGCTCGCCTGAGTATTCATTGAAATAGAACGGAACCTCATCGGTCAAGTCGATAACGCCGTCGTTGGGGTCAGCAGGAAATGCGTATCTGGCGCGGAGGAGTCCGTGAGCTGAGCAAACATAGAGGGCAAAAAGTCTCACTCTTTCCAGAGTGGGTGCATGGTCTGTTCTTCTCTAGCGGATTTTGTGCTAATCTCCATAGCGTACATCCAGCTGAAGAATATATTAGACGGTGCATGTTACACTTCGTGGGCGGATCTTACTGCAGTGCTTGTTTTTGATACCCTCGTAGGGTGAGACTGAATGTCTCTGCCGGATTCATCTCAGACATGGACGTGTCGTTTTTCTGAGCTCTATAGCAGAGTTCATGTGAGGCAGAGAAGACAGAGCAGAGGAAACGGACTTTTTATAAATCAAGTTAAGCTGGTTCTCAGACAGTTCTTCCGCATCGACTTCGACTTCGACCTCTTCGCCGTCTCCGACGATCTCAGTCTTATTCTTCTGGCCTTTTGTTAGCTTGACATCGTCTTTAGTCAAGAGAGTAAGGTCATCTTTGGTTAAACTTTGCCCTTGGAATGTGGTGCCGCGTTTGGTAGGGCGTAGGTCAAGAACCTTGAAGAGATGTGTAATCGCAGCTTTCCGCTGACGAAGCATCTGCTCTGCTTCTGTCTCTTGCCCTTCGTTGAATAGGTGACCTGGCTGTTTGTGTTCCGAATGGTTGGGTGACTCAAAAGCAGCACGCTTGAGATATACGGAGAGTGATATAATCAAATCCGCGCCTGAATGGAGCGCAAGGGGGCAGTCTACCATGGTACTTCCTCTAAAATCAACGATACCTGAGATATAGAGCGTAAGGACAAGTACCAGTCGTAGTGAGCGCTGGAAAGCGAACCAAGGTCAAGTAGTCGTGATACCCATGTGGCAACTTCCTGGGGCAAACGTCCAAACTCTGCTCCCACAATAAGCACACGCCGCAGCAGACACTAAGTGACTGACCAAATCCGCCTTTATTTGTCAAGCGAACGATAAGGTCCTGCTTCTTCTTCGTAAATTTCATTGGAGCAGGCTTGAACATGGTAGCTATAGATAGTTGTTTCTTCCCTCCCTTTGTCTTCAGGTCCTTCTTTGTGTCTTTCTTTCTATCCGTTTTGGAGGCGTTAGGATCCATAACCTCGTCCCGCTCTATACGTATTTCGTCGCCGGGCTGAGAGACGTGTGGTTAGTATCAGTAAGTTCTCGTGATTTGAATGCATACTTTGATGTATCCCTTGCCCCGAACAGTACTCCAAGCGTTTCCGACGACGAAACTCCCCAGGAAAGCGGATTCAAAAGCCATGTGATGCACTGGGTCCTCGGGTGACAGTCGACGCTTTTTGTGAGGTGGCTCTGGTTCATTGTCGACATATTCAGACCCGGACGGAGACGATGTCCTTGGTGGAGGTATAGAGGATATGCTGGACACGCTTGATTCGCGTGCACTCTGTGGAACATTGTGGTCAAGTTCTGGCAACCCCGCCTGGGTCTCTAGGCCTTCCAGCGGAGAAGTCTCATGATGATCTACCAACATCTCAGAATCGCAAATATCCTCCGTCTCTATCATCTGCACTTCCTCATCACTCTCCGAACCGCTATCTGCTAGAAAAAGGGGCTCTATGGAATGAGGCGACGAAGGACCGTCTGAGCTAGCGTTCGTTATTCCAAGGGGCTGAGGTATGGTAGGTGATGATACGTTATCTTCTTCATCCGAGCCAGCGAAAAACAAAGAGTCATCCATGAATTGAGAAAATGTTGAGCTTTGAACGCGGTCGCGCACCGACAGACGGTCGTGAAATAAGTGCAGATGCCAACTAAAACGCGTCCCCATTACGCGACGCGATCTGCCACCGACGCGCCAGATAAATAGGCGTAAACAGCGTCTATCGAGATGACCATGGAATTTGCGTGCGGCGCGTGCATCGACATCTTCACTGCTTACTCGTTAGACTCACCAAAATGCAGCGTGGATTACCGATGGTACGTGACACTGCACCAGTGGAATTACATGAACTCTGAGAATGCTATAGCAACCCACCGTAGTCCTCCTCAAGGAGGGCACGGACACCTCTCAAGGCAAGCCCCAATTGCTAAGTAATATCTCTGCGTGTCTTGCCATCGCAGAGACACTGTCGAGCACTCTTGGACCCAGAGGAATGGATAAGCTTATTGTCAACGAACGAGGAGACGCGCAGATAACCAACGATGGCGCCACGATTCTCAAGCTACTTGACATTGTCCATCCGGCCGCCCGCACTTTGGTTGATATCGCGAGAGCACAGGATGCAGAAGTTGGTGATGGCACCACCAGCGTGGTTTTACTCGCGGCACAATTACTGAAGGAGGTGCGGAACTATATCGAGGAAGGTGTTAGTCCGCATATCATCGTGAAAGGCTTCCGCAAGGCGTCACAACTTGTGAGTACCACATTTACCGGTGAAGTTCAGTACCTGACTCTCCCTGAAGGCTATCGATCGTATCAAGGAGATACAAGTCACAGTGGATAGGTCCAACCCCGAGTATGTTTAGCATTATATTCGCATATACTACAAGGAAGTTAAAAGCTTATTCCTTAGACACTTCCGCTCCCTTCTCCTCAAATGCGCGTCTACGTCCATGTCTTCGAAGTTGATACACTCCGAAAAACCGTTCTTCTCGAACATGGTTGTTGACGCTGTGCAGTGCCTAGATCAAGACGAGCTTGACGAGTCTCTGATCGGAGTCAAAAAAATTCCTGGAGGAGGCATGCAGGACTCGCTGCTCATAAGCGGCGTCTCTTTCAAGAAGACGTTTACTTACGCCGGTGCGGAGCAACAACCCAAATCCTTCCGGGACCCCCTGATTCTCAGCCTCAACGTCGAGTTGGAGCTGAAGGCGGAGAAGGATAATGCGGAAGTTCGGGTTGAGGCTGTGTCAGACTACCAAGCCATCGTGGATGCGGAATGGGAGATCATCTACCGCAAACTTGACGCGATCGAGAAGACTGGGGCCAAGGTCGTCCTTAGCAAGCTGCCTATTGGAGACCTTGCTACCCAGTGGTTTGCCGATCGCGATATCTTCTGCGCTGGGCGCGTGTCCGCCGGCGATCTGCAACGAGTTGTGAAGGCTGTCGGAGGCTCAATACAATCGACCTGCACCGATATTCGCCGGGAACACTTGGGGACTTGTGGACGATTCGACGAGAGACAAATCGGTGGCGAGAGATACAACGTCTTCGAGGAGTGCCCGAAGGCCAAGACGTGCACGCTGATTCTCCGCGGAGGTGCAGAACAGTTCATCGAGGAGGTAGAACGCAGCCTTCATGACGCGATAATGGTGGTAAAACGTGCGGTCAAGAATGGAGAAGTAGTGGCGGGCGGAGGAGCAATTGAGGTCTGTTGCTCCAATTTTTTACGTCTCCCATGAGGCTGACAAGCAGTCAAGATGGATCTATCCGCGCACATTCGCAAACATGCACTGTCCATCCCCGGGAAGCAGCAACTGGTAATCGCCGCGTTTGCGAAGGCACTCGAAATTATCCCCAGGCAAATATGCGACAATGCCGGCCTTGATTCAACCGATGTTCTGAACAAACTGCGTATGAAACACGCAAATGGCTCCAAGTGGTTCGGAGTCGACGTTGACGGTGCCGAAGGCGTTCGTGACAACATGGAAGCCTTTGTATGGGAGCCCAGCCTTGTCAGAGTGAACGCCATCAGCAGTGCGACGGAGGCGGCCTGCCTGATTCTGAGTGTTGACGAAACCGTCAGGAACCCTCAGAGCGAAGCGGTACGCATCTCGGGATGATGTGATCATAGCGACACACACTAACGTTCACCTGTAGCAAAATGCGGGTCCAAGGGCACCACCAGGCACGACGCAGCGAGCATTGAGAGGGCGTGGACGCGGAATGCCAAGGCGGTAAAGAATGGTGATAGCATAGTAGTGTATAAATTGTCTTCAACCATGTTGAATGCTAACCGTTTCCGTCCTTCTTATTCGTTAGAAATTACCACGTGATCGCGTCCCGTAGCGTTGATGCAACCCACTAACGCCATTGTATGTCCACATTCGCAATCAACGCAATTCATCGCGAGTGTTTGGTATGCTTGGTGCTATATTTCCTAGACTTGCCCGTGGCTTCGTTTTTTTGGTGCAGCTGCTCATCCTATCGCCTTTTCCATGCGCGGGTATAAATTGCAGAGCGTTGTTGGAAGGTATGGCCAGTGGCTCATACAACTCACCTCTGCAGCGTATCCTGGGCCCACGACATGACGACCGTTTTCCCTAAACTTGATTACAAACGGACGGAGAAGCTTGTGGCAGACGACTCGTCCGACAAGCTCTCAGACGCGAAAGATGGCTTTGACTCAGCGGTAGCACTCGAAATCCCTCCGTTGGGTGAACCCATCTCAGAAGACAGCACGCGAAGGCCTTTCTGGAAGAAAAAGAAGATAGTCCTGGACGCTGTTGCTACACAGCCATCGGTTTTCGACGATCCTACGACTCTCGACGTTTACCGCCCACCCCCTCAGTACGAGAACGCCCACCGGTTCGACCCTCTGTTCAGATGGACTTGGAAAGAAGAGCTGGTAAGGGCTGTGGCTTTTTTGGAGATGCAGGGCTCATGTTCCCTCTAGGCCGTTGTTCGGAAGATCGATCTGCGCATCATGGTTTGGGCATGGTTGATGTTCTTCAGCCTGGACCTAGACCGCTCCAACATCACTCAAGCTAACACGGACAATTTCTTGGGTGACTTGGATATGACCACGAACGACTTTAACCTGGGCAACACCCTGTTCAAGGTTAGCTCATTGTGAACTGCAGCGACAATCTTGTTCTGACGCTCAGTATAAACTTCAGCTATCCTTTCTAATCGCGGAGCTACCTTCGCAGTTGCTTTCCAAGCGTATAGGTGGGTTACAACCGATACCCAGACCGTCGTGTTTCTGAATCGTGCTTATGATAGGACCCGATCGCTGGATTCCTACACAGGTTCGTGGGCAGATTCGTTCTCGCCTCTTTCGCGCGTACTAACTTTCCTCATAGATGGTCCTTTGGAGTATCGTATCAATATCACAATATTGGCTCAAGAATCGCGCGACATTCCTGGCAACCAGGTATGTACGTACACAGAATACGTATTTCCTCCGTGCTGACCGATCAACTAGGTGCTTGTTAGGTTTCATGCAGGGCGGCTTCATCCCAGACGCCATCCTGTATCTGTCGTACTTTTACACCAAAAACGAGCTGCCTATCCGCTTGGCGTGGTTCTGGGTCTCGAATTACATGTCGCACATAGTAGGCGCCTTCCTGGCTACCGGAATCTTGAAGCTGCGAGGTGTTAACGGCGTCGCGGGATGGCGTTACTTGTTTCTCCTCGAAGGGGTCTTGACATTCGTAATCGGCATAGGCTCATACTTCATGTTGCCCCCAGGACCAACCCAAACAAAAGCTCCATGGCGTCCGAAAGGCTGGTTCGACGAGCGGTATGTCTCATCTCCGCAATGCGTAGTGTCTACCTACTCACACCTTTGACACAGGGAAGAGAAGATCATAGTAAATAGGTGCGTATCATTTAAGCGCTTGCTCACAGCTATTCAATTCTCTTGACAGAGTTCTGCGAGACGATCCTTCCAAGTCCGATATGCACAACCGTCAAGGGCTCACGGTCAAGAACATCTTAACTCTCATCCTCGACTGGAGGCAATGGCCGATCTACATTTTGGGTCTTACTTTCCTTAGTATGTCATTTGTCCTTCAGTAGCCTGTTTCGGCGTTACTAACGGCGACTCGCAGTCCCCGTGACCCCTCCTCAGAATTACTTGACGCTATCTCTACGAGCCCTCGGCTTTAACACAACGCAATCAAATCTACTCACTATCCCGTCAACTGTCCTCGGCACAATCAACCTACTTATATTCTGCTATATGAGCGAGATTATAGACAGCCGTGTCGGTTCGATGCTGGTTCTTCAGATTTGGGCCCTTCCACTCCTGATCGCGCTATATACGTTCACCACTGAGACATCAAATTGGGTGGTATTTGCGGTTGTTACTTTGATCACCGGGTATCCCTACGTCCACCCGGTTCAAGTGGCTTGGGCGTCAACGAACTCGTATAGCGTTGGAGGAAGGACGGTCTCGGCTTCGATCTACAATATGTTCGCCCAAGCTGGTGGGATTATTTCTGTGAGTCTCTATAATGACTGGCTGGCACCGAACGCCTCACCTAACTGAATTTCTTTGCTCAGGCGAACATCTACCGCAAAGACGACAAGCCTCTTTGTAAGGGCCCCGTTAGCTACACTCGAGGATCGGTCTCACTGAACTTCATAATTCTCAGATAAACGCGGTAACCGCGTATTGATTGGTATTACGGTGATGAACATAGCTATCTATGGTCTAACATGGTTATTCTACCGCACCATCAATAAGCGTAGGGAGCGCATATGGAACAGCATGACGCCCGAAGTACACTGTCTCTTTCATACGTGCCTAACTGCTTCTGACCGTCATACCGTCTAGCAACAACAAGAGTACCTTGATACCACTACGGACAAGGGAAACCAAAGGCTTAACTTCCGCTTTTCATATTAGACCATGTAGTTAGATACTCTTCATCGGTTCTGCTTCTCCGGGGCTCGTAGGTGAGCGTCTAATTCTCATACCGTTTCGTCATCGAATCTCACGTATGGCATTTGCGCGATAGATACATTCTTGTGCAATAGTCACTTCATTCTGCTGAAACACGTAGTGCCCGTAGCCCACGGCTGAGGGGCCCTGAGAGAACAACATCATGCCGACATCATCACCCACCGAAACGGTCACGTGCACTACTATTCGCCATATTGCTTCTCATATACGCAATTCGGCCTCGCGCAACGTTGCCTGCAATCATCCACTATCTGTACCTAGAGCTCGTAAACGGTTCATGCTTTCTCAACAATCAGTCCTTAGCGCGGCTCAAGGAATTGCAGATTTGTCACGAGCAAATTCTCACCGCCTACTTCAACCGCGGTACGCGTTCCTCTTCTCTCGATCCGACCTCCCTCTTTCTCGCTCATAGCGGCCATCATGTCTACAGTACCGATAGCCCCTCGTCCCCCTTCTGAAAAGGCTTCTTTCTCAGAGAAGGATGAGCTATCCCCTGCGGCGTCAATCGACGCAGTACTAGAAGCTAGACCCAGAAAACGGTTCAGGTTCTGGCAGCGGAATGAACAAGACTTGGATGCGATTGCTACG
Organism: Trametopsis cervina; assembly: GCA_022385755.1. NCBI lineage: Eukaryota > Fungi > Basidiomycota > Agaricomycetes > Polyporales > Irpicaceae > Trametopsis > Trametopsis cervina. Next base: position 935,209 of record MU278348.1, read on the forward strand.
CAGCCTTCTGTTTTTGATGACCCCACGACACTCGACGTTTACCGACCGCCGCCGAGTTATGAAAACACACATCGGTTTGATCCCTCTGCTCGATGGACGTTTAGGGAAGAAAAGGTGAGTTCAGTATCCTTATCATTGCTAGAACTAGGAATTAAGAGTGCTATAGCGTATAATACGCAAAATGGACATGCGTGTTGCCCTATGGGCTTTCATCATGTTCTTCGCCTTGGACTTGGACAGAATAAACATCTCGCAGGCGAACACCGATAATTTCTTGGGGGATCTCAAAATGAACACCAACGACTTTAATTTGGGTAACACGTTATTCCGAGTAGGTAGTCCTGCATTCAATCAAGACGGTCTCCGTTAACGTACCATCATCAGCTTTGCTTCCTTCTGGCTGAACTACCCAGTCAGCTCGTGAGCAAGAAACTGGGCCCAGACATTTGGATTCCCTGTCAGGTATGTGTCGTGTTCGACTTTCTGAGCACACCATTGACGCGTTATACATCAGATGGTGCTGTGGAGTGTAATATCACTCGCCCAGTTCTGGTTATCCGGCCGTGCCTCGTTCTTGGCCCTGAGGTAAGAAACACGACAGTGACCCTCAAAGTCGGTGTCTGACCTTTATATTACAGATGTCTATTAGGGTTTGCTCAGGGTGGATTCATTCCCGACGTCGTCCTATATCTTTCATACTATTATACTACTGCTGAACGTATGTGCCCGCTCCATCGTCGCTGATCGTTATCCGACCGCTTACATATACCTTTAGTGCCCATCCGTCTCGCATGGTTCTGGGTCTCAAACTATGTCGCGTCGATCGCCGGTGCTTTCATGGCTACCGGCCTACTTGAGCTCCGTGGTGTGAACGGGAAAGCAGGATGGCGATACTTGTTCCTCATCGAGGGAGGACTGACCCTGCTTGTTGGACTCATGTCATTCTTCATGATGCCTCCCGGCCCTACACAAACCAAAGCTTGGTACAGACCTAACGGCTGGTTTACAGAAAGGTAGGCAAAGCTTGGAACTCTATCACTAGAGCGCTGATTGATTTCCGCGACAGAGAAGAGGTCATCATAGTCAATCGGTCAGTCTCAGATGGGTTCTATGTTCGTACATTGGTAATTGATGATCTCGTTGACAGTGTTCTTCGGGACGACCCGACGAAGTCAGACATGCACAACCGACAAGGTTTGAACGTGAAGATGATCCTTTCGGTTATCGCGGACTGGCGATTATGGCCAATTTATGCCCTTGGTATCACCCACATGGGTATGTACTGCGACCTGCCCTTATTCGGTCGACGAGTTGATAGACGTTCTTAGTCCCCGTGACGCCTCCTCAGACCTACCTCACGCTTTCCCTGAGACATCTTGGGTTCAACACGATACAATCCAACCTCCTGAGTATCCCATCGACGGTGATCGGAGGCGTGACGCTCTTGATTTGTGGCTACTTCAGCGAGATGGTCAACAGTCGAGTGGCCGCGACCGTTGTACTTCAGATCTGGGCTCTTCCTCTGCTCATCGCGCTGTACACGTTCAATGCGCAGACATCACAATGGGTCTACTACGCGGTGGTGACGCTTATCACCGGTTTCCCCTACGTTCACCCCATACAAGTCGCCTGGGCGTCATCGAATTCATCGAGTGTCCGGACCAGGACAGTGTCTGCCTCCATCTACAACATGTTTGTACAGGCTGGCGCCATGATCGGGGTATGTCTTCGGGGCTCTATCACAATTATTCTGATCCACTAATTTCCGTACGTGTTCACAGGCCAACATCTACCGTGATGACGACAAAGTGAGTATCTTGCGCTTCCTATATTGTATCTTGAAGTCTGACACGGGCTCTCTCTAGCCACTATGTATGCCCACCGCTCGCTGTGATAATGTTTGGATACTGACCAGTTTTGTTACGTTCAGACAAACGCGGAAACCGTGTATTAATTGGCATTTGCGCCATGAATCTCTTCCTATACGTCTTCATCTACTTCTTCTACCGCGCACTCAACGCAAAGCGGGCGAAGAAATGGGACGCCATGTCTCCAAAAGTACGTCGTCGTGTGTGTGTGGAGGCATTCATCGCTCATATCGTCTTCTTGTAGGAACAACAAGAGTACCTCGATACCACAACAGATGTAGGAAACAAGAGGCTGAATTTCCGTTTCGTGTACTAGACATGTATCCATATCGTTTGTACTCGCCATGTATTTGTCCCACGGAAGGAATAGGATTTCCACCACGAACCATTGATGACCTGTTTACGCTGCATCACCATGATACTGTGTGACTCATTGAGAGCGAGATTGTTTTCTACGTGCGAAATATTGATTAATGTATCCTACAATAGACATGGGCGGCGAAAGCAACATGGGTATAAGTACTAGGTGGTCTATGTGGCTGTAGAAAGCGCTTCAGCTTTACGAGTCTGTCGTCGAGCTCGTGTTTGAGACCTCCTCTCTGCTTCTCGGACGCGTTTCTGCTCGGCCTTCTTGTCCATGAATTGATGACCAACATCAACGAACTGAATGTTGGCACGGCCCTCACGTTCAACAACGTGCACTTTGACGGACTTAGATGAAGCACGACGCTGCACAGTCCGCTGTTTGAGTGTTTCCAAAATTTCGGGAATAACGGGGTCCTACAAGAACGAGGGTCAGCGTACCGAAGAGTTAGCGAAACAAATACACATACGGTGTTCTCAGCAGTCGGTTCCCAGAACATGCGTTGATAGCGATTCCGAGCAGCGTTATTAGCATTGTCGTCGGCTTGTTCGTCAGCGGCAATGGCATCGTCAACTAACTCGCTGCTCGTTCGGCCAATTGTTTCATCCATGACTGCCAATAGCTCTTCCATACCAGCTTGGAAGCCTGTTTGCAGCGTCTTACCCTGCAGTATAGATATTCATGAGTAACACATCCAATATGACACAACGGAGAGTAAGATGGGGTTGAAAAGATGATAACCATAACGCTGGGCGATGTAAGACACCACAGCCATCTCTCGGTTTCGCGAATGATAATGATATTCTCATCAAGCCAGGATACTGACGAAGACATCTACGAATGAAACTCACCTCCTAGAATAGCGCGAGATACAACAAAGCTGAGGTCAGTCCTATTACACGTACAAGAAGCCAATATGTACCTGAGAAGGATAGTGGTTAGTAATTGCTTCAGCGTCATTAAGTCATACGAAGAAGGTTCAGAAAGCCATGCATGTTAAATATTTTTAACCATGTTTGATGTCTTAAAGACTAATCGATTTAAACTCATCACGAAGTACGCTAAAAGCGTACTGGTAGAACAAGAGGCGCGCTACACACCTGTTTCCAATGCTGCTCGAGACCCTTCAGTCTCAAAATCGCGTCGACACGCTTGATGCTGAGGTTATACTGCGAAGAGAGAATCCGCACGTCGTTCTTGACCGGATCCTGCATGTACTTCTGATATACGACATTCTTGAGCGCGTTCGAGATAGGAGGACTCGGCTTAAAGGTCGGGTTCAGAGGAAACGGCTGGCAGTATAGTGGTTAACTGAAATACAAGCTCACTACCGATAACACCGACTTACATGGTCACCACCCAACCAGTTCTTCGGTCGCGGGTGCTTGTACTGCATGCCCCTGCCGTCTCGCCATGATTTGTATTCCTTATACTGTTCAGCGGTCGTCACTTTTGTGGATGCCAGACGGCGAGCACCCGATGCACCAAGACATGAGAGGGTGGTAGATGTGGAGGGGGTGCGCACAAGAGCCAACATTACGGCGACGTGGACAGGCAATTTTTCGCGACAATTCTCAGTTGTGATCACGTGGTATGGTTTAGGGCAGGTCAGTCGGTGCGGACCGAGATCCGCGCGAGCACCCTCCAAGCTTGACAACTGATAATGACCGCACGAAGGACCACAATGGACTTGCAGGACCTGCCTCAGAGTCTCATCGACGTGCTAAGGGGATATGCTGTTCTGTGCCCGACTAAATATCTGAACTTTGAAGCAGGTCTGGATTTTGCACAAGTTCACGAGTTTCTCGTGAACCGTCTTCTGTGTAATCCTCACTTTATGAAATATCCTCCTTCATCTGAATACCAACGGATATTTTGGAAATGGGCCGTCTCATGCCTGGAGAATTTGCAGCTCTCGGAGGTATGCGTGTTCGTTTACTTGCAAATAATATGCGCAATTGACAAAGGGCACACTAGGACGATGAGATTGACGCACGGCTGTACGAACACAGTATATCACTCCTGCAGGCAACTGCATCTCCGTATGTCTGCAGCTTGGCAGAGAAACTGGTTTGACTGAACACCGACAAGCTCTCAAGCCGTCGGGGCAGCACCTCCAGCGCCGTCATATTTCACGTACATGTGGTCTACTGGATCCAGCATCAAGTATGAAACAGCCACGCTCTTAGAGTCACGGACAACTATCGAGAGCGGTACCACAGGTATGAAAACGTGGCGAGCCAGCTTAGTGCTAGCTCAATACCTACTACAACACGGTGGTGCGTGGTTTTTCACCCCTCGTTTCTTCCCGCTGCGCAACTAACATGGGTATTCCTTCGTCAGGTATTGTAAGAGGGAAGTCAATCCTAGAGCTTGGTTGCGGCGTGGGCTTTCTTGGCCTAGTGCTCTCAGCGATACAGCTCTCCGACCCAACTCCCACGTCCACAAATCCCATCACTCTAACGGATCTCAACCCAGGTGTTCTGGCGAGATGCGAAGAAAATCTAGCGTTGTCTTGTAGTACGTTGTCATCTGCACAAGTACTCCTTGAACTAACTGTGTTCCCGCCAGATGCTTCCTCGACGCACCCTTCGCTACACACCCAACAATTGGACTGGACAGATGCCCTTCAACCAACTCGACGCCCGCATCTGGAGGAATTTCTGAGCACAGAATCAGCCGAGCTGGTCGTTGGGGCTGATGTAGTGCGTACATCTGCCCCTCTTTCAATGATCTGCGCGAAATTCATCCAGCATTGCAGGTTTTCGATCCGAGCATCATACCCGCTCTCGTGGAGACTTTGAGCTTAGCTCTTTCGACCCGAGATCGAAGCATTGGTCTCATTGCGCTGACAGTGCGTAATGAAGATACGGTAGCAGAATTCTTGAACGCCGCAAGTGTGTATTGCGCCATTGACCGTGATGCGTGGAATCTGACACAGCGCAGAGAGATCACTTACAGTGGAAGATGTACCCTTTGCACACGACGAAGCGGCGTTTTGGGGAATCGCAGAATCTACAATTTCAGACAGAGATCAGACAGTACGCATATTCAAATTCCAAAATACAGGTTGAGCTATTACTACATATGAGAGGCATTATTATATCGTGAGAGGAAAGATGTCCGAGTCTAAGATGCAACAGAGCACGAAAACAAAACAATAGATGGGACCGAATCGTCTTCTACGATATCATCTAACCATACACACTCTGCTGCTTGATGGTGCCGCACGAGCGACAGGACCAAAACGTATGTGGCATCGCTCCTTCTCCGCACACCATGCACGTCCAGCCTTGCTCTGGACTAGAGGCGAGAGGGCGGACCCACGCGCATGCTGCGCATTGCAAAGTGAGAGGCTCGTTCACCAGGGTGCATCTAGGACACTCCCACGATTCCTTTGCACGCCAGGTGCCATGGGAATCTGAAGAGGCAGTGAGCACCATGGGCGAAGGCGGCGGCGTCTTCTGACGCGGGAGCGGAGTGGTCCGGATCCTGGAGGACGGCCGTTTGGGTTGGTATCCTGGGGACGAACCTCTGGGGCTCGGACTGGCTGGTGTGGCGGAGCGAGATTTCCTAGACCTCTCGACGGCGACTTTGGTGTTCTCGCCAGTGGATAGCTTCTCATCGACGATGAGAACCTCTGTGTCGGAATCCCCGGTGAGGTCTATGATATGGTCTTGTACACTTTCACGAGCAGCTTTGTCAGCCTCGTGTTGAGCGATATCCCCTGATGCACAGGCCTTCTCGTCGCGGATACGACGCTCTGCAGCCTGGTTCAAATCAGTCTCAGTATACTTCTATATGTGGTGAAATGAACTGATGTACCTGCACGGCGGCTTCGCGCGGCGATAGACTTCGGCTGACGACAGCCCCACCAAGTCGACGAGCACCTCCTAGCATACTCCCTACCTGCCTCCTCTTCTCGGCGGCTTGTAGAGCGCGTTCACGCGCGATGTGTGGGGGGATGTTGTGGGAAACGAACTGGCCCAGTCTCTGTCCCTTGGAGTGGAAGCCGTCGCCGTCGTACCCTGATTGTTTCAGTGCATCATATTCATCCTCGAGCTCTGACAAGAACTTGTAGAATTTCTCGTCATGGGGCCCGTGGACATTGTGCGTGAGCTGTTCGCAAACGATGAGGTCGGATGTCGGGAGTGGCTGAATCACCTGTGCTTACCTCATGGAGCATGGTACGAATGACACTGTCCTCGTCAAAGAATGTGTCCGGTGCATGAGCTGGTCTGAGTCGCACAAGGATCTGCTCTCCCCCGTTCACGTCTGCGAGGTTGCGTCAACTATGTCAATGGGCCGAACGCCGGTGATTGTCAAAGAGCAGACTCACTGAGGCCTACAAAGGCAGGACGTAGCACCATCGTTGCATAGATATACTATGATTCAGCTTACCTAGCAGGTTTGGGCTGTCTGGAAAGAATTCAGACAGCGTAGGGAGCACCCATTTGTGCTTCTTCATGATAGGTTTGACGAGGGATGCGACCCTCTGTAACATCGGCAACGCTTTCTCGGCATGTGGGCGGTCCTTGAGATGAGTGTAAGATTTGACCAACGTATCAGCCATTGGTGAGGGTAGAATAGCTATGGGGTGGTGTGAGTGGCGGTTAGAGAGCCACCTCCGGCTCCTAAGAGCGAATAAATGGGAAAGCACCCCACAGCCACAGACGCGTCAGTCGTACGCGTATGCAGCATGCACATGACTAAGCAGCTCATGTTACGCTGCTGGGTCGTGCTGGAAACCACCAGGCTCCCTCTAGCGTTCGGCGGAGCATGCGGAAGGATGGGTCGCTTCAAGATATGGGCGTGTGTTATGCCCATGGTGAAAGGCTCCTCGGACCTGCAGGCAATGCGCATGCTACCGTATCGTAAATATGCGGACAGGGACGACCGCGTCACTCGGCGATGCTCGTAGGTAGTTCTGGTATAGTCCAGACTGTTCATAATTTTGGACCGGTTGATGTGCTGTGCGCCCTCGGGTCGCGGCGGGCCCGGCGCACGGTGGCGGAAGTGTTAATGCACGCAAACTCCCCCGCGTACAGCGCCACCCTCTTTGAAGATACATTTCGTATAGCGTGATGGAGCTCGAGCTGCTGGTGCATAAGCTGACAGAAATTGCGCCATGTGATGTAGCCAATATGTACAAGAATGATCACTGCAAAATATCATGACATACATGCGTCTTTTATACATACACGGGCGAGAATCTAAGAACACCAATGCCCGACGGAAAAGGCAACTGGGACTTAGAGACACTGGTAGTACCAGGGAGCGCTGTGAAGCAGATGTGGTTGAATATACGAATGGAATGATCACTGTGATGATACGTACTTAATAGCTTGGCAGGTGCTGCCAGCAGCGCAGGTGGTCGCGCCGGTCCATCCAGTTCCACCGCATTGTCCGTACTTGGCGACGGTGCCGCCAGAGGGAGACTGCAGATAAACGGTCAAGATGTGTTCGACAACATGACACAGTGCATAAGTAACTTACGCCAGTGGAAGTCGGGGGAGCGGATGAAGGGGGAGGAGCGGGAGCACCAGTGCCAGCGCTGACAGTGATATCGGAAGATCCACTGCTCTGGTACCCCTCGGTGGCAACGATCTGGTAGTTGTGCGTGCCCAAGGTCAGGCCGCTTGCCTTCCAGGCGTTGAAGTGGTTGGAGACGGTTACTGTTCCGCTGGTGCGGTGCGAGCTGCGAACGGACCAGTACTGGTAGAAAGTCGCGGTACCCTGGATGGAGGGCTGGTTGACACGCTGAGTGCGGTAGATGTTGTAGGTGGATCCGTCGGAGGTGACGGTACCCAAAAGGGTGGCCCCCGTGCTGGGGTTATAAGAGCCGAAGGACTCGACAATGTAGTATTCGATGAGGGGGCTCGTCGTCCAGCCGTAGACAGAAAGGTAACCGTTGCCGTTGGGGCTGAAGGTTCCGCTGTACGAAATAGCTCTAGAGACGAAATAACAATCAGTAACGGGAGTCATGAGGCGGGTCAAGGAACAAAAACTAACTGTGCTGATCCGGGGTTCCATCCTTTGCCACCAACGAAGTTACCGGCATTGCCAGACCACTGGACGGCATATTCACCACCAGCCTTGTTGGTGTAGGTGACAGAACCAGCACCATCGGTCCAGAAGGAGTAATAGTAACCGCCGTTCGTTCCAGTCGAGCTTGGTGTTCCTGCGCGCGAGAACAGCTCACTGTAGTTGCCCGGGATGGCAAGAACTCCAGCCACGAAGGTCAACGAAGCGAGCACGAGAGACGCGAAGCGAACCATGTTGAGAATGAATGACTACCGAGTGCTATTGGCGGTCTGAGGAATTGAAGCATTTTGACTTCGCTTTCTTGTACTCTCCTGTATCCGACAAAACACAGAAGAGGATCCCAAGAATGGGAGGAGTAATGATCATGTGGAATAGACTGCTGAGCTTTGCTGTCTGCTGGTGACCTGCCGTGTTAGCACAACTCTGGATGCCGTTCTAAATCAGCAGGTAGAATTGGACATCGCGTGGTCAGTACCACTCTTCACGACTTACTTTTTCAATGATTTGGATGTGCTTGGTATCTTGAGTTATTCAAATACGCAATAGCAGGGTAAAGCTCGGTCGCTTGGCCTGCAGTCGCAACAAAGCGGCACCGACGTAGAGCGACTTCGACGAGCGGAATAACTGCGGCTCGCTCAACAACGCCAATACACGATGGACAAATCGAAGGCCCGGACGGGACGACTGGTCACGTACCTCAATATGCATCAACATTATGCAACATACCAAGATACCAAGAGGACGTGAGGCAAGCCTGCTGTTCCTATGATTTGTCCGTCATAGCGGATGTGAACCTACTCTACAGTGACTTTTTCATTGAAATGCATTTCAAGCGGCGTGGCGGTGCTCGCGGAGCTCGTGCGTGTTCCTACGGATATTGCGCAATAGATTTAGCTAAGTGAAACGAACGTGTGCAGGGATGATCGCTACAAAATATATACATGCGTCTGTTGTACATAATGCGGTGGTGGTGTCAATGAGAGATATGCATGAGGGATCCGAGAACTCCAAAAGTATAAAAATACGTCCAAAACAATCAAGAAGAATATGCAAAAGGAGGGATGTAGCGTATGCGAGTATTACGAAGAGTAAGATAGTACGGAGAAGCTGTGAGGTTGAAAAAATTATCTATCGGACATGCGCAGCCTTTGGGTCCGACTTGCGACCCGCGAAGGCACGTATCCGCCGAACGGGGATGACTGCGTCCTTGGGCACGGAAACGTTCATGCTCATGCCGAGGCCAGAAGGCGGGCGATTGCGTATTGACAGATCCTTCCTGCTGAACATAGGCCTTTGCGGAGAAGCAGGTTCCTCCTCGAGATTCACGCCAGGGTAGTTCTGCGGCCAATTCATGCGCTGTCGTCTGAAGCTACGGTGCACGGTAAGCGAGAGCAGAGAGGCGTTCATCATACAGCAACGTACTTTTCATAATCGAACAGGAGTTCCTCAAACTCTTCATCAGAGACCAGCGGCTCGCCGTCCTCGGAGCGCTGCTGCTCGATATAACGGCCCAGAGCATCCTTACAGCCGAGCAGGAGATGTATGTTGTGGCAGGCATGCATCTCCAGCGCGTCGGGATCGCAGGGCATGAAGCTATCCGGCAGAACGATGAAGCCCGGAGGCTGGTACCGTCCTCGGTTTCCGGCCTCGAGTTGCAACAGCTGCGCCGCCTTCGGTGCAACGAAAGCCGGAGGGCTGAAGTCGGTTACGTTGTTATCTAATGAGTGTCTGCCTTTCCGCCCCTTTGTAGTCATGTCGGAGGCGGAAGGAGTGCTGGGCCCGTCGTCCGACACAGTCCTGAAGCCCAGATCCTTCTTCGGAATGACGACTTCTTTCGTCTTTACCGTGACTCCGTCAAATGCTTTGAGTATCTCGTCTTCGAGAAACTGATGCGGAGTGGGCGAGACGTTGTACTCGTACAACAACATGTTTTGGAAAACGGTCTCCATAGTCCGCGTCGCGATTGACCGTTGCCGGTGGTCCGACACATCAGCGGGAATGGATAACCTGGAGCCACTAGCTGTCGGGTTCACAGCTTTGGATTGCCTTCGTGGTGACGCTGTAGGGGCGCCATCCTGTGGGTGAGCAACGCGCGCGGCACCTCCGTCTGGGCTATGCGTGCGCTCATGGCTTGCTGAAGGCGCAGGTTGGATGCTGGGAAAGAAAACTTCATCATCGACAATCTCGACAATCCCTCCTGGTCTCAGCACCCGCTTTACCTCCTTCAATACATGAGACCAGCGATCTTGTGGTATGGCGAGCGTCAAGTTCGCCATACGCACAAGATCAAAAGACTTGGCCGGAAATGGCAGACCTTGCTTCAGACTGTGCGCACGTTAGTTAGTCAGCGCGACGAGGACAAGCTCTCATCCGGCACTCACAAGTTGCCTTTCACCCATATTAGTCGTTGTTGAGTCTCGGGGTCTAGCGCCTTTCTCAGCGGCCTGCCGAGATCAACGATGTCAAAAGCAGTGACTACGGTGCCAGCCGCCTTCCACACGATGGCGGCCTCCGCGGCCCAGTACCCCTCCCCGCACCCCAAATCGAGAACGTCGCGTGGCGGGCTGTCACCAAAGTCGTGGAACGTGGGAGAGCCGAAGGGCGCGAGAAAATGTTGGAGCTCGTATGTGTAATAGTCGCTGCGGCGGCTTCGGTCAGTGCGAAAATATCACAAATCTCCGAGCACTCACTTGTGCAGCGCAACAGACGAGTATGCCTGCATGTATGGTACTTCTTCCTTGGGAAAGCGATGATGGGGGAGGGTTAATCTTCGATTGATGAATTGTGAGAGGTCGAGCAGCATCTCTCGTCTCTCCTGGTACTCTCGTCGTTCCACCTCTTTCTTCTTTTCCTCCTCCGGGTCAAGGTCCAAGAAAGAGTCTGGGGCAATAACATGCACTCCGCTGCGTGGTGTAGGGGGTAAAGAACTCTCGGAATGCGTCGAATCGCCAGATGAAAGGCCAGGGCTGGGTAGTGGCGCCTCCTGTGATTTGCGCTTGGGCCGTAACAGCGTATTCAAAGTACGGCCAACGGCATGGCTCCGCGGGTGCGACCAGTTGTGGGTTTCATGAGAGGACAAAGCATCCGGAATATCAAGCTCCAGCGACACCTTCCGTTTGATGGTGTCCATAGTGGAGGCGGCCAGAAACTTCGGGCCAGCCATCGAAAAGCGTGAGGGCTCTCTCATGTCCAGAAACGAGGTCGGCCGGGGAATTGAGGAACGTCGAAGACGTCGTGTAGGTGCTGCAGGTACTGAGAGACGCCGCTCGTCCAGTCTGTCTCTGTATATATGAGAGGATAAACGTGTTCGGCGAGAGACAAAGCGACAATGGGTGCAAAGACTTGTCGGCCTCGTGTACGACTTGCAAGAGTGGACAAAGGAAGGAGCAGGGTCGGAGGAGGATGACGGGGATTCGGCGGCTGACCGCCGCGTTGCTGCTTTAGAAGTCATTGTGGCGGTTAGTGTGTCGGCTGGAAGCCGCTGCGAGAGGGTGAGGGGATCAGTTCATGAGTCGAGCAAGATATGAAGTACTTTAAAGGCTGTGAAGAGGCTGACGGAAAGGGTTACATATAAGAATTCCCATCTGTGCTGTTTTGATTCGACAGATGTTTGATCACTGGTCGGGCGCACGGCTGCCAGAACGGCTTTTTAACGCCAGTAGCCGTAACTCCCGACCCATATAAGGCTCGTCCTGCTGCCAGAAATGAGAGATAGCAGCCATTGCATTCATATATTGAGCATATAGCTACGACATCGCGACACACACCGAACAAGAACACAGTAGCTTGAGTGTGGGGTATGCCCGATGAGCCCCAGCTGGCGAATGTACGCAAGTATACCGAGACACCCAGGCGCGATAAGCGACGCTTGTCTTTGACATGCCATGGCGAGACATTTCGGCGCGACATCTAGTCGTCTTTGGCCGGAGGAGGGCCACAAGGCTGCAGCATACGCTAAAAGGATCGAAAGTCAGCGGGCCATGCAAAGCCGCAAGACTTATAACGCGCACCTCGGTCATCTCGAACTTCACTCGCCCTGTTGCTTCACCATCTGCAACTGACAAATAAGACAACAGAGTCGGATGGCCTACAATGGAAGACAGAGTGTCGCGGTGCTGGTGGGTCAGCCACTCGCTTGGAGGCGGGCTCAGCGTCTAGCACGGATCGAGCGGGACACAACTCACTATTTCGTCAAATCGGCATGTCCTAGAGTGACAGCAGGTATTAGTGAAAGGTTGAAGAAGCAGCAAATGCGATTGAATTTGAAGGGGGCCGTACCTGTACCGGTATACCTGGCATGCACTACCGAATAGTTGTCAGCGTTGCGGTGCCCGAGAAGAGGCTCTCTGACTTACAGTGCTCAAGTTGAGTGTTGGCAGTGTATCTTAGCTCCGAGGACTATGGTAACAGCATGTCAGCATAGTTCCTGTATGGCACTGAGAGATGGTGGCCGTACCATGGCAAACAAGCTTGTTTACTTGTGTTGTTCGCATGAAGCATCTATGTCTTTGGCGCCGGTAATTCTCTCAGAAACTCATTGCAGCCACAGCACCTTCGTTCCCTACCACATACTATGGCGGCAAACATCAATAAGGTGGCTGCGAAGATATCTGCGCTTGACCAATCCCTCGACGAACTGGAAGCGCAACTTGAACCCTTGTTCGCACAAACGCTTCCGGAAACTTTGGTCGGCTTGGAAAAGATTCAACAGGCAAAACTGCAAGTGGCTTTACCGTACCTGGTTTATGATCTTGTATTTAGTGCGTACAGTGATGCTGAATGATAGCTTTTGCTCAAAATAAGCTACAGTCTACTTGAAGACAAGGGGTATTGATCCCAAGACACATCCGGTCGTTGCTGAACTTGTAAGAAGGGGGCTTCCATAGAGGACTAAGCTAAAGTTCTGTACAGGATAGAGTACGCCAATACTTCGAGAAGATCAAGAATGCAGAGAATCCGGCAACGCGTGCGTACATCGGACGCACCAACAGAGGACATAGCTAACCCGTCGTCGTTATAGGGACACTGGTGCTCGACAAGGGCGCAGCAGGTCGCTTCATCAAGCATGCCATTGCACAAGTCAAGACTGGAAGACCCCCTGGCCAGGATGAAGGCGTGTCAGCACAAGAGAAAGATGTACGCGTACCAGTGAGGATAACTGAGAAGATGATCGCCCGCGCTCAATACCAGAAGGACCTCGAAGCATTAGGCAGCGAAGAAGAAGAAGAGCTGGAGGTTATAGACGATGCTAGTGATGGATCTCCGCAGGAGCTACCATCTTCTGTCGACAAAGGCAAAGGAAAGGCCCTTGCAGACGATATATTAGCAGACGTCGCCCAGGCAATAAGCGGAAATAAGCGTCGAAGACCAGCAGTAGACGCATTTGATGGTAGATACAACCCTACTTTTTTCTTCTGTTATCTTTGAACTTACAGTGCACATAGGCTACGGTGACGACGCAGATTCGCCACGGAAGAGCTCGAAGGCGTCGCCAGAGAGGACCGATAGCGCTGCGGAAGTTTCACGCGCAAGCACCCCGCAATCGATAGGAGACCAAGCTCGGGTCAGGCAGTCCACAAAAAAGGCCAAGCGCAAGCCGAAGCCGAAGCAGCAGAAAGAGCCCAGTGGGTGAACAGATGCGTCTGTGTCCCGGGTTCAAGCAACGAGTTAGCACGATCTTAGTTTTGTTTGTCGCATACTTTTCAGAATTGACTGCATGTTTCTTGTCGTCTTGGGCTTGTGAGAACAACCATCGTTATCATCGCACAACCCTGTGAAACTCGCAGCGCTCACAAAATAACCCAAGGATACCTTGTGGCATAGATGATGCATGCATTCAATTATTAGTAGCAGGCGTGGGAAAGCTGATATATGGCGAGCGCTCCTATGGAGCTACCTTACTTTCCCACTTCCGTACTGTCATGAGACGGGTTTTGCAAACAGTTTCAGTATAAAATCCGTAGCAGACTGTGTACCTACCCAAATATTACGATTTTTTGACCAATAGATACAGAATCGTCTTGTTGATGTATTCCGGATGGTGTGATTGTTGTATAGTGGGCTAAACAGCGGGCGGAGTGTTGCCGTCGTCGCGAGTCAAGTTTTGCAAAACCTGTCTCTCTTTTTGTCACAGATTGATTCAGATCGTCACGCGGCATGTTCAGACTCCACTCGGCTTGTCCTGAAGCGCTCACGCTCACGCTGGCGAAGTGGCATCGACGAAGACGAAAGACTGGCTATTAGTCAAAGAACACAACTACTACAATTATACCAGTATGTACATGAATATGTTGAATATGATACAAATAAAGATGAAGTAAGCCCTTGAGGCTACAAATGCTAATGGCATGCGAATGAATGAGCATGCATCTAATAAGGACGATAGCGGTTAGTCCCCACGATGTCGGGGTGACTGTAACGGTTGCGGTTTGACGGCGAGAGAGGGGTTGACTGGATGGGATGCGCAGCAGTGCGCGAACGCTTTGGCGTCGATGGGCAAACGGGCGGAGGTAGGCTGGGTGTGTAGTTTGATGGTCCAGCCATTGGAGATTGAAGCAGAGCCATCGACGGGCCCTCAACAGCAGTGTGATTCTCGTCGTACATGTCATCAAGTCGACGACGTCCCGAGGTACGAGGGAAGAGACCGGAGAACCGTTCGTCATCAGTGAGCTCCGAGTGAGCAGTGAAGTGGGTGCGGATACGTGTGCGGAGGGTCTTCACAGTGTCTGTCTTCGCGTCCACTGTCATTCCCAGGATGAGTGCAATGTCTTCGAGATCGTCACGCAAGCATTGCGATAGCGGTTTGGAAAAGCGAACCGCGGACCCCAACTGAGCGAGATGAGCGCGGCGCCGTTGAGTCTCAGCCGCCTTGTCCGCATGAGCCTTCTCCTTCGCCGCTAGCTTTGCAGCCCGGGTCTCGTTATCAATCGCCTGCTGATCCCATAGAAGCCATGCCTCGTCGCTGGTCAGGTGAGCCACTTGTGTCTTGAGTGTACGGCGCTGCTTCTTACCAGCAGCTGCATTGAGTTGGTTCTTGAGGACCTTGTTCTCTTCTCGAACGAAATGGCAGTGAGTGAGCGCATGCTCCGCCTGTTCGTGAGCCTTCCTAGCCTCTTCAACTGCATGGTTGGCAATCTGGATGAGGGTCGCTTTGGGGAGCTGTGAGTCCGGGTTGACAGGGTTGATCACCAGCGGAGGAATGGTGGAAGAGACAGAGTGTGTTGGCGCTGAAAGGGATGATGATGATGGTTCCGGGTCGGCGTCATCTGTAGCCTCATCATCCTCTTCATCGGCCTCTTCTTCGCTCTCGTCGTCGCTGAAATCAACCTCGTAGGAATGTTGTTCACCCTCATCCTCGTTGGCAGGTGTCAATATCTGAGAGGTTGTATCGGGGAATGATTCCGGAAGATGAGATTGGGTAGATGTAACATTGCTAGGAGCGAAGTCACCGGCAGTGAAGACAGCTGAGTTCAGAGGTGCAAGGCCTGTCTTCTTCCAAGCTGCCACAATCACCTCCGGAGACATGCATTTATCACGAACAGCAAGATACTCGCGAACAAAATCTCCACGGAGGATGTTCTCATGTGTCTCCTCAATGACCTCTTCGCAGCGCTCTAACCATTTCTTCGCCAGTAGTCCAAAACACCCTACGTCGAGTGGTTGTGTCTTGTGAGTGGTGTGAGGTGGAAGACGGAAAAGGTGAACATTGTGTTTGCGGCCAAGTTCCGCCATCTCGCGAGCACAGTGAGAGCCATGACCATCGACAATGAGAAGGATTGGTTCATCGGCACTTTCAGCACGTGCACGAGCTTGAGGTATGAACGTCTTCTCAAACCACTGAAGGCACTGATAATCGTCTGTCCAGCCATTCTCGGTGGTGCCGACACTGTCGGTAGGTTAGCATGTCCGATCGCTACAGATATGTACATACTTACCTCGCATAAGGACGATTTGCACAGGCTGCAAACCACTCCATGTCAAAGGTAGTACCATTGAAAACAAAGCCTGGGGTGAGTGAATCGCCATCCGCAGATACACACTCAATAATCGTGACAAGCTCCAGATCTGCACTTCGCTTCTTGTATCGCATCCGCTCATACCGTGAATGAAAGTACTTTACGCCACTCGACTTCCGTCCACCACCCATTTGCGCGCCCTTTTCATCCATGTTGTATGTATTACGAAGCTTGAACGGACCGCACTTCTGTATCATGGCCAAGTAATCTGCAAAATGCTGTGAAATTGCTGTCGGATTGAAGCACCGGGCGCGCTTTGGATCCAAAGGCAACAACTTCGAGTAAACAAGATCAGGATTGCGTTTTCGGAACCGGTCCACCCATTTCCAGCTCGGCGGACTCCTTCCAGTCAACCTCGCAACCTTCAACCGTAGCCTTGCCCGACTCACAGGCGTACCCTGGGACGACCACAACTGTAACCATAGTGCCAGGACCTTTTCCTGCACCTTTGACAAGATCCGTTGCCGTTTATGGCCATCCGCGGGAGGGCAGTTGAGATTTTGGTACCGGCAGCGAAGTGTGTAGTATGGTACATCAAACTGAGTTGCAGCTGCAACGAGATTGACGACCTTCTGTTGTCGCAGATATGTGCACGCCTCTGAGATACGGGCCTCCTGTCCCAGCTTTTGTGTAACCTTGTCGACTCTGGATGCTTTTGGCCTTGGCATACATGCGCGGTCGTGTTCAGGCGGGGACGAACTTGACGGCGGTGTATGAAGAGGCGAGTAGTTCGTCGTAGGCTGTGTCAACACCGCTGCACTCAACCACCAAATATTATAGTCTTTGATCTTTCATTTTGACCCGCCGTACACTAAGTAGAGCCACAGAAATCCACTGCGGGAATGGCTACTTTCAGCAAAGCCCTCTACTACGTCACTGCGAGCGTTTGGCGGGGTTTCAATCTTGTCACTCTGCCTGCTGCCCTTTGTCACGCGTATTTGCTTGCTGTCTCGTCTGAGCTGCTGTGCAGTACATTTCAATGGATCGAAGTAGACAGGATGGATGTACACTGTACTTAAAAGTTCACCTACAATTTTCAGTCAAATCGGCCACAGACATCTTTGGGATCTCTGAGAATGGACACACAGAGCGCCCGTCAACACCGCAAAAAAACACCCGGTAAGACTCGGTAGCTCTCGTGCTTTCCTCGAATATCCTGAAAACCATACAGCACTGTAGAACATAAATGTATCTATGTAGTACAACTTATACCGGACCCAAAAACACGAAGGGGGTGGCTGCCGAGGTCGATTTGCAACACCTGTCCACTTTGCAAAACCCGTCTCACGACAGTACCCCTTCGGAGCGGGGTTGGTCGCGGCTTTCACTCTGGAAGCTACTTGGAGAAACCTCTGCTCAACTCCCACCGACCATGTGTAAGGCGTGGGCGAAGACAACTTATTGAAGCCAATACTCGTGCTTAACTGTATCCGCACGCTTCGCCTCTTGCGCCTTCAAGACGGCTCGGACTGCACTGCAATTGCCCCTCTATCTGTTATCACTACTATCTATTTTCCTCTTAATCTCGCGTTGACCACAAATTGAATGCTCTCACCATGAGCTTTGCACACGACATCGATAACGACCTGTTTGATTTCCAGCCGCTTTCCCTCCAGAGCCTCGAGGAACCCGCACGAGAGCAGCATAACGCTCATATATCTACCCTGACTCCTCTCTTCGAGGTCCGCCACACCTGTCCCATGCAGTCCGAGGGATCCATCGTAGACACCGACTCCCCGATGACGGACAAAGGCAAGGCAAGTGCGACGTCCTCCGAACCCATGACCATACCGGTCTCAGCAGGCGGCGAGGACGAGATCGATTTATTCTCCATGTCGTTCTCGTCCGCAGGCTCGTCTAGCAGAAGGTACGAGAGCCTCCCCGCATACGATTTCCAGACAGCAGAGGCAATAGCCTTCTTCGATTCCGAGGGCATTGCGGAGGTGGCGTTGGAGGACGAGGCGGATGGTGCCGCAGCAGACAAAGGCAAGGCTCGAGAGCGACCACCCACTCTTCCACCCCTTTCCTTCTCTCCCACCGAATTTATGTACGGCAGCGTCGACTGGCCATCTGCAGCAGGGCCGTCCTCTTACGGCTCTGGCCATATACCAAGCAGCAGCGAGGGCTTCAGCCCTGTCTCTATATCTGCGGCTCTCGAGGCGTCCATGAGCACCCCCACGAGTCCGGAAATGCCATCTCTCGTTGCGTCAGACGCGCATCGTCGGCGCACCGTGTCTGGTACTTCGAGGCGTTCACTGTCTGTACCAACGATACCGCGCATGAAGGTCAAGTTCACTGGAATCAAGGGGCCTAAAGGGCCCTCCGGTACTCTGGCAAGGAAGTTGTTGTTCAGGAAGAGCCCTCCGACCAGCCCACAGCCGCGGGTAATCAACTTGCAAGAGACCGCAACGAATTCAGCGATGCTCTCTGACATTGGCTTCCTGGGGACAGGCAATTGCCTCAGTCCGTGGTCTCGAAGCCCACCAGCCACGCCGTTTGTGGAAACCAATTCCGTCTGGGGCGTGGTCGATTCGAGACCCATGAACAAAGACCTCTCTCTTAGCACTTCCTTGCCCATCAGAACCAAGGGCCGTTCCTATTCTTCGCCTTTGCCTTTCCCTTCTACTTCCATTTTCGATATCGTCCCTCTGGACGCGGTGGACATTTTCGGGTCATTGCCGGCGGCTGAACCAGCTTATTTCGACGAACACCTCCCGCGTGAAGTGAAACTACTCATTTTCACCGCATTACTCGACAGTCACGAGGCTGAATTTGAGAAACGCGTGCAAGACAGCAGTAGATGGACCGCTCTGAAAGCAGCATCCTCGCGTAGCAAGTGGGTAGGCCGAGAGAAAGGGTTCAGAGAACTGGTCAAATTAAGCAGGGTTGGTATCCTCCCTTAGCTCCTCGCATCGCATGTAGATGATGCACGCGCTCACTGCCTGGTCCGTTCACTGTAGGTTTCGCGTTCATGGCGAGAACTCGCTTTCGATGGCCAACTCTGGTCAAATCTCGACTTACGCGCGTTCCCGAAAGTCCATTCCAGCGTTCTCGTCCGCATTTCGCAGCTCGCTGGCGGTTTTATACAACATTTGAGCCTCGCAGGCATTAGCAATGTGTCCCCTGCGACCCTCATGGACATGTCTCACCATCTTTCTGTGCACCCCGCTCTTCCTGGCGATTTGTCCAGCACAACTCACAATCGGCTTACCTCCCTTGACCTGCGGGGCTGTCCGGCTCTCACTTCTCGCTCACTCCATCATATCCTTATTCGCTCGCCACTTCTAGAAAGACTTTGTCTTAGAGGCCAGAAATGCGTATTGGACACTACATGTGACGTCTTGGCGAATTACTGCCCAAGACTGGTTTCACTCGACCTGAGCCGATGTTCAAACCTTACTGGAGACGGAATACGCTCAGCCGCGTCGTACGCTATATCTCGCGGAGAACACATGCGGCTCAAGCAGCTTAAGTTATCTGGATTGAGGAAGGTTTCTGACGAGACGATGCGCATACTGGGCAAGGCTACTCCCCTGCTCGAAGTTCTTGACCTCAGCTACGCCAGGGATCTGCACAACTCGGCCATCGAAGCCTTCGTCTCCTGTACAGAAGAGGAGGCGCAGGGCACAGAAGCGGTGCAGCTCACTGCTAGGGAGGCTGGCCGTGATGTTTCGAATTCTGGACGTTACTGGAGACGCGTTACCCGTCTACGCCACCTCAACCTGTCGTGCTGTGTGCTACTCACGGATCACGCATGCTCTCACCTCGCCCACGCAGTTCCTAGGCTGGAGTTCCTCGAGCTTGCTGGTATCGGCCCCGACATGGGAAATGATGGGCTGGTCCGCCTACTGAATACAACCCCATTCATTCGTCGCTTGGATCTCGAAGACGCTACGGATGTGTCAGACGATGTCCTGGTAGCCCTGACACCCACTGCCCCTGTCCCCGCCCCTCAGTCACGCAGCGCCGCAGTGCCCCCTGAGCCGGGTCATGCGCTGGAACACTTGATTATCTCCTACTCTAACGTCGAGAGCGAGACGCTTTCGGAGCTCATCCGCGCCTGCCCGCGTCTGCGGGTCCTCGAAGCGGACAACACCCGGATGACGAGCCTCACGCTGAAGGAGTTTGTGCAGACCGCGCGGAGGCGGAACACCGTGGACGCGAAGCTAGTGGCGGTGGATTGTAGGAGCGTGGGCGAGTTTTCGGTGAAGGACATGACGCCGTACACGCGTCCGAGACTCGGTTGGCGGTCGTGGCATGCCCGCAAACTCGGATATCTGGACGGGAGGGACAACGAGGAACTGACTGTAGGGCAGGACGAATGTGACCCGCATAGGGTCGTTGTCAAGACGTTCTACTCGTGGCAGACCGTCGACGCTGTTCAGGCAGCAAGGGAGAAGAAACGCAAGTCCGGTTCGAGGAGAAGTGCCAATACGACTGGCACGAGCAGCAATGCAGAGGACACGGATTCCCCAAACACTGGCCGTGCTAGATGGTGGTCACCGAATGGAAGGAGGTCCACTGGACCGAGCACACCGACACTTCTGGACCTGAATACAGACAGAGGCGAAAGTTGTATCATCATGTAGAGGTTTCCTGTAGGATATTGTATATTATTGCTCGACTCCCGTTGTTGTATTTTTTTTATTGTTGTACCGATTCCGTGTTCATTAGCTCTGTACTTTGCTCACTGTAGACTCTTCTGCTCTTCACCACAAGCATGGCATGTAAATACCTTGTATCTTATCTTCTCCACACTCCTTGCACTCGATATGATGATGAATGCATGATCTGCAATATACGAGTGCGCAATAGTATGATACAGTAAAACGTAAAGAGCAGCAACCCACAGGAGGCACCGAAATAGAGGCAGCAAAGATTCACGAGCAGAACATGAGTCGCCATGATACGAGCAAATAACGTTCAGAGGCGATAGCAGCATATACGCGCTAAAGAATAGGGTATTGAGGCTGGCCATAGAGTGGCATGTGCATAGACCGAGCGCGGGTCATAAAGCGCCCATGCAGTCTCAGGCCTTCTCCTTCTCCTTCTGCTTGTTCCAATTGTCAATAACAAGCTTGAACCTAGGTTTGAACGTTATCAACATGTGCATACATGCAAGAGAAAAAGAAGGCAAGCCTCACCTCTCCTTGCTGTCGAGGTCAGGGTTCTCCTCCTTGAGGCGCGCCGTTTCAGTCTGCATGAACTTGTTGAACGGCGTGAGCTTTTTCCTGCCGCCTGCCGACGTCTTTCCTGTACACATTGTCACAGTCAACACGCTGGCACCACTCCAAGGGGATAGGGGCACTCACTCTTCTTGGGCTGGGCGGCAGCGGGTGTACTGTTCTTCTGAGTCGTGGTGACCATTATTTCGACTGCGAGTGGTCTGGAGCGCGTGAATTGAGGTCTCAGGAGTGCGAAAGACAGGGAACTGACCTTATGTGAGGGGTTTGCTCGAGGAAAGCAAGGGCAGCAGATGGGCAGGGGGAGGGAGGGAGTGACGCATAGCGAGGGGGGTCCTTATAGGCTAAGGCTGCACGGACTGCTCAACTGACAGCAACTGACCGTGCCCAACTGAAACAAACTCCGATAAACAGACCCTCCGTCATCAGGACCTCTGCCACCTGCCTGGCTTGCACCCAGCCGCTGTCTGCTGCGAGTAGCTTATTTGGTGAGCTCAAGGGCTAGGAGAGTAGCAAGCATGAAGCTGGGCGATTCTGAGGTCTTTCGAGACAGTCACGGCCGAAGTCCGCATGGCTAGGACATAGGCGTTTGTACATCGAGGATGCCCTCGGGGTCCTGAGCGTGGGAAAGCAACCAAACAAACGCGTCGCGTCGGCGTCTAGACCACTCACGCGCTCGCGCATACATATTACTTATCGCAGGGTTGGCCAGTCGTTCCATATCAACGCGTGTTCTATCCCCTTTCAATCCATTTGTTTTCTGATACCATCATGTACGGCTAAAATTCTTACAATAGCCTCACCACTGGGTCTCAGCAATGCCTCAGATGGTCACTTCTTGAGACGAGCTCGCTCCCAGCCCGGTATCAGCGAGGCTCTCGACTAGGCTAACCCCGCTCACTATGCCCGTGGTCGCAATCAAGAATTTGCGCCCTACGAGACCAATGACGATTCAGCTCGACACGATCATCAAAACTCTCGTTCAATGGGATGACTCACCGATGTTCTGCCTTCCAACCCAGCGAAGAGCGGCGATCTCCGTGTATGTACATCCGCCCAGGAAGAACACGACAGTGGTCGTCGGGCGTTCCTTTGGAAGCACTGGAAAGTTTGATTAAGAAGGAAGGATAGCCACGATGTCAGCTGTGTGAAATGCGGGGCGCAGAAGAGAAAGCACGCGTGGGGAACAAGGAAACTTACTGAGCGTCGACATTGTCGGGGCGGTTGTTTCGGACGCCCCAGGCACCTTCTGGACAATGTCCACCGTCTCGCCTGGAATGCTGCCCATAACATCCTCGAAGCCTTTCCACCCAACAATGGGATGCGCCTGCACTTTCGGGGTCGCACCGCCCCTGACGGCACGCTGAGCAGTGGCGGCAATCTTCTTGTCCTTTTCTCCCGCTGGGTTGCTCAGAACCCCACCCTTCTGCGCTACGCATTGCACCAGTCGCACGGTGATTGGTGCGTACCCGGAGTACACATAGCTGATGTCGTTCTCGAGCTCTTCTAGCGGATCAGGGTCTTCGATGAGAAGCCGCAATGATTTACGGAGGGATGTGTATGGGAATTTGGCCGCGGTCGCTGTTGCTGCGGTGGCTGAAGCCGGTAGAGGGTTGGGCAAGAGTAATGAGAGTGGCGGAGACGCCAGGGTGAGTAAGAGGGGGAGATGGTTGTAGCCATATGCCTGGAAAGGGTCGAAATATCAGAAGAGTCTATGAAAACATAGCCAGGTGACCACCTACCTGGAGTATTTCCCGCTTCAGGTTCTCAAGGGCCTTCGTTTTGATGCCGCCTGTGAGAATGCTTGCGAGACATAGCAGGCGAATCACGACCTGCATGTCAGCACCTTGTGCAACCAGCTCTTCGATAGCAGCGATCTGCCCGTTGACGTCATATGAGGCCAGAAGATCTGCAACATGGTACCCGTAATCAGGGACTAGGCATGGGCGATAGGTCAGGTGTGTGGCACGAACTTTGTTGGATCTCAAGCGATTTGTTAAAGACGTCGGTGCGCGTCTGAGGGACAAGTAGCTCGGATAGGCCGGTGTCTGTCTCTCACGTTAGAGGTAGGCCTAGAAGTAGGCGACGATAGACTAACGTAGTCGTAGGGCCTGATGCTCAGTCTGCAGACCACCAAGTTTTCCCACGAAGTCGCGTAGTTGTGCCACTGTCTTCGCTTGATGTCTGAGCTACAAAGAGGTCATCAGTCACTAGCATTATGAAGAAACAAGATATCAAGAGACTTTATAGTCTTCATCCAATCGTCTCGCCACCTGATTGAGCTTCTTTCCAACGGTCGAGAAGTTGAGATCACGCAGTTCAGCGAATAAGGGATCGGTAGCAGTTGTGAGATGATGTTTCTTCTTCTTCTCCTTCGTCAAAGAGGTTGAAGGTGCAGCAGTTGTCGACGGTGGCGTCGACGCAGAGGGATTGGGCGCGGTCGGTGGGGCGAGAAGGGATACAGGAATCTCGACATGGGCTTCTCATCAACGAAATTAGGAGTCCAGAATCCCAGAAGCGTACGAGCACCTCTTACAGTTTCGGATACCAATTAATTCATCCACGAGACCTTCGTACGTGAGTTGCGTTAGTAACGGCGTGACAAGGTCGACCCGTCTGTCAATCACAATGAGGCAGTCTAGCTTGTCTGATATAGAGCGCAGTTGGCTGTTGGGACCACCCTCAGGTGCGTTGTTTAGGTTTTTAGTCAACAAATGCGATAGACGCTATGGAAAGTGTGAGGACGATATGTGAAATGATACTGAAGTTAAACGCACCGAGGCGTAGTCTCCCTTGCCGACTATGCGGGGAAATGCACCAAATTGACTTTGCAGACTTGTGAGAGCCTGCATGGAGTCATATACAACGGTCTCATCTCCGTCCTGAAGGAATATTAGTATCTATTCTGTCAAGGTCCATGAATAAATACATACCGCCCATATCTCCTTAAACGCAGTATCATGTTCTAGCGAGATGACGTCGTCTGCGATAGGGATAAACTGCAGGTTGTACGCGGCAATTGTGACATCCCCAAGTACGCCTTCTTCTTCCAGTATTCTAGTCACCAGTGTCGAGGTTCTTGGAACGAGAAACAACGTATATGTGTGACGCTGAGCTTCCCTAGCGTGTCGTTTGATCTGGTCTTCGAAGTAACTATGAGAAACAGATACAAGCGGAATCCAACGTGGATAGCATACCAGCAATGATCTTGATGTACTTAATCTTGGGCCGACATAGATACACGACATTGGTAGTTGTTGCAGTCAAAGGGCCTGGCTCGAGCCAGAACATCTTGTCTACACCATGGTGCTATAGCTATTGCTGAGTGCACGTTTCATAGGCGCATAGTTCGCAACGCACCTTGAGGAGTGCAACCTCTGTCACTAAGCCCAGCGGTCCCGCCAGTGAGCTATCCAACACGAGTGTCTTTGCGCCATTTACCTGGAGGCGTTAAACATATTACAGCGACCGCACTGCATGCAGACTAGACCAGGACATACGGAGTTCAACGCGTCTACCAAAGCCTTCCTAGCAACCTCTTTCAGTATGGACACGTCCAGGAGAGGTTCATCCTCGTTCTTTGTTCTCTCAGTCGTTGTCGGTTCGTCGAAGGTGGAGGTGGAAGGAGCTGCAGCCATCGTTGCAGGATGGGATGGGCGCTTCGAAAGACACGAGCTACGAATGGTAGACGCGCGGTGTGTTCATAAGGTCGCGACACCCACTCGGAGGGCGCATCGACTTCACAGCTATCCTCACCACTTCCTGCTATCCTCCTATCCTCCTATCCTATTATGATAGCTGCGCTTTGCACCACTGTCATAAGCTGAACAAACGAGTCCGTTGTGCCTTAGAAAGCCTTCGTACATAATATAAAGGTACGCGTTTGCTATTCTTGGATAGATGACCTCTGAAACATCCATCGAGTTAGACCAGATAGTCATATCAGCTGTCTTGATTAGTTCCAGTCTGCGGCCATGTAGCTGTGCCCAGGTTGTCAAGGGGGGCCGGGAAAAATAAGCACCATATCGATCATTTCGCCACCGATAGTTAGGCCAGTTAATGCATAGCCTATTATTCTTGGTACTTCAATTAACAGGCCAGAACCCATCTCCGGTATTCCCCCACACATACGTCGACGTGCAGTCCTAGTGTGATTCTTCGGAGCAGCCATGCTGTCTGGCCTGTATGCTTCCCCTTTTTCCGGGATGACCCCTTACACCCCTTCCACGATGACCGCTGCAGGTGGAAGCAATAGCTCGTCGTCTGGGCATGGATCTTCCTCCGCTAGCACAAGCTCAAGACACTCTGTCTCTGGCTCACACTCCCACAACAAACGTGGTATGGCGAAGCGAAACGGCCCGACCTTGGGCGCACACAGCAGAGACAAGGTCCCCTACCCTCTGTCCATTAACCGCGAAACACAGGAGCTGTCAGTTTAGTCTACTGGAGCGAGTTTTTCCCACTCAAACGCACCTCTACAGCTGGATCATCGACCGCCAGAATATATGGCGCGTAGAAGGGAAACTCAGCTACGTCGACTGGAAGGGCAAATTTCCAAAGCGCTGCCTTGACCTCTGTTGCGGTGTAAGTCTGGGTTTATGCATTCCTCGGTAATGCGTGCCTGACTCTTTTTGAGCAGTTCGGTGACTGGGTAATCGATAGCGCAAGGATATGGCCTGAGTCCACGTTCGTAAGTCCGAGAATTTGGACCCTTAAATGGCCTATGGAATGATGTTCTTGCTTCAGGTCGGATTGGACATCGCCGACCAACAAATCGATACCAACTACCTTGACCCTTCCGCAGCAGAGCGCATACAATGGGTTCATGGCAATATGTGAGTTGGTCTCAGGCAGCTTTGAGCACGATGACTGAGTAACCTACAGTCTGGAGCGGTTACCCTTCGACGACAACGAATTTGATTACGTACATTTATCTGCAATTGCATTTTGTGTACCGGAGGATAAGGTGCGCACAACTGGTTCTGGGCGTATAGAGGAGTGCAAACTAACTTTACACACCGAAAGTGGACCAATGTGTTTGCGGTGAGTATATGAAGGTTTGCGATTCACTGTAGTTCATCTCTAGTCGGATATAGGAAATTTGTCGTGTTCTCAAGCCCAACGGATACATAGAACAGATTGAAGAAGGTACGCAATGGATAACACCGATCAGGCCCAGGCTGACACTTCATGTAGACGCCATATTCCCAGTGTTGCCGCGTTGGTTCACGGCTCCCTTCCACGGCGGCGAAAACAGTATGCGGAGTCAACTTCCAGATGCTCCCGAAACACCAACGGAAGAATCGCCCCATGATCATGCTCTTCTGGAGCTACTGTATAATTCTGTGTTCGAGAGCAGGTTCATAAATCAGCACCCATGCTGTGAGTTGTCGCTCACCCTTCTGAACGTCAAGAAACCACACCTACCTCTCGATCACACAGCTCTCCTCCCCGGATTTTTTGCGTCGATGTGCAATCACGTCCTCTCTCCCCCTATTCTTCGCTTTCCGATGCCGCCTCTGGCCCCTCTTCCGCCCTTCTCGCGCGACATGATCCCAGTTTTGCCGTCACACACCAAACCTATCGACCCTCTCTTGCTGTCCGACGTTCATTCAAGTACGAAATCAGGACCGTCATCCCCAACCAGCGACACTCAACATGTATCTCTACATTCAACATTATCCAGCATTGACATAGAGTCGCTTTCACGGACTGATTCAGCATCTACGCTGCACAGTAGCGCGAAATCAATGAGTGGGAAGTCCCGCACGGGATCATCTGGCTCAGGCTCAGGCTCAGGCTCTGGCTCTGGCTCAGGCTCAAGCGCAGTGGCAGTCCCTGGATACGCAGATGAAGACACGATGCATGTCGGAGGCGTTGCAGAGGCCTATTCTTTGATCAACACGGAGGGGCTTCTGCGTATTGACGAGCATGCCCTTTTCCTGCATTTGTACCATGCTGTAGGACTGGTCAACGGTGCAAGGGAAGCGATGTGGGACGAATTGAAAGCTATGATAGGCCGTCACGATAGGACACTTCTAAAGTACGGCTGGACAGACCTGGAGTACACCACTGGTTCGAGCAGGAAGAGATTTAACCATATGTGGGATCGATACCAGTCGTGCGTGTTCCTCCGGCAGCCCCTGCTAGGATCCTATGCTGACAGGTTATGCGTCTCTCTCCTGCAGCGATGTCCACGCGCGTATAGCAATGTGGCACCCTATGATGCATTATGGATGGACATACCCTCGACATAACCCCATGACCGAAGCAGAGATCGTGGAACGGGAAGAGATGCGCAAAGCCATAACGGACGCTTTCGCTCTTGTCAACGAGGACGAGATCCAGACACCGATACGACAGGTCCGACTCCTAGTGGGGATGAACGCCAAGACTTGGCATGTATAGAGAAGCTTTGGTCCATTGTTCATAGCCCGCTTAGTTTCTTGCGTCAGGGAGAACCGCAGAGATTTGATCAAATGCCTACGAATCATTACTACTAATATCTTCGGCGTGCTGTTCCTGGTGGTCACAAGCTAATCCACGATCTCTTAGTGGACGATCTGTGCTAATGTTCGAGTATTCCTCCCACATCAAAGCTCATTGACTGCAACATGGTAACACACCTCCTTCATCGTATTTCTCCGTACACAACATCAAGAGTACATATGCAGAGCACAATCACATGAAAATCAAGACACCGATGGCACCACAACCAATCGTGAGTGCAGCGACGAGCACGATAGCAGTTGTCCCCGTGTTCAGCAGTTGTTCAAATGGACCGTCCCATTTGATGTCACTGGGGATCTTGAGAGCTGTGTCAGCCGTCGAGACAGTAATGTTCGGCTGGTTAGCACACGCAGTTGAATAGGCTGATCAGAATTGAAGTAAATCAGGTGACGAATCTGCGTGAAGGATAATGCACACACCGGCCAGAGCCGACTGTCCTCCAGCGCGAATGTCACCGTTGGGCATGGGCCTGTTATCCTTGATAAGCTGCTCGAAGTAGCACTGTTCACACTTTGTGATCTGCTGAACGACTGGCGATGAGCAGAGACACTTGTCATCGGCGCAACTCTGTAAGAAGACAGACGTCAGTAACACGCAACTTCACAGTCCGATATGATTCACGTTGATGGTTGCGTTTGCCTTCGAACAGTCAGATTGGCACTGCGTATGCGGTTACCACAAGAACCAGTTGAAAGAGACAGTCGATTTGTGTTTGGGATTGACGCGTCAAGGTGGGTAGTAGCCGGTGCATGAGTAAAACACACGCATGGATATACCACAAAAGCGCGAAACAGTTGCAATAGTAGGATAGCGTAAGTGAGATCGCAGTCACATTATGTATAACGGCAACGCACGTTGGTCTGCAGAGTGGTATCATCGACCGTGAGGAACTGGTTCGCAGTAAAGTTCACTTGGTTACCGATATTGAGGGTGATGTTCAATGCGTACACTGCGGAGGGGCATCAGAACAAGGGTTTCCGGGCAGCGGTAATGCATCGCTGGGATATTGAAGAGCGGAACCATGCTCACCTCGTCCTGCAAGCAACGCAAGGAACGCAAAGAGTATGGTGTTGAACTTGTACATGGTCGGTTGCTTCGAGTGATGTGGGGAAGATGAAGGTCGAGTGTGCAGGGCGCAAGAAACACAGCAATCAACGCAAGAGATGGGCCTGCCCACGAAAACAAAGTGCAGATGCTGAGCAGGAGATGGAGGTGAGCTATACAGACAGTCGCAAGCGCATAGGATACCTACCAACGAGCGAGAAAGAAGGGAGAAGGTGAGTGTAGGAGACAAGAAGCGATAGTCGAGTTTTGAGTCGACAGCGTCACGGTCGTCAAGCGATGCATCACCGTCCTTGGCGCCTATGTCTGATCACGATCGAGGCAACCTCACTCGATGCCACACATGATGGTGGACACCAAATTGATGCGTTTTGTCCTATGTTTGCTGAATCACATCGCACAGCAAGTGTGCACAGCAGAAACCAAGTATATTTCGCATACATAATTAGTACACGAAGACAGTGTTCGATTGATAACGTTTGGGGGGGGAGGGAGGGGGGATAGTTGGTAGTAAAGATGATTATGGCAGCATGCATCACAACGTCAAGGCGGTGGCATGGGCGGTACACCAGGCACAGCGGACAACTCATCTGTTCCATTGACAACATGTGTAAGTACTGACTGCACCAAGTCACCTGCGAACCCACCAAGAACATAGATTTGCGACCACAAGCCTCTGCGCTCGATGTGTTTTCTTCCAAGGCATTGTGATATCTGTTGGGTCAGGGATATGGCCATCCCGCCGCCGTGGCAAGGATGTGCTAAGACAAGTTTTTATTTCATTTATTTTTTGGAGGAGCGCTGCAGTTCAAAGACCCGCTGACGACAGGCAGCCAACAAAGTCAGCCCCGTGCTGAGACAAGTTACTGTTGAATAAGAAGTGCGGTGATTCAGCAAAAAGTAGGACTAGTCCCTCTGTCCTCAAGACAGATGATTTACTCACACAATGGCCACTCATGGCAACAGCTTCTGCTGAAGCTTCTTTAGCTGCCTGTTTATTGGGGCCCTGCCTGGTGTATGCGGTGAGATGTTCATTGTTCCCTTGCAGTGACAAAATGCTATTCAGTTTGTGATAGGATATAGAGGACTTTGTTAACCCACAAATAGGATATGCTGAAAAGACAGGCTGGTGCGCCTGGCCACTAACACGCGTAACAACCCATTCAATAGGCCTCCGCTGCTTGGCCGCCCACTCGTTCACTTGTGGTAGGTACTTCCAGCCTGTTACGCCTGATTGGAATTGATGGATGCCCTGTCTATCTTCGAAGGCAGTAACAAATGAGGCAGCGGCGGCGAAAAATTGAGAACTGTCTGCCATGGTAGTATCAGACTGGGACATATTATTGCTCGGGGATTAGAATGTCGAGTGAGGGTGTGCGATGGGGCTCAGTCTATCGAAGTGTGCCTAGTGTTGCCGTTTTATATGTGTCTGGGCACCTATCTTCGAGAGCACTGCGCACGGGGAACAACTCAGTCACGGACCGCAGTTCAGCTCGGTGCTCTCTGAAACCTTCTCTGCATCGATAGCAGTTGTCGCAACCTAATCATCCAGCGCCAGATCACTGCAAACATCCGAATAGACGAAAGCTGCAAAATATACGGCTATATCGTAAACAAACTATATCGAATTTCGCCTCGCACTCCTACCCTTCCTTTTAGCGGAGGGACCGGACTGCTTGTCACCTATATACGCTGACGGCAAGGAACCGTCTGCATCCCATTTCTGCAGAATATCCATGGCTGCCTCATACCCCTTCTTCTGTATCTCATCAAACTTGCTAAACTGCAGGGTTCCGTACTGCGTGGAGCGTGTAAGGCAACGAGGTCAAGAAGGAGGGTGATTACGTACCTCTTGCACAGGCATCTGCATGTAGAGACAGCCATGGGAGATCTTCGCTTCCTCCAAAGTTCTGACGCTCGAGACGCTGTGCAGTCTCTAGTCAATAGAATCCGCAAAGATACGAATAGACACATACTAGGCAAGACGACTCTGGATTTCAGTGATCGCAGGAATGTTCTTCGCATTGGAGAACGGGTTCCATCGATTGATCAAGAGCCACCACCCGGAGACGGAGTCCCCGTATCGACGCGGTGAATTGTCATCTATCTGTAAGGTGGACACGTAAGGTGCGATTGCTGCACATCTGCACTCGAAGTACTCACGGAGCCAACATCCGATGCAATAACTGCACTGGCTCCCATGGACATCATGGTCGCAACCTGGCCTCCGATCAGCAATGGTTATGAGGAGAAACGAATTAGCTCACTGGAAGGTTATCCACTGTGAAACCGGAACGCATGTCAACTACAGTGCGATTACCCATACAGAAGAACTTACAGTATCCGCCGTCGACTAGCATTTGCCCGTTGTCAGATAGCGGCGGCAGCAGGCCAACCAAGGTCATGGAAGCGCCTACAAGATCCGTCAAGTTCTCTGGAGTTCCACCGCGGAGCAAGGATCTTACGGATATAGCGCCATGCATAGCCAGTCTCATGAATCTCCATCTTCGAAGTGTTGATATTCGTGCTGTTACAGAAATAGGGCAGCCACATGTCCTCTATATGGACGTCCGAGAAGGACTAGAACACAATCGAACGTAGATGAGTACGGTACAGCAATGTCTGCGGACAACGCAGCCTCACCTTCCATATTGCGCGGTTGAACTCATGACCCTAATGCGCAGGCAAATAAGACGATGAACAGAGTCAGCACTGCACATCCTTACCGTGGTATAGGCTACTATCGGATAAGTAACATCTGAGAGCATCCTCCATATATTCCCCATTCTTCCACTGAATTGCTTCGCACGGCCTGCGCTGGAAATGATATCCCCTTCGCGAGCGTAAAGGCCTCCCACGAATGCTCCGATGCTCGTGCCTAGAAGGGATTTTGAGTTCCGCAGATAATCCAATACTTAGTGTCCATACCGCCAATATGATCGACTGGGATTCCATACTCTTCCAAAGCCCGCAATAGTCCCTAGATTTTGATCAGCTACCAAGCTGTGTTGAGTGGGTGTAGATCTCACCAGATGGGATATCCCGCGAGCTCCGCCCCCGCCAAGAACTACGCCAATTGATTTGCCACAGATTCGGCGTGCAAGACGGGCAAAATCATTGGTATGAGGTCCTCTTTGAGGGCGAGCATCAGATGCCCCCCCTCGATACCTCTGGATACCGCTCTGTACTTTGTCTTTCAAGTTCTTGAACGCAGTCAGGGCTGCGGGATCTTGTGGGGCCGTAGGAGCACGCGGGACGCTGACGATGATCCCCTATGATTGTATAATTGGTCATCAGGTTCGGGAACGATAACATCCTGTGCTTACTGGAAGCTCTACGTGTAGGTGTTGATGAATCCAAGGACGATTCTAGTTGTAAAGTCAGTTCAGTGCTATCAGTCCACCGTTGTATAAGCCGCGAACCTTCAACCATGCTCGAGTTGAACCCGGTACCACCATCCGGTCAGGATGCAGAAGAACCAATTCTTTTCGAGCGGTAGTCTTCATGGACAACAATAATCGCTCATATTCTCCAAGAGAAGGATCTTCGCCCATTCCCACCACCATAACGTAGTCAGCCTGTGAAGCACATTAACCCAGACCACTGTGCGGTCATACTAGTAAGACCAACCTGACGTATACATGTCTGCGTCCAACTACTTGTGACCGCGGAATCGGCAACATACAGAACGATTCTGTATTTCTGTTCCTGTTCAGCGAGCCAACCAGCTGCTTTCAACTTACCCATACGCGTGAACGCATGTCGCCCGAGATGATCTGAAACCGACGACTGGTTCAAGTAAGACGTGGGAGCACCGATGCTTTCCAGAGCAGCGAATAGCTTTCGGCCGAACGCTTCCACCGGAACGTTGCGGGAGGACGGCAGAACGGCCACGGTTTTGAGATTTATGTTGCTGCTTCGTGGCGACTCTGTTGGGCGCAGTCTCGTGGAAGAATCAACCTCGCTCCGGACTCGAGACGCTATCATACGAAGCAGCCTTGAGGGAGTCGAAAAGGGTTAGTCGAATTCCACATAAACGACCCGATCAAACACTCACTGAGCCGTGGTTCCCGGATTCCTACGGCAAGGGGTATATCAGCAGTAAGCTCTATCAATCGCAACGTTGCGCTATACGCACCGTGAGGAGATGGCGTTGAACAAAGTTTGCGGCATGCGTATAAGCTCGGTGTCACGGATGGCGTGTACAGTCGTACGACGAGGGGATGAGGTGATAACATCCAGCTCGCCGACTGTATCGCCTTGCCCGTACTCAGCCACGATGGAGACTCCACCGGTCTCCTTCTCAGCGAGTGCTCGCAGACGGCCGTTGATCACGATGTAAAAGCTATCGCTGACATCGTCCGGTCGCCAGAGAACCTGGCCCGCATTGACCTGTACCCAATCCAGTGAACCGTCAATATGCAAAACTGAGCGAGAAACAGGTATTAATCAACGGCTGTGATTCCATCGGTCCGAGTTGTCACTCACCCAGTGGCGACAACAGAGATATCAGACGCTTCGCGAGCGTCAGGAGCACGATCGGTCGCTTCTCCAGCAGCCGCTCAAGAGCATGCGAAGGCAAGAAGCCCACATAGGTATCTGTCTTTGCGATGATATCTACGTACGAGGCAGTGTTGCACAGCGATGCTGTGTGGCCGATAAGCCTGGTGACAGTCTATATGAACGAACGTGCTCACACAGATATCCAGCAATGCCACCGGGTCTGACCGTGAATAGCGGTTTAGGGGGTTTAGGCACTTTCTCGCGCGGTTCAGGGGGAGCATGCCTCTCATAAGCAATATTCTCTGCCCCAGCATACGGAGTAGAAATAGAAGAAGTGGCAGGTTTCGACTGAGGATTAGGACTTGTCGGAGCACTGGGTTGAGGCAAGAGGATGTCCAAGAACCCCTCAATGACATAAAACAGGCCTAGAGACATGTGAGGATCATGTCTGACAATGATAGGATAAATCTAACATACCAGTATTCATCTCACCCGCCTTCGCCAAAACAGAGCCTGCAGGGAAGAACAGAATCTCCACCTCATTGTCCAAACCACTCATATATCCATCACCTGTACCCGTCGACGACGCCGTCCTCTCTGACGAAGCATCGTCGCCCATGCCGAGTAGCGTCAACGACCCAAATGATGATCCGAGCATTTGGCTACTTCGCGGCGAGCGGCCACTCTCACTAGGAGGGAACGCCGGGGAGGCCTCCACTGACTCTTCTCCGCTGAGCGGGGGCTGCAGTAATCCAATCGACTTCGCGATACATGACATGACCTCGTCACGTAGGTCGAAGTCGACAGTATTAAGGCGTTGCATGCCGTGTATATTTCGATGGGGAGAGCCCGGTGGGGGCATCGGCGTGTACAGGGAGCTACGTGAGCGATTCTGCGGTCGTATGGCCTCGTTCGAATGCATCGCAGATGTATGCAAGTCGCCCGCTTGTATCTGCTGACGCGCAGCTGCCCCCTTGAAAGGCGTGATAGGCACCGTCTTCTCAGCGGCCGTTTGTCCGTCTTGCTTTCCCTTGGAGCCCTGTTTCAGATCAAGTTTAGGGAATGGTAGGTTGTGCGTAGATGAATTCCGCGATGGAACGCTGGAACCAGGGTAGCTGAAGTAATCGCTGTCACGATCAGTGTCTGAGTCGCTGGTAGAGACTGCATCGAAGCGTTGCCTCAGATGTCGTAGACCGCCACCTTCGTAGAACGAGGGAGGAAGAGGGTGACAAGCAATGTCATTGATCGCTTTCTCAGTTCGCAGGACCTCAGTGGTGAGCCCAAGGTAATTGTGAGCAGCGTTGAAAGTGACGCGAGAGAAACGCGTTAAGATGACTGAACTCGTAGTAAGTATACAGAGGAGATGCTATACGTGAAATGACAGTCACCTTGGACGATATGCGCGGCAGCCTTTGGGAATTTCTTTGTCAGTCTTCGGAAGGCTTCAGCAGGAATGACCGCCAGAGTACTGTCTTCAGTCGCACGAGCAACAACACCATACGAGTGGGTGTTGTTGTCTGGAGCAGGTCGCCGGCGGTACGTCCCTGTCGAACTATTCGATATGCCAGAGAGGGATGGCGCGTGCGGTGTAGAGCCGTATATCGGGGATGCCACATCGGCCTGGTGTATAGTCGAGCCGGATGAGGATACCGACGCGCCACGACTTCTTGAGCGGGGAGATATGGGCATCGGGGACTGTGTGAAATCTAGATGCATAGTTGATACATCCGAGTTTGACCTCTGGGCTCTAGGACGCGTGGGCGGGCGACCACTCTGCTCACTTGCCGCAACGGAGGCCAGGTCACTCTCGGTGTCGGCATCCGTGTCATGAGCATCCTCACTGTCTTGCCAGCTAATCTTGACGTTCTCCGTGAACAGGCTCAAGATAGTGAACAGGCTGGAAAGCGTCCCACCGGTTCCAACTTCGTTCAAGAGTTGGTAGCCGTTCATATCCTCTTCATCCCATGTACCGCTCCGTGCATGGGAGGCTGGCTTGTCCGTGCGGGCAAAGAGCTGAACGGTCCCATCAACAACACAGTAAAAGCTCTTGTCCTGATCGAGGGAAAGACTATCCCCTGCTATGAGGCGTCTCGTCTGCAGGTGCCTAGCAAGTTCATGGAACACCTACAATCGGGGTTAGAGCAGCACAGTTTAACGAAGCAGCACATACTGGCTTCTCCAAGAATCCGAAGACCCGCACGGCTTGCAAAAACTCGTCGAGGTAATTGTGGAAAGCAGGCGCAGCCTCAGGTGGGTTTACATCGGGATGCAGTTCTTTGGCGTCGGCTTTGACCAGAGGGACCTCGTTCAATTCCGTGTACTTATTGAGGTATCGGAAGCGGATGAAGTAATTAAGAGCGACCAGCGAAAGAGTAAACATCACTGCGAATGACCAGAAGTTGAGCTGCGCTGATCGTCAGTATTTGGCGTGACAAACGTGCAACAGCGAGCACACGAGCATTATAGACATACTGTCAATGTCATGGAATATGATAGAATTGCGTATATGAATCTGGGTACCGATATTGTGGCGAACGCAACCAGAGCCTTCACCCATGACAGAAACCATACTATAGTAGCAAGTCAGTCAGACGCACAATCATCAGCACCAATATGTTACATACAGACAACCCAGAAGGACGAGGATAAGAAGATGATAAGTGGGTGACCAGCCTCCGCTCTGTCGATGGAGGGTGCTGGGCTGTCCATCGTGGTTGAGGACTAAACTGACGACGGTGTAGTCTCGATACCTGACATTAGCTTGAGAGCAGACTGATAAGTAGTACTGTTAAACGTGTTGTACGTAAGTCGATGCCTTATTGAGGTGATAGACGTAAAGTAGAGCCAAAGGACGGGCGGGTGGGAGAGAACGTGCGTGGACGAGGATGTTTTAAAATGAAGGCCGACCGTTGACGGGTGGTGGCGCCGCGTGCGGTCATTGATCGAGGTACGCGCTCCGGCGTCCGTCAATTGATGCGCTCGCTCACGTGGCTGCCACAATGATCCCGCCTTCCCGTTGTCGCTCGTGCGCACATCTGACCGCCACGACCATGTCAACCGAGCCTCAGCCTCTGCCTTCTTCATCGACGACCCCTAATCCGGCGCAGGACAAGGGCTTCCAAACATGGAGCCGCAGATTCGGCATGTTGACTGGCCTCGGAATGTCGAGCGATGAGAGGAGCGCGCAAATAGCGGAATCACAACGCCAGCACTGCGAGAAGTGGAAGTACGACTTGCTGCACTACAGTCAGTATTAGTGGTTGGTACCATGCCTCCTAGACCGTCTTATATAAATCCATCTTATGCTATATCACTGCAATTTTATCAGGCCCAGCGATAGTATTCATGTTCCAACAGTTACGAGCCATTGGGTCCAACGTTACACCCGACCACCTGGTTTGCACACCCTGTGCCGCAACACAGGCCGGTGGCTTCACCCCCTCAAACGGCTCCATCAGCTTGTGCCAGGGGCTGTTCCTGCATAAAAAGCATATGGAAAGCACCATCGTGCACGAACTCGTTCACATGTACGACCAGACCAAATTTGAAGTCGACTGGGATAATCTACGGCATCATGCCTGTAGTGAGGTATGTAGTCATGTTCCGCGCGATGATTATGTCTCATAAGGTTGTCGAATATAGATTCGGGCCAACAGCTTGAGTGGGGATTGCCGGTGGTCGCGGGAGTTTTTCGACCGTTTTCAAACGGGGTTTTCCAAGCAACATCAGGTCAGCATACGTCAAGTCAAACCCGGTTGAAATGGCGTTATTAATATAACAATGCTATGCAGGCCTGTGTCCGACGGCGGGCTGTCGTTTCCGTACGAGCCAACCCGAACTGCCCTGATGCTGCCACCGCCGAGCGCGCAGTGAACGAGGTTTGGGAAAGCTGTTTCAACGACACTAGACCGTTCGATGAGGTGAGTTTCGGCCGCAATACTTGTTGAAGGCATTTATCGACGTTTCCCATCTGTGTGAAGATCTACTAGAACTGCGTTATATGAGGCCTTCCATTGCTCGGCTTGTGATGGACGCGTAATTCATGTCACGAGCCAGCAGCGTGTGATGGCACGCTTTTCGCTTCTTGCTTTATTGGTAAAACATGCTAACATTGGGGGAGACCGGCTCTTTACTGGCTGTATATAGTTTGTTTACTCGTCCTAGAATATCAATCCCCGCGGCGGTCTTGGTTGACATGGAACTTTGGAAAGAGCCTGGGACGGGTTGAATTTGCCTCACCTGCTGCGGCCGAGCCCGGACAACTGCGACGTTGGAAGGCGGTATGACGAAGCTAAACATAGCCCCTCAGGAAGCTTCTCGAGCACTTCTATTATACCACGTGGGCAAGCAGATCGACGTACATAAACCAGAACGAGCCCTCCCACCGCCCTCCACGCCTGGTTCGTTTCCCAACCACCACTCGCCCTCACCTTTACCTCTTCACTGAGCCTTCCTGTCTCCGTTTCACGACTTCATTTTACGACATACGCAATGAGATTCTCTCTCGCGTGAGTGTTCAGAGTACATTCTTCGTCGTCGGGGACACTGTCTCACATGCATCTCAGTACCCTCGCTGCTCTTGCGCCTTTTGTGAATGCGCTGACCTTCACGGTACCCAACAATATCACCAGCGGCGGAACAGTCACCATTACATGGACCCAGGCGTCGGGTGATCCCGATGTGTGGTCCTTGTTCTTGGTCAATCAAGTCTTTCACAATACCTATGGTATTGCGAACAACGTCAAAAACTCTGACGGGACCCTGACCCTTAATCTTCCTGCTGTCCCTGTTGAGTGAGTATCCTACTGCCTTTTACTCCAGTCGTGGAAACTCAGCGCAATTATGTTAGGGGAGGATACACCCTCGAGGCAACAAACATCACGTACGTGCCCCAAAGTGAAACGTGACTCTCACGAAGCTAAAATATTCTCTCATGCAGTGACGTGAACCAAGTATTTACAACGTCCAACTCCTTCTCCATCGCCGCCCCCGTCAGCACCTCTGCATCATCTACGATCGCATCGACAGCTTCAAGCTCTGGTTCGGTTGCGCCCACGTCTGGCTCAACGGCCCCTCCCTTATCCTCAGCGTATGTATTTATACTTCCTCTCTCTATCAAATCTGACGTGTCCAATAGGTCTGTAAGCGACTCCCTTACCGCTCCTGCGCCTTCGAGCCCTTCTTCAGCTGGATCCTTGAGCTCGACCTCCAGTTCTCCAAGTGCGAGTCCAAGTACTTTCAATGGTAACACCAACGGCGCCATAACAAGCAACCCTGCGTCATGGCTCGCGCTGATCGCTGCAGCTTTGGCTGGCAGCTTGATCACACTCTGAGTATCGGACTTCACCGGTTCGCCTCGAGCGGCTGGTCGCATTTCTTGTTGTTCCATTTGCATGCAGATTACTGTGATATTATACTCGAGGACGTCTTGTTATGGGCAGCTTCTTGTTGTGCCAATTTTACCCCGGACTTTTTCATTGGACTTTACTTCTGTCACTTCTGTAGTCATCGCACTGAGCTCTTGTGACCTATCAGCGAAAACCCCATTTGGTATTCTCAGATAGGACATGTACAAAGGACGTTCACATGGTCTCGGTTATATTTCAGTCTTTACATACAACATACATAAAAGCATACATTCATGGATTCTTCTAGTATTCTCGCACCCCCGCTGTCATATGTACATGAATAACACAGCGGTCTTCCACTTCGCACTGTCAGCACCCTGAGTCTGCCTCATCATCATATAATGCTCATGACTTCTCTCCTATTTCTAGGTTTTATGACGCAGTCCGCATGTGCTGCCTTCTGAGTCTCAGGGTCTTCAGTTATATTACCTATTGTAGTAGGCTGGTCTTTGCGCCGCCACATCTTCCATGCCTCGAGGCAATCCTGCGGGCAGCCAGCGATGGTCAGCCTGTTGTGTCAATTGACATTTGCATGCAATTACCTTGGTAGTTCCAAAAATCAAGAAGGTGGCAAGAGGCACTATTCCAAAGTTATGTCAACGGGTCTGGAAACTTGGCAAAGATGTGACTGAAATGTGGGAACGCACTCAGGGCTTCATATGCAATGGGTATGATATGCGTCACTGCACTGCCGACAAAAAAGTCTAGAGCCAAAAGACTGACAAAGTAGATGAGAACCATCCCGCACAGTGTCAGAAAGATGGAAATTAAGGCCAGCAGGTAAGAGTTCGCTCACCAGATGTAGAACAGCTGCAGACTCGTGAAACTAATGAGGCGAATCACAAGCGCAGTGCTGAAGCCATTCTCTTCTGAACGACCATACCCAATATTGCGCCAGATTTGTCGGTACCGGATATGCGTGAAGATCTCGAGACCGATGGTGAACACGACTGTAACGGCATTGAATATGTCTATGCCACGACAACTGTGCACGATCATATTAGTGAGTGGCGTCCGAAAGGTATGATAAATGAACGGGACGTACAAGGCTACGTAAGAGATGGTGCAATACAGCTGATTTTTCTGGTGTTCGACAATTGAGGGGTTGTGATATCCGAGCTAATGGAGAAGTAGATTAGAAATGGATGTTATGTGTGCGTGTGTGAAGTACGTACAATCCCAGCCCAGACAGCGAAGAACAAGAATACAACGTATGGAAGAGCAAGAAGCTGATAAAGGAATGTCAATCAGGATGGAGTACTCTAATAGGTATGAGCCTGAACTAATCTTGCACTCACAATGACAGTCCGAACAGACTGACGAATGCGAATATCGAGCAGACGGGTCACAATGAGGAGCTCTATGATCAGAGAAAACGATGCGGTTATGAACATCGCGTTGGCGCCGTGATTGAAGATCGCTTGTGCGAGACATAACCCGAAGGGCGGAGTGGGGTTCAAGATCTGTCCCCCATAATAACTTGCAGCCCAATGTGTCAAGACTCATACAGCGGCGTTAGTCACGAGAGAGACTCACAGAAGGGCTGGGGGTATGGAAACGAAGATCGTTATGGCGAGCAAGTTGAGTAAAGTCAGGTTTCGGCCGCGGACGTTCGACGAAAACAGCAGAGTGCCTAAGAGCAGCACGAGGGAGACCTGGCCAATCGTCACCAGAATAAAGCTGACATCGATCAGAGCAATCGGGTTGGGGCCCAAGAGAGGGTACAATGCTTTTGCTTCAACAAAAAGGTCGTTGGTGCGAGCCACGAGCTGTGCGACCGCTGGAACGTGCGCCATGTGAGAGACCAGCTCTCGGATATGTGCAGTATGTAGAATGCTGCCAGAGCTGGAATTGTCCTACTGGACCTGCAGTCGCAGAGCACAAGTCAAGGGGCCGGCCTCGAACTGGTGGTGGGAGGAGAAGCAAAAGCACTGGGGATAGTGCAGGATACTCCGGGGGCACACAACTGGCACACAGGTGTCATTCACGGCTGCGTACGACGCTCCGGTATCATTGATTTGTCGCTGTGATGAGACCTTGGCAGGCGTGCGTCTGTCAGTTCTGGCTCATGTTGCCACATCCTTGACTGGTTATGACACCTTGGGAGGGCAACACCGGAACATAGAAGTAGAGATTATATCCAGGCTTATGGTCACCTGTTTTGTAGATTCCTCAGCCAGTATTTATAGGTATCCAGATCGTGACGAACCTGGCGACGACGACTTCGGCTCTTTGAGACCCGCTGCAGCCAGAATGGGGAGGTAAGATGATCATTGTATGATCCAATCGCACATACCGCAGTATGTCTACTTCGACGACAGAGCAATCGTTTCGGCTCGTTAGCAGCAATCAGCGAATGGCAGAAACAACAACTCCCATCATGTGCGCACTGCATGGTAGGTGAAAGAAAGCAACTAGTCATCACAGCACATCAACTACCATATTCAAATCGTGGGAACGGCTTCCTTTTGCAGATTCTGGCGGAACAGCCGACCAGAGGGCTCGTCGTCGAGGACCTTGTTGTCTTCAGAGCTTGGCAAACTCGACATCTCATCCTCCTCCGGCGGGGTTCATCGACGAGCATCCTTTGCTGGCCAACACCTCCGAAGAGCCGAATCTTTGTGTTAGAGGGTCCTGGGCTGGTTCTGCAACATATTGATATTAGGACCGTAAGGATCTCAGCCAGGTACGAGGTCGTCCAGGTAGCTCAATATTACCGACTATATTCAGAAGAATTCAAGTCATAGGTCATATGCTTAATCTGTATACTCACATCGTTTCACTCACCGTCGTCACTCTCTACGAACATAATGCCTAAAACGAACCGCACCGCTAGCAACAGCTCTTCGCTCTTGTCCCCTACTTCGCCACCGTCATGGGCACCTCCTCGCGCACCCCTCTCGCCTCATCGACTTGCAAAGCTTGCCAATGTTCTCGGAGTACCTACTCCCATACCTGCGACGCACCCTCATGCATTCTCAATGTCTTCACCGACGGTCACACCCAGCCCATCGCCGTCACCTCTTCCTTACGAGATGATCAAGCGGTCGCCCACCCCTTCCACGATCTCTTCCCCAGTAATGACGACGTCTTCTACGTCTAGATATATGCTTCACGTCATTCCGCCGATGTCCTTGCCTCATGATACGGACGAAAATGACCTCACGCTTCCGCCACCGAATGCATCAGGCTATCATTCCCAGTTCCACCGCGGTGTCCTGATTCCCGTTTACTCGACATTTCAGTCACAACTCAGTGCCATTGCCAAGGAATATGCTCTTCCCAGTACCACGGGTCTAGAATTATTCCTTGTCACATCCCTCAACACCGATGAATCGAAGGAGCCGGGAGCAAGGCTATCCGAGCTTATTTGGAAGCATATATGGGCGCGGGTTCTAAAGGTGGAGAAGGACGAACTGCACACCCCAGGTCCGAGGCCTCTAGGACTCGGAATCAACTACAGCTTGGCCAGTCGATCAACACCTTCCCTCCTGCAAGACGTTGCATCGTCGAGTACGGTATCGCTTCGCTCGATAATGCCACCAGAAACGGCCGAGTCTCGACAACCCTCAATAACAACTATAACGCCTTCACCGTCAACGCCGTCCCAGTCGATCTATACGTCTCAAAGTGAATTGGACACAGTCGAATCTGCATCATCTATTGAGCCCCCCATGGCTGACATATTACCCCTCCCAGGCTTGGGGTCTAGTTCATTGCTACCTGTACTGGCCAAAGTAGAGTTCGAGATTGACCGACGGAAGGCGAACTGGTATGATCCGTGGATCAAGAGTCGACGGGTTAATTACGCGAAGCGGGCGGAGAGCAGGCAGGGCAGGAATGGGAGTCGATCGGAGCTGGACGAGGACACTGAGGGGCCGAAGAAGGCACCAATAGACCTCGCCTTAGTCGGAAAGCTGAATGGGATTATGCCTAATCCTGAACTTTTCTTGACTACGGAGACGTCTGCCGAACCTGAGGAAGTATTGATGGACGATGAAGGCGGGTATCAGCAGTTGGACGAGGACGATGAGCTGGAGGGCGATGACGAAGAACTGACTGCGCGTCTTAACTCTGGAGAAGACCCGCTCGAAGACGTCTTTGGCAATGACGCAGACAACTGGACTACCATGCAGAACGGCAAGAAGCAACGGAATGTCGACCCGAACGTCGTTGACTTGGCCTTGGACGCGTCTGCCCTAGATAACTTGCCAGATGATTTGGAAGCTGACGATGACTCTTTTGTCCCCGACGAGGATGCTGCTGCCGAGGTGTCAGATCTCCTGGAGAAGATGTCCAAACCTGAGCTATCTGTGGCCATACCTGTACCGGCCGAGCCGGTGAAGAGGCAATCTTCGCCTCTTACAGCCGGAACGACCAAGAGACATGTCCCCCCACCAATCACTATCGTGCTCGGTTCTAATAGCGAACTAGGCGTTCCCGAGCAGCCCACTCCTATCACGGGGGGTACCGACGGTGCGCGATTGGCGTATTTAGCAACTCCGAGTTCTGGAAGTAGCGCGGAAGGGCGGGCTGAGGAGCATGACGACTATATAAATGAGGATGTGTCGAGAAAAATGAGGAGTCCGGAGGATGATAAGAGGGTGGGCGTATTCTTTGATGAGCTGGACTTAGGATTAGATCCGTCGCTTACGGCCGAAGGAGAGGTTAGTAGTTTTCGTTCGCCGATCTGCCTGCAACCTATTGACTATTAGCAGTTCGATGAGTCGGACCCATATGACCGCCGCAAGAGCCAGTACATCATGGCGGCGCAGCTGGACGCGCTTGAGAAGGTACGCCGTACGAGAAAGATGTATGCGGTGTTTCGATACTGACTACTGTCAAACTTTCACCAAGAATCTTGCGCAGCTCTCGCCCAGACGACTTCAATCTGTTGACCTGAAACCAGAAGATCTGCCGCCCAGTCGCCATGGTTCACCTGCGGCACGACAGTCTCCTTCCATTACGAGTGTCCTAACACCTCGGAACGATGGTGACTTTGGTACTCCCACCAAGTAAGTCACCCCCAAGTCGGCCCTACCCCTTCTAATAAATGCTCAGGAGTCCTGTCGCCTCCTCATGGCCTGCTGTGCCTTATTCTACCATCAACGGCAACGAGAACACCGACGACAGCGAGAGTAGACCACCTTCACCACCGACATTTGCCTTTAACGGTATCTCTACTGAGCCGCCCAAATCCTTTGTCAGACAGAAGGTCGATCCCAATCTGATATCGAGTGAGACTCTTGCGAGGCAGAGAGCATTGCAAGAAGACAACGGGCTATATCCACCTCTCGTGGCTCCTGCTATATTGAATCCTACTCGACATGAGTACTCCCCTGTTATACCCCTATCCCCCGATCCTTTCGGACGGTTCCCTTCAGAAGCAGAAGCTACTCATCTGGAAAGGGAATCTCGTGTTTACTATGAAGACGAGCTGGTCGCTGCCACAGCGCCTGACGGAAGCACTGCGTTGGGAGTACCGGTTGTCATCACAACAGAGACGCGACCACCGTCACAAGCACCTTCAAGTAGATTTTCGCTGGATTCAGTAACGTCAGAAGAAGTGTCCAAGAACGGCCTTAGTGCTGCCGCTCCCGTCACAAATGCAGTACCAGGAGGGTCCAAGCCATCCG
Source organism: Trametopsis cervina (assembly GCA_022385755.1). Taxonomy (NCBI): domain Eukaryota; kingdom Fungi; phylum Basidiomycota; class Agaricomycetes; order Polyporales; family Irpicaceae; genus Trametopsis; species Trametopsis cervina. Next base: position 979,803 of record MU278348.1, read on the forward strand.
GAGCCCTTTCGGGAGTGAAGAGTATTCGTCGATTATGGCGTCGAAGCGAGAGTAAGAGGGCCTCTGTTTCCTCCGTTGCTCAGCCCCCCTCTGGCAGGATCTCGCCGAACGCTGTTCCACCACAGAACGGTCAGCCCGGCCGGTCTAGGTCGAAGTCTATCTCAAAGGCCCCTCCTATACCGTCACCTACAGTGGTCGAACACTCTGCGAACGGCCTCGCTGTGCCCAACATGCCTGCACGTGAACCATCAAGGGAATCGATGCGACAACCCATACGGGAACCCCCGGTGCAGTCGTTGCGGTTCGACCAAGAATCTCCCTATCCAATACATCCGAGTCGAGCAAGCACCCTCCGATCCCCTTCACCACCTCCTCAGTCAAGACCTCCGTCACAACAGGCTAATCGACCTCCTTCTGTTACGCAGCAAGCTCCGACAGACAAGAGCAGCGTCCGCAAGTCGATTCTCAAGTCCTGGAAGTCGGCAAGCGGCCTCTCTACTGGCAACAAGGGCTCTACATCGTCCACGCCTAGATCGAGCACAGAGCAGCTACCAGAGACTGCGAAAAAGCGACGGCCGAGTGTCATTGATTTCGCTACAGGCGCATTGCGTGGATCAGGGAATAGCACTCTCGGGGAGTTGCCGCCAAGTCCTGCAATTCCTGAGCAGTTCTTCAATCAAATGCGCTCCTCGAGCCGCCAGTCGCAACTGTCGCACACCAACGGCAAGCCGAGCATATCCTCATCTGCTTCAGCTTCATCTCCACCGCGCGTACGTTCCCCATTGACTGCGGCAAGCTCGCCACCGCGCCAGGCCCTAACAGCGCACCCACGGGCTTCTATGGAATCGTACGAGAGCCGGCCGAGTTTTGATGTGTCGCAGTTCGAGATGGTTTCCCCTCCTCATGGCTCTCTATCCTATCCCTATCACAGTCTTGACCAGTCGACAATCTCTTCCCATGAATAGACGGACGGTGGCGGACTTGCTCCCGCAGGATCTCTATCTACATATACATTCATCATACTTATATCGTTCTAGCCTATACATTGTGCGCACATTCTGTCGTTTTTTTTTGTTTTGCAACATGCTCATCTTGCTGGTCCAAGCTTGTTCATCTTCGTTGTTGGATTATGCTGTATTTAACAATCACTGGGCATTTGTCTAATTCATCGTGCTACACAAACTAATTTGCACGGCTTCGCATCTGACACTATACCTCATGATGGGTCTGTACATCGTTGTCTTATCCGAATCCTTAGATGCTATACAATTTTTGAGGCTAAGCAATGCACATTTCGGTGTAAACCTATCACGTGTACACATAGGAGCCTTACCTTACCTACGATGATCGACGACGGACATTCAGAAGGTGTGTTCCGTGGAATCGTGACCTATCGCAGACGTGCTCGATGAACCCGCAGACACCGTGTTCAGGATTTTGTCAATGTAGTTCGCTCCACTCCTGCAAAACGCGTAAGACACGAGCTTCGATACGAAACGAAACGATGACGTGCCATTTCTGATGAGTCAAGACGTCGCAAGCGAGCTCCTTCTCCTTCTTCTGAACCAGCTCCACGTATGCGAGCATACCTTCTGTCTTGAACCTAGAAGACAGCTCGAGTGTAGCCGCGGCGTTCAGGTGGAGACCAGCGAGAGAGATCAGTTGCAGTACAAATCTACCCATAGATCATCAGCTTAACACGCAAAACTACCCACGAGAACGTACCCTTCCTTGCCAAGCTCCCAGATGAAGTTCTTGAGGTCGTCGTTTGTAAACCCTTGTGCAAGCCAGTTGAAACTAGGGCTCAAGTTATACACAAACATCCTATTAGGGTGCTTCTCCCGAATCTTCCTCGCGAAGGATCTCGCCTGGTTTAAGTCTGGGAGCTTTGTTTCGAGCCATGTCAAGTCAGAATATGGCGCAAAAGCGAGAGAACGTTTGACGGCAGCATCTATCCCGCCGGTATAGTGGTAGTAGCCTTCGCGGGTCTTCGGCGCTGATAACTTCGCATTAGAATTTTGATCATTAGGAATACATCCTGAGACATACAGTCCCAGTCCCAGCGTATCCTTTCCGAAAGGATATCCTCCGCAATGTCTCTGGCTTCCGCATTCGATTTGCCGCTGACTGCTTCCAGATAATGCTCAAGAGCGGATGCTTTCGCTCCGGGCGCAAGTGTAGACGAGTTGGAGATCGCTGCTTCGACAGCTAGATATCCATCTCATTAGAAAGGCCAAGAACGTATACGAGTTTGAATGTACCTTCATTGAAGGTGCATAAAGGATGCTCTTCAAGCCACTCTTTCTCAATCTTATTCACCTCTGCTCCAGTTGCTCCACGAGCCTCGGCTGCTTGTATTACTTCAGCCAGCCCCTTCCCTGGCACAGTCGTACCACTGATATATCGTCAGTCAATGCAGCATAGGAGCGCTCTGTAAAGCGGCGGGGGGAGGAGGTACGCACCGGATGAATTCATGATCAAGCACGTCGACGGTTGACGATACTAACTTTGCGGACTCCGCGTCCGTACGTGCTATCAGCAGCATGGTGTTGCGCAGTAGATCAAGTTGGAAGCGAGAGGCAATTAATCTTGTGGTATGTGTGGAGGCCGGTACAAGAACTTTGCCAGCAAGATGCCCGCATTTCTTGCCACCTACAAGTTGGTCTTCTAGGTGAACTGCAGCAGCGCCCTACACGCCTCGCGCAATCAAGTTTCAATCTTCAGCACGACGCACAAAGTTGACGAACCGATTCTGCGAATAGCTTCATGAGCTTCATGACCGTTGAAGGTCCACCGTGCCTGGGGGTTACTGTCGTACACAAGTCTGACTCCTCTCATGTAAGTTTCAAACACTTACCCCATATCGGCATCCGCAATGATTGGCCTCAAATAGTCTATGTATGGCTGGGACGCACGCTGTTCTGGCGAAGATGATATGCGTGCGTCATAGTGCTTTTTGTCATGTAGCTGCTGGGCTCTGAATATACGTTGCACTTGATTTGGGACAGTCGTGTAGGGATAGTCGCTGCAAAATACCTTTATAGCAGTGCCTACCACGACTGAATAATAAGCGACGTACCCAATGTCCGGCCCAACCTCATTGCTCGCGGTAGTCAACAAACTCGAAGCAGCCCATCCACTGATGTACACCACTTCCTGATGCGGCGCCATCTGTGTCATCTGTACAGGGTCAATAGCGCCCATGGTGTGTACTGGCTGGCCCAGAGCATTCTTCTCCTGGAACAAACGCCATAATTTGTCGGCAAGTAGAGTAGACGGTAGAGGCAGCACGGGAAGGGATCCTTGCTTCGATGCGACGTCCTCTGCGGTGTAGGGTCTGGAAAGATATTCAAAGCGAGATTGATCAAAGAACTCTTGCGTTTCCTTCACCCTTGCTTGAAACTGGGCGTCCTCGCCCGAGACGGACGGCGGGGCTAGAGGCAGAGAAGGAAGGGTTGCAAGAGCTCTGGTAGCAGGTAGAAACGAGGAAGGAGCTCGTGCTTTGGCTGCCGCCCTCAACATAGCTGTGAGAGGTAGTGGAGCTGATGCCGACGTTGTCAAGTTGTGTTTAGGCTGGAGGCCGGTACTGTATATGTATGACAGGTGAGCCAGCGCCCGCGGAGAATCCGATCAGTCCGAAGCCCTCTGAGTCCGACACACAATCACGTGCACAGTATGCCCATAAATAGCAGGTATACAAATTGTGGCGCTGAGCGCCAGTACGTCGCGTTCATCGGACTTGCGAAGTATGCATCGCACTGACGGTCACTCACGGATGGCTTCCTCGTACACCGATCTTCTGGACAAGATAATAAATCCCAACCCAGATAACGCAGATGAGATTCTAGCAGAACTGGGTCTGAGTGGCATCCAGTCTCCAGAGGAAGTCCACCGAGAGATAGAGCAAAATCTATTGCTGCCGCCCACTAAGTTTCCTGACCACTGGCTACCTCATTACCAGAAGTGAGATGCATCTTGATCTGGGAAGATGTTTGTTTACGGTATGACAGATACTGGGACCAGGAGCTGTCGATTCCATCTCTTCTTACTCTTGAACCCTCGCCGCCACCAACAAGCTTGGCCTTTGTGCGTACTGGGCTGAATGGACGCGTGACTGGATACACAGAGGTACGAATATGTACGCCGATTTATTCAAAGAATAACACAGCTACTAGGTGTCCAACCCTCGCGCGAGCACTGGTCTAACGTCGACATCGTTGGATCGCGCACCCGCGCCGAGCAGTAACTTCGTCAGAGGAAAATCGGGCTATGTGCCGTTTTGGCCGGGTGGCCTCGATGAAGCTGCAAAGGATGCTTTGATACTAACCGATTTAGATGAATCCTCCAAAGGCCTGAAAAGCATACCACCAGGCTTTACTCGTGGCCTGCGTCTTCCGGGTGACCCAGACGAAGCTGAGGAGGAGCTGCTGAATGATATACACACAGAGCAGAAGTTACTGGAAGAGGTAAAACAAACGACAAAAGATAAATTTATGGTCTCTCACCAATTGTATGCAGGACGATGTCAACCCTACTGATGCAGCCGACGCGTTGATTCGAGAACAAATCGGTAGCTCCGAAATAGACGACCTTCTTCCTGCCTCGGTTAGCGTCGGACTATGTGAGACATATACAAAAGCGCTGATATTTACTTAGAGGTCCAACTTAAATTCTGGCACTACTGAAAAACGAGGTCGGCGCAATATTCCCACGCAAAAGCGAGACTGGGCGCATGTGGTCGATGTCAATAAACCGATGTCGAACTTTGGCGAACTCGTTCCGGATATGGCACACAAGGTTCCGCTTCAATACGGCATCAACACCTTGTCACACACTAATCCAGATTTTGTAGTACCCTTTCGAGCTTGATACTTTCCAGAAAGAAGCTGTGTATCACCTTGAAATGGGAGACTCCGTATTCGTTGCAGCCCATACATCTGCAGGGAAGACAGTTGTGGCTGAATATGCCATAGCTCTCGCGGCGAAGCATATGACGAGGTGCGTACGGCCCTTCTGCTGTGTCGATAGTATATTAAATTCGAGTCATCAAGAGCGATATATACTTCTCCAATCAAAGCTCTTTCGAACCAGAAGTACCGTGACTTCAAGCAGACGTTTTCAGCATCGTCTGTGGGTATCCTGACAGGCGACGTTCAGATTAATCCAGAAGCGAATTGTCTCATCATGACCACGGAAATTCTCCGAAGTATGCTATACAAGGGCGCGGACCTGATCCGAGACGTTGAGTTTGTGATCTTTGACGAAGTTCACTACGTGAATGATGCAGAGGTGAGATCCCTCAAATACGAAAACTACTCAGCAAAGTCTAATACCTCGCATAGCGTGGTGTTGTGTGGGAGGAAGTTATCATCATGCTCCCTGAACACGTTAACATCATTCTCCTATCAGCCACAGTACCAAATACCAAGGAATTTGCTGATTGGGTTGGGTCAGTTTTTTTCTCTTATTTTCCTCTGCCACACTGAATTGTTCAAAGGCGGACAAAGAAGAAGGACATATACGTTATCTCCACCGCGAAGCGTCCTGTCCCACTTGAACATTTCCTCTACGCTGGGAGGGCGCTCCACAAGATTGTCGATGCCGGGCGGAACTTTATCTCAGCTGGGTGCGTGCATAGCCAACGCCCCATTTTCGTGTCTATTCAATCGCCGATTGTAGATACAAAGAAGCCGGGGAAGCGCTGCGTCGGAAGCAGGATAAGGAACGGGAGGCTAATGGTCTTCCTCCGGTGCAACGTCTAGGTGCCCGTGCTGCAGCCCCACAAAGGGGCGGACGTGGCGGGCCTCCTGCCCGCGGCGGTCATCGCGGTGGCGCTCCCGCCGCTAGCAGAGGTGGCTCTTCACGAACCTTCCATCAACCAGACAAGAACCTGTATGTTCACCTCGTTGGAAACTTGCGCAAGAAGGATCTCCTTCCTGTAGTGGTCTTTACATTCTCCAAGAAGAGGTGCGAGGAGAATGCGGGTACGCTCACTAACGCCGACTTATGTACGGCCTCTGAGAAGAGTGAAATCCACGTCGTCATCGAGAAAGCTCTTTCGAGGCTCAAAGGTATATACATAGACGGCTCAAGGCATTCATATATGCTCATCTGTCTCTTCAGATGTGGACAGAAAACTACCCCAAATCCGTCGGATGAAAGACCTCCTTTCTCGTGGCATCGGTGTACACCACGGAGGTCTACTGCCTATTGTGAAAGAGGTCGTTGAGCTGCTGTTTGGGCGCGGTCTGGTCAAGGTTCTTTTTGCCACCGAGACATTTGCAATGGTATGACCGAAATTGCCACACCCCCCGCCTGCTGATGATTGTCCAGGGAGTCAATATGCCTACGAGATGTGTAGTATTCTCGCACATACGGAAGCACGACGGACACAGCTTCCGAGAAATCCTTCCTGGAGAGTACACGCAGATGGCTGGACGCGCTGGACGTAGAGGTCTGGATGCAACAGGGACCGTAATCATCGTCACCAGTGACGAGCTCCCAGAGGTCTGCCAAACTCCCGCACTTGCATCAGTAATAATCATGTTCATAAACTACAGGAAGGAGCCTTGAGGAATATGATCACCGGCTTACCGACGAAGCTGCAATCTCAGTTCCGACTCACATACAATATGATTCTGAATCTCCTTCGAGTCGAAGCACTTCGGGTGGAAGAGATGATTAAGCGCAGTTTCTCGGAGAACGCATCCCAACGACTGCTGCCTGACCAGCAAGAAAAGGTTGTGAAGGTAAGTATTGTAATGCTGATGAATCTCCGCCACTCACTGCCTGTGACTAGACTGAGAAGGCTTTGAGCTCCCTGAAGAAACTTGAGTGCGATGTATGCCTCCCGACTATAGAGCGTTACTACGATGACGTCGCCGATATCGTCGACCAGAACATGCGGCTTTTGAGTCTGGTGAATCATCATCGCGGGAAAGGTCATAAGCAGCTGCTTCAAGGCGGTAGGGTGGTTGTGCTCCGTGACGGTGTGAGTGCGCACCTGTTACCAAGGATGTTTGGATCTGCTAATACTACGCTACAGTATTTCAAGGGAAACATTGGTATTATACTGAAAGATGCCCCTGCGTTGACCTCCGCCTCGAGAGTGCAAGACAAACAATCAGCGTATCTCGTCTTGGGAGTTATCGACACTGATACAAAGTCGAACAAAAAGTCCAATGATAGTGGTAATAAACATACCTACGACTTATCACCTGTAGCCTACGATTAACTATCATCTCTGCAGATTTCGATCCTGATACTCTCATTCCCACATGGCCGATAAAACCACAATCTCTCACGGCGGATAACCCTACATACATTTTGAAACCCGTCCGACTCCACAGCATAGCCATGGTGACGGATTGTATCTTGAAGGTTCGTTTCAGAACTATCCACACGTTGATTACATAGACTCACTAGTTGAAAAGATTGACATAGACAAGATCATTGCCACTAGGATAACAGCTATGACCAACACTGTGGATGCTCTCCTCGGTATCCTCCGTGAATGGGAGACTGGTGGTGAAATACCGGAAGTGGATTGGAGCGGTCGTATACGCTCCATAGATTTCCAGGAGACGCTTCGAGCCCGAGATGAGACGGTGACTCGTTTGCCCAGCTACGAATGCCACGAGTGCCCCGAGTTCGAAAACCACGTACGCGTCGACTTGCTCTCAAGATATTTGACTAGGATTGACCAAAAGTTAGTATACGCTGCTGCATAGTGAAAAGGTATTGCGAACCGAAATCGCGAAGCTCACGGTCGCCATCTCCGAGCAGAATCTGGAGCTCATACCTGATTACGAGCAGCGAGTGGATGTTCTCAGGGACCTCAGGTTCATTGATGCAAACTCGACCGTCTTACTCAAAGGGCGTGTTGCCTGCGAAGTACGGCTCCATGAAGACCTTCATTGTTTCGTGTGCTGAAATGTTGCTGCCAGATCAACTCAGCTAATGAGCTCGTCCTGACGGAGCTGATTCTCGAGAACACCCTTGCCGCCTATGACCCGGAAGAGGTTGTCGCCTTACTGTCTTGCTTCATCTTCCAGGAGAAGACAGACGTAGAGCCTGAGATACCTCCTAAACTAGCGGAAGGTCGGGATGCTATCGTAGCCATCGCTGAACGAGTAGAGCGCATACAAGAGGCACATAAACTTCCCACTCAGCAGTTTCGGGCACTCAAGTTCGGCTTGATGGAGGTGGTATACGAATGGGCTAAAGGAATGGTGCGCCATAGTAACTGTCCTATGCATACGAGCACAAATCTGATGCCCTGCTATAGCCGTTCGAGCAGATTACAGACCTCACTGATGTGCCGGAGGGCACAATTGTCAGATGCATTACCCGCCTAGATGAGACTTGTCGGGAAGTCCGAGATGCAGCGAGAGTGATAGGTGATGCAGAGCTATTCAAGAAAATGGAAGAAGCCCAGATGAAGATCAAACGAGACAGTAAGTTCGTTGCCAAAGTCACCCAGCAATCACTAACAGTCTACAGTTGTATTCGCGGCAAGTTTGTATTTCTGATGATACTCACGTGGGTAGCATACCACTGTTCGAACATGTAGCAATAACACACCAACGAATGAATATCTCCGAACCCATCAATATGATTTACCATAGCAAAGCACAGAACACGAGATACAACCAGAATTAAGGTAAGCACAGTGGTACCTAACGTGAAGAATTTTGTGAACCCCAGGTAAATAAACAACTGTTTACTTGCGCTTCTTGACAGCAGAGTCAGCCTTCTCGCCTCCTGCTGGCGCTGAAGGCGCAGCCTCAGTCTTAGCCTTGGCAGCAGAGTCATCCGCAGAGGGCGCGTCGGTCTTCTTCACGGACTACGAGTAAAATAGTGAGCACCACATATTACTCTTGTCTGATAGAGTGGATTACCTTCGTGACTAGCTTCTGTTGACCGCCAATGAGGCCCAGGAGCGTACCAACGATGCCGAAGAAAGTCGTCAAGACAAGTACGAGGGCAGCGCCGGTCTCAGGCTGAGTCTTGAACGCGAAAATAGGGTCAACCTTGGCAGTCTCAATGAAGTCGAAGGCCTTGGCACGAATGAAAGCGACAGGATCAGCCTTCCAAGAGACTTCAGCCTTCTCATCATCATCTTCCACAACAGCGGCCTTCTTAGCCTCTGCTTCAATAGCCTTCTTGATCTCATAGGTGTCCTTGGCGAGGGCCTGTGCATCCTCAAGAGAGTGACCAACGTAGATGTTGTCAAAGAGGATGTCCTCAGTCATGGTCCAGAGTTCAATACCAACACCACCCTACAATATCATGAGCTTTCACCTATCAAAACATTGCAATCACACGTACGATGGGCTTGAGGCTCTTGACCGGAGTAAGGTCCTCAAAGTAGTCGGGGTTGGCGATCTTGCGAGGAGCCCAGACACCCTTGTACTCGGGGTTATCAATCATGGGGGCGTACCACTTGCCCTTGTAGGCAGGGTTAGCCTTGAAGGGGCTATGTAAGGAATAAGCATCACAATACAGTGCTGATATTGACTGTGCAACAAACGTACCGTTTCCATTCACCACAGCCAGGTGCTTCCTCACACTTGGGGTTGCGGACGGTAGGCGCAATCCAGTCACCATCTTCCTCATCATCCCATTCTTCAGGCTTTTCAGCATCTAAAAGTTAGGTATCAGAAATGAATCTACAACATCACGAGTGCATCCACATACCCGGGTCAGGGATGGTCTCCGGCTCGTTGTCAAGCCAGCCCTCGGGCTTCTCAGCCTCTTCATCAGGGATCTCGTACGGGGCGTCCTCATCCCAGTCTTCGGGCTGTGATACGTGAGAATGAATCGCTTCTCATCTAAGTAGACAGACCAACCTTGGTGGCTTCGGGGTCGGGAATTCTCTGGATGTCAACCCAGTCTTCAGGCTTCTTGTCCTCCGGGTCATCAATCTCCTTGGGAGGGTTGACGGAGGGAGTGAAGTCCTCAAGCAGATTGCCCCTGTTGTGGCTCTCGCCATTGAAGAACACATCGTAGGTGTTGTTAGGGCTGGAGGAAAGATCAGGACACTTGCGAGAGTCAGACAGGCTAGTAGTACTAACAAGACAGCGAGCGTGAAAAGGTTGGTATCCTTCTCGAAAGCAGGCTTGGGCGGGAGAGACAGATGCTTCTCCTCAAATTCGCCGGTGACAGGACTCTTGTGACGGAAGATGAAGTGAATCTATGAAGTACAATGTCAGCATAGCCATGTACAGCGTCATGACACAATACCGACCTTCGTTCCAGGGCAAGTCAAGTCAGGACCGAACATGATTGTCCATGGGGTCTTATCAGAGAATTCCTTGCCTGCTGTCTGGAAGCCATCTTCAAGCAACTTGAGATAACCACCACCGCAGTTACCGCCCTTCTGGTACTTCACTTCGTACTGAACGACCAGGGGCTTCTCACTGAAGTCGACGGCATGCTCGAACGGGGCGGAAATGGCGTGATGAGCAGCCTTGCTCTTCGCGACGAGACCCTTGTCGCCCTCCACGAGAGGGGTCGTGGGCTCCTCAACTTCCCACTTGCCGACATAGCTGAACGTCTCACCACCGACAGGAGTCTTCTTGGTGGCTTCAGACGGCGTCCACCTTTCAGACCAGTCGTCGGTGAACTGCTCAAGGAAAGGAGCCTTGATTCCAGTTGCCTTGAGGAAAGGTCTCATTAGCCCCATTGATTTCCCAATCACTAAACCACTTCCACCGACCTTAAAGACAGGTTTGACTTCCTCCGCGTTCGACGCGCTGGCGGCGGCGACAGCAAGAAGGGCAGAAAGCGCTACTCTTCGCATTGTGTACGAAGGACCGTGACGGGGTTAAACAGAGTGGGTTGGAGAAGGAGAGTGAGAGTGAGAGAAGATGGTGAATGTGAGGAAAGAGAGTTGAGCGCGGGTGTGAGCTGCAGCTAAATGGGCGTCCGGTTTCGCGACTGCCACGTAGACAAGCTTTCCACGTCATTCCACGTTTCCCACGCGTTTACCAACACTTGCTGGCAGCCACGCAGGCATTTGGCCTGTGACACTTGCTCTATCACACAAAACACCCACCGGCACTGGTCCTCGGACAAGGCGGTTCACATGCACGGAAATTGAATCTATTACAGCACAACAGCAGTTGTTACAATAGGAAGGAACGGAGCACAACTGCTCCACTTTGGGTAACTATAAACAGCCTAACATAACCAGTGATTTACTCAACCTAACAGATCAGCATGGCCTGAAGCAGAGAGTGCGAGCTGTGTGGCAAGCGGTCGTTCAACAAGCAGTGTGTGCGAAACAGTGTGGGAGACTTACCACAAACTCATCATCGAGGTATTTCGACACTGCTATCTGATCACCAAGGCCCTTTCGTCTTCGCGTCTTGAGCACAAGGTCTCTCGCCAGAGCCTGGCCTGATGCAGGCTCCAGCGGGCGAAGCTTTATACTGGTGTCTGTAGGATCACCTGGTACGTAGGAGGGTCTATCAGCGCAGATCACCAAACGATCCAATTTAGCGAAATCCTACCGGGCACTATTGACCAATGATCGAATACCTGTAAACAGAACGCTTGACCTTGCGTCGCTGTCCTTAAATCAGTCTCAAATCCGTTCGCGTCAATGACCGGTATCAGCGCTTTGACAGTGTATAGTGGCGATCCCGCTTTCGGTATATCCTGTGTAACGTGTCCACGCCGTCTCGCAAGCACAGTGTACACAGCCGATATGCAGTCTGCTGGCGCTTGCACTTCGACAAAATACACAGGTTCCATTAGACGAGGGGTAGCCTGCATCGGAAAGCCGAGCTGAGTAATGTGTGAATCCTATTTTATTGAATCCACATACCATGAGGAAAGACGAGTAGCACACGCGACGCGCTGTGGGCACAATCTGTCCTCCCCCCCGGAAGATCGGCTCTTGCGCTAAACTTGCGTCCAAGATCCGGAATTTCACGTTTCGCATGGCTTCAAAAGAACATACGCTGATGTCAGAGTAAGATTCCAGCGACAAGCCAGATCACCCACGTTCATCACAGAGAGGTCCTTCGCGCGCGCCCCATTGGAAGCCTTGTTTTATGTGCTCCTTGACCGTCCCTAGGAGTTTTTTGTCGATCTGCATAATAGCCATTAGCGTCCAACAACTTGCAGGACCACCCGTGTGCTTACTTGAGAAGGTAGAGTGTCGTCCAAGAGGATATTTGGCCCGCTTTCATCAGGGCCGAATGCCCATATTGATCGTGACGCGAGAAGATCCCACTGGTACTTGTCCTCGAAAAACTTGCCTCGTTCCTTCGCGGTCATCCGCATCGTTACGCGGCCATTCTCAATATCTTCGGCGATGCCGCGCTCCAACGGTTCTGCAATCATGGTGATTTTGTTCCTGAGAAATTGTCAATGAATCTGCTCGCGTTGATGGGACGGGAACATGAACTCACTTCTTGTTCGGAGTATCAGCATAGCACTTCAGGGCACTGGTTTCCAGCACGGTCTCGCTGAACTTCGTGACAGGATCCGACACTTTGATTTCGATTTCGGAGAACAGCCTGCGCAGATCGTGCATAACACAATCAAGGTACAATTCTCCTGTCCCGATGAGCACGTGTTCACCGCTCTCTTCGACCTTTGTGGCGACCAGAGGATACGACTTGTTGATGCTTCGTAGGCCAGACAGCATCTTCGGTAGTTCCGACGGTGCTATGGGTTCGATAGCGATCTTCAGGACCGATTGTGTCATGTGCTTGATAGGTCGGAAGATGTACAGATCGTCTTCTGCTGCTGACGAGGCGATGGTGGCAGTCTTAGATATGGAGGCGTCTACTCCGCCAATGAGCACCAAGTTACCCGCAATGACTTCCTCTGCCGGTATAAAGTATCTGTGTTCCTATGAGCAAAAATAATAGAATGTACAACGAGACACTCATTACCGCGCTTCGTTGATCCAAATGTCCTCCACATAGGCTTTCACCATGTCTTCCTCGTCTTCCGGGGAGTACCCTTCTCCGAGAACCTTGATCTCCATACCTTTGCGGAGCGTGCCACTGAGCACACGACCGAATGCGCGGAACGACTGAGCATCCGTTGTATGGTACAACTTGGTGATGTTGATCATAAGCGGACCTTCAGGATCACAGTTCTGCATTGCGACAGCAGTTTCAGTAGATTGTGGCCCGGAATACGTGCGCTCAACCTGCACGTCAACTTCGTGTTATTATGAAAGCGTGTGATGCAGTTTAGAGTTACTCGCCTTCAATGCGGATCCTTCTAAGGGCGACGGGATGTGTTCGACAATCATGTCGACCAACCCCACGGATGGACCAAAGAATTGATCTAGAATGGCCTTCAGGAGTGGTCTAACGTCCATCTTGTACATTATCGGCTTCAGATTGATGCCGAGACCGTGGAGAGTAGCCTTCAGCGAATCTGTCTCTTCACTCAACACCTGGCTGTAGAGTTTGTACAACGGTTCGAGGATGAAGTGCACGAAAGTGCGATTCTGCTCGGGGTCAGCTTGCTTGCGTGTAAACTTGCGCGTTTCCTGGTTGAAATATATGTCGCCCCATAGTCTGTCAGCGAACGCCTTTACATCCAACGAACCTGGTGCATCTGTATCAATGTCCGCAACTACATGCGCGAAAGAACGTAACACACCATATGTGTCTGCATACATCTGTGCGAACGACCGCAGCGTGAAACACCAGTGCATGTCGGTGCTGGCAAACGCTACATTGCCGTTCTCGGGACTCAAACGCAACTCTGGGTCGGGGTTGATACCGCTATACAGAACTCAGCTCTTTCATCCAGCTGAGCAGAAGAGACTGTACCTGATGAATGTGTTCACTTCCTCGATTGTATGCTTAATCTTGTAGAAAGCGTCCGCAGGCTTGATTCGCAGCTCCAGGATCAGACGGTCTATTTTGTTGACAACTAACGTAATCTTGACGCCTTCCAGGAGAGCATGGCGGATGATGGCCTCAGTGTTGCACATGACCTACGAAATATCAGCGTTATATTCAACCACAAGCGACCAAACTCACCCCTTCAACAACGTCAACGACAAGAACTACGCCATCAACCAAGCGAATAGCTGACGCTACCTCGTCGACGAAGTTGACATGCCCTGGTGTGTCGATGAAGTGGACCAAGTGTGACTTCCCATAGCTATTCTGTAGGACGAGAGACATCGGTGACGACTTGATTGAGATGCCTCGCTCTCTTGATAGGACGTGAGTGTCAGTGTACCGAGTCTGCGTTCGGGGTCAACAATTTGCCTCCATGGCTATCGTACTCCGACGAACCTGATTGTCAGAGTCCCAAACCATTTTGTGTGTCTCGAAAACAAGCATGTCTATCAACCCCGTTTTGCCATGATGCAAATGTCCCACCACGGCGACGTTCCGCACGTGTTCAGGAAACCCGGTCATATTCAGAAGGAAGCTAGCCAGCGTTGTCAGTTTACCATGCAAGAATGCGTGGACACTAGCAGCTCACCCCTTGTCATAACGCGTCTCCGGCATATCCTTCTCCTCCACCGTCCATTTGCGCACTTTTATCGGCGCGATGATAGGCTCAGTGAGCGGCTGAGCGTCCTCTTCCTGCACCAACGTTTCGACGTCTTCTCCATATACTTCGGACGCCGAGGGGTAGTATTTCTTGTCTTCGTGAAGCACAACGGCATTATGCACAGGTTCTGTGTCGATAGATTCAGTGACTGTACTTTCCATGGCATAATCACAATGCCGCACCATCAACTTGCATCAATGCACCCGCGTTAGCATCCTCCATGGGCTCATCGTCAAACCCAGCCAGTGGCTGAGCAGATGATGCACCGGCCTGGGCAGCAAAATCATCCTGGGGAACGGCATCCTCGTCATCTGAGTCCAAGTCGGCACCGATATAGTTTCCAAACTCGTCGTAGTCTTCGAAAGAGGCCATCGTTTTTCGAGGTTATCGGTGCAATGTCCCAACGAGCCTGCCACACCGTCAAGTGTAATTTCAAGGGAGTGTTCTTTGATTTGTTCGTAGAAATAGGAAATCGTTCTTCCAAGCGCAACGGTCGTACAGCAGCGAAGCAGTACGTACGAGCGAGATGGAAATGTACTTGGTAGGTAGCGGGTGCAGGTTGTAAACTCACTCGCAGAGAAGGGTGAACGCGCCTTCTTGTTAGCGCCTTCACGCGCATGATGAAGCAATAAGGCGCCGGTCAGATCAGGTTATAGACTTCCACCATGGCTACATTATCGGACGACACTCTACGGAAGGTTCTTATTGCTATGCGTTTAGTGAATAACATACAACTAAACAGCGACACCATAGATTTTACTTCAGATTCAACAAACTGCTGTCCAATCGCAGCGTGCACTGGGCATCTCGAAGCAGCAGCTTGCGGGGAAGGAACGCGAACGACGGATTCTGCAGCTGACAATAGAAGAGATCAAACCGCTAGGGCAAGACGTCAACCTTTATAAAGGAGTAGGAAAGATGTATGTCATATCGCCGGTGCGATATAATCTCAGGTCTGAGTCGCGGCGTGCAGGTTCATGCAGGTTCCTCGACCGACCATGGACAAGGATCTACAGGCAGAGGAGAAGTCTCTGACGGACGACATAAATAACCTGACAAAGAAGGCACGTACAACCGGTGTGCATCTAGCATATAACCAAGCTGACGCATTCTCGGTAGTCAAAATATCTAGAGAAACAGTTTAACGACGCTCAGGCCCAGCTTCGTGACATCGTAAGTGCTTCACATTTATGTATGCGTTAGCATGGCTTGACGACAGCCGTCGGTTCAGTTCCATAACGCCCCAAATAGATCGTGAAGTTTCTACTGAGCCTTTGTGACTACGGTATCAACGTTGTATCGACGCCTAACAACATCGTGCTTCACTGTGGCCAGCACTCTCGGCTACTGCAGCTGCGCGCGAATCCCTTTGGGCGCGATACGAAGGAACTGGGGTGTTTGGTTCAACCCGCCTGCTGCATGTATATCGACGATATCTATATGGGGAAGTATGCGATCGAGTGCATCAGCGGGCCCTGTACGTGGGTGGCAATGTTGGACGTTAGCTTCCTGATATCCCACCTGGATCAGACCTCTGGCCTCAACTGCACTCTCACACATAGCTTTCCCAGTCCGGAGATCGTCGGACGATCGCTCAAAGTTGGTAAGTTTGAGGCGAAACATGAGGAGAACACAGTGAGCTCTTCCATTCCATGGCGCTTCATCTTCCAAATGCTGGCCGATATGTTACTGGGAGACACATACAAGGATAAGGACGAGCGGGAGGCCTACAGATATCAGGTCGAGCAAGGCGCATACCGTGAGTTTGAACCCCTCAGCAGACTCGAAGGAGACTATGCGGTCTGGTGTCGTACTTTTAACCCTACAACATCTCTCGTGGGGGAGCAGTTTTGGCTTGCGGTGGCTCGGCTCTCTTTCAGCGGCAATCCTCCAGCGGATGAGATGACCGAGATTCCACGTCGAATGCGACGTATCTATGACATATCGCTCTTGAAACGAGCGCTGTTTAAGAGAGAGGGGATAAAGGCTCTTGATCCCGACCCGGACTTCTCTAGGGAACGTAGCAGTCCTACGGCGGATGCTACAAGCACGAACAGCGACACAGCGGACAGTGGGAATGTCCTTGGCTCTCGTTCACAAGTAGCATTACCGGAGGGATCTAAACGCACCGGAGCGCAGACAGAGGAAGACAGTACGGATCGCAGACCATATCAGGAGCACCAACCCTTTGCCGCTCACCATCATTCCGCGGCCTTGGCACACGGTAGCCGTAGCGTTGGGAGAGCTGAGGGCGACGGCGACGGCGGAGGTACCACCGGTTCGCTCGTGCGCGACGATAGTAACGACCCTGATACTGAAGGCGCAGGCATGCCTCCAATAGACGAATCGGAGAAGCTAGTTCAGACGACGGTCGGAGAGGCTAGCGCCGAGGCAGTGAACCAAGAAGAGCTCCTTCAAGTCGCGGACGGAGAAGACGATGAAGACGACATCCCCCAGGTAGCGCAGCACGAGGCGGGTACACTACTGGATGAAGGGAAAAGGGATATCGAGCGGCTTCTGGGAGATTCTGTTGTCGATGAAGGCGGTATTGACGGTGCAGAGGCCGGAGAGGGAGAGCGCGGCGCGTGTGCTGACGAGAGATACATACCGGCCGCGACCACATACCCCATTCGGGGCCGGACGACGCTGAGGAACGCAAAATGAGTAGAGGCGGAGAGCCCGAGGACCGAGGCGAAGGGAAGGCCGATGGACAGATGTTGCGGCGCTCCCGGAGGACTAGCCTGCTGGTAGCAGTCCATTCAGCGGCAACCCCTCCGGCTCGAACGGAGTCGGACGTCCACCCACGGGGAGCGCAGAGTCGCACGGAACAACGCGCGCCGGAGGAGCTGGAAAGGGCGGCGGGCTAGGTTGGACGGTACTGTGGCGGAGAATGACGACGCGAAAGGCAGGTCAAGTGTGGGGCACGGAAGTGCGAGAGTAGGGAGAGCTTGGGGAATGCAAATCTGCTGCCTACAATAGTGGAATGTAGATGGAACAACCCGCATCCCGCCGAGTGCAGTCTCAAGGCAGTATTCATATAAGGTAGCGGACATGCGCATCCATCCACATCACGTGACGGGCGGCTGTCACAAAATTGTCGGCCATAAGGCTCACTCGTCGAAGATTTTCTTAACTAAAAAGAACCTACAGTAGATAGCTTACACTGTAAAGAATACATTCTCGGTTTTAGAATTTCGAAAATCAGCCGCGGTGCGGAGCAGTACACGACGCAAGATTTTATAAGACCAAAAGGTCAAAAATCACCATTCCGTTGATTCTAGCCATGATCAGGTTTCGATGGCCACCAGAAATTGGCGCTTAGTCAGCAGCACGTGACCTTCGCCGATGGTAGAGCAGCTCGCCAGTGTGTCGTCCAGAGGGGCTGCAAAATCAAGTTATGCCACTTCTGGAGTCTCGTAGACGTAACACCAACCTTGGAGAGCGTGCACGAAAGGTCAACCATTTTTTTTCGATTTATTTTGTATTTGTTGATAGCCTCACCAGCAGAAAATACCTGCAGTACGCAGTCGTCTTGTGAATATTTTGTACACATCTCATTTTCCACCGCAATAGATTTTCTGTTTGCTCGCTACGGTTTATGGATGTCTACAGGAAGGGTCTTAACAGACATCAAGGCCAGCCGGAAATACCGCGGTCACTGTGTTCTTCCAGACTCCATTTTCTCTGAATTTCAGCATTCAGAGATACAATAAAGATGTCGTAGCTACTCATGATGCATGATGTGTCACCTTCTAAGAGTGACCACGGACTGCAAAGATTTTGGCGTTGTGACCGTGACTGTCACGTTAGACGCCGTACCACGTGATGTGGATGGATGCGCATGTCCGCTACCTTAATGTATGAAGATTAGCAGCGCATTTTGTATGAAGTCTAGATATGTATCATACATGAATAATTGAGCGTATCTACGAAATGCCATGGGTGATTATTACTCTATGATTGTGCCGACAAGACGAAAGCGAAGGATGCGATGATGGTGATCATCGTTTGGCGTAGCGCAACAGGCGAGAAGCAACTACGGAAGGGAGGCGTAAGTTAAGGCGTTGACGACAGATTGAAGACTCACTGATGGTGACAATGATGTTGAACACTGTAATACGTGCGGTCGGTCAGCAATCATCTTGGACAAAGAACTCAAAATATGTACCGAAAAAGCAAAACACTATCCAGACATCTCTCCATCGGTTCGAATAGTCAATATTGAGAGGCGTGTAGTAGTCGTCTCCATTCTGATTACCTGAAGTTAGCTCTCTAGTAGCAAACAACAGACCACGGCGACTTACGGCATATTGGCAGTATCTGCAATCTGAGCTGTCCGACGGGTTGTCCAAGTAACCTCCGGCAGCGCGAATGAAATCTCCCGCCCACTCCAAGCATGTCTGACCTGACGGAGGATTGAAGCGAGAGAATTCTTCTGACTGGCATGTCACCGGCAATCCGCTAAACTCCATCTCAGCTATGTCCACCTTTTAGCGAAGAATGGTACTTACTGCAACTCGGTCGCCAGCATAGCGCTCATTGTGCGAGTGTATGGGTCTAGCTGATAGAGCCAAGAGCGCCAGAAGCTTTCCATGGTTGGGAAGGGAATGGTCACCCCACAGAACGTCGTCAGGATCAATCCAAGGAAAGGGTTGAACAACACTGCAGTCTGTAAATTCGCTCAGGACAAGTGTGCCACCGACAAAGATTCGCACACACCTGGATGTTTGGCGATATTGCACCAATAAATTGTCCAAGGGATACTGGGATGATGAAGAGTCGGTATGCCGTTTCGCTTCAATTTTGTTTGGTACTCACCTCCAAATAGCTCAACGAACAGAATAACCAGGAACTGGAAGCCATTGCCATTTGTACCCGCGGAACCTTGTCCGAAGGACATAGGCCAGACCATGAGAACCCAATACACGAAGGCGCACATAATGGAGTAGGGGATTTCGCCGATGAGTTGACCGATGGCGAAGACGTAAGGTGAGTAGATTCGGCTTGAAGACTCTCGGATGAAGATTCCTAGGGGATAGACGTCAGGCAGTGCACAACATGGCTAGTTATGAGCGGAACTTACTCCTATTGAAGATCCACAACGGCTCGATTTGCGACATGACGATCATAGGGAGAATAGAAACCCAGAAGCTGATGGAACCTTGTTAGCTCCGCGTGCCAGTTTTTAGAAAGTAAACTTACATAGCAAAGACACGGTACTGTAAGTCACGGAGACTCAGGCCGAGCTGCAAAAAGCATAACGAAATCTGGAGCGAGATGAATGCGTGAATGAACAATCTGCTGAAGACATATTCCGGGGAGCGCCAAAGGGCAATGTTATTGCGCCTAACGACTTCCTTGAGCTGCACCCAGAATGATGAGGCATCTATGTCACTCTAGTAAGTCTTGTGTCGTACACATAATGTGGAATAAGTAGCTTACACGCCGCCTCGCTATGCCTTTCCTGAACAGGAATGGCCAGACCTTGCTGTTTGAGAGTTTCAATCTCCTGCCTCATCGTCTGGTACTCAGGAGAATCCAGCCAAACATCCTTCCAGTCGCGATCACCCACACGTGGCGCAAGGCCGGCACCTATGGCATCCAACATGTACTAACAATATGTCAGCTTTAAACTGTGTGCGAACAGGCTTTGATGGTATTTACCTCCGCAGGGTTGACGGTGGGTGGGCACACGGCGCTATAGCGAGCAAAGTAGTCTCGCATGACGCGCGAGTCTTCACCAATGTCACCGAAGTAGACTGTCTCGCCACCTGATTCCAAAAGCAGCAAGCGGTCGAAACTCTCGAAAAGTAGCGAGGACGGCTGATGGATGGTGCAAAGAATTGCCTGGCCGGAGGCAGCAAGCTTCTTCAGGAAGCGCACAAGATTCCATGCGCTCTGACCGTCCAATCCAGATGTTGGCCTTTCAAACAGTCAGAGTTCACTCTTCACGGAATCGACGTTCGCATAGGACTCACTCGTCAAGGAATAGTAAAAGCTCCGGCTTGCTGGCGAGCTCAACACCGATTGTCAGACGCTTTCTGGCCTCAACTCCCAGGCTGAAAACGAGGGCATCGGCAAGATTTTGCAACTCAAGGAGCTCGAGCATCTCTTCCACATACGCATCCTTTTCCTGGACGGAGACGTGGGCAGGCTGACGCAGGCGGGCGGAGAACTGCATGGCCTCGCGTACAGTTGCTGTGCCCTCGTGTACGTCCATTTGTTCAGCTTTTATTAGAAAACGTTCCCATTCAGCTCATTCACCCGCAAAGGTAGAGCAAGGATAAGGCTTACCGTAAGCCGTACCACGAGCGAAATCTCCACCAAGAGGCCGTCCGTCGACAAGCATGTTGCCGGAAATAACACCAATGTTCTTCCGCTGTGCAAGCACATCCAAGCATGTTGTCTTTCCCGCGCCAGATGAACCCATCAAAGCCGTAAGAGTGCCAGGCTTAACATATCCGTACACATCGTGCAGCAGCCTGCGCTGGCCGCCGGCAACTGGTACATGGTAATTGATGGCTTCCCATGTGAACGTCCTGCGGTGAGCAGCGGCTTGCGGTTCGCTATGCAGAGTACGTGGATATGAGTTAGCCCATGAAAGTGATCGCGGAAGTGACTCACGAATCGGCCTCTTGGCTCTCATACTTTTGCAGACCTGCCTTCTCATTCAGACGTTCGACATTGTTCTTGTTAGAGCGCGAGGCCTTGCGTTCCGCAAGTTGCTTGTTCAAGTCCTTGCTCTTTTGCGTCGGTTTGGCGTAGATAATCATTCCTGCAGAGCCATGATATTGCTATAGAAAAAGCCGTGAGCAATGACAGTGAAAGTATGCAGCGGACCAATAAAACGCACAGGATAGTACTCAATGAGGAGCACCTGGGTGATCTGGAATACGATGAAGAACGCAATCAGAACAACCAAATTTCTCCTCCACAGATCATCTATCTTCAGTGAATAGCCGGCCTCAAGATATGCACTGCCAGTGACGATTGTGCTTCCAGGGGTGGAGCCAAACAGTGTGCACACTTGGTTCGGACCGAGGATCTCTCTGTTTAAACCGCAGATGTGGCAGATTAGAAGAGACTACAGGAGAAGATACGTGACACGTACGGGTACTTGTCGATGCCTGGGAGATTACGTGGGACGACGTAGCTGCCGTCGCAAGTGAGGTCAATGCGGCCGAACTCGTTCTCAAGGACGCCGGAGAATGCTAGCGGGCGATAAACAATATGTCGGTGATAGAACAAACGACTGCATACCGTAACCAAGCGGGTTGATATAATACTGCAACCCACAGATCAGTAAACAGAGACAAATCACCGGTGAATGAGCACTTACAATCCAGAAGAGCCATCTCTTCATCTGCTGCACGGGAATTGTGTACCCGATGTACTGCACCATGTTGGGGACGAAGAAAACGGACAGACGGAACGCGCCATCGAAGTTGGTGCACATCAAGCCGAAGGTGCGGAAGAAACCCTGCATAGCCAAGAAGGCGACATACGACTACATAATATCGCGCAGCCAAGGCGTCAGTAAAATGTCAACGGGAAATACGTGGAAACCGAGGTACGCACGAACAGCTCCCAAGTGAAGAATGCTCCGCCGTTCCGAGCCAGGCCTGCCATGAAGTAGATGATAATATTGTATATCGTGATGCGAACGAAGGAGAACGGCATGTCCGCCACTGTGTTTGCGATGACCGTTGCAGATGGACGGTAGAAGCTGTAACTTGTCTGTTTCTTCAGGATGGGGCGACCCAACATGGTAGCGGGGAGCTCGGAGAACGTCTCCAAGCACGACGTAAGAAGGGCAGCAAACATCACCGAGCCACGAGTGAAAGCGCCTGCGGCGTTGAGGGGCTGGTTGAAATATGCACCGCCAATAACGCATGCGAGGATCTGCGGTCAAACCATGAGCGAGCGGTTCGCACGGCAGTGCGGAGGGTACTTACAAAATCGAGAGCGTAACTCGTGAACAGCTGGAATTTGTCCTGCATCCTCATCAGGAATGCACGCTTCGCCAATACCTTGACTTGTCCCACGAAGCCGACCGTGTACGGGCTCTTCTTGGACACGCCTTTCTTCTTGTCTGCCGCAACAGCATCGCGGAACGCGATCTGGTCCTGCTTTTCCGTCTCCATCGTGATCTTGTACTTGTCCAAGCTGATCTTGGTCTGTTCAGCGTACCCGCTGTTCAGGTACGCCTCTTCCAAGGCTTCGGGCGTAGACGGCACGGTCTCTTCGGTGTATCCTTTCGCAAACTGGCGCTCATTCGGGTCTGTGCAGCCCGTGAGGTAGTCGGCGGTGCTTTGTCGCGGGAGAGGGTTGTAGCCGAGGTTCTCGAAGTAGGCGCGGGCCTCTGAGGGGGGACCAAAGAAGACTTGGCGGCCTTTGTCGAGAACGATAACCTTGTCAAAGAGCTCGTAAATGCCCTCCCCAGCCTGGTACCTATACAACCAGGTACCGACTCGTCAGTGCCAGCGACAAAATTCGGGGTAGCTCGAAGTCTCACAGAGTGGCAAAGGTGGTTTGTCCCAGGATATCAGTCATGGCCCGCATAGCTTTGATGAAATCCAGCGCGGTACTGGCATCGAGACCTCTCGTGGAGTTGTCGAAGCACAGCACGTGCGCCCTCGTCGCCATCATTTCCGCAATAGACACCCGTTTACGCTCTCCGCCGGACACACCGCGTACGAATTCGTCGCCGACGTACGTCTGCTTTGTGTGTGAGATATTGAGCATGCGCAACAGCATGTCTTCAACTTTCTCATTGAACTCTTGGCGGGAGAGGCCAGGGAGACGGCCGTTGGGTCCAGGTGTCTTGGTGGAGAGAGCGAAGTCGAGGGTTTGGCTGACAGTAAGTGTGGGGATATGGATATCATCTGGGAAAGGCAGCCGTTAGCACTTGTGCAAAACTCCCCGCGCATAGACTGACCTTCTTGGTTATATACGACTTCGCCCTTGTACGTTTTGGCCATTTCCGCAGCGTCAATCCCAGCGTAGCGAACGTCCCCGCTGACGCGTGCATATTCATGGCGCTCGTTAGCAATAGCTTTCAAGAAAGTCGTGCACCCTGCCCCTGGACAGCCGAGAACAAGACACATCTCTCCAGGCTTGAGAACCCCTGATTGTCTGAGGCGCATGCATTCAATAGAGGCTCTGCATAGGAGCTATTGACACTTACTTGTGTAGGATCGTACGTTTCGGGAGCTCCTTGTGCTTGATCGGGAGGAGAGATAGTATGAATGACCAGAGGAACATTACAGGGTATAGGAAGAAGTTGATGGTAGCCGCTATGAAACGACTCAGTACATATGCCTGTGCTGTATGAGGAAGGCTGCTTACCTCCGAAAGTGCCAATATAGATCTAGGACCAAAACCGAATGAACACTGTTTTTTTTGGGCCCTGTCGCTACTCACCTTGAAATCCGCGCCACCAATAACATCCACCTCCAGGTTCTCCCACGTTACACCAACATGCTTATGCTTGATACCAGCGCTCTGATTGGCGTCGTTGGATGACTGCAGAAACTCACGCAGGTCGAATCGTTCGTTACCATCCGCACCCAGCTTCTCCAAGTCCTTGCCTTCCTCGACGAGGCTTACTGTCCTGGTCCTGTTCGGGTCCTCGTTCGAACGTCGCGATAGCTCACGGGAGAGCTCGTTGAAGATATCTTCTGCGCGCTGAATATTGACATGGTGGTCTCCTACGTCTGGCCCGTCCGCGCGGAGCGTGCCTCCACTGGCAGGCGTGTCAGTCATGGATAGACGAGTGGGGGAGCAAAGGGCAGCGCAAGGAGCAGTGACATCTCGGTAACTATATATATTTTTGAGGGTTTAGACCAGATCGGAAACAGCGCACAGCGTGTTCTCGCAACGTCCATTGCATAATGGTTTGATTCTCAGGGATGACCCACGATATGATGTTTCTGCCGGATGCAATATGGCGTGCCACACTCGCAGTACCACGCCGTGCCGGGGCGCTGGACAGTCAGCAAAGTAGCACGCACTCTGTCTGGAAATGACTGCTTTTCTTGGACTTTGAGACGGCTACTGCATAAACACTGGGGATGGAGGACGCTGAGAACGCTCTGCGAGGTTCCGTGCAGAGTCAATTTCGATTAGCCCAGCGGACCGAGATCTCATAGGATCTGATCAAACGGCATCCCTTGCCCAGTCACGCCAGTAATCTACCGATGAAACGGCTCCGAATGACTTTGGTAAGCAGCCGGCGGCGCGAGGCTACAGATTGCGTTGTTCAGGTCTTGCTCCGCTGTGCATTGGATGGGCGCACAGGAGAATCCTTTCGAGAAATTCATAGAACACCTCGGATCGAGTTCAGCGATTGGTGGACAAATGTGATAAGCCATGCTGCAAAGCTGCCGCTCACCAACAACAAGTAATTATTGACGGCATGGGTAGGTCGGCATTGCAACACGTAGACATTCTCGTGTATGTGTGTTGTTTGCGAAGTCATACAAATGCTAGCAGGAAGATCTGAGTCATCTGCCGACAGATCGGGATTCCGAGTGGTGCGCGGATTCGTATGCTTGGCCTGTGGGGGCGTCTGTGCTGCGGTCAATATGCACTAGAATGCACTGCAGGCGTGTCTCTGTCCTCAAACGGCCATGAGTTCATCGACGGAGTTCGTCGACCTCTGCTGGCTATATCAGCGAAAGGCGGGCTGCGTCTGCCGCAGAAGACATTGCGCACCTTGACTCTGAAATTGTCAATAATATATTACACCCGACTTTCCCAGCGCGCTCAAGTGGCCTGAAACTTGTGCAATACAGATGCAATTGGTAGGCAAACAACGATTGGCCCACTCCGATCAAAGACTAGACGCACAACATCAACCCGCCATACACAGCTACTTATACTCAGCGCCATTCACTGCTTAGTTCACTGGCCTTTTCGGCGAGACGTGGCTCACAAACAAAGAGAACATTTCAAACCGTTCGGAGCGCAGAAATGCTTATGAAACAGGTGAGGGTCATAATAATGTCACAATCTCGGGCCTATGGGGCGCCAAAATGACTGACCGTTGCTTATGAGCGTGAGCTATACAGTATGCTCGCTAACAAGTCTACAACTTCCACACTCCGCCCTGGATCACACGCCGCCCTGGATCACTCGCATCCCGAATCACTCGCATCCCCTCCTCAAGGCGCCTAATATGTGACGTCTTGCAAATTAGCGCTGAGCATGGTGGCGCTCCAAGAAAGGCAAGTAGCATCAGGAATGACAATGTATCAAGTAAAGAGCTCTATGCCCATAATCTTCAAAAATGAAGCTTGAAAGCCCTGCAAAGGTAGTTAGAGATGTTGGTTTTACGCTAGGCACCGTTGTAGGCATCATGATATAATAATGATCTGGTACTGCGGACGTAATTTCGGGCTCCCCTGATCTACTCTGCGGATGCGAATGCAGCCAAAAAGCTGGTCAATATTAATCTTTAACAGAAGAAATCTTGCTTCACAATAGATTCGGCTCTGCGTCTCTACGCGGCTCCACGGCGCCTCCATTCCTACACACCTGCCAATTTAGACTCTCCACACTTGTCCGGCAAATACCGCCAACACCGGTAACGACGTGTCTAAGCGCCGATCCCATTGCCTCTCGTTCACGAACTTGCACTGTTTGTCCTACTCCCCTCCGTTGCTGCATCGCATTGTCAGCATGATGCAGTTTCTGGCTAGTCTTCTGCTGGTCTCGGGCGTGCACCTTGCGCGCGCACACGGCGAGCACGGTACTGACAGGGTGCCAGGAGAGACGATCCAGCAGTACGCGCAAAGACATGTATGTGGTTTTGGTCTACTGTATTGACAAGAACCTCATAATCGCGGATTCGGAGTGTAGATGTCAACAGAACATCATATGTATGATCACAGTCTATCACCATGGGTCGGATACCCAGCTCATGCATCTGCAACAGTGATAACTTCGACCTCGGTTCGTTCTTCCAGCTTCACGACCTGAACAGGTAAGTCGCTTCATTGCCATCGTTCAGGCCTGCATAGCTGATATGTTTGCTTTGGTAACGCAGAGACGGTTTTTGGGACAAGGAGGAGATAGAGGCTGTCTACGGCGTGCATCATATATACTCACAAAAGAAGTCAAAGGTGCGCATTCCTTTGTGTCTCAAGTCCGCCTCTGATTGTTGTCTCTGACGGTTGGATCCCTATTTCCTGCGCATGCCCCTCTAGGATGATATTGAACATCAAAAGAAGGCAGACCACATCGTCGAGACCGTACTCTCGCTCATGGACAAGGACGGTGACGGGAAGGTTTCGATGGGCGAGCTGCAGAAACTGGGCCTGGATGGTTTACCAAACTTTGAGGACCTCGGAGCAGAGGGACATCATTATGATATTGAGAGCGGTGCGTCCAGTCGTAGTGTTAACGTTATGGGAACCTCATTCTGTGTCCCTTCCCACAGAATTCTTCTTACACCACGAAGGTCGGTCGCAGCACATCCGCGTCTTATAACGTGCACTGAGAGACCGTATCCTTTTGTCGATCGCAGAACAATTCCACTCGACGCCAGAAACGCAGACCGACGAATCCTACAATCACCCTGAAGACCTCGAGCACTTCGCCCACCACGAAGAGATCGAGCGCAAAGAAGCCGAGCGCGAGGCCAAATACCAAGGCATCTCCGTCGAAGAGGCTCTCAAGCAGCACGAGTACGTCCCCCCGCCCCCTGATCAGCAGGAGGACGAGCAGCAGCCCCTAGACGACACCTTTGGCGGCGAGCATCCAGTTGTGGCGGAAACAACGGTCACACCCAGCGGCGCGAGCATAGTCCCGCCATCGAAGCCCACGCGCAAGGCGGACCCGGCGAAGGAAGACCCGATCGAGCGGTTCAAGAAGGCAAAGGCGAACAGCGACGGGCACGAGCACGAGGCGGACGGCGACGGCTGGGGCCAGGGCGAGACGGGATACAAGCCTCCGCGGGGCGTGGGCGATAAACTGAAGAGCAGGAAGAATTTGCCGTACAAGGTAACGTACCCCGTTTCACCAGAGTCCTGTCCACCATATATGAATGCTGAGGTAGGATCGTATGCAGTACAAGTTCCGACGGGCTTGGGGCGATTTCTGAGGTGGTTATGTGTGTGTGGTTCGAGTTGGATATCTCTCGTCGTTGAGTGGAACATCGTTTCTGCAAGCCCTCTGTTCTATTTGGTTATATCTATATATCGTTCTTTCCTCTCGCGGCGTGTGGGTCAACACAATGACGTGCCCAAGGTCATTTGTTCAGTAGATGACATCGAACTATCAATATGCGTCGTCTGAGGACAAGCAGGCTGGAACGGTATGCCCTCCATTATCTGATCTGAAGTTGACCGCATTCTTGGTGTAACTGTAACTTGAACTTACTGTATCTTAAGAGTATGCAGCTGGCATGTATGTCTTTATTCCCTTCCCGCCTCTATCTCTCGTGGCCTTGACCTACCTTTCCTAGGCCCGACACGTAGCGACCAGGCCATCTAATTCGTCCGGGCGGTGTAGGCACCTACACCCAACGTTCCCGACCCAGGTCTGCGTCTCCACGAATGTTCGGGTGCGGCGCATACATCAGCGAAAGTGCAAAATCCTGGCCTGCGCCGGTGGCCGGCGACCTGAGTGACCTTGCAGGGAGAGAAGGTTTCGCGCTGTTCTGATACCTCCACATGCGCAGGTCTGAGTTTGACACTTTTGCTGATGTAGGTGTGGAACACTTGTGGTGGGTTACTTGCTCAGCTGAGGTATCGACCTCTGTCCGCATCGGGCTCAGGAGATTTGTATTCCTCATCAGTGAGTTCTTCATCATACTCTACTGCACGCTCACTGGATGCCTCAGACTCTCCTAAGGCATAACATAGGGATACAGTTCTAAGTACATTGGATTCATTAATACACTTCGAGCGGAACTCCTGCTTTCAGTTTCTAGGGCTCAAGACGTTTGGGGTCCCGAGGGAACATCGAGGCCCTTCTGATGTTGTTGAGCTTGAGGAACAACATCAAGACACGCTCCAAACCAATGCCCCCTCCACCATGGGCGGGGCATCCCATCCTGAACGCGTCAACATAAGGGGCCATCGACTCGGGGGCAATTCCCTTCTCCTTCATCTTCTCGATCAGTAATGTAGGGTCATGCACACGTTGAGCACCAGATAGAATCTCCTCTCCTCGCATGAAGAAATCGTATGAGTTTGATAGCGTCTGCGGGTGAAATGGTAGGTTAGCCTCTTGAGCTATCATCAGTGGGATGTGCATACCGGGTCTTCGGGGTCGGGCATTGTGTAGAACGGACGGAGCTCTAATGGGAACTTGTCGATAATGAAGTAGTCGGTATCGTACTTCGCTTTAATGAGAGCTCCTAGGCGCTTTTCGTTCTCCGTGCTTGACATAAAATGTGAATAACCACCTAGTATCGTGTGGGTATGCTTACTCGATATCCTCCAGAGGCTCTCTCTGTACACCGTCCGCGACGAGAAGGTCAGAGGCTTCCCTAAACGTCAGCTTCAGCGTACCCTCGGGGCCTTCTCTCCATTTAAACTCGTCGGCCGGGAATGCTTTCCTAACGACGTCGATCTCCTTCTTGTACTTCTCCCTCAAGCCGCTGAATATATTCTTGAAAAGGTCGTCGAGTAATTCCATTACTTCGTGATAGTGCTCCTCGATTGTCATCTCCAGATCGAGACCCATGAACTCCGTCATGTGACGGTGGGTGAACGAATTCTCAGCGCGGAAAACAGGGCCAATCTCGTATACCCTTTCAAAGTCAGCTGCAATAGCCATCTGCTTGGCCAGCTGGGGGGATTGCGCAAGAAAAGCATCGCCTGAATAGAGTTTATTAGGGGAGGGTTTGGATAAATGGCCAATGCATACCTTTGAAGTAGTTGACCTTGAAGACGGACGCGCCAGATTCTGTAGCGGCACCTTGAAGTTTAGGAGTATGGATCTCAATGAAACCCTGTCCGTCGAGATAGCTCCGGAAGAGGTGGGAGATAGCTGACTGCAACGTGAAGACAGCTTGGTTCGTTTGTGTCTGGTGAACGAAGGTGAGGGTAGTACGACCGGGGGACAGGACTCTAGCTCACTCGGAGATCAATGACACGGTTGTTAAGTCGGGTGTCGAGGAGGACACGCTTGTACTGAACTTCTTCTGTGGAAGCGATCTCAGTTTCTGGACGATTCGCGTCTTCAACGCTGAACGGAAGGCGCCCTTCGATTCCTGAGATGAGATAAATCTGCACGCGTTTCGTCAGATCAAGAAGGCGAAGACGAGACTTCGTCAGGGAGAAAACGCACCTTCGATATGTGTATCTCCACGTCCCCCACTGAAGCGCTTTGGATGATTTCCGGGCTTTTCTTCACGACGCCTTCCACCAGAACGATACTCTCCGTGGAAAGGCCGGCGGCCCATTTCGCCATCTGCTTGCTAACCTTCTCTGGAGTGACAACGAGAAGAGCTTGGACCGAGTCGGTGCGCTGACGCAAATTTAGGAAAACAATCTTATTGCCTTGTGCGCGCGATGCCTGCACACGAGCCCGAATGAGAACCTCCTGTCCATCCAAGTTCGGGTTCAGGGATGCGATCTGCGTCCGGACACGACGTGGCCGCGACTGTGACTGGTTCAGCGGTTCTTTTCCGTAAAACGCTTCAGCGTAGTCCTGTAGAACAGAGTGTCAAATTTGAGCGAATGTACGGGGAATATGCACCATACTGACCACTTCTGCGGCCGCCTTCTGGGCAGCAAGTTCAGCCTGCTTTGCAGCTTTTTCTGCGGCTTTCTTGGCCTTCTCCGCCTCCTTTGCGCGTTTCTTCAACTCGCTCTTCGACGGACCCTTCTCCCCGCCTTCGACAGATTCTTCTGGTACTCTGCATCGGCGGTTAGATTCATATGTGAGTGAGATAAGTCAGTGCTCACGTCTCAGCCGGAGGTTGCTTGGTCTCCTCAGTGTCAGCCATGATGAGCTCGGGATAGTTTCTGAGATGGTAGACTGTGCAGAGTCTTGGTTATATGTGCTTTAAACGATCGACTATCCGATCTGACTCTGCGATGACTTGGACAGTCTGGACCTAACCCCGATCTAGGTTTACTGGCCGGACCGACTCTGGGCTGAGCGGGTTGACTCGGTTGATCAAGCTCGGCTGGACTCGGCATCCCGCACTAACACCAGTCCAGCGCACTTACGCCCCGCCTTGGTACCTAGCAGCCGTCCACTTAAAAGCGTGTCTTACCTTTCCCCGCTCCTTCATCTCCCTCAACAATCCAAAAATGCAGGCCATTACCCGCCCTCTCGCTCGCGCTGCCCCGCGGGGCTTGCGTCAAGCTGCCGCTCTTTCTACATGGTCCGCCGTGCCCGCTGGCCCGCCCGATCCCATCCTCGGTACGCGCGCCGTTCTCTTTGGCTTTGGACTGTGCATGAGTCGGCCTGTGCCGTCATACAGTCTTCCGTGCCAGTGAACATATGGCAGTAAAGACAAGTCTTCCGGAAGATAGACCCGGCTATCGGGATTCTATTACTTCCACTGCCAAGTGAGAACCACAAGAATGCTCGCTAACTATAGCATCTTTCCCAGGTGTTACCGAGGCCTTCAAAGCTGACAAGGATCCCCGCAAGATTAATTTGGGTGTCGGTGCTTACCGTGACGAGAACGGCAAGCCCTACGTTCTCACCAGCGTGAAGAAGGCCGAAGAACTCGTGAAAGCGGCCGACCCAGACAAGGAATACCTTCCCATTACTGGTCTTGCTGAATTCACCAAGGCTGCAGTAAAGCTTGCGTATGGTGCAGACAGTGCCCCTCTCAATTCCAACACCGTGCGTAGTTAATTTTGTGCTCTGGTCAAACGCGTACACACATACCAATAATGGGGCTCATAGATTGCCGTGACACAATCGATTTCTGGCACTGGTGCTCTTCGTATCGGAGGTGCTTTCTTGGGCCGTTTCTACCCTCATGCGAAAACTATATACCTTCCCAACCCCTCATGGGGCAACCACACTCCCATCTTCCGCGACTCTGGTTTGGAGGTCAAGCAGTACCGCTACTTCGACAAGAAGACAGTCGGTCTGGACTTCGAAGGTCTTAAGGAGGACCTGAGGGTACGCACCTAATCTTGGATCGCACTGCGCCCCGTACTAAATAGGCCTGCGTAGAACATCCCCGAAAAATCCATCGTTCTCCTCCATGCCTGTGCACACAACCCTACCGGCGTTGATCCCACACCTCAGCAATGGAAGGAAATCTCCGACATAATCAAGGAAAAGCAGGCCTTCCCCTTCTTCGATATGGCTTACCAAGGCTTTGCTTCCGGAGACACCGCTCGTGACGCTTTCGCCGTCCGTTACTTCGTCGAGGAAGGTCACCAAGTTGCTCTCTCGCAATCGTTCGCAAAGAACATGGGTCTGTACGGCGAGCGTGTCGGTGCATTCTCCCTTATTACTGCCGACCCCGAGGAGAAGGCACGCGTTGATTCCCAGCTCAAGATTGTGATTCGACCGATGTACTCCAACCCTCCCGTGCACGGTGCACGAATTGCTTCGGCTATCCTGAACAAGACAGAGCTCTACAAGGAGTGGGAGGGTGAAGTCAAGCATATGGCAACCCGAATTATCAGTATGCGTGACAGACTTTACGACAATCTGGTTGCTCAGGGTACTCCTGGAGAATGGGGACATATCAAGAGCCAGATTGGAATGTTCAGGTAAATGGCCTTGCGTTTCCTCGTGTAGGGCCGTCGCTCATAGTCTCTCAGCTTCACCGGCCTTACTACACCGCAAACAAAGGCACTTGCTGAGAAAGCACACATATACATGACCGCCGACGGTCGTATCTCAATGGCTGGCCTCAACAGCCACAACATTGACTACTTCTCAGAAAGCGTCAGCAAGGTCGTCAAGGGTAACCTATAATGGACTGCGCAGAATACCTTAGGCTGTTATTAACCCTAGACGGATTTTGACATCTAGAATCTAGAATTGATCGACGTCTGTGTTCGTCTTGTCACGTAATGGGTTCGCTACATATCTTAGTTCTCCTGGAAATTATGATGGGCATTGATTACCTGTTACTTTCGCAGTCTTTCAGTGAGTCGTCTGAGCTGGGTGCACTGCTGTCATTTCATTGGTGGTCACGTCGTGACTTCCTGCCGCTGGCCGGCATGTGGCCCGAATATTATCCAAGAAAGGAAAGTGTCAAAGAACTACACTCTTCGTCACCTCTTGCAATGACGATCGGCGTAGCCGTCAAGCAGCCGTCGACATTCGTCCCGCCACGTCTTTCATCTCTCTTTCGTCGACCTCCACTATCCCAGCCATGTCTAGCTCTCCATTCCGCTGGCGACTCCCAAATCGCAAGTCGTCTGTGCCATTCTTCCCTGGAGCGTGGCCTAACAACTCGGCGCATGAATCCATCGCAACAAGGAACAACCTCATCGAACCTACAGATCTCACCAGGACTGAGCGAGCAAAGCAGCAGAGCTCTGCCATGACGACAGATATTCCATCCAACTCGCGAGTGGGAACTTCTGGAGGCTCCAACGAGCCTCTTCAGCATATAGGCAGTATCGCCGACTTTCAGCTCGAGCTGTCTCTTTCCCGCGACCATCTACGTGCAGATTCGGTAGCATCTGTAGCCGCCGAGGTTGACAACCAGTCACAACACAACACGACCGACTCCCGAACAGTGAGCATCGACTTCCGTAGCATATACCGATTACTCGATGGAAAGCTCACCCCGTTCGAATAAGGATACGATTAGCAGTCTCTCTGTTACGACAATTGGTACTCCGAGCCTTTTGTCTCCCACAACGTCACTCTCTTTGCCTCCTATAATAACATCAGATCAAGCACAACAACGAAAGCAGCCATCTTTCCTTCCTCGCATGACAACCCAACAGAGAACGTCCAACAACCCAAACGAACCTTATTCCTTAGAAGCATATTCATTTACCAATCATTCTACGTCCATAAACCACGACCCGCCCGCGACCTTCGTACCTGGCCTTCCACCTCTCTCGCTACCACCACACACACTCGTATTTTCTCCGGAGTCCGTCGCCTCCTACTTTACTTCCAGCGAGCAATCGTCTCGTTCAACGTTGGATATCGCCACCGCTACGTCTCCGCCGGCTCCTTCATCACCCTTATCTTCCCCTCCTTCACCTTTGACAAAAACTTCTGCCTTCACCCCAGATAGGCCGGCGCTGCCGGAGATCGCATCCCTCCCCGGGTTCGCCACGAGCTTCTATCCTGTCCTCGACAGCGAGAATCGTGTGGAGGGCATCCATGGCCTTCTCTCCCCCGCGACCACAAGTTCATCGCGCGAATACGACAATGACTCTCCTGTCCTTCCATCTGACGACGAAGCTAGCCCAGGTTTTCTCAGCCCATTCTTGAGTTCACAAAAACGAAGCGGGATTTCTCCGTCCTCGGCTGAAATGGATGCCTTTGGTCTTGCTGTGGATCAAGTTTCGAACTATGCACCATCGGAAGTCTCGATACCCACATCTTTTAGATCACAAATTGGGGCAGAGCTAGAATCACGAACTCCATCATTCACGGGTGCAGACGACACTCTGAGAGCTGATAACTACCGGCGGCGAAACGCATCCTCCCCGTCCTTGTCTTTGAGTTTGTCGTTCATCGGGACTACCAATAGTGTAGGATCACAGGAAGATGTACAGGGAGGGGACCTTACACTTCGACGTCAGCAACGCAGATCCGAACCACCGTTATCCCTCCCTCTTGATCGCCACGGAATACCACTGACAACGACGATAACAAGCAGTGCCGTCAGCGTACACGCTCATGGACCTGGTAAGCTTTCAAGCCTGCAGAAAATGAAGAGGTTAGGCGGTAAAATAAAGAACTTTTTTGTCCACAAGAATAAGGACGTCGTTGAAAGCCCCGACCCCCAGATCGGGATGACGCGAACTACACAGGTGACCCACATCGAGTATGCTTCGGTGAGCAAGAGCCATCTTCGTATGGGCCGGACGCTGAATTTCTACTAGGAGCATCCCATCCCGCTCCCAGATGCTCGGCGCGGAAAGATGAAATCCATTCCTAGTGCTGTACCCGCATTCAACCGAAACCGTCGTCAGTCCTTGCCAGTACTTTCGCGAACGAGCCCCAGTGTATCGAGACCCAAGGCTCTGAGGCCCACGTCTTTCCTGTCCACAGAGGCCGACAACGAGGTTAATAATAATAATCGTCTTTCATCTAGCAAGCTCGCGGACCTGATACATGCCATGGGGTCTAAAGTAGGAAGTATGAGCTCCATGCATTTGTCCGGAGCCAGCCCAAATATGAAAGAGTTGGAAGAGCAACCAAGTACGCCCATACGACCCGCCCAGACTAAAGGGAAGGCCGTGGAAAGACCATTGGTCTCCGCTCCGTCCTCGTCTCGTCAAGAACACCGGCGACGTACATACACGGCACCGGCCGCTGCAACCTCGCCACCCAAGAACCCAAGGCGCTTCTCGCTGTCTTCAGGTTTGGGCAACTCCAAGCTAGAGTTGATGAGAGTTACGGTTACTCCACACCCACCACTGCCGCAGACACTACGCGAGACCTTACCTCTGAGATCAGAATCCCAAGGGGAACCGAGAAGTCCCAGTCGTAGCGTCGTTGTGCCTGTGCGCGATACCAAGTCGCATGGAGCCAGCACAGGAGCAAATTCATCTAGGATGGTCAAGGCTCGTAGCATGGTTGTAGGACGCACACATTCGCGTAAGGCCGTCCCCGCACTGGATGATATAGAACTAGCCAACGGTGTAGCTGGATTTCCTACTGCCGGCCAAGCTGGCAGCCCGAACGGACGATCACCAATCGAGGATGCAAACTATCAGCGGGAAGAGAATGAATCGCCACCAACCTATGAGCCACCTCTCCTGCATCGCGCTTTCCCCGTCACCGAACATGCACTATCCCAGACGAATAAACGACGCTCCCGAGGGTTCTCGTTCACTTCGACTGTGTCGAAGCGAGCCCAGAAAGCTCGAAGCATGATTGTCGGGCGGTCGGAGCCAGGGACTACAAAGCTTGACGTACCTCGGCGCATACTATACAACAGGAACGACGCGAGCGACACCCGTGGCTCATCCTTGGGATGCGCAGACTATGAGCCTGATTTGGTTCTGGATAGCATGAGCTTCGCACAGAAGCCAGAGCCTCCCAGCTCGGGAGTTAGTGAAAGCGAGGTGGTCTTGGATCGGGATACACCAGGAGAGAAGACCGTCTGCGGGGTAGTTAACGACGATCCGATTACGGTTCCAACGAAGGCAGAAAGAGCAGTGCACCATACGAGCTCCTTGAGCGGAAACGCTACGAACGACAGGACTGAAGAAATATACCCTAGTGTCCCTTCTTTTGCGGCGGTCGAGGACGCTTGATGTTTGGCATTCCATTCATCGGGATTCATTGACATTCGAAAGTATGTTTTGCATTTTGTGATCATGGATGTACTAGTATGATTTGACAGCGATGGCATTGGCACGGATTGTAAGTTAACTTCAGCAGGTTTGCATTGTCATTTCTTCGCATTGATACCCATCATGTTGTGTGGTTCGGCTTTTTGGCGTGTATCTTGTATTCATATGTAGAAAAGTATATGTAATCTACATTTGAGTCTGAAGCGAGATGCCAGCTGACCGACATCGCGAGATGGACGAGTGACCTTTGTCCGCGAAAGTTGAATGCGATCGGCGTCTACACCTTTGCATGAGCCGGCTATTTCCATTTCCATTTTGTGCGCTGTCCGGATTGGACCAGCACTGTTGAGAGAACAAGAACAATGGGCGGCGGCGCTACTCTCGTCTGCCTCGTTACCAGCCTTTGTCCGTTCACCACTTATACGCGGTCGAGACTTTCTATTGTCTAAAATCGAATAATCATTGAGCGGGGCTGAAATGGAACCAGACTCATGGCTCACTGTCTCGTGCATATTTAAGGTCGGGGCAGCAGACAATGGTGAGACCCATCCTGCCTAGTGCACCCACCCTTCAACTCACTTCCTGCTGGGCAGCCCTTTCAACTCACAAGTCCTTCAGAGACTCTCTTTAGACCCCTTTACGTTCATTGACTCAGTGATTCACGTATACATTCGACAAGTACGCCCGCCAAGATGATGCAAGGACTTTCCAAAGCTATCAACCTATACCTCGCGCCGCTGCTATCTCTAACGAGCTTCATACTCATTCTGTTCGCCTATCTTGCCCCTGTCCTGATGCTGCAGACGAGAGTCGCGCTATTGACTGTCACGCCGTCATCTGCACTCACTCAGCCGACGGGGGATGGGCACAGTGTTGATGGACCTAGTGTTTTCCTAGGGCCTCTCGGTGAGTTAAACGTGTCTCGATTCTGCTCTTATGCTCAAGGATAAACCCTCCTTAGGCTCATGCGAACGAGCCAACAACAACGCTGCGACGAACTGCTCAACACTCACCATTTCTCCTCACTACGGTCCGTCATTCTCCTCCGACTCACCTATATTCTGATGCTCATTATGACTGTATTTCTCCAGATTTATCCGTCTTGCCAAGTAATGCCCCAGATTTGCTCACCGCCCCGACCGTCTCCACACCGGTCTTCATCGCCATTTCTCTGGCGTTCACCATTATGTTCTTCTTCACCTTCACCTTTACGGCGTTCCGCAGTAAACTAGGCAAGCTCGGCCCTATCTTTGACAAGCCGGCCGTTCAACGCTTCACGGCTTGGATCGGTTTATTGGGCTTCCTCACTGGTAAGGATTCAAGTTCGTTGAGATTACTCCTCGAGTGTATCTAAACGCAATCTACAGGCCTCACATCCTTCCTTGTTTTACGCATGTGGTTCGGCAAGGCGGTTGAAGACTTCAACAACCTTATTCTGAAGGGTGGTTCCAACTCTCCTCAACTTGTTGCTAACACAAGCAACGGCTTCGTCAGTGCGTAGTAGC
Source organism: Trametopsis cervina (assembly GCA_022385755.1). Classification (NCBI taxonomy): domain Eukaryota; kingdom Fungi; phylum Basidiomycota; class Agaricomycetes; order Polyporales; family Irpicaceae; genus Trametopsis; species Trametopsis cervina. The sequence continues at coordinate 1,017,286 of MU278348.1, forward strand.
ATCCGCAGTTGGGATTGAAACTGAATGCTGACCTATGTACGCAGTGATATACGTGGGGTTCGCGTTTTACGCTGTTCCGCTCGCCTGCTCTCTCGCCAAACTCCATGTCTTGGCTACTGCGAAGGCTGCGTAAACAGCTTTATCTCGTACTCATTCCTCAAGATTCTGGACACTGTAGCATACACAAGGGACTGTAGCATGTAGACATTGCGTAATACCACCACGCACGAGGCGTGGTAATACATTGACTTGCATCTTTTCATCTAAGAAATGACCCCGATTAAGCCAATCTCAGACCCTGATTGAATATTAACAGCTCATGTCGCCGTTATACATAGCCATTCCATGAGAATACTTCTGACAGATGTCCTGAGCACCTTGATTAACCGGCCGCGACAGCGAAAAGCAGACAGAAAGCAATGCGATGCGCTAGACAACAATGAGTAATGGGTAGATTGATACATTGCGGGCGGGTCGTGCGGCGTAATGAATCTGCCAATGCACAGTGACCCGAACCCTATGAGAGACGTCGCGAAACGAGTTCGCTTTGCAAGATAATCAGCAGCATGGCTTTCCTTTCAATAGCCATCTCCTTCCCCTCCCTCCTTACAGAAGCCACGCTTCTCGTACAGAACCTGGGCCTTCACTTCATCTCGTTGTTTCTTGTCGGCGATATCCTGGATGTGGTATGGATGCAAGACCTCCCAGTCTACTTGTCTTATTGGCACGTCTTCTTCTTGGTCGAGATCCTGAGGTTATCGTTGTTGGTTCTGTCGTGTACGCAGATGAGCAAAACGAGATACGCACGACCTCTCCGAGCAAAACGACATTCTCTCCTCGTATCAGGTACAGGCCCACCTTCCTCTCGGCAAATACATCTCGATGATATATACGCTCTACAGTGTCTTCAAGTACGAGATTGGCTAGTTCCAAATATGATTTAACGCGGTACAGGACAAATACAGAGAAGGATGGCTTACCAAATTGATCGTAGGAGCGTAACACGCCCTGTAGTTTGCGGCCGTCTCGGAGGAGTACCAGCATCTTCCCTTCATTTGAGGCAACAACGAAATTATGGAAGGGGTAGAAGCTCAGGGAGGGTGTACGGTGTCGGCGCAGGTGCTCGGGACAGACGTACTGTCGACGCAATCAACTAGCGAGCCCGACGTCGTGAACGGAATGAGTGAATCCATGGTTTGAGTAAAGACAGTCTCACTCGAGCCTGCCCAGGCAGCGAAGAAAGTGGAGAGGGTTCAGGATGGTCTTATAGAAACAGCAGGTTGAGGTTGCAAGATACGCTCATGCTTTTGTAGTTAGACAAGAGCCACACGATGTGTACGGCTTAAAATACTTCTTCTGTTAAGCTGATATGACCGAGTCGTTAAGGTGAGCGATTTGAATTTCGAATTCACTTATCGCTTGGGCTCTGCCCGCGTAGGTTCAAATCCTGCTATCAGCGTTATTTTTCACCCGCTGCAGTAAGTGCTGCAGGCAACTGAAGTAGTCGCATTTGCACAAAGCGCGATTTCCATGTTGTCGACGCTACTATATGGACCTTTTTGATATCGGCGATCACTCGTAGGATCGCACACAATCCGTGACGTCGTGTCGTCCTGGCCGCGAGGGAATCATCTATTTAATATCCTCTCGATGTCCCTCCTTCCCTCCATCGTCTCGAATTCAACAAGGCCGGCGCAGCCACTTTTACTACTGCAGTCATCGGTCGCGCAATCGGCTCTGCCAATTCTCCGGGATTTAATAGCGAAAAGCAGAGGAAACGTCTTACTGATATGTTACTTGTACCCGCACACAGTATTTTCGGCGGGTCATGACCAGCATAATGTAGATGTTATCGACTGTACAGAGTATGTTCTAGGTTACCACTCTAAGGAAACTCCTTGGAAGGCTCGCGTCCTTTCATCGTTGCAAGGACTGGGTGCGTGTATCTGCCACTTGACATTACTTGACGGACAACTTATTTCTACCAGATCCTACCCAGCCAGTGACGGTGGTCATTGACTCCATAGAGACCCTGCTATCAAATGTATCAGGCTCTATATCTGCGGCCCACACATTTCTATCTGAGATCTTTTCATCCGTACAGAAACACAAAGGTGAGTCTGCTCCCCAAACTATACCCGTAGAAAACGTTTTGACCGCTTCATATTCAGGCCACTCCCGCCTTGTGGTGCACGGAATTGGATCATCACCGTTAACATCGTCCCTCCGCCAACCGTCCTTCTCGTCGACCCTAACGCATATAATAGCACATCCCCCTGTGCTGATTGAGCATCTTGCACGCTCATATTCCACTCCGCCCCCGCCTCTGTCCACCCCGGAGAAATTCTGGGGCGTGTTCCTGCCGATAGCGGAGAGAGAGGCTGAAAGCGAGGCATTGGTGTTCGGTGCGGACGGGGAGGGGTATGGAGGGTCGGAGATTGTGGTCGAGTTGGTCGTGCGATCCACGGGGGACGGGCGGCGTCGTGGGGTTGAGAGGGCACTGGAGGGATGGATAGTGGAGGGTGACGTTCCGGGGCCTTGCGATCTAAGAAAATTGGACAGTCTAAGGAGCATATGGTCCCAGAGGGGCGCTGTGCAGGAGGTCAGTCTTTCTGGTCATAATCACGCGAAGACAGCTGAGTATAGACGCGACGATCTGTAGACTGGTCCTGATCCGACAAAGAACGCTTCTTTCAACCTCAATCTTACGCCTGAGCAGCAGCAGTCGAGGGCGCAAGTCCCTCTTCCCTATGCACATGACGGTGAGCCCGCATCTATGTCACGATGAATTCATTGTTCACTCATCCCCATGATCAGCAGCACCTGGCACGTCAGTCATTCCCGAAGGCTCCATATTATATGACCCCGATTCTGCGGATGATATGGACGACGACGACCCGGACGAAGATCTGGACATTTGAGTGCAGTTCATATATGCACACTGTACGGAAGTTCCGTCGGACACCTGTCGCGTCTGATCATTTACTTGTCGTGTTGTAACATCGAGATGGGCAGTGGAGTAACAAATATCCAGATCCTTCAGAAACAATCATAGTATGGTAATTCGCCTCAAATTAGGGCGTGTGCTAACGAAATATGCAGAGTTGTACAGTGACTATAAAGAGATGGTTTGTACAGCGAGACATCCAATCAAGGTCCTTCCGCTTTCTTCTTCTTCCCCTTCTTCGCACCTGAATCCGCCCCTGCTCCGTTGGTCTTGGTCTTCACCCCGTTAACACCGTTCACTTCGCCGTCCCCATTTATTGGTTTCAGCGGCGTCGTGCCTGGACCCGGTTGTGCTGACTGATGGTCTGAGGGAGGTTTTGAGTCTGAATCTTTCAGGATGTCCTCGATACGACTGCGTAGCTCCCGCTCTTCCGTGGTGATCTTGTCAAGGCTAGCATTGAGCAGCTCCCTGTCCACCTCGGCCTCCATCTGGCGGAGTTTCTGCCAGCTTGAGTTTCCAGGTCAGCGACGCAGCTAACAACGACGACAGGAGGCATTCTTACCCAGCGTGCCTGTCGCATTTCTTCTTTCCCCTACACCACCACTCGTCGCCGCCATCGACGTGCATAGAATCTCCATCCCCTCCGTCCTTGAAGCTATCGTAGCTCTGCAAGACTTCTGCGCCAAACTCGGCGATCTCGTCTTCCCCAAAACACAGCCTCTGGTCCCACCCGCACTCTCCCACTGCTTCAGCTCTCGCGATGGCAAGGTCGACAACACTCTCCCGCCACAAGAGCAGCTCTTCCTCCTTCTTCAGTGCACTACGACGCACTGGAAGCCGGGAAAGCAGTGAGTCAAGGCGGTCGGCTTCGCGCTGCGTCTTGCTTTTGGATGGTTTGACCACTTCAGTGCGCGTAGCGCTAGCATCGCCGTTGCTGAGTTTCGCAGGAGTGTTGATATCTGGCTTCGTGTCTCCGCCATCTATCTCCTCCTGACCATCTGTCACACAACGGACGACTACCGCTTCTCTCCTATCCGCATCTTTCACTCCTTCCCACAACCCAGCCTTGTCGCCGCCCCAGCGACGGATTTTCGACTGCATAAAACGGACTGCGCAATCATCAGAACAGTACTTTGAGAATGCTCCTCGGGCAGGTTTGTGGCAAGCGGATGGCGACGAGGGGTGTGGATGGTTCAGTCCGGTGTGACAACGACGTTTATACGTTGTCTTTAACGGCAGGTGCGGATTGTCTGCGAAACACTGTCAGGAAGATATCACGAAGGAAGCAGCGAAACACATACTGGCAATGCATACAGGGCAGATGAACTGGTCGACCAGATCAACCTCCAAGTCCGGCATATTCACACACTGAGTGTGATACCACTCATCACACCTAAGGCAACAAGGCACAGGGGCAATGAGTATGCATCGACACGCTTCGCATTATCGTATACTGACCTATCACACGCAATCATGACCCTGTCCTCATCGTACTTCGTCTTACAGATGCAATACAGCTTGTCGTCGACAACGGCCTCCTCCTCAGGCTCCTCGTTAGCCACCTTCTTGTCGGTGGCTTTGTCAGCGTCATGCGGGGTAGGCATGACCGACGTCGATCGGGACCGCGAGGCAGCGCCTCCCACCGAAGTAGACACAGCACGCTTCGCAGCAACACCTGCACCAGTAACAGTCCCTGCAGGGTGTGGAGACGTCTTCTTGACCTTGCTTTCAGTGCCGACGGCAGGTACGGTCAGAGCAGAGTTCGAGGCCGACAGCACCGGGGTGCTGCTGCCGTCTTTAGCGAGGGCGGAACCCTTGCCGTTTGACTTGGCTACCGTACTTGCCTTCGGTGCTTTCGGCTTCGCGGCAGCTGCTGGTTTCTTCGCCGTAGACTACATACGCGATCAGAGGCTGGGCTGCACGTTGATGATGCCACAACATACCTTCGCTGCTCCATCCTTCTTCTTCGTGCTGGCAGTGGCTGACGCCTCACCCTTCTTGCTGGACGAGTCCAGTGCGGGGTCAGGAGTCTGGGGTGGTGGCATCGATTCGCGCTCCGACATGACCACGCCATTGGAAGCATGCTTCACCTTGGTAGGACTGGGTTGTAGGGACGCCTGCTCTGGGGAGTGGGGTGCCGAGGGCAAAGGAGTTGAGAGCTTCGGAACATCGGGTCGCGTGTGGAAGTGTGATGAGCCCCGATGATGATGGGGTTTATCATCCAGCAAGCTGAGCAGCTCGTCTTCAACGTCCATATCTACTGTCTTGTCCTGCTTACGCTTCGAGTCCGAGTCAGTGGGGCCGGCGACGAAATCCAGCTCAGCGTCTAGATCCATGTCAGCAGGGGTAGGATGAGAAGTCCTACCCTGGTCGTGACCATGGGTAGGTCCACGGGTCGGCTTCCCATCGACACGTGAGTGACGATCGACTGGCACTGCGGCAATCTCCTCCTCGAGCATGGCAACAGGTGTGGGGGACCGCGCAGGTAGTGCTGGGCGAGATTCCCTGGACTCCTTCGAGGACTTCTTGGATGACTGCAGGGAGGGCCGTACTGGAGGACCAGAACCGCTTGAACGATCGTGCTTTGCCAAAGGAGGTCGTGTAGGAGGGCTGTGGTCTGCGCTGGCCGTTGGACGGCGTTCCGCTGGGTCATGCCGAGGAGAGCTGCCAGAGGAAAGAACATGCTCCATAAGCCAATCATGAGGATCATCCTCCTGAGCGAGCTCCTTCGTAGGCACAGATGGCTGTCGGTCTGTCTTGACTGGCTGGGGAGCCTGCTCTCGTCTAGCGACTTTCGCGGGCTTGTCGACTTTGTCCTTCCCTTCAGCTTTCTTTTTCTTCTTCGGCGGTCCTGCCTCGTCTTTCTTCTGCGTCACTGTGTGCTGGCGCGGTGCGTCCTTACTTTCAGGGGCAGCAGGTACCAACACGGGCTCAGCCTTGACTTGTACATCCACTGGCGCGTCAGGCGAACGTCTGGACACCACAGGAGATTTTCTCTTGTCAGAAGGCGACTGCCGACCGGGAGCCGGTGAGTGTATGCGGGGCGAAGTTGACGAAGCGTCGGGAAGGAAGGCCTTTAGAGAGTCGACATTAGATGCCACATCTTCCTTCTTCACTTCTACTGCGGGTTCAGCTGGCCTTGGGTGCTCAAGTTGGGCAGGAGGTAAAGGCGGTGACGATCTGGCAACATGGGGAGGTTCGGCATTGCGTGCCGTGGAATTGAGGTCGTCGAGGGATGCTCCCACGGTGGGTGGGACTGGTGAATGCGGCTGCAATAGTGATGACAGTTGAGAAGTGCGGGGCAGAGTCGGAGAGTGATGCGATGCCTCGCGCGATTGTAATGTGAATGGTATAAGCGGCACAGCAGCCTCGGATCCGCGTCTCTTCTTAAGTGGTGGTTCGCCCTCACGCTCAGTGAAGGGAGGTGAATGGGAGCGCGGCTTGCCCGACTCTGGAAGCGGGACTGCATGGACTTCAATAGGGTGTGGAGGGGCTGGTATATGCGAGGACAGCGGGGGGGAGCGCAATAGTGTGGTCAATGACCCCGGCTTGGGAGAAGAGCGTTCCTGAGATACATCAGCATTCGTCTAGTGCATCGTAACATGACAGTTCGCAAAACTCACCTGCCCAGCATGTATGGCTGCACGTTCCAGTAATGGGCTTACACGAGCACTACCTCCATTCCTCTCGACCACAGGACTGGGATGTCTGCTCGTGCTAGCTGCACGAGCGACAGCCGCGGCCTCATCTTTCGATATTTCCCCACTCAATCGCCTCCTCTCCTGCGTGGCTGCTTGTACTAACGCTTCCAGGCCTTCCATACCAACACCCTGAGTTACTGCGGGCGTAGTGGCGATGACTGGGCTCCTTGATGGCGAGTTCAGTATATGCGGCAAAGACGCCGCCGACACGCGCGATATCGGTGGTGAATCCGTGAGCAACGACGCGATTGTGTGTCTCGAGAGTGGACGCTGGGCAGGGACAGATGATACGGAAGGCGACTGGCGTACGGCAGACTTGGTAGAGATAGTGGGACTGAGAGTGACGGGATATGACGCCTTGCGTATCGACGCGGTGGGTGAGACCGACGGTCGGGGAGCTGGTGGAGGGGGGACAGGAGAATGAACGTCGTGGTTGGGGGGAGAGGGTCTCTTGTCGCTCTTTGATGGACGCGCGACTAGGTGTTGAGGAGGGTAGGACGACGTGGGGTTGATTAAGGAGTGAATCGAACTTGTCGAGTGTCGAGGAGAGCGTGATTGCTCGGCTATTTCATTCGATGACGATCGGGGACGATGCTGCGCTAAGTACTGCCCTTCTGCGGTTGCATGCGCGTGCGGGCGTGTCGAGTGGACGGACTCTGGCGAGGTCGACGTTGGGGTGAGAAAAGGTGAGTCGACGCGGGAGGAGTATCTTCGCTTGTTGTGGTCGCTGAGGTCCACGGCAGAAGGACTGGCCGAAGGGGCGGTGGCGCCGGCAGGGAGCCCTTGGAGGTTATCGAAGGCAATGTCCTTGAAACTTCTCCTCGCGACGGGTGAGGGCAGCGGCGGCGACAACTGAGAGGGCGGACTAGGAGATGGTGTGCGTCGTCGCAGGTGCAAGGCCGGCTGTAGAGATAAAGGGACTACATCTCCTCGCGCGCGCGTCGGATCACTCTCAGCACGGTGGGGGTGTTCTCTGCGCTGGGGATAGCCGCTGGGGCTCTGTGTGACGTGTCTTGAGGGGCTTGCGGCCGCGGGAGAGAGATGCGAAGGCCCAGCAACAGGAGAGGATGGAGAGTCGTCGGCGCACAGCAGAGAGGATATGGCAAGACGGCGGCCGGCCATTGCGGGTGCAGGGCGATAAGCGAGGTGTGCGGCGGCGGTGGCGGGGTCGGGGGCGCGCTCGACGGGAATGGGGGCGTCGGGGCCAACAGCGGTGGTGGTGGTGAGGGGGAGAGCGTGCTGAGCTGGTTCCGAGGAAAGGGCGCGGAAGTCAGTCAGTCACGCCCACTTTCGATCTGTGCGTGTAAGCAATCGCGGCGAGCATTACTCGGCCACCCTCGCTGCTCAGCTGAGCCACCCTGTGCGCTAGCCGCCATCGATGCTGCCCTCCTCCTGCCGTGTATTGCAGTGGGTAGCCATGTATCAAGCAAGTGCTGTATCAGGCACGGTCATGCAGGTCGCTTTGTTCCTGCGCAGCATCCCTGCGGGGAAGCGAGGGGAAGAGACAAGGCAAGGATATCTCTTGTATTGTGTAGCTCAGAGACACCAGGGGCAAGTGGGGAAACGGAACGTCCGTGTCCAAGGATCGACATCGGAGAATCACCCTGCTGCATCACACGCTATCCTGCCCAGGGACGGGCAGAGCACGGAGAGGAGAGACAACCAATATAATTGCATTATGTATAGCGAAATCATGCAAAAGGCACAATAACATGTACAACGAGACATTGCGACGTGACTCACACAGCGACCACGAAGAGCCAACTGCTAGAACATAGTCCTATCATCAAAGCACGAGCCCGACGCACCCAAGTCCCATCGTTCACAACCGAGGTCTTCTCGTTCTCCAGCCCTTTTTGACGGTCTCAAGGTCCTCGACCCACTCCAGTCCTGCAAGCAGGCGGGCGAGTCATCGTCGAGATGCTTTTGAGGGCTGCAAAGGACAGCTGTGAGCGACAGACTCGACGACACCGACACCGACAGCACACGTACCTGTGTTTTGCGTTTGTGAAGAGCAGGCAGACGCCGGACCTGCCTCTTATAGTGTGGGAGATGAACTATACAGCGGTGGCTTGATCCGGACCCCGTGATTGTCGAGTCCCAGGCTGATTTTCGGGGTCCTGTGCATCCGCCGGACTCTGTGCCCATCGACGTCCAGACAGAAAAAAGTCGTTTTCCTGGTCAGCGCTCGCCGTTTGCCTCAAGACCCTCTTGCATCTACACGCAACGCACTCAGTTCGCTGATCGTCCAGTACAAGGGCCCCGTCAAGCATGTCGGTGGCCACAAGAAACCCCTTCGCCCTCCTCGACGGTGCGTCTGCCTGCTTAACCCCTCTTTAGATCATCGTCGTCTTACCCACCGCCATCTTCATCGATATGCAGAAAATGAGTCCTCGAGTCCTTCCGCTGCTCCCGCCGCTGTGAAGCCCGCTGCTGCCGCCCCCGCCGCCGCTGCTGCTCCCACTCGCGGCGCACCAAGAGGCCGAGGAGGTGCTGCCGCTCGCGGCGGGCGATACTACCAGCGTGGTGGAAAGTCGTCGGGTCCTCGTGAGGGCCAGAATGGAGACATAGCTGCCGATGAAGCTGCTGGCGACGCTCCGAGGAAGCGATGTATGTGTTCTACGCTTAGATGACGTCCGATATCGCTAAATGCTGCGCCCCCTTTTCGATGCGATTCTGCTTCTTTTAATCGGAATCTCCATCATCAGTCGACGGCGAAGGTCGTGGCCGTGGACGGGGAGGCCGAGGCCGCGGTGGTGACCGTGGCGACCGTGGTCGTGGCGGTCGCGGTCGCCCCTTCGACAAGCACAGCGCCACCGGCAAGACGTACGTCGGCTATGCCATCTTCGAAGGAATATTTACTCACCCTGTCGTTCAGCGACACAGAGAAAAAGGTCAACCAGGGCTGGGGTGCTGAGGAAGGCAATGCTGAACTCAAGGCTGAGACCGCCGGAGAGACCGATGCTCAGGTTGAGGCAGGCGCGACCGCCACCGCTGAGGAGGCTGGCTGGGGTGCCCCTGCTGCTACTGACGATGCCTGGGCTGCTCCTGTGGAGACTACTGCTGCCGCAGATGCTGCTGCCGACGAGAAGCCTGAGGGTCGTCCCCGCCGTGAGCGCGAGCCTGAGGAGGAGGACAACACCCTCACCCTGGAGGAGTACCAGAAGCAACAGAAGGAGAAAGAGCTCGAGCTCGTTCCCAAGCTCGAAGCCCGTAAGGCCAACGAGGGCGATGACTCCATCTGGAAGGATGCTGTTGTTGTCAGCAAGAAGGATGAGGAGGACACCGCCTACTTCGTCGGAAAGGTTTGTCCCGATGACATGATCGCTATGCATACGTATATTGACAGATATGCTATAGAGCAAGTCCGCACCCAAGTCGCGCACTAAGAAGGAGGAGAAGGTCTTCCTCGAGATCGAAGCCCGCTTCGAGCGCCCTCAGCGTGGCGGCCCTCGTGGCCGTGGTGGTGAAGGTAGAGGAGACAGGCCCCCTCGTGGTGGTCGTGGACGTGGTGGCAGAGGCCGCGGTGCCAACGGCTATACCGGCGGACCTGCCCTCGACGTCGATGACCAGACGGCGTTCCCCTCCCTGGCGTAAAGAAGATCTTCGGCACCTAACGCTGGAGACTTCTAAAAGTCGCAAAATACAGACGGTCGATATTCAATGTTGTTGTTCAACAGTTCCCCCCTACTGTGTACTTGTCCCCACGATCTCCTCCTCCCCTGTGTGACCGCTGAATATGTTTGTTACATAGTGATGTGCATTTCGCATCTGTGTCCTTTCTTTAATGTCTCTCTGTTGTGCTCTCCCTCTCTCCTCTCCTTTTGTTCTCTCACCATGCATCATGCTCGATCTGTTTTCTTATGGTACTACCGTACTACCGTGACGCCTGCACACGCTCAGAACGAAAGGCTATGACATGACGAATTGCTGTCTGCGAATGTGCCCATAGTGAATCGTATAAGCTCGTACGTGCAGTCAACCGGTTTACACCAGAATATCACGTATGTCGGCGCTATGCTTCAAAGCCAATCGATCTCAGACCTTTACCCTCACCCATCAAGACCTGCAATTGCGCAACATACCAGATGATAGACACCATCTACGTCGTCAGGCACGGTAAGTAATTGCTTGTACTCCAGCTACGCCGTCCATCTCAAAGGACCGAAGCTAGGCTATCGCTTGAATTGGGTGACGCAGACCTGGTACGGTTGCCACAAATCAATCATGAAGCAGCAGATGATACTAACGCACGATTTCTTCTGAAGGAAAAGTGTAACAGGTAATTCGATACTGTAGCACACGGAAGGAGTACCCACGTAATCTGCTTCGCCCTCAGGATTGCCTCGCGATCCTCCTCTAGCGGCGTTCGGTCACACACAGGCGCAAGAAGTAGCAGACTACTTCCTTTCTTTACCAGAGGCTGAGAGACCTACTGCTATATTCTCATCCCCTTATTGTAAGAATTTCATCTGTGGCGTGTCTGAAACTACCTGCTAATCGCTCTACTCCCCCAGATCGTTGTCTACAGACCTCGAAACCCATCTCTGTGGCTCTCAATGTTCCTATTTACGTTGAACACGGTAGGTCGGCTATACTACATGCTATAGGCATTTCTATGCATATGGAAGCTGACGGTTTCGTGATCGCGATGCAGGTCTCTCGGAGTGGTACTCGCCCGTAGAACCCAACTCGGGTCTCCATCCTCGCCCAGCTGCGGCTGAGGACCTGCAGAAGTATTTCTCTGAAATCGACCCGTCGTGGAGCTCGATATACTACCCGTCTCGCAAGGGAGAAGACGTCGGTCAATGCCATGATCGCGTAGAAGGTACGCTCAAGGCTCTCATTCCTGAAGTCGAGCACCGCTTCGAAGGCAAACACAAGCGCATACTGCTCGTCAGTCATGCGGCCACGATCATCGCGGTGAACCGCGCACTCCTGGGTGACCGGGAGGCCGCTATGAGGATTGGGTGCTGCTCTATGTCTGAGTTCAAGAGAACTTCAGGCCCAGAAGGAGAGATCGTTGGAGGATGGGATGCGGTCAAGTTGGGCGACGGAAGTCACATGAAAGAAGGGTCTACTAGGGACTGGGGCTTCGAAGACATTGTCATTGACAAGGGACAGGTATGGTTGGTGACAATAAGACTCGCAGCGTGCGCTCACATGTGTCCAGGTCATTCCGGATCCTGGCCTTCCCGGCAGTGAAGCAGAGCTCGATGAGCCCGTAGGCCTTCAGTTGCGCACCGATAATACGGCACGCATGTGATGACCCCTTCTCAAAACCCAGTGGGATACCAAACTCAAGTCTCACAGGATACCAGCAGCAAGGGACAAGACATAGAGTATTGGATTATGGACTGGAGTTACAACGCATGAGACTCGTAGATACCGCACTAGAATGTGACATATGCGCTCGCGTAGCTCACACTGGAATCGTTAATGGTGAAACACTGGCTGCTCTGTTCGTACCTCACCCACTTCAGCTGTGGGTTCGCGCCTTCCTGCTGCAAGACCGTCAGCGCACCCAGAAGAACCCCGATCGGGTGCCGTCCGCAGATCGTATTCTTCGTCCGCTGCAGATACTCGGCGAAGTCGTGATGAGCAAGCGAGGCAGTAGACGGCGGCATTGTCAGCAGTTCCATTGCCTCATGGTCGAGGGCTCGGATGGACTCGTGGATGGGATGTGAGGAGAGATCTGCGGTCGACGCGTTGGAACGTGAGAGGCGTATGGCCTGGGTCGGCGGTGTCTGCGGATAGTAATGGGTGTATTGGAAGCGGGTGCCCCTGAGAACGGCTCATGTGAGATTGGTCGCGAACGAACGGACGATGGCTTACCAATGGCAAAAGTCGCTTGAGACCACACAGAAAGTGTCTGCACGACTAAGATATGGTGCCAGTATTCGCCCATACAGTTCTTCCTTCTCTTTATTAATGGCACCGACCAGTATTGGCACCACAGAAATATCTTGGCTTCATATGGTATGAGCATTAGATGCATGTGCGAGGCTATAATATTCCATACCCCTCGAATACCTTTCGAATGTAAGGCAAATGCATCTCGATGCTGTGCTCGTCTTCGTCCGTTTGTAGATCCATCTCAGAGAACTTCCCGCTCACAGCAAGCTCGGCGATAGCTTGAGGAGTATAAGCATATGTTATGCGGGGATTCATACGACGACGCACTGTCTCTGTCGATCGGTAGGTCCCCCAATGGCGTTGCGTACTTTTGGCATCCAGTCAATGCACATCCGTCTAGATATACATGGTGAGATGGGCCGAGGATGAAGACTCTCCGACTGGAACGATGACGGTTAGTGGTGTGTACTGTAGAGGTTATCAAGACATACATATTCCCGGTGTCAATGCTCTTATACGCCCAGGCTGCTGCAGGACCCGAATATGTATATCCTGCATGTCTGTCTCTCAAGTCAATTCTTGCCACGTCGTAAAACAAGTGAATGAATATTACGGAGCGATTATCGCCTTGCAGCTTGCTACAGGGGGTGCAAACTCGTCTGAAGACTCTACGGCAACCAGGTTCCTGGACAATTCGGAATCTAATCTGCGCGCTGCAACAGATTAGATGATGTTGTGGTTGGTTATCATGCATCGCTTACTATTTCCAGTGTACCACGAGTCTGCATGTGAAGCTCTCCTGTATTGACGAGGTCAGATCAACGACATAGTGTACACACAAGGCTTATGGCAACCTCGTAGACATAGTGCCAGTGAAGGGCGACGGTGGCAGTAAGCTATCAAGCGGGGAACACGCTATCACGAGCCTCGAATTCAACCCGTCCGAGGCAACCAGCTACAATTGGTATAGATCTCCGCGATTGTCACAATCCTCATAACAGCCCACGGCGTCTGCTACTTACCTGTCATCAAAAAGTGAAGGACGGTCATAACATCATTCGGAGCCTGAAGCATGGTTTGCATGATTATCTTCGGCATATGCAAATGGATACATGGCGGTATGTGTGGAGAAACAGAGCAACGACAAAAGCGAAAGTAGCACCAATCACTCCTCCGAGCGCAGACGGGCAGCAGGGTTGGTGACCTTCACACCCAATACCTTTGCCCTAATAATGCAACCAGAATGAGATTTGAACGAGCAGGAGACGATAAGACACACCTCTCCAGAATAGCAATACGGTTGCGACTGCTGACGTTGTGGGCGATCTCGGCCGCAAAGCTTTTGTTGTGCATCAAGAGAAGGTCAACTTCCCGTACATTGCTGACAAGGAACTTCTTCAGGCCATTGGGTAGAAGGTGGCGAGTCTAAGCAGAGCATTGAGTGACCACAGGTCAGCTTATGCAATATCATTGTACACACCTTCTTGTTGCTACCGTATCCAATCTTCAGGGCGAGCGAAGTCAGCCTGCGTATACAGATCCAACAAAGTCTGGTGTGCGCACCTTGGGCATGGGAAGCTGACCCTTGAATCGGCGTCGCACCCTGTTATCGATACCCTTGGGTTTCCGCCATGCCTCCTTTACACTCTTGTAACGATCCGACTGGTGGCGCCTAGAAAAAGCGGTAAGGGATGAGTATGCAGGCCAGCGAATGTCATGAGTTTCTGGCTAACTTGAATGGCTTGGTGCGCTTCTTGACGATGGTAAGGCTGGCCATGGCGGACTAGAGCAATAGTTTGTCAGAATAAGCCGTGTGCGCGAGTGTGAAAAGCAGATTGTGGAAGGCCAGAACGAGTGAACCAAGGCTATTCGGGCGACATCCACAGGGACCACAATCCATCCAGCAATCCAATGTAGGACTTCCACCATGATATAGGTATCATTCCGTTCGTAGAGAGACGGACAATCGTTCCAGCGGCATAAGTTGGCGTACTTACGATTTTGAGGTTGGCGAAGGCGGCGACGGTGTTGCTTCAGGCGCTGCAGACGACCTGCATGCAGCCGCCGGCGACTGTGGGAAAATCTGTGACAGGACCCCGGAGACTCGGAATCCTGATCATCTGAGCAGTCGCCGGATCGGCCGGATTCCCGGCCGTACAACTACCTCCATTAACTGATATACAAATACAAGGAACCAGCAGTATTGTTATGTGGCTCGATGCTGTACTATGCGGCCCAGAGCTCACTCAATATATTTCTGTGAAATACAACAGTTCAAGGTAACCTGAATCTACTGTGCGAGGAAATCGTGTGATGCAGATTATGGTCAGAAGATAAGGGCGCACGCACAAGGCCGAGATCTAGCACGCGTTTCCGAGGTGCAGACGGTCACGAAGGCCTGTCTCCCCGCGTTGGCCATCGCTCATCCTCACTGTCATACGTCCATCTTATTCTCTGCTCGCCGTGGCCTCCCTGAGCCCATGGCCAGAGACGACGACGACGATGCACGTTCTGTGTCGGATTCAGAGTCCGAGGACTATCTTTGGACGTCCCGTCCCCGATGCCGTCAGAGCCGCCAACAGTCAGGTGATCGAATAAAGATGCTGTTGCACCGGAGTCCGCCAACTCTGCGCTCCCAGGCTGCATCTCGCTCTCGCAGTGCTCCTCCCTCGGCTCTTCCTCTCAACCCCCATCTAGAGGCGTTTCTCGTTGACAAAGGAGGCGGTCTTTTCATCAAAGTGATGCTCTCGACCGCAACAACGGTGGATCTAACTTTTGACGATGACGACTGGGTCGCGCCCCAAGCGGGGGCCAAGCTCTATCGCGCTGCAAGCGTCGGTAACAGCTGGGGTGTCACCTCCTTTGGGCGTGGATTTAACTGGACGGGGGACAAGAGCGACACAGAGCATTCGGTGGAGCACGATCAGGACTCTCGCCGCCTGAGCCGCGAGATGCAGCCTCCCCTGACTGTGCCAGCGACTCAAGCGAAAAGCTACTTCCCCTGGGGTTCTAATACTTCGTCCGCCCGCAACTCATCCCCTGGTTCTTCTTCTGTGCTAACTGCGTTGACGCCAATCCATCCCACACCGCTATACACTGGAAGTTTCAGTCAAAGCCCGTTTGCTCGGTCTCCTGTTCAATCCCGATGTTCGTCGCCTAGACCTATGTCTCCCACAGCATTCTCAGCAAATCACTCGCCTCTCTTGCGCTCGCAGTCATCTCCACGGTTGGATAATGATCCAAATAGGCCTCGTTCACGTAGGCGTTCATCGCATCAAAGGGTCTCTCTCATCGCCGGCCGTGTATCTATCGTCTCCTCGCGACCACCATCGCCTCCGCCCACGGCGCCACAGAGGCTAGTTCGAGCGAGTAGTACCGCAAGTTTTCTCAGTGTTGCGAGCAGCACAGGCCCACCTACTCCTGGTGTGGATAAAACGCCGACGGCAGGGGAGCGGAGTATCTCTGAGTTTGTTATCGAAGGGGAAATGGGACGAGGTGCTTATGGCCTTGTCAAACGGGCGAGGGAGATGAATATTGATGGTACTCTTGGGGTATGCCACTCTCCATTTACGCTGTCCATTTTTAACAAATACTGATACCACCGTAGCCGCCTTTAGTCATCAAGCAAATCATCAAGTCTCGCATCCTGGCTGACTGCTGGAAGAGACATCCAAAATACGGTACCATTCCCATTGAGATATATGTCATGTCTGCAATATCCTCCACTTCGTACGTTTTGCCACCGCGCCGCCCATGGGATCCTTCAAGGTTTAGCGCGGAACCGGACCCCTCCTGGATCGAGGGGAAGATCGTGAATGGACACCCCAATATCTGCCCCTTGCTCGATTACTTCGAGGACAACCACTATTATTATCTTGTACTTCCATCGACAACCCCTGAACCTATCCCGAACGAACCCCCACCCCCTTCGGACCTTTTTGACCTTGTTGAAAGTTATCCTCACGGGCTACCCAGCTCGCTGATAAGGAGCTACCTAGGTCAGATTGCAGATGCAATGGCCTTTTTGCATGCGAAGGGGATTGGTGAGTACATGTATTATCGATTAGAAAGTCCTTCTGAGCTCTTTACGCAGTCCATCGCGATATCAAAGATGAGAACGTGGTCCTCGGACCTGCTGGCAAGTGCATTCTGATTGATTTCGGAAGTTCTGGGCTGGTCAGAAAGGGTGGCTGGGATACCTTCAGCGGCACGTGAGTGTCTTCCGTGCACAACTCGCTGGACTTCCCCCAGTAACATACTTTCTTCGCAGCCTTGATTACGCGGGTCCAGAGATCTTGAGGGGTGAGAAATACGAAGGAAAGGAGCAAGACGTGTGGGCCTTCGGAGTGGTGGCGTATGTGATGCTTGTCGGTGAATGTCCGTTCACTACTGCGGCTGAAGCACAAGAGGGGCTTGAGTCGCCATTTTGCAACGCGTCAATAGGCCTCGATGAGAGATGTGCTGACGACAAGGAAAGAGAAGGCGAAGAAGCCGACGGCGGAGGAGCACTAGGCGATGCGGCAGCCCTCGTTCGGGCGTGCTTGCAGTTGGAAGTCGGTGCACGTCCAACGTTTGATAAAATCCTCTCCAGCCGCTTCCTCAGCGGGCATGGAGGATGGTCGTCCGAGTCATAGGCTATACGCGAAACGTGAAGCCGTCAACTTCCGCCGGACGTATCTGGTATATATTTCCCAGCAGCGATTAGACCTACGTACTGAACACCATATCGCAGTTAGGTTCGCGCATCTGAAGACGGTGCC
Source organism: Trametopsis cervina (assembly GCA_022385755.1). Taxonomy (NCBI): domain Eukaryota; kingdom Fungi; phylum Basidiomycota; class Agaricomycetes; order Polyporales; family Irpicaceae; genus Trametopsis; species Trametopsis cervina. The sequence goes on from MU278348.1 coordinate 1,034,550, forward strand.
ACACTCTGCCTCATTGCCACTATCAATATTCAATCCACGGCCCTTTCCTTCTCTGTCAACCCATCGGGATCGTTAACCGTTTGTACAAGATGTTATCCATCGCATCTCCAGTTCTGTCGTGCTGCAACCCGCTCTCAATTGTGTACTTACCCCGCTCATCATCCCATCCCATGTGTCAGCGATATGATCATCTGTAGAGTAGAATACGGGAGTGTACAACCTAGCCACATAATCTGCAATGTATAATTTATGCGACAGCGCCTTCTCACCAAGCAGTGGGCACACGGCGTAATGCCCAGCAACATGTGCATTTCTTCTGGATCAGCCTGAGCGTAGCAGAGTCATGTGGGCGGCTCCGGCGACCCCTCCGGCGCTCGGTGGAGCGGCCGGATTGGGTATTGATATCTGATGCATCGATCGCTAAAATTTCTGGACGGCTGAAAAGGTACATAAACCAGGACACCCTCAACCCTCGACGCCTCTTCTTAACCTCCATCTCCCACCGACTCTCCTCTCGTCCCCTTTCCTTACTTTCTTTCACACTTTCAAGTAAGTATTTCGATTCCGTCTGCAAGTCTTTGCGCTTCCCAGTATCATCGCCGTTTCATGTGCGAACGTGAGATGGAGTCCTCCGGCCCATAAACCTTATTTTTTCGGTGTCCACAAAAACTCGTTCTGCACCTTTCCTCTTCTTTAAATGCGGATCTGCCTCATTAGGCGAACACAAATTGACTTACTTTATCCAATAGATATCAAAAATGGGAAAGGAGAAGACCCACGTTAACGTCGTCGGTGAGTTGCAAGTTTCGTCGTAATCGTGCTACCATAGCTGATCATGATGATTGCAGTTATCGGCCACGTCGATTCCGGCAAGTCTACCACCACTGGTCACTTGATCTACAAGTGCGGTGGTATCGACAAGCGTACCATTGAAAAATTCGAGAAGGAAGCTGCTGAGCTCGGCAAGGGTTCCTTCAAGTATGGTGAGCGGATCCGATGCGATACCTTGTGATCAGAATGCTCAGATCTCTTCGATAGCCTGGGTGCTCGACAAGCTGAAGGCCGAGCGTGAGCGTGGTATCACCATCGATATCGCCCTCTGGAAGTTCGAGACCCCGAAGTACATGGTCACCGTACGTTATCTCTTGCATGCTCGCATAGATTAGCAGATCTCATCGGGATCTGGCTACAGGTCATCGATGCTCCTGGTCACCGTGACTTCATCAAGAACATGATCACCGGTACCTCCCAGGCTGATTGCGCTATCCTCATCATCGCCGGTGGTACTGGTGAGTTCGAGGCCGGTATCTCCAAGGACGGTCAGACTCGCGAGCACGCTCTGCTTGCCTTCACCCTCGGTGTCAGGCAGCTCATCGTCGCCGTCAACAAGATGGACACCACCAAGGTCAGTAGCCGTCGTGGCATGGAAATTGTGTAATTCAGATGCTGAGTATTGTTGGCAGTGGAGCGAGGACCGTTTCAACGAAATCATCAAGGAGACGTCCACCTTCATCAAGAAGGTTGGTTACAACCCCAAGGCCGTTGCTTTCGTTCCCATTTCCGGCTGGCACGGTGACAACATGTTGGAGGAGTCCCCCAAGTAAGTATATTCAATAACGCTCTTACGCACCTCTAACATCGCTCTAGCATGCCGTGGTACAAGGGCTGGACCAAGGAGACCAAGGCTGGTGTTGTTAAGGGCAAGACCCTCCTTGACGCCATTGACGCCATCGAGCCCCCCGTCCGTCCCTCCGACAAGCCCCTCCGTCTTCCCCTCCAGGATGTTTACAAGATCGGTGGTATTGGCACGGTGCCCGTCGGTCGTGTTGAGACCGGTATCATCAAGGCCGGCATGGTCGTCACTTTCGCTCCCGCTGGTGTCACCACTGAAGTGAAGTCCGTTGAGATGCACCACGAGCAGCTCGAGCAGGGTGTCCCCGGTGACAACGTTGGTTTCAACGTCAAGAACGTCTCCGTCAAGGATATCCGTCGTGGTAACGTCGCCTCCGACTCCAAGAACGACCCCGCCAAGGAGGCCGCTTCCTTCAACGCCCAGGTCATCATCCTCAACCACCCTGGTCAGATCGGTGCTGGCTACGCACCCGTCCTCGATTGCCACACCGCCCACATTGCCTGCAAGTTCGCCGAGCTCATCGAGAAGGTTGATCGCCGAACTGGTAAGGTCATGGAGGCGTCACCCAAGTTCGTCAAGTCTGGTGATGCTTGCATTGCCAAGCTTGTCCCGAGCAAGCCCATGTGTGTCGAGTCCTACGCCGAGTACCCTCCTCTTGGTCGTTTCGCCGTCCGTGACATGCGACAGACCGTCGCTGTCGGTGTCATCAAGTCCGTCGACAAGACCGACAAGACTGGTGGCAAGGGTACGCTAGCGTTATTTTCAAGCGTCGCCGTCATACTTACTACCATCCCCCCACAGTTACCAAGTCCGCTGAGAAGGCTGCCAAGAAGAAGTAAACTGTATAGAACATCTGTATTCTCATTTTTTCTTTCGGTCTTTGCTTCTTTTCTATTTTCTCTCGCTCACTCATCACGCATTGGTATTCGACGCAAGCTGTGTAACTGTCCCATCCTTCCCCCTGTTGTATCCTCATAACGACTCGCCGGCCGGCCTTCATGACGGTTCGAATGTTTCTATAGCGATAGTTTCTTATGTTGCGAATGAGAAGTTGCATCGTTTGCATCGCTACGTGAATACTGTCCGTGAAGTCTTCGTCACATAACGATACAGTAGAGCATGCGATATGCGAGTTGTATGCGGTGAGTCCTTGACGTTGCTGCCCGGAGTTCAGTGTACAGGATGGCCCGGTGAAGGCTCCCAGGACGTATTGTATAGCAGACGAGCAACATATGGGAGACTGTCACACAATAGATGCAATCTGGCACAGCGAAAGTTGCCGTCCCTCGTTTCAGTAACCACGCTCTACAATAGCTTTGAGCACCTGCATGCTTGCAACACTTCTATTCGGAAGATTTGTGTACAGAGTAAATAACCGTGTTATACACTTCGTTCATTTCTTCGCGTTGTTCTCTACACCCTAGCTGCGACTGCCGAACCACCAGTGGCGGTAATCACTTGCTGGCCGACCCATGTATCACCAGCGTTGAGCTTCACGAAGCCACGGACATAACCTGGTTCGACACAGATATATCTTTCCCTATACAACAGTCAGTCAGCGGCGTGACCCTTAAAGGCGATCGTACTTACCATCCTCCCTCTTCCATGTCTCCGATCTTGGAGCCAGCAGCCGCCTGTGGGTTCCAGACAACCACGTCCTTGAGATTGACGGTCTTGATCTCCACGCCATCCCCTGGCCATGTCATCTGGTAGCTGCCAGGAGCGTTTTCGTACACGGAGTCGGTGGACGTCTTGACGTCTACAGCAGCTCGTGTCTCAGATTTCGCCCGTGCTTTCAACTCTTCCGACGCCTCAGTCTTGTCGTAGTAAGACAAGCCTTGCAGCGGGGTGACAGTAACCTCGTTGGCCGGGGCTCGGATGTAGTTGTGGAACAGGGCTTGGAATTCGATCGGCCCAGAAGTCGATAGTCCTGCGTTCTTGACGTGAAGGTCGGTGCTGATCTGGTGCTCTGCGAGAGTGATCACATAGGTCAACTCGAACGACTTGTCGTACTTGGCGGAGATGCTTTCGTTGGGCAATAACGCTGTACGATGTGATCAGCGGATACACACATTGAGCAACAAGTTGGAATCTCACCTAGCCTGACAGATACGCCGGCTTCGTTATCCATGACCGTACCGGCGAACTTCCACGTCTCACTCCTGGCAAATCCGTGCTGAGCGAGCCTTGCGTGGTCAGGGTGCGTCGGCGCGCCGAAGCAGGGGAAGACTACGGGTATGCCTCCTCGTACCGCCTTACTACCGTCGAGGGCGGCTTTGGAAGAAACGAAGAGACGTTCTTTGACTGTCGAATCAACCTTCGAGGGCGATTTCCAGGAGATTACGGTTGCACCGTAAAAGAGAACTTCCACTGATGCACCCTTGTAGAATACGCGAGTTCAGTGTGCATATCAAGGCGAACCAGTGGCTGATCAGATACCTTGGTGTGGGTGAGGATGACTCTGTCCTGCTGCTGTTGAACTGGCATGACTGTAAGTACTGTTAGCGTATGCGATCCCTCTGAGGCCTTATTAGCACTTGGTGGCTGGGGTGTATAAGTACTTACAGATGACGTCGATACACTACGATCTCCCACGGCAATGGTAGCCGCCTGCCCTAAACCTTCGTACGCGATAGGAGATCGTGCTGCTGATCAGTGCTCTGCATGCGACCTTCAAGGCTACCGCCCACAGTCCCGCCGCCCTCGTCATTCTCGCTCAACGCAGGCTCGACGTCGCATTCGGTCGCGGCGGACTGCTCGTCTATCCCAGAGAAAGGGCGCACGAGGCGCGAAAGCGCTATCGACCCCTGGTGCCATATCTTATGGTGCCCAAGGGACCAGGCTGAGGCAATACGATACTATACGATCAGAGCCATCGTGCGCTCTTGGGCTGGTATGGCCGTGCGTACTTGAATGGGACGCAGAAGGGGAAGACTGGAACTCGCGGATGGTACAGGTATCAAGTTTTCGGTGGTGTCCTCGAGCGAGCTGTACGAGGAGCCTGCATCCCACGCAGCTCTATCGGCAGCTTCTGCGCTCTCAACTGAGTGCGGCGGGGCGGAAGCCACCTTCAGATAGGCAAATTGTCCTCTTTCCAAGTCAACGTCTTTACCTCTGGCGATGAGCCGTTCGCAGATATAGCTTTTCTCTCAAGCACAAGTTCTTCCCATTCGGCGTGCAAGCAGGATTCACAGTGTGCAAGGGGCCATCATTTATAAGAATGCGGGAGCTTTAAGCCGCGCGGATTGGACGCAAGCCCAGAAGCCATTCACTGCATATCCTGCCCAAGGGCTGTCCGTCCTATCAGAGCTCATCGGGGCCTATCACGTCGTCGTGGTCGGCGGGTCTCCACATCGGTCACGGCGTCGTTGCAATTTGTGTACACAGGGACATCCTGCCGCTAGTTTCAGATTCGGGCGAATATTTGAAGAACGTGTTCTCAAATCCGCTCAAGGCAGATGGCGAAGAGCATTGTTTAAAGCATCTATCACTTCCGTGGGCTACTCGCAAAACTGACAACGGCTGGTTTCTGCGGCTGGCAAGGGGCAATAGGCTTGTATGCCATCTTCTCGCTCGCGGCTTTCCTTCGGGATTGTCGCGCAGCTCCGCATAATTTTTGGAAACCACTCTTCTTCGCGAAGAGATGATTACGGGCATTACAGTCTAAGGTCCGTACAAACCTGCATATTTTCTTTCATTGTCCGTAAATTTCAACGTCTGCTCAATAATGCATCTTCACGTTGGCTGTACTTTAACGAAGTCGAAGTTGTATAGATATTTGTTCTGCTATTTGATATCCGCACCGTAGTAATATTCTTGTATATCTTCCCCCAAATCACATACATCACTTGTGTTTCATGTGACAAACAGATACTTCGGTTTTGCCCCCATTGTCATCCGGCACTGCATTTGTGTGCAGCAGTAAAGTTGGTGAACGACACTACGACGTCTGAAGTTGTTGAATCTAGTAGATCTGTCCGAACCAGATCACTATCCAAACAAGGCCATCACCTACACGCCCCCTCCACACCTCGTTCCTTCACTTTCACCTGCATTGTCGCGACCACAGCTTTCATCTCCGAGACTCCTAAACTCTTTTTATTATCAGTGGCACGGTACTAGCGACATTCTGCATCGAATATACCACGACACAACAGCTAAAGCGCGCGATAATCAGTCATGGATCCTGGATTCTCAGTAGACGAAGTACGCACTCTGTGTGCCCTTCTATGCTCTAAAGCTGGCTAATATGGCGTATCTGTGCACAAACAGATTGCACCGATTGCTATCCTTATGGATGAGCTCCGTGCAGAAGACGTGCAACTGCGTCTCAATGCTATTCATCGTATCTCCACCATTGCCCTTGCCCTCGGACCGGATCGTGCCAGAGAGGAGCTTATACCCTTTCTGCAAGACTCTGTCGACGATGAGGACGAAGTACTGCTTGCCCTTTCCGAGGAGCTGGGCAGAAACTTTGAAGAGTACCTTGGGGGGCCCGAACATGCGCATTTGTTGCTCGGGCCGCTAGAGAACCTCTCGGCTGTAGAGGAAACCTTGGTTAGGGACAAGGTTCGTCTATCACACGACTCTCACAGCTCCCTAAGAAAACGTACTACGCGTGCTCTTTGGGTTGGCTACGTCGCAGGGCTAATCGCTATGTACATAGGCTGCCGAGTCTATCACCAAGGTGGCCGCCGTTCTCAATCAAGCCCAAATTGAACAATTCTACATTCCCCTGCTCCAAAGGCTGTCCCGGGGCGAATGGTTTACCTCGCGTACGTCGGCGTGTGCCCTCTATGCACCTGTCTACGACAAGGTAGGAGAGCCCGTACAAGAGGAACTTCGCAGAGGTTTTGGTGCGCTCGGTTCCGATGACACGCCCATGGTCCGTCGCGCCGCGGCCAAATGGCTCGGAGTACGTATACTTTATTTACTCCATTGATCTCTATGCTGAAGCGTTGGACCGTGTAGTCATTCGTTAAGAAGCTGGCAAAACAGCACGTGCTCACCGACGGTCTCGCTATCTACCGACGACTCCAGGGAGATGATCAAGACTCTGTGCGACTACTCACTGTCGAGGACCTCATTGCGATTGCACAGCAGCTTACACCGGCGGAGGTAAAAGACCAGCTACTGAAGCAGATCCGGCAATCCGTCACGGACAAGAGCTGGAGGGTTCGCTACATGGCATCTTCCCACTTCAATGAGGTACGGCGCTTCCGCGGGGTATGCTGGGAACCAACGGCTAATACATATATACTGGACAGCTCGCGGAGTCCGTTGGTCAAGAGCTCGTTAGAGACGAACTCATTGGTCATTACGTTTTCCTCCTGAAAGACAACGAGGCGGAGGTCCGTACGGCCGCGGCTGGACAAATTCCAGGTGCGTGTCCGAAATGTATCAAAATCCAATGGATGGCTAAGTCCATTTTCCAGGGTTCTCGAAGTTGCTGGACAAGGAAGTGATTTTGCTCAAAATCGTTCCATGCGTGCGAGACTTGTGCCAGGATACCTCTCAACACGTTCGCGCCGCTGTGGCGAACCAAATTGCTGGCTTGGCACCCCTCTTGGGGAAGGATGCTACCATTGAGCATTTGCTCCCGCTGTTCTTACACCTGTTGAAGGATGAATTCCCCGAAGTCCGTCTCAACATCATCAGTAAGCTCGAAACCGTGAATCAAGGTGACGCATGCTACTCTTCCCGTGCCGGGACATCACACTGATGGGCGTTTCATGATGATAGTCATTGGTATTGAGCTCCTGTCAGAAAGCCTACTCCCCGCCATCATGGAATTGGCGGAGGACAAGTCGTGGCGTGTACGTCAGGCTATCATCGAATACATCCCTCTACTCGCAACACAACTAGGCAAACCCTTCTTCGATGAACAGCTTGGCAACCTCTGCATGTCGTGGCTGGGAGACAATGTCTACAGCATACGGGAAGCTGCTACTGTTAATTTGAAGAAGTTGACAGAAGTGTTCGGAGTGGACTGGGCCAAGGTCCAGATCGTGCCCAAGGTCGTCGGCATGGGTCAGCACCCTACGTATCTCTTCCGCATGACAACTGTGCAGGCCATCACCGTAGGTTATTTCCCGGTCTTGAGATGATGGCAATGCATAGCTGATCGATTGTGTTGAAGACCATCGCACCCTCGTTGACTCTTGATATCATCAGCAATGACATCCTCGACACCCTTCTTCAGCTCGGGCAAGATCCTATCCCCAACATTCGTTTCAATGTTGCCAAGTCTCTCGAGGTGCTCGCTGCGACGTTTGGGAACACCGCCGAGGGCAAGCAGCTTGTGCGACAGAAGGTCGTCCCGATCCTAGAGGCCCAGAAAAACGATCAGGACGCGGATGTGCGGTACTTTGCTGCAAAAGCCCTCCAGCAAGTCCGAGCCATTGAGTCTGCAGGTACGACGGCTTCGTATTGATGAACTGTCCAACACATGGAACTAATTGATGATCATCGCTGGGACGCAATGTGTTTCGTGATTCCACAGCTTGATAGGTAGAGATAACGTGTCTGTTCTGACATTCTGTGCGGCGTGACCTGGTGGTGCGGGAGTGCCCGCTGCTCTTTCCTTTTTTCCATGTTCCTGTCGACCCGCCAGCCAACGATTTGATGAAGCGTACGAACGAACGTGAAGCCTTGATGGCGCATGTAGTATAGATCCGTAGGATGCAATCGAAAACCCTCCAGGGATATTTCTCCATCTGTGGTGCGCAAATCAAGCGTACGCTTCTGCCGTTAACCTTGCGAGTTCGCCGTGTTTGGCGGGAGCGGAAAGTGCAGGAAGGCTCGGACTTGTGTAGCCGTGCGAGAACGTCTGTAGGAGATGGTTTGTCAAGGTATCTGGTCAACATCCGCCTCTGCAAGCGACGGTCACGGGAACCTAGGCGACAGGGCTAATGAATTCAATGCCATTGAACGCGGTCGATTCTGGAATTCCCGGGTGTACCTTGGACCGTAAGATGGTGAGGTTGCCAGTGCCCGACCGCGACAGATACTCTGTGGGTATGCTCAAGCAGCGAGCTGTGCACCTTGCAGGTGGGGTACTCCAGTCGTAGCGTGAATACCCCGCACTGCCTATGCATGGGCGCGGCTTGATATTGTCTCAGGCGGGATAAACGCCGGGAGCTGGGCCAGGCGCACCGATCTCGAAATTCCGATCAGGTCCGATAGCGCCCGTTTAGGCAAGGGACGTCAAACGCCCCCCCTCGAGCGCACACTCACCGCTTGACGCTAACAACGGCCGCAGTCTGCATCCCCGACACGCTCAACGCTGCTGCCAGAATGTCATGGGCCACCTGCGACGACACAATGTCATTGTTGCTTTGGGCCTGCGTAAGAAGGCTGATACTTGTCTTTAGACAAGGTGCATGTGTGAAGAGATCAATTGTTTCAATTGGACAATTACAAGGCGTGTCGCCTACATGGTAACGTACTTACAGTATCATCTTGTTCAGAATACCGCTCATCAAAGATTCCTCGGACCCAATCATCATAGTCGGAAGTCAGTTGCTGAACAAATCGGCCCGTCGATCTCAATGCTCACATCCTTATAACGGACGCTCCCACCGTCCTCATACACAAAACTCTTTCTTTCCCTCTCCGGTTCCGGGTGTCTGTCCGTTGTCGCTGTTGTCTTTCTTTTTCACCAACTGTCGTTAATCATGGCTCGTCTTGGGAGCATCGTGCTCCTCGTCGCTGCGGCTCTGCCGCTGGCTTTCGCCACGAACTGTAAGAGTGGGGAATTCTAGTGAGTTGTATTAGTTGTAGTGTGCGCGTCTGCTCATTCTGTGATTCTAGTTTCCAAGCGAAGTCGCTTTGTCTCCCCGAGGGTGGTCAGTCGAACCCGCCGAGCCCACCGTCGGGCAAGTCTTGCCCTACCGAAGGCTGGCAGTACCACACAGGTGCAGAGTGCTGTGTTCCTACCACCCCACAGCCGTCAAACCCTCCCCCTCCGGCGTGCAAGTCTGACTGCAGCTGGGACTCGAAGAACTATTGGTGCACACCGAACCAACCTCGAGGCCCTGCCTCTCCATCCCCTCCCCCTCCGCCTCCCGCTACCACGCATAGCCCCCTCCCTCCTCCTCCTGCTACTACCCATAGCCCTCTTCCTCCTCCTCCTGCTACTACGCATAGTCCTCTCCCTCCCCCTCCCGCCAGTACACATAGCCCTCTTCCTCCTCCTCCTGCTACCACGTATACTCCTTCTCAACCCACCTGCGGCTCGAACGACTTCTTGTAAGCATCGGTTTCCGAACGATGCTGACATCGTACTAATATTTATCTCTAGCTTCGATAAGGGTAACTGCTGCCTGCCCCACGGTGGTGTGCCGAACCCGCCCCAGCCGCCCCCGAACCACGAGTGCCCTGATGGTTGGTACTGGAAGAGCGATTTGGGTCACTGCGCGCCCAACCATCCCCAGACGCCATCCAGTCCCCCGCCGTCTTGCAAGCCGACCTGCAGCTGGAGCTCATCTGACTATTGGTGTACCCCCAACCCGCCTGCTTCTCCACCGCCATCGAAGCCGACGTCACCCGCAACGACCACGAAGCCCGCTCCGCCTGCTCAGAGTTCGTCTAGCTGTAGCTCTTCTGATTTCTGGTACGTTCTCTCCAACCTTTCAAGTTTGGCGCCGCTGATTTTTGTGCGTGGTGTAGGTTCCCGCAGATTGGATGCTGCCCCCACGGTGGTGTACCCAACCCGCCCACTCCTCCCGGCGGTGTTAGCTGCCCTACGAACGGTTGGTACTGGCACCAGCAGAGCGGCAAGTGTGCTCCCAACCACCCCCAGCCACCCCCTCCTCAGTGCAAGCCTGGCTGCGGATGGAACCCCGACCAACTGCACTGCAGCCCTCCCACGCCTCCGTCGATTCCTCCCCCGAAGCCCTCAGGCGGCTACCACAAGCGTCACATGAAGGCTCGCACAATGACGTTGTGCCCTACTGGCCTTCAGGCTTGCCCGCTCCCTGGTCTGATGCTGTCCTCCGGCGACTATGACTGCGTTGACCCTGTCAACGACTTGAACTCTTGTGGCGGTTGCTCGTCTACGGGCGAAGGTCAGGACTGCTCTGCCATCGAAGGTGTCTGGAACGTGGGTTGCGTCCGTGGACAGTGCAAGGGTACGTGTTCGTTCATTCTCTGATATTCATGCTGTTCTGATTCTCTGTATACAGTCGACACTTGCACCGATGGATACACGGTGTCTGTTGACGGCAAGTCCTGCAGGAAGCTGTGATCTTCGCATCAAGCAAGCGCACCGTACGACACTACAGAAAATCACGTTGCTCATCGGAGCTTTATCTATTTTGAGAGGGAAATCGGAGAACATTCACAATCGTTTCATCATCACCTTCGTTGGACACTTACCTGGATCATCGGCTAGATACACTCCAGGACTACTGCTACTTTATATATTATTGCTACGCCGAACACTACTTCACTATTCTACGGACTATAGCACGAGGCTTCTTCGCGTAACATTGGGTTCTTGCTTCAATCGCTATGGGCGATGTTGAATGTGTTTTGGATTGGACGACAGATGTTTGCCTTAGTTGCTACTCTCAGCCTGGACGTACTCCTATCATTTACGATGCCAATGTTTCACTTGGCAAACTGAATGCGGCGCCGCTGTTCCTTTGCTCACACCGAGGTGCCCGAGAACGGTTGTTGGGGGCGCTGTTGTCGAGCCCCCATTCAAATCTTGACCACGGCTGGTCGGAATATGAGACTTGTTCTCGGTGAGTTCGCTAGGGAATCTCAGAGCATTTCGCTATCACATTCCTTTCGGGCTTTCTGACGTTTCTTTCTCGACAAGTCTAATGGGGACAGTACCAGACGTGAATCCCTTTCCATAAACTTGACTCAGGATGCCTTGTCATTACACAATTCTGCAGAGCGCGACGAAGTGATTCTCTATGTGCCCGGGTATGGTTTGGTCCTTGTAGCGGCGCGACGCGCGGAGTGACACGTGAGTTAGCGCGTCCTCCGCGGGGACCAATGAGAAGCGAGCATTCTAAGGTTGAATGTCCGCTCCTCTTCTGTGCTTCTTTCGTATAAGAACGAAGCCAGAGCTTCAACCTGAGACTGTCGCACCTCTTCCTCCAACCACCGCCCCCTTCTTTGTTGTTGCGGCCAGCCAGCCTATTCCCTTCTCTACTCTACACCTGCTTAATTCTTGTTCTTCGCGCTAGTCGCCTCAATTCTAGTACCCCGTCAAGACTTCAAGTTCAAGTTCAATCCCAAGCCATGCAGTCACCTATCCGCGTCCTGTTTCTCGGTCTCAACCTGGTGGTCTTCGCCCTTCTGGTCATCGTCGGTACTCCTGCTGCTGTTACACCTGCCATCGCCGCCCCTCTCGCCTTGGTATCTCGTACAGATTATGCCTCTCGGTCTCATGAAGATACTTCGCCACCAGCTGTCTTGGTCAAGCACGTAACCTCTGCTGACGTCGCGAAGAGAGATGGTCGTCATGAAATGCGCTCGGACGGAGCCGACAGCGTTCGTTCTCGCGACATCAACACGGTTCTCGGAGACGTCAACATCCTCAACAACTACTACGAGCAGATGAGCCAACATGCTGCCAACTTCCGTATGTCCATTTCTGTCGCATATATACGTGTACTGATCCCATATGAAAGGCCAACTGCACCAAACACCCGCCTCGAGCAGGTCAGCGGACTTCGACACTCAAAGCGCCGACGAGGTCTCTGCTTTCAGTTCCAACCTCAACGGATTCCAGGATATTCTGGCGCAGCTCGCTGCCGACAAGGGTCTCGCAAACTACGATCGATCCGATGACCTTGAGACACTGTTGAAGGATCTGGTTAACGCCGTCAAGTACCTTCTATCCGACGTAACCCAGATGGTGTACGAGCTTCCAGCTGTTGGAGGCACTCTTGGTCCAAGTATGTGTCTGCCTCTTTTAGCTTGTGATACCGGCTGCTCACTATGCAACCAGTTGTCTATGACATCAAGTGCCTTTTGGACGAAACATTAGACGCTGTCGAGAATCTTACCGACGGGATCATCAATGCTATCGAACCATTACTCAAGGGATTAATCAGCGATGCCTCGAAAACAGCCTGCGGCTCAGGCATCGCGATAATTGGCTTCTGCATTATATGAAGACGGAGACTGGGGTTCAATTCGAGAGTATGAGATTAAAATGAAGCGCGTGTGCATGGATACCCTTCGCCTCTTGACCATGTACTTTTGTTGGGCTATCAGCGACTACGAGGCCGGTCCTTATACTTGTATGGAGCCTCCTTTGTGTATTTTGTTTCGCTTCGCATGCATTACTATCCTACAACCTATCGTTTATATGACTGTCCGAGACTCTGCCCTAAGTAACGACGATGACCACGCGTTGAGACAAACGGTGCGCTTGTGTTGAACATCAGATTCAAAACTACGACAAAAACAAACGCATTTGCATTAAGAGGGAATCGAACCCCCGGCGGGTCGATGGCAACGACCCAGGTTACCACTACCCCATTAATGCGTGAGGTAAATAGGCTTAAACAAGCATCATATAGCACATGTGCTGCGCCAGACAATGTAGCCTGCTACATGGACATCGAGCAGTGAGAACAGATGCTGCAGCCACGTCCAAAGCGATAGTATGTGTATAATACAATTTCACGACAAATGTCGGATTATTCCTCAGATACCCAGCGGTCAGCGATTGGACCTATCCCAGGCAGGAAAACCCGTGTCAGACCATAACGGGCTGCACCAGCGTATGCTTGCCACCTATAACGATGGTTAGATGTGGGATGGGCGGACGAGAGCTTAACTGGATAACATACGCCAGGTAGAGTAACGACCCGAGGAGTAGAAGCGTGAGTGATGTTTTTACAACGGAATTGGTGAATATTAGTCCTAGTAATATGCGTATAATGAGGAGAGGTGTTGATAACAGTGCAGATTGATATCCTAGGATTCTGTGTTCAGCTCATTGTCTCAGGCGGTCATGTCATTCATACCATGAAATCGGACATAATCATTATGTGTTTCGAGTATCAAGATGAGCAAGGCTGGTGAAGGCAACGGGTCATCAGTCAGAAGACCAGCTTGAGCATGTTCTCGGGCGTACCAGAGAATGGCCCCAGAATATATGCAAATGCAGCGAGCATGTCTACTCTGAAGCCGTAACGGGTCTCCCATGCACTGTCTCCTTCTGCTGCTTCTACATTCTCCACTGCACCGGCACCACCGGCCTGCGATGTATTGAAGGTGGGCACGCCACCAGATTGATACGAAATCACGTTCTGTGACGGAAACCAAGCTCTCTGCGTCGACGGACGCGCTGGAGGTGCGGCTGCAGCTGCATGAAGTGCTTCATCTGGCGGCGGGGTCTGCAAAGAGCGGACCGACTCAGTCTCTGCACAGGTGCAATCATACCGTTCCACTCACATAAGGAGCAAATGAGGACGCAAATTTGGCGTGGCTCATGGTATAGCTTCGTGGGTGGAAGCAGCTCAAATAAATACGTCGCCGAATGAAGAGGCCTAGTCAAGTCGTCTGGCCTGTACAGTAGTCGAAACGCAGCAGTGAATGTCGGAGCGAACGAGTAGACGCGCATTCATGGATGAGCAGTTGCGCGTCTATCGGGGGATTGGCTCCAAACTTGTCCAAATAGGTGCTCGGCATTTGCCATAGTCAGCATCGCACCGAGGCGCAGTAGGCGACGACCAAGGCAAAATCGACAGCGGCGAACCCATCAACCATGGTCAGTCTCAATTTCGTCGAACGAATCGCTGCGTGTAGTCTGTGTGTTCGAACGGAGCCGTTGGATCGGCTATGAAGGCGTTGGAAACGATGGATGGAGGCTGGATGGACACACGCCGGACTGGATGTACCGCTGCTCACGCGGCCAAAGTTTGCACATCGTACTGACTGCGTTCTCTCCGTTTGTCCCACTAGGCCGACTCAGCACCCCCCGTAACCATCCGGACCCGCAAGTTCATCACCAACCGACTCCTCGCCCGCCGTCAATTCGTCGTGGACATCCTCCACCCGCAACGGGCCAATGTCTCCAAATCTGAGCTCTCGGAGAAGATTGCCTCTATCTACAAGTCCGAGAAGGACCGAGTAGTCACGTTCGGTCTCAAGACACACTTTGGTGGAGGACGAACAACAGGCTTCGCCCTGATCTACGATGATGAGACTTCGCAGCGCAAGTTCGAGCCCAAGTACAGATTGATCCGAGTACGTGTTCTTGTCCCTATGGTCTTCATATCTGCATCTTACATGGTCTGCCTATTAGTCCGGTCTTGCTACACCCCCACCGAAGACCAACCGTAAGCTACGGAAGGAGCGTAAGAACCGTGCGAAGAAGGTGTGTACCTGCCCTCTTCTCCGATTTCGCTATTTTATTGACCTCCTACACCTCCAGGTTCGTGGCACGAAAAAGAGCAAGGCTGCCGAGCCCCCGAAGAAGGGCAAGTAACGGTTACGCGCCGTCTGTCTATTTGGAGTGGGGTTTACGTTCGTCATCTGTCGCTTTGCATCACCATCACCAGCAAAAGCTGTCATGCAGCTGTATCTTATCCGTATGCCCGCTCTCTTTTATTGTCTTTGCTCATGAATTCTATGCGCATGCGGAAACGATGATCCCACTCCTACGTCTGGTTAACGATATGTCGGTACCTCGTCGTGTTGCGATTCCGTTGTGCACATGTTCCAACACACGCGAGTAGGATTTAAACTGTCCGGGCTATGACTATCAAGATCCCTCGGAGTTATCAGCATGAGATACTCACATCAACCGACATAAACACTTCTAACTGGTACTCGATGCATTGTGATTGTGAATTGTCATGAGATATGATCAAGCCTCACGGAGATAAGTGTTGCTGCTGTGAGCAGGGTGGTATGTACATCTCCTAGTAGTAATCATGTCCCAGGCATCGCCATGATACCTTCGCAATCATGTCTCGGACCATGTCTTCCAGATATGCCTAAAATAACGGCAACATGTTCCCAAGCGATGCTCTATGTGCGGACAGCGCGACCGCTTCGACGGGCACGGAGCGTGTGCACATCAATATTGACTCTTGGAACCGCAGGGTCCCATGTTCCCCGGATTTCGCTAGAGCGCAGATTATTAGTATGATGTTGTAGATCTGCAGGAACTGGCAGTACTTTTTGAACCTTTGCGCCCACATCAGAATTCCCGGGGCGACGAACGTGGTGAAGATGAAGACGGTACTGTATAGAGAAGCGATGGCGGATGATACCAAGGAAGTCCAGTATAGTGAGAGTCCAACGAGCAAGGAGGTTATGATCACCTGGATCCCGGTTGGCACCGTCTGATGAGCTCGGTCAGGGGTATGCACAAGACCTAGCGGCTGGTGTCAGGCTTACCTGAAGCCGACGGCGCAATGTGGGGAAAAGTGCGAAGGACTGAATGGAGAACAACACAAGCGCAAAGACAGAGATGTCATCGACCAATCGCGAAGCCAAGACGACGGAAGATGCTATTGCCCCATTCGTAGACAATACAGAAGAAAACCTGACATGACATACTTCGCCGTCAGTGTTTCGGGCACCTCCTGGGCAGAGGTAGTTTGCTCACCTCTCGTGGGCATGTGAGAACATGGTTAGCGGGCTGTAGTCAGCCAGTAACACATTAAGAATGAATAGAGCGGCAGACAGTGCCCATATCGAGTCTGAAGACCTTGCGGCTGTCAGAGACCGCAGTACAGGCGAGAGGGCCAACAAGCCCAGAAAAACTAGGATGGACGACTTGACGGCCTTGGCGACTGCTTGACAGTTAGCGCATCACCTAGAGAACGCGGACTAGGGCACGAACAATCCGCTAAGCGAGACCCTTGTTCTCGGGGCCAGTGCAGAAGTTCCCAAAGGGAGTATCCGCCGATGAACGAGAAGATAGACCCCCAGACAAGAAGGCGAGGGTCCAGCGAACGTTCTTTCAGCCTGACAAAAGTGGTCAGGAACAGGAAGATCACGGCCAGGTGTTGACTGATTGCGCATGACGAAGACACGAGTGACCAGTAGGTGTACGGTCTGAAATTAGCTGAGAAGTACAAGTCGCAGTCAGTACCGCGTATAAAGCTCTACGAGCCGTTCAAGACCTACGATTGGTGCGTAAGTTTGCGAGAAATGATCCTGGCACATAGTTATCAGGGTAAGGCCTCTTCTTCCACATAACCCGTTCCCATTCGTGGTCCCATTCCCCTATGGTCTTTGACATGAAAAGGGACAAGCATGCATGCACGAGTAGTGGATTCGGAGATGGAAGAGCTGCACAACTTGCCTGCGGGTGCGAAGCGCCCATTAATACCGGCGGCACTTTGGCGTGAAGCATGAGATGACATACGATATGAGCTGCAGGCAATTTGCTGAGTTAGTACTCTCATGGCTGACAGATTCTTAGATTTAAGTTTGAAGTGCGGTTTTATCGATGGCTTCCAATGAATAGATTTAAAGCTCAGAAATATTATTGGGTTCTTTCGCAAGCTCCTAAACCTTGCATGAGTACGAACACCCTGTGCCTCGTTCATAGCAACGCTTCGCCAGATGACAGCATGCTATAGAGCTAGCATCTTGGACAATGCACTCACGGCTGGCGCAGGAAGTCAGCCGGCCGCAACGGAGACGTGACGGCAGCACCCTTCGGTGGCAGCGACCCTCAGTGAAGGAACATGCACAGCTCAATTTCTCGCGGCGTGGTGATAAATTGCCAATGTGATAAGGACGTATGGTAAACCGAGTCCCTCTTCCAGGATTACTTCTTCCCAGGAGAGCCCTGTGACTTTGGAGATCGCGAGAGTTGAAACATATGAGCTGCCTCGAGTTGCGCTCTAATGCAGCAGGATGCCGGCACAAGGCTCTCCATTGAATGTACGATAGGACTTCCTATAGGTTGTGTGCTCGCCTTGCAGCGAGGTAGAGATGTTTACCCCGAGGGCGCGAACGCTAACGAAGAGCATCCTCCCATCGCCCGCACCGTCTGGCCTATCGCAGCGTGCCCGAAGATCTCGCAATCAGTCCCACTACGTTGACGACATCCGTTTAGCTCATTCGGAAAGCTGATAAGACAGCGGGCATGCACTCACCACGAGCCTCTCCTCCTGGCGCTGCTCCGGTGCTCTGGGATTCGACTTGTTCGCCTCCACCTGCGCAGCAAGGCGTCCACTATTGGGGTTTGACCCGACAACCCCTCTCTTCTGAGTCTGCGTGGTGCGGCGTGAGGGTTATGGTAAGCCAGACATAACGAATGGATAGAAACATACCGCCTTCAGCCGTTGTTCTGCAGCCTGTGCAGCTGCAATTCTCGGATCTGGCCGCTCCTGAGCAGCGCTCTGCGTATCTGTGCTATCTACCAGGCGGTGGCCGCCTGTGTGGGTGCCCTGCTTTGAGCAAATTGAACCCATCGTCTACAGAAATGAGTATAAAGTCAAGGTCCGGCGCATGGGACAACCGGGACAACCCAGGTTAGTAGTAGCGCAGATAGAGTTAAACAGGTGGGTGTAGCGCCGGAACTAGCGACAAGACAGGAAGCGTAACGAGAGCAAACGACACTGATTGGTATAGTGGACCACATGTGGGGCGTGAAATACGTGCCAAGCAGAGTCGGAAGATTTAGATGCATCATAAGGATTTATCTGGTGCTCACCCAACCTCTGAGGACTAGCCCTGGCAGGTACAGGGGGGAGGCAACTCATTCTTTGACCAGTAAGCAGAATGCGAATATGGCATGGGGAAATATGATACAATAAGAGCCAAATTCAAGACAGAATGTAATGTCCGAAACCACGAGCTTCACGATTCAGAGGTCGGAAGATTCGTGTATTCATCTCTACGACGCTCTTCACTGCGTCCAAAGAACCCCGGACGTAAACCAATATCATTCGCCATACGCTGAGCTGTATTGGCACTTCCCTGGATGATGCAAGAGTATCAGAACCGTAACACGTCTGTATGCGAAGGAATACCATTGACCTCCCACCAACGTCTTCCCGCGTTCCATGCAAGGCTGGTATCGAAGCCTGCCTTGAGCATCCTGTTCTTGATTCCAGCTCCAAGGAGCAGACCAAAGACTATCAACAGGAACATTGTGACCACGAATTGATCTCTCGGTGAATCGCGTTCTGTAGATAATCGCCGTACTGTTATGGCATCACGATGTGGCGGGTGAGATATTGGCACTTACGGAAACATCTCGCTTCTACGTCGCCCTCTTTCCCCGTTGCAGTGTCAGGGTCTGCGTCCCCAACGGTTGCGCCGGCACAGATAGCCAGGTTTTGGTTCAGACACCATTGCTTGGTACATGACAGGCATGGCTTGTCAGGGTTATCGGGGAGTGCGAGATGGAGGATGGTATAGTTGGATCCGAAACAGATACCTGAATGAGGAGCACTGAGTTTGGACTATGAGTCACTGTTTCAACAATCTGAACGTACATTTGCAGAAGTTGGTGGCTTCCCATTTATGTGGTAGTGCTGCTTGAGCAGCGAGCTATACGAGCGCATCCTAGTTCGCATCAGAAGCGACTGAAAACAAAGTATATAGCACTCACTGCAAAGAATAAGAATAGTATGCTTGTTACGAATGCCGTGCCGCCTACACTTCGCAAGCTCAGAAGTGACATGGTCGTTAGCAGGATACACCAGTTTCCATGAGGCGCCCATATGTCGACGCGTCTTTGAAGGCGATAGCACTCGCACTCGCATTTCTGCTCTTCACCGGCTGGACTTTCTCTACTCGCTATCAGCGACCGCTATACATCGTTCTCGGGATCTGAGAATTGCTTACGCGCTTGTGCTCTAAACTAGATACCTCTGCCTGCGGGGCCTTTGGATACTTCAATGGCTGAGTTCGAGGATGTCCTTACGAACCAGCCAGTCGTGATTGACAACGTACGTATGTCATCTTTTCCCTAGCTTTGGCCAGCATCTTATCAATTCCGTGTTCTATGCCTTACGTAGGGATCTGGGACTATCAAGGCAGGATTTGCAGGACAAGACCATCCGAAATGTTTCTTTCCGTCTTTGTGCGTCTTCACGGTTAGGGCCACCCCCTGCACGCGTAGTATCTGGCTGCTGACTACGCGACCTCTCGTGTCTGTGTGCTTCTCGTGGCGTACTTAATGCAGTGTCGGTCGACCGAAACATATACGCGTCATGGCGGGCGCGTTAGAAGGTGATACTTTCATCGGACGGAAGGCACAAGAGTTCCGAGGGTTGTTGAAGATCAAGTACCCCATGGAGCATGGAATTGTCACAGATTGGGATGACATGGAGAGGATATGGAGCTGGGTATACGCTGAGGAGCTAGGGACGCTGAGCGAGGAGGTATGACATGCTGCAACTATCTATGGAATGACACTGAACGCTATTCCCGCGTAGCATCCGGTGCTATTGACTGAAGCACCTCTAAACCCGCGGCAGAACCGGGACATTGCTGCTCAAATATTCTTTGACACTTTCAACGTACCGGCATTGTACATATCAGTGCAAGCCGTGCTAGCCCTGTGAGTGTAGCCTGCTGTATATAGTACAATATCTGATAATCTGGTGTAGATATTCGTCGGGTCGGACAACAGGCGTGGTATTAGATTCAGGCGATGGTGTAACTCACGCAGTACCAGTATTCGAGGGTTTCTCCATGCCACACGCGATTAGAAGGGTCGATGTGGCTGGTCGGTACGTCTACCGGTTCGGATCGTTGTGCAGCTACTGAGAAGGACCGCAGGGATGTCACTGATCACCTGCAACTTCTACTTCGGAAGTCTGGCCACCACCTCCACACCACCGCGGAGCGCGAGGTGGTAAGAACGATAAAAGAGAAGTGTTGCTACATTGCATTGCACCCCTCGAAAGAGGAGAAGGAGTCGCAGGGGCGGGCCGAAGAATTCAAGCTGCCAGATGGAAACACCGTGCAGGTCCGTATCCGATTTGTTCTATGTGGGGCCATTGTCCATTGATGCTCCCCCTGAAGCTTGGACCTGAACGCTTCCGCGCACCTGAAATCCTATTCAACCCTGAACTCATAGGGCAGGAGTACGTTGGTGTGCATCAGGTCGTAGTAGACGCCATCAACCGAGTCGATCTTGACCTCCGGAAGAGCCTATTCTCCAACATCGTGTTGAGCGGCGGCAGCACATTATGCAAAGGTACAGTGTTATAGCTTGTCTTCATAGCAGAAAGCTTATAAGATTGCCAGGATTCGGCGAACGTCTGCTCAACGAAGTAAAGAATCTAGCGCTCAACAATGTGAAGATAAAGATATCCGCCCCTCCAGAGCGCAAATACTCGACATGGATCGGAGGATCGATCTTGGCAGCCCTTAACACCTTCAAGAAGGTACGTGTATCTCCGTCTGAGACCTGTTTCATGCCAGCGTGATCTGACCAAAACCTCTCCCTGCCAGATGTGGGTGTCTGCGGAGGAGTACCAGGAAGATCCAGACATCATCCACAAAAAGCTTGGGTTCTGATCTGGACTGTATGGTGCCGTCGGTGGTCAGAGTCTCGCTTTCCGGTCGTTTTGGTGCAGCATATCCTATGATCACTAGTATGATACCCACATTCAATGTAGTGTTTACACGCACCCCACCGGCAAGCCGACCGGGCAGCAGGCGAGCAGCCCTTCGTCCACACGACGGCCGAGCTGGGACGTCCCCTCCACGCAGCTCGGCAACTCATCCTCCCGCGTTGATGCAGATTCATTTCGGTGTGCGCGTAGCGAATGGCCTGAAGTTTAGACGATCGCCATCGTGTGTACATGGCGGAACCGGGTGTGTTCTGTGCGGCGGGCTTAATTTCATGTTCGATCTGATTTCATCTTTCTCTAACACATCTATTGGATCTGCATCCGTTCCATTCGAACGGCTGAGGTTATCCCATCATATCACCTTGAGTTTAACGGACCCAAAACCAGCACACCCCTTTGAAATTCGACGATGGGGTTTCAACTTGGGGAAAATGAGCACATGGAGGTAAGTACAAAGCGATGGGTTTTGTTTTTGGGTCGCTGCAAAACATACGGGTGGGTATCCAAGCATGGTACAAATAGCACTACAGAGAGCAAAGCAGCAGCACAGCGAGAAACGAATATTACAAAGGATGAGCCATATCATAGCCTACATATTGTGCCTTAGTTGGTGAGTCAGGGGTTTGAAGGAGCGGTCGGAAGGGAAATAGTGTGGCATGGCTGGTCTACGAATGTCCCTCAGAGCGGAATGCGAGACGCGGATCACATAGCAGGACAAAAAAGTAATGGGTTGTTAGTGTCAGAAAACCGATGAATAAACAATTGAGTGTCGGGACGGGTCATGGGGGTGTCATGAATGCATGTCTTCATTGTCGTCGCGGCGTGGCCGCTTGTTGGGGTTGGGACTCGAGCCCATGTTGATTCCAAGACCAAGACCTCGGGCTGACAGCGCTTCGACGGCTGCTTTGGCTGCGCCCTCGGACGATCGCCTCGTCCGCCCGCGCGTTCGTCGGAGCGCACCGAAGGCCTGCGCTTTTATGACGGCTAATGTGCCCGAGATGGGCGGCGGGGGCGAGGGTGAGTGCGATGTGTGGGAGGAGGAGGCCGTGGCGGGGAGGGTGCCGCGGCGGGGGCGGCCGTCCTGGCGAGAGGCATTGTCGCTGCCGTCACTACCGCGATCGTCTGATGTATTTTCAACGCGTGAGTAAGGAGTGGGCACGAGATTGGGATTGGGCATAGTGTTGGCGCGTGTGGACTGCAGGCGGTAACGGAGGGCATCACCCATTGATGCCGCTATCGGGATATCAGCGGTTCCTCCGTGCAGAGTAAGCTCTCGTGGTCCCATTGCTGCTCGGCGGAAGTCCTGCAGGACAGAACCTTCCGGAAAGGCGAACTGGTACGGGCCTGTGCCGAGAGAGGTAGACGAGACCGAGGTCGGCGTCGATGCGGGTGAAATCGAGCGGCTGTTGGGGTACATGTAGGGCGCGCCATTCGCTAGCTTGGCGTCATCCACTACGCCATATTGGGTGGGATAGGCAATGTCGGATGCCGTTAGCGTAGGGGACTCGACGTAGGACGGAGACTGGGAACCGTCCACTTGTTGCTGCTCGTTTGCCTGTTGCATGCCCTGCTGCGACCATTGCTCATCCGCAGGACTCGAGCCCTCCATGGAGTAAGGTGCGTAAGGGGCATAGCCGGAGACGGACTGGGAGCGGTTGACGTTGTTCCCGTTCACGACAGCATAGTCAAGAGCGGGAGAGCGTTGGGGATAGTCTGTGGGCTGTCCCGTGGCATATCCATTTAGTGCGGCGGATGGATCGGCAGCGAAGCGCATTCTGGGGTCGTAGTGACTTGGGCTCACAGAAGCCATCCTGCTCGGGGCAGAGACGGGCGATGAGTGGATCTGGGCGTATGAGGGCAGCGAGGAGTCGTCGGAAGGGTCGGGAGGCATGCCAGTCTTCTTCGTCTGCCACAACGCCCTCCAGAACTTTTCTCTGTCGCGGGCCTCATTGCGCAGCCTCACATTCTCAACGCGCAGTTTGTCGGCGTCGGCCTTGGACGCCCTACAAGATTCTTGTAGCTGGATGACCACTGCCTCGAGGTTGGTCACTGTCGCACGCAGCGTGAGAGGTAGCGGGGGCAGGAGAGGAGGAGAGTGCGCTCGTACCTGTTTCCTCGAGAGTGGCGATGTAGTTGGCGCGTCTGGCACGGAAGGCGGCCTGTGCGTCCGCGTTTTTCTTTTTCCTGTCTGTCTGGTCTGTGACCATGCTATCGTCTGAGCCCACCTTTGCGGTGTTGGAGGAGATGGCACTGAGCCCGTTGTGAGGCATCGCCAGGGGAAGTCTAGTGCAAAATGACGGTGGAATGGGGGATATAAATTGGACAGAGAGGCGAGGAGAGCGTTAGGGCACGAGGATGAGGGTGTCGGTCCTGGATGTAGCACCAGCTCGCCGGCCGATTGGATCAAGAGACCGACACTAATCCTCTCAGAGCAATTGATGAATGCAGATATCAGCTTTCCCAGTGTATATTTCGGCTTTATTTCCATATCTATTCCTCCTTTTATTCTTTTGTTTTTCTGTCCAACAATGTCTACTGCACACAAAGCTGCTATCTGCGCGGGGCCAGAGCCGGCTAACAGTCTATTGAGCGTCTATCGCTTCCACCCCCCTCCTTCCCTCGCCTCTCTGGTCCCTGTGCACGGCCCTCTGCACACACTCGCACTCATCGTGCACAGGCAAGAGCGGGGCTACGACGCTGCAGACAGCAGCAGCACCCCCAGCAGCGTCCCACAGACGGCCTGTCCCCGAGTCCCTGCGCGCTCGCTAAGCCCCCGTTCTATATCGCATCTGGTCCGGGATCCGACTCATTTCACCGCTTCGTGCTGCAACTTGGGCCCAACTGGATGGGTCTCCCGGCTGTGACCTCCACGCGCCTGAGAGCCTTATTTCTACCGCAATCCCCGTGTCTGATCAGCCTCGAATAGCTTGCACGCCCTGATCACCTTATTTTATTGCATTTCCTCCCTAGCCTCGACGCCGCGCCCACCACCTCGCCCACCACGATGAGGAGGCATGGCAGCGGCCCAAGCGAGCGGCAGCCCGGGCGGGTCCCCACACGCAACGTCTGAACAGTTTACCTACCGACCGACCTCCGCCCCACGCGGCACCACCCTCATCGTCCATGCTTCGCTTCTCTACCCAGCCGCAGTCTCCATCTCGTCTTCTTCGTCTTCCTCTTCGCCTTCCATGTCCAGCACCTCCAGCGCCAGGCCGCTGCTGTCAAGCACGCACACAACCCGGCGCCCAGCCCGTCCGTTCACAGCCAGCGTCGCCGAGCCCTCCTGACAGCCAGCCAATTCTCGGCATCCTATTATCGGGATGGGCACCGCAGCGATCTGAATGAGACAGAGTGAGCCCTCGTCGCAGTGCGCTCGGTGGCAGACCCAAGGGGGACCCATACCTGTCCATCTCGCACCCGCTCCAGCATCTCCAGCATGAGACCTTCCCGCGTCAAGCTACCTACGTAGCCTGCCGGGATATCCTCAAACTCCAAATCGGCGTAGCCGATGGTTGCGATAGACGTCGCGCCTGATAGGTTGTCGTTAGCGATCATCACGCTGCTATCTCGTGGCGTCCTAATCTCTCAAACGCACCGTGTTCTTGATCGAGCGGCCGGTACACGATTATGAGAATCTGCTCGTCAAAGAACTCGGCATCGAGTATGTCGATCGGGATCGTCTCTTCGCGCCCGTCCCTAGGGGCAAAGGAGGAGTGCAGTGTGGCTACGCTGATAGACTGGGGGTGCTCATCCACTCTTTCCGGATGGGTCATCCGCAAAAGGCATACTAGCAGCAAGCAATTCATCAATTCAGCGTTAGCATTCCGGGCTTCAGGCACTTAGCACGTACAGTAGCTCGATTGATCAGCACGAGGTGTCTGGATTGCGAGATATTGCAAAAAAGTGCTACCCTGCACAACATAAGCAGGCGTTTCCGGTGAAAAAGAAAGTAGCCGCACCTCGCTCGTGTCATCGACCGTGCGCTCCTTCACGAATATGGGGGAATTGGCAGAATTGCGTACCCCGGATTCACGAGGAAAATCAGATATTTTCCCGAAAGAATTCGAAATGACGGCAGTGCGCGAGGTCGCGTTGGCCGTAGTCAGAAATATCCTTCGGCAACGCGTGGAGAGCTCCTGCATCAACAAATCTATATTCTTGTCCTCTTTGGTTCTGACGTTGGACGAGAGACGCGGCAGCTGCACGTTCGAAATAAGAAATCTGAACATAGCAACTTTTCACCAGATAACGCACGGGCGGATATTCAATATCTTTTTTCACCGCTTCCTTTGCCTTCTCCATGGCCATTTTGAGATCCGTGAGGACCGGCCTGCGTATGCTGGCCGTGGTCAGCCTGGGGAAGTCCCCCGTGAACCATAGGTCGATAACGCTATTGACCAGTCCGGTGTTGAGATATTCATCTACGTCCAGCACATCGTGCTTCTGGGGCAGGACGGCAGCATCAGGATGTTGAGCGGCCAAACGATGAGTTTCTTTTCTCAAAGTGAGACGTGCACCGCTGGCGGAGGCTAGGAGCACACTTACCGTATCTCAACCATGTCATGAACTCCTTGAACCGGCGCAACTCTGTCCGCGCAGCAAATGCAAGCGTCTCGGCGGAATACACAGCAGCTTTTGCTAACTCCATGCATTCTTTGATATCAGCGGAGTTAAGGCCGCTTGTGCTATATTGAGGTCTGCATCCCCATTTTTAATGCAAGTCCTGTCTGGAACGGATGGAGACTTACAGCAGTGACCACCCGTATACCTCCTGGAGCAAAATGAGGAGCCTTTGACACGCAGGGACCATTCGTCTCGAGGAGTAATCCCGTAACTTCATCAAAGCCTCTGTGACGTTCGATTCCCACTTCTGAAGACCCTGCAGGCGTATGTATCAGCATCGCCTTGTCTCCGGTGGCGAGTGCCGCGTACCCGTTCACTCATTTGTTCACCGCTGCCAAATAGATCAGACACCGCCTCCGATGGTTTACCAGTAGCGAGCAGCAAGGTCAGGTCCAATAGGGCACTCGGCTCTTGTACTAATGATCGTTCAGTCTGTATCCGTTGAAAGCAAGGCGAACGCGTTGCTTACCTCCAAATTGCTCCGTCTGTTTCTTTTCCAGCGCCTTAATCCAGCTCGATCCTAGATCTCGTGCACCAGTAGTCGTGTCAGAACCATACCATGCACTCCGCATCTCCTTCACCACGCGCAGGGCATACCACATCAGCTCACGGCATGAGGAGGACGCTCGTGCCATATCCCGCAGAAATCGCCTGCCCAAGAACGGCGTGTGTAGTATTGCTGGTCGACTGGCCGTATGGCTGATGTCAACCGCTGTATGCACTTGAGGATGAAGGAATAGGGCCGTGTTCTGTCGTTTGCGCATGGACACTACCGAGCAGGGAGCGTCGAGCTCGATAACCCCTAGGGCATAACTGCCGTCTAGGAATATGTAGATTTCCCCCGCATCATCGGATGCAACCAAGATACTGTTGATATTTGGATCGTCGACTTCATCAAGCTCTTCACCAGGGCGGCTCTCCTTGCTGCTAGGAGCCTGCGTTTGTATGGAAGCAGCGAGCGGATCGGGCGGTAAGGTAGGCCATGAGGAGATGACATCAGGAATTGTCTGCTGTGCCGCGTTCTTATTGCCACTACTCCCTTGAAAGGCAAATAAATCTGTAGCACTACATTAAACTCAGTGACGAGTTCATGGCGCAATACTAGGAACGAACGATAGAGGTTGTGCCTCGTCGTGGAGAGCATCAAGAAGTGGCTGAGTCTTTAAAATGGCATGTGCAGACCCTGGCTTTAACAATCATGAGCGTGAGATGCGCCAAACAGTGATATAAGAGACTGTGCCCACAATATCACCTCCGCGTTTGAAAATATCGGGTATATTTGCTTTTTTCTCTTCCCTGTGCTCCTGGAACCACCATATACTCGCCAAGTTATGCGTACCACCCGATGGAAGCGGCGGTATGGATAGTGTTCTCTCCTGCTGACCGTTTTGTAGCGAATGAAGGGTGATGAGAGGTGGGTTATTTGCAACGGCAATATATTGTCCTAGACACGCTGATAAGTCTTAGAGTGCAGATGAGGTCAGAGACGCGTCGCACCATCAGGGCTCCATGCAATATCAACGATTTCTTGGGTGCTGCCTGACTCTCTTCGTACGTCCACTTCCCACTTCTTGGAGCCATTCATCTTCCAAAGGCTGAGTCTATCTCTGTCAGCAACGCGCATTACGATAACTAAAAGATCCTTGTCTGGACACCACGAGGAACGCAATATCCGAGACGTTGTCGCGAATCCAAGATTCGCAATGGACACTGGAGTTTTGTCCATGTCGAATGTAATCTCCTTGTCTTCGGAGTGGCTGGAGAGTACTGGGTGTGCCTGGGGGCAGCGCGACACTCTGGAAATCACAGACTTGACGTATGACTAACGACACGCAAGAGATGAGATTGACAGAAAGTAGTGGCACAGCAAGGAAGTGTGTATGAGGTAGAGTTATATATGCACGCGTAGGCGCCAAAAGCGACGCGACGCGACTTGACGCGTTTGCGTAAAGTGAACATATCGTGACACCGACTTTACATAACTTCATATTCAGGTACGAGTCATAAAGTCTAAATCGCTCAGGGCTGCAGAAGAAAGTAAGAGAACACTACTTGGCTTTCCGCGGCTTGCCTCCCTTCTTCTTACCCATCCCACCAATAACATCGCCTTTCTTCGCACGAACCCCTTCCCTGGCTGATTTTTGTCCCATCTCCTTATCAAACGCGTCCCGGGATTTTGCACCTCCTTTCGGCTTCGGCTTACTCTTATCGATCTTCCGTTTGGGCTTCTTCTGTGGCAAACCAGTCTGGCGGTCCCCAATCTTTGCCGGCTTTTGTGATTTCTTCGCAGACCGGACAGCTGCGCGAATAGCTCCGGTTTCGACCTCATCCTCTTCTATCGCAATCTTGCGCCTTTTTTCCCTCCTAGAAAGCCCAGCAAATTTGTCGCGTTTGGGCTGATTTCTCGCTGAGTATAAGATCTCGAATTGGACAAAGTTTCTCTACCTTGGAGTCGGACCCTGTATCTTTGCCTTTGCCCTTTTGTAAGGCCTTCAGTGCATTGAACCCGGCCTCGTATTGCTGTTTACTCAGCTCTGGTTTCCATCATCAGCATTTCTTTTGGCAACGTCACATGTAGAGAGATGGCAGTACCTTGTGCCTTGTCTTTCTCTTTACCCGTCTGGAACCATGTTCGCGCGGGACGCGAGTGGATCTCGGCCTCGTGCTCAATGATATTCTGTCCTTTCTTGAGCTCCATCTCCGCTTGGCGGATCTTGGCAAGGGGTATTTAGTGACTCATAAGACGGACATTTACGCATACCCTTAACTCACATGCTTCTCCTCCTTCTCTTCCTGTAAAACAGCACTAATCTCGTCCTTCATTTCTTCCAGTCTCTGTGACCACTTCGAGACAGCTTCTGTCGGCACTTGTCGGTGTCGCACTTGATCGTCGCCTGAAGCGTACTTGATAGCTGCCCTTAGCATTTTGCGGTCGGCCTCTCCAACCAGTGTCACGGAACTTGAAATAAACAGTTAGAAGCAACCAAAGCCAGGAGTAGTGAGGTACCAACCGGCCCTTCTTCCCAGCTCTCGCTGTTCGACCTACACGATGGAGATATTGTGCAAGCTGCCCGGGCATGTCGTAGTTTATGACTGTCTCGATACCCTTGATATCAAGACCGCGGGAAGCCAAGTCGGTGGCCATAAGGAAATCGACCGCACCATCACGGAATTGCTGAAGAGCTTTCAAACGCTAGAGGAGAGAAATAAAATGAGATCATACACCCGTATGAGCCGGTCGAGAAACTCACCTGCTCTTGACTGAGGTCACCATGAAGCTCGTCACATTTCATACCCAATAAACTAAATACCACTCGCATCTGATGCGCAAGCTTTTTGCTACGGAAGAATATGATGACGTTGACTCTGAAGGTGCGTTTGCATAGAGCCACCAGGAGAGCAGAGCGTTCAGCCTCTTTCCCTGCACGTACACGGACGAACTCTTGTAGAAGCCCGCGCGCTGTAGTACGCTTTGGATCAACGAATAGTCTGACGGGCTTGTTCAACGACATCCGGACCAGCTCATCGACAGAGTCGGTCATTGTGGCGGAAAAGAGCATTGTTTGTCTGGACATAGGGCATGATTTGATGATTTCCGTGAGTTCGTCAGCAAAACCATCTGAGAGCATTCTGTCGGCTTCGTCCAAAACTAGAATGTCCAATGTATCAAGGGTGAAGGAGGGAGTGTTGCGGATGTGATCTATCAGACGACCAGGAGTAGCAATGAGTACATCTGGGCGTGTTCGAAGGGCAACTTCTTGAGCCTTGAGAGATAAGCCACCTGGTATACCTCATGAGCACCCCCACGCATAGCTATAACACGGATTACGGACCAACTATGAGGCAAAACCTGATGTCCGTGAATGTGGCCAGTTTCATCCCGACCTCGTAACATTGTACGCCCAGCTCTCGTGTGGGTACGAGGACAAGACAGCGTGTAGCAGCAGCATTCTTACCACGCTCACGGTACAGTAGACGTTCTATCATGGGTATGATAAACGCAGCTGTCTTACCAGACCCGGTAACTGCATTTCCTACAACGTCCTTTCCCAGTAAAGCAACGGGGATGGTAGCTGCCTGTATTGGGGTAGGTTTTGAGAATCCCAAGGCAGATACAGACTTTAGAAGAGGCCGTGAGAGGTTCATTGTCACAAAAGACGAGTGTTCTTCTGAGGGTCCAGCGTCCGAGGCGAAAAAGGCTGCCTTCCTATCCTTCTCCGTCTGCGTTTCTGCTTCAGACTCATCCCCAGAATACTCATCCTCAGTACCTTCCTCCTTTTCTGCACCTGATTCCTCCTCAGAGCCTTCTTCTTCCTCGTCAGATGTCGCCAGGAGATCTTCTTCCTCTTCGCTGCCTCCCGGTCCCTCCAGCATCTCATCTTCGTCTCCACTCGCGGTTTCATCATCAGTCTCAGCCGCTTGTTCGTCAGAGTCAGAACCACTTTCCTCCACTTCGTCGTCAGAAGCTCTCTTGCGTTTACCGGTGACGTTGCGGAGCTTTCTTCGTTCGATGATGTCGTCAACGGAAATAGGTTCCTTCAACGCAGGGATGTCAGGACAGAGATCATGTATGTCTTACGAGACTCACAGGCTTTGAGCCTTTCTTGACATAATCTTGTGGTCCAGAAGCATCGCCTAGGAGGTCGGCATATGGATCCCCAGAAAGGTCGAACACGAAATCCGGATTTAGTTGAGCATCTTCGGCAACAGGGTCCTTATTTTTTGGCTGCTTCACGGGCAGTGCTTCCTCATCGTCGGAGTCGATTGTCATAACAAAGTCGTTGGCCGCCATCTTGGCACGCATTTGTTAGCAATGCCTGAAGGAAGTGCAAAGGAAGGCTTAAAGTCACTATACGAGGGCGCTTACAGTACGAAATTTCAGTCAAGCAATATTGATCGAACAGAGACAGATCGGGATCAGATTCGAATCGTAGAGTAGAGTAGATAAAATACGGAAGGTGTAAGTAATCAACTCGGGCTGAAAGCAAGTTAAGTTTCCAAAAGATATGATATGACAGCACAGTACAATCCAGATAACAACCTACAACACTCCGTCCATCCGCAGGCGAATCACCAGAAGAATATTTTACGCAACGGTCCCTCTTTCGTCGGCCCAGGTGTGTCCCGAGACTGTTGTCGCTGGGCAGTCGGGCGCGAGAAGTCTTCGCCCAATTCTTCTCGCGCAGTCTCTGACTTGTCCAGTAAGACGCGTTCGGACTGTTGCTAAAAAAAAAAAAAAGAGGACAATTTAGTATTGCGAAGTTCATGTTATTTCTTAACACCCGTACATCAGAGTCCATCAAGAAATGCTCCTTATTAATAAGTAACAACTCCCGGGCCCGAGGGTCGTCTGGGTATTTGTCGTAGGTAGCCGAGTCTCGACACGCTTGCTGGCACTGGGTAATTCCATCGATGAACCGGCCCATCATGTTCCACTTCTCCCAATGTATGTGATCCGGGTCGTCGTCGTGGAAGTCTGTGTTACCCTCATGTGCTCGGATTAGGTCGGACAAGTGGATCTCCCTGTAGAAATGAGCACTTCACGTCCGAGGTAGCTGAGCGAGAGGACGTACAAAGCTGGTATGCATGCTCCTTTGCTATTTCGGAGTGCCATACGATACTTGCCGTGTGCTCGCGCCGCCTGCAGCAGATGGTCGAAAGACTGAAGAAGCTTGAAATGTGTGGCGTCTTTAGTCTTGAATAATTGCATGGTAGCATCGGTGTCGAATGCCGCACTGTTGATACCGGCGATTACAGCGCGTAAGGCGGAGTAGTTGTTCATGTTCCGTAGCCTGACTGCCAGTTCCACAAAAAGATGTATAACACGCGCCCGTGTTTTCACTTTGTCGTGGCAAAGGATAAGCGAGACAACCCTAGATGAAGTTGGGTTAGAAAAGACAACTGCAACAGTGCCGACAACCATACCAATTTGCTATGTGATTAGATATGCCATTATAACGAGCAATTGGGTCTTTATCCGGATCTTTTTCCCCCCGTCCGATGACGTGCTGCAACCAATTACGAGGCTGCACAATATATCAATATAAAGATCGCACAACCATGCTGAACAGCTTCTGACCTGAATCTGTAAGAAAAAATGGCATTCCAGCTTCGTAATCTCCTGCGCTACGGCACTGAGTTCTATAGCCATGAATTGCTGCGACAACGAGACCAGAGCCTTCAGTTTCCTTGGCCACGGCTGTTCCACCGAGTTCGCAGAGTGAGCAGCCTGGGTAGGCGAGCTCGCCATGACCAGCATCTTGGCAGACAAGGGCAAGCTTGACTTTCTTTCCCGTGCTCCGCTGTTGGTGGCCGTGGCTAATGCAGACGGCGTCATACTGGCAGAATCATGAATAGACTGGGATGTATTACTGGAGATGGGTGAGGCGGGCGTGTTGAGGCGGGCGTCGGCGATACTTGATGCATCGTCGCTATCGTCCTTTGGTTCATCCAGTTTCATCGCCCATGATTGATCAGGATCTTTGAGATTGGGTAGCGTTTCCATGAACGGAATGAGCACAGAACCATAATGTAGTAAATACGTCTTTCCAACGACGGACTTGATCAGCGCTGACAGGGCGCCTGCGGTGCCGACAACTGTAAAGTCGTGAGGGTATAGATGTATCCAGTGATCAAGAAGCCAGCATATCCTTGTTGGTGAAAGCTGTGAGTTCCAACGCGACCAAAGATCGGCAATAAACTCACTTCATCTGTGCGTAGCAAGCAAACATCGGGTCTCCTGTCGGGGTATCTAGAGAACGCATTCGTTTCTGCATGGCCAGCAGGATACTTCGTGGCCTTGCAAAGCGGCGATACGTGAGAAGAAAATGTGAAATAAAAGTGGGGTCTACTCCAGTCAGCCCAAAGGCGTAAACTGATTATGATAAGCGGAATACTCACCGTCGTCACTGACAGCCACGAACAGCAGCTTATCAAGCAGCTCGTCCAAACTTAGCCACCGCGGAGGCCGCCTGCATAATAATCAGACGTGTGAGAAAAGGCAAGGCACGGCTCGCTTACGATTCTCGCGAGGCAATGCTCTGACTCGGCTCATTGCCTTCGTCATAGCTACTACTCATATTCTCCCCAGCAGATAGAGCAGTGTGAGAAGACCCGCGACTCCGGGGCCCGCTGATACCCAGAACGCTGTTCGGAGTCTGCCCATGACCGTTTGTTTCCCAGTCGCGTTCGCGGTCTGACAATAGATCAGACATAGAACGTGTGCGCGTCGGTGATATGGGTGCACGACTTGTTCGCGACGAATCATCCGAGCCAGCCGCAAGCCGTGAGGAATGAATTCGATGGGCCGGAAGGAGAGGAGAATGAGGGACGCCCGCCACGGAGGCGGTAGGGGTCGCGGAAGAGGCTCGTGACAACTCCCAAGGTGGCGGTGTGGTCAAGACAGCGGGTGATGCGGGATTTCGATAAAACTCCCGCTCTGTTCCGCCAACTGTAATCACATTCAGTGATCCGAATGAACTTCGGTGACATTGAAGACTTACGTTTAGCATTGACGATAGCCTGGAAGAGGAATTCGAAAGTGAGTCGGATTGTGTTCTTACCCTCTTGGGTTGTAGTCGATGTCTGAACAAGTCCAATCTCTGAGCCCAGGATAGATGCTACGTAATCGGGATCCACTTGTCTCTGCAGATCCGACTTGCAAGCCACCACAATGGTAGATAAGCGAGAGTTTCGTATATGACCTGGCCCTGTTGTCAACTTCAGGCTGCGTCGACTGATACTGGAGGACATACCCAGGGCTTTTTCAACATATTTGAACGACGTCCGGTCGGATGAGTCATAACAAAGAACTAGACCGTCAATAGGCGGCGCTCCTTCAGGAAATATAGACGGGTGTTCGTCGCTGCCGAAGTCCAATGCAAGGAAGTCCACCTCTAGAACGCGTAGCAAACAATCTGAGGCCTGTTTGTGGCTGATCCTCCCCACACGGTAGACATCTACGACGGTCAACTACGTGTGAGCGATGACATTGTCTGTAAGGGTTGAATACGAAAAATTTCACATTTGAATATCTCTCCACCAGTTCCCGGCGCGGAGCTTGAGTTAGTGGCCTCCGATAAACCATACGACTTCAGCCCCTTGCGGATGATAGTAGATTTCCCAGACCCTTGGGCACCCAACACTGCGATAGTGATGTCCGAAGGGGGATGTGGTGACTGTACGGTACCATGAGCGTGCAGGTTATACCAGCTGGGAAGCCGAGAACTTACAGATGGAAGTTGCGTATTGACTGAAATTAGTGACCGCTGCTTCGTGAGCTTATGGGTCAAGCTGCTATTCCTCTCGGGAACAATGGGAGGTGGTGTTTTCCCCATTGTCGGAGAAGAGTTGACAGTCTGCAGTCGAGAAGGGAGGGAGAGGTCGCCAGGCGCGAGAATACGCTTCAACTTGAACTTGCCTTTACGAGCGACGGTACTGAGGTCCTCTGCGCGTTCCATGTCGGACTCGTCGTAGAAAGTATCGTCGAGCTCTTCGCCGGTGGTGGTGCTGACACTAGCTCCGCGACTGCGTGAAGGACCAGCGGCCGTCGGTTGAAAAGGTTGCCTCTCGCGTTCCTTCCACGTACCACCAGAAGAAGACGAACCAGATGATGTAGCTTCGCCCCGCGAGTCGGTGGACGGATGTGAACTATGAAGTGCACTTCCCATGGGCGGTTTGCTGCTTGCACTCACGGTATTTCCGCGTACAGTGCGTGTCACTGCATCAGAGGCCGTTCTATATTTGATGAAGGAATCAACGGAGATTGACTTCCTGAGACCTGTGGGCGGGGCTAATGAAAGCGGGGATACTGGCGAGAGCAGCTCCGGGCTTGCGGTGGTGGGTGTGACATTGAGATCTGAGAAGAGAGAGGAGTCTGCGGTCATGAAGGTATCCTGAGAGACCAGAGAGACAGATGAGGGATGAAGAGGCGAGAGCTTCGTGTGGTCGTCCAAAAAGTCGGAAGGCTCGAGAAAAGAAGAAGTCTCTGGCATCTCGATTGGTGGCAATGAAGGTATCTTAGGCAGGTCGATCTGTGCGTGGTTGCTGGTCGTCATGTTGAGGAAAGAGAGACTACATCCGTGAGGTCCCAGGACCGAATGAGAGGGCAGGAAAACAGCTAGGCACGTTACTCCTGCAGCCTAGACGAAAGCCTTGCACGACGCTCTAGCAACCAGATCGACTTATAGATGTAGAGAGCGGGACGTAGGAGAAAACGACGGAGCAGACGAGGACGGCGACCTGTGCCGGAGATTGCAACTCTGGTAAGTAATTAACCAGGTAGGTCGTCGGGTGTCGGCAGGTCCCGCTTTCCGGCCCGGCTGTGCTCGCCGAAGCTATGCATTTCGTTTGACCTGCTGCCCGGACGTATTGCCTTCGCCGGCCGTCCATGTTAAGTCATCGCCGGCGCGCCCTCAACCGTAAAGTTTGAACCGCCGCCTAGGCCCGCCGTCACCATCCAACGCAACCTGATGAGTTCGTGGTTATACTGTAGAGCCGTAGTGCACAGGCCAGCCTCTGAATCATCTCTTACACCTACCCACGCCTTGAGGCTCGATATTTCCAGGTCCTATATGACATGGGTGCGTACGTGTCATCACTGTGAGACAGTTGTGAGACACATCTGAGTCGTTCCTCCGAAATCATATTAAAATTGGCCAACGCCCATATAATTCTAGTGAACAAACCCACTTGGCCGATATCGTATCACCCCCTCTGGATGTCTACGGCGGAGTTGCACTTCCGGGTTCCTCGGAACGCCTTCCCATAAATTCTGCTTCTCGCATACGGAGCGCACGGACGCGCTCGTAGACGAAGCTTCACTAGCCCTACCATAGGCGCAGCGTTCGTCCCATGACTCCCGCTTGCAATCCATGAGTGACTATATTATCCTCCGCAGTACATGACCAATTGTACTTACATCTGAACCGTAACTCTAGGAGTTCCAAAGCGAAACCAGCTTCTACCATGGCCCGACACGGATAACATGCACGTACTTTGCACGATACACATCGTACTGAACTCAAAATGGATTCTCTTTCATTAATGTCGGCAACGCCCGTCGCGTGGTGTCCTCATGGAGGCAGCACGGTGAGCGGCACCTTCGCTCCCTATAGCTGCAGGGGCAGGGCACTTGCACACCCTCTCAAACCAAAATCCATATCCTCCCACATTCATGGCAGACACAGCAGCACAACCACCCCCTCTCCCGCCCACAACCGAAACCATAGACATCGACATGGCTGTCAGACACGCTAAACATAGGCGGACGCGCTGGCGCCCTCAATTGCGCGCGCAGACCCATCCATTCTTGTTCACGCTGATGATGCTAACCGCTGCGGCCGAGCTGGGACTGACTGCTTTCCTCATTGGCGCGGGGAACGAGATTCGGACGTGGTCCAAGGGAGGGTATCGGTCACTGTACGTTTCTGCTTCTCATACTCACGTGAATATCACCTTAACGTGCATTTATGTAGACTTATCCTCCTCTGCTTCGAATCTGTGTGGACACTGCTGTTTGCGGTGTCTTACATGATCTGGGTTATTGGCGGTGGTGCGAGGATTCTTGCCGAAGTAGCTAGCTCCATCCTCTGGCTGCTATTAACGGCCATACTCTGGGTCCGTATCTCCCTGAGTCATGCGTACGACTCTTTACTGATCGGTAGTGCACGACACATACAGGGTGCTGCCACGGGATTCATGCACAATAGTCGCATAGGCGGTAGCTGCTCTGGCGAGCCTCCGATCTCAACGTACGTATCGTACCATACCTGACTTAGACACGCTATTCTGACTCTACGGTCTAGATGCCGCCAGTCTCTCACCGTCGAGGCCCTCGGCTGGACCGAGTTCAGCCTATGTGCTGTCACGTTATTTGCGACCGTGCTCTGGATGAGCACGTCTATCTCCAGAAATGCCTATCGTGATTCCAAGACGTACGTCTAAACGGACGGAACGCCTGATGTCCATTCTTTGCGGTCCTTTCGGCTCTCATGCCCGAATTCTTTCGCTCCGTTCCCTGGGCTATTGTCGTGTATTCGTCACCTGGACTCTTGCAGCCATCACCCCGCATGGAGACGTCTCGATATGCGTATGCTCGACGGGATCCAGCCGCTAAGCAGCTGGACATCGTCCGTGGCCACATCACTAGCGGCTGGGTTTCATTGTCTCGCATCACTCTCTTCCTCTTATTTAAAATATATCTGTATTCATAAGCCTCACCCCGCGGCCGTCTTCGTGTTATTCTGCACTTTGTCAAATGTATACAAACGCCTATGTGAATCTATATCTGCTTTTATGTCGTCATCCTCAATGTATCTTTACCATATCCACGTCGCGCTATCCGCCGTCCGCGAAAAGGCTGGCCATGGAATCCGTCGTGTAAGATGACTTGGCATCTGGATTCCACGTCTCAAGGGAACGCTCGCCGCGCAGAAGTTCTCCGGCCCTTTCGACAACAATGGATGATCTCCCGTTGAACAAGAGGCATTACGAGCAGTGCCTACCCCTCGCGGTGCCGCCCACGCCATGACCGTGCACCGCTTTCCTTTCCTTGTTTCAGAGAGGCTACCGGTGTTTGCTCGAATGGCTCGAATGCGAATAGTGTTGATGTGCCCGTTCTGGTATGAACCTCAAATCGATGGCGTGAGTGTGTGCATGCCAGAACGTTCCCGTGCATCGTGACCCCCTCTAATGCACAGCGGGAAGGCAAGAGTCGGAGCTAGGATTCAAGGGTGCATCGCGGGAAGCCTCGCATGAGGCACGAGCCCTGAACGGGCCTGCACGGCATATCCAGTCCCTAGTCAGGAACTGCCAGATCCGAGCGCAAGAGGGTAGAGATGAGAGCTGATTTACGGCTTTGCCGTGGGGAATGCTGAGATATATGCTCTTCATCCCATAAATATGGGCGCGAGCCGGAGCTTGTGCGTGAGTCGACTGGTATCCGGAACATGATCATACCAGCCAATCCTGGTAACTTATCGGCTGCCTGACTCTTGTACGAAAATGATATGGAGAGGCCCGGCGAATTATGGACGGTGTACTGAGATGACGTCCGGATCCTGATGAATTCGGACAACACATATAGGTTTGCAGAAGCGATGGCGCAGCACTGGCTCGTTTGCCAAACGCGACAGAATAGCTTCAGACCAAGAGTCAGGTCAATATCCCTGTGCACCATTTGACAGGGTGATAGACACTGGATAGCAGTTCAGTGGTAACCTTCAATCAATCTACAAATTACGATGTGGTGGCCGACCTCTGTCTCAGTAATCCACATTGCAAGGTTGAGTTTACCCAACGCACGCTATAGTGTGCGTTGGTCAGTGGGCGGTTATGTCCCACTGGCAAAACGAGTGAATACTGTAAAGATGTATGGTTCGGATGCGGTGTGAGCGGCACTTTCGGCACAGGAGCTGACCACCGCCCCACCCATAATTAAGGTTAAGGTTAGTAAACATTGACGTCGTTGCGGATACAACTGCGGCTCAATGCTCTTGAGGCGATGTTGAGGCACAAGACATGCACACGACCGCTTTCACTTCTAACCTACAACTTCTACTAAGCCACAACGACCTCTGTAACTCTGATTTTAATTGACGAGGCTACTACATACACCAAACGCACTTATCTAGCTGGATATAATCTAAATAATGCCGCAATTTACGCCATTCAGCCGTGTTCGCCAGCTGCGGGCCATCTTGGAGCACGCAGCAGACAAAAAACACCTTACACCTGCCCAGAGACATATGTACGCGTCGGAGAAGCAGATGAATTTCCGTACAATCGCCAAGCTCTGCGCAACCCGCTCACCTCACCAACTCACCACATCCGACCTCGCCTCCCCTGACCTCATCGTCGAGTTCTCGCAAATAGGCCAGTTCGCAGAGGTCGTGTATCCATCGTTGCTCCCCACCGAAGTTGTGTTCGAGAATATAAGCATCCTCACGCGTGCAAACTTCCCGCTAGAAGGATACGATGCATTATTGGAGGCTGACCTCGTGCAGGCGTGGGTGGGAGACGTCGCAGACCTGGACTGTTTGGTCGCATATCGGCCGAAACTCAAACAACTTGTGGTTGCGTTCTCTGGGACGGCGAACACGAAGCAGTCGTTATATGACATCAGATTCCGGAAACTGAGGCATCCGGCCGGGAAGGGGTGTACCGTGCACAGCGGGTTTTGGAAGATCTACAAGGGGGTGAAGAGACGGGCCTTGGAGGGTATTGAGAAGGGGAAGAGAGAGCACGAGGTGAAGGAGCTGGTGATCACGGGGCATAGTCTGGGAGGGGCTATTTCTTCATTACTTGCCCTGGACTTGTTGACGGGGGCCGACGTTCCAAGGACATTGATTCAAGGCATCAAGTTGAAGATTGTGGGATTCGGTAGTCCCAGGGCAGGCAATGCTGGATTAGTCCGGGTGTGGCGGGATGCTGTCGCTGAACGGCGGAGGGAGGAAGGGGAGGACTCTGTGGTGGAGTATCTTGTTAAAGCCTATAGAGATGGTGAGTATTCTCCTTCCTTCTGTCAAAGTAACGTAAAGTCTCACGATGGATCTATATCAGGTGTGCCGTCGCTCCCACCAGCAAGCTTCGGATACAGACATTTCACCGACACACCGTTGTATTTCTATTATGGCCGACTCTTCCACATTCCTCCGTCTGAGAATGAGCACGGTCTGTTCGACGTGTCACAGGATGCGCTGGACACGACCCGGGTACCAGAACACCCCAGGGGGGGCCACAACTATTATAACAACCGGGATATGGAAGGCATTGCGCGGCGGATGCAGTGGATTGAAGATATGATGGGGAAGGATCTGGATTGGGAGAGTACTTATGAGGAGCGGCTGGCCAAGTACGAAGCTAAGATAGCGAAGAAGCTTGGAGTATCACCGGGCTCGCGTCGCAGCAGCAGTGTTGTCAGCGAAAGTACACTCGGGTCTAGTAGCGGCAATAGCTGGACAAGTAGCAGCGGCACGTTGACTAGGAGTCATTCGGATTCATCATTGGATATTGGCGGTGCAGCTCCTAGTAGTTGACATGGATCTGTTGATATGTTTAACTTGAAGATGATCCCTTGTATTTGGTCTGGCGGGACGGCAGAGGATTCCCAGAGCAGGTGGGTGAGGGCGGCAAGAGCCTGAGAACTTGTAACTCCTGCCACGCATATGACATGCAGGATCTGGGTTGCCGTTGCTAGACTCGTTACACGCCTGCGGAGACGGACGCGGGTTATATAGCGGCTAGATGTGCCTTGTCTCTGTAAAAACTGCATGTCATAGACGTGCAACGAGACCACCAAGTGACTGAAAGGACAGCGAGAAATTGCGTGAGGACCGTCCCATCGGACGGAGATCACAAGCAATAGCGCTGACTGATCCCCACTAGCTGCCCCTCTAAGCGTCTATCTCTGGTGCAGGCTTATCTGATAAACCGACCTTCGCCGACGAAGGGGGGCGCGGCTTTTCCGTTTCACTCCACCATCTTCTCCATCACCCATTCCCTACCCTCATCCTCATCCCTCTACCAACCTATCCTCACAGACCCTCCCGCCCCTCCCGCTCACGCTGGGACCACCATGTCTCCCTATAATAGCTACCAACGCTCGGAGGCATCCCGCTCACCAAGCGCTACAAGACATCAGCCCTCACAACAGGATTACCCAGAAGATGATCTTTTCGTAGAAGAAGACGTTCAGATGCTTCACATAGACTCGGAACAGCCGGTCTCTCCAGCTAGAACGCACCTCATACGGGCCCTCGCTCTACTCTGCGCCTGCTCACTCAGCATAGGCAGCCACTAGTACGTCTGGCGTCATCCTTACACCGCCCTTTTTCATGTCTCACGACAATTGTAATTAGTGCATCATACATCCTTGGACCCCTCAAGTCCCGGCTTTCAAGAGAGATGGGCACCAACAACACAGAATTCTCACTTCTTATATCCGCATTCTCGCTAAACAGCACTTGGACGCCACTTGTCGGAGGTGTACTCGCCAGTAGGCTTGGTACGACTTATACTAGTATACTGGCCACAGGAGTGGTTTTCCTAGGTGTGTATTACTCCTGGTATGCCTTATTCATGCGCTACAACACTTTACCCCATTATAGGACAGCTTTGTCTGCTCATAGGAAACCTCTCCGGAAGCGTCCGCACTATGGCTTTGGGGATGTTCATCTTCGGACTTGGGGTGAGCCCGCTCGCCGTCGTGCAAGAGACCATCATCGTCCGATTTTTCAAGTCACACGGACTCGGGGTCTCGCTCGCTCTGGGCCTCGTCGCCGGCAAGGGAGCCTCGTTCATCGCCGCTCGCACCTCTTACCCCCTCGCTCAGCAATTCGGCCCACATGCGCCGTTTTACGCTGCTACCGGCCTCGCCTGCATCTCGTTTTGTGTGAACTTGGTATATCTTTCCGCGTCGAAATGGCTGGTCCGGGGTGCGGGCGCTGAATTGGAGGCGACGGATTTGCACGAGGAAGCCGCGCAGCAGCATGCCGAACATGTCCGAAGTGGATCGCTGCATAGCTTGTCCGAGGCGGAGGCTCTAAAAGAGGTCGCAAAGAGGCGGGTCGTCCACCTCCGTGACATTACGAAGCTCGGGGACGTGTTCTGGGCGTGAGTTGCACTACTGTTCATCGCAGACCCGCGCTAACCCGAAGAGACTGGCAGTTACATTGGCTTGAACATTCTCTGCGGAGCCATCTGGTCGCCATTCACACATCTCTGCGCGTACGTCCCATTTTCCTTCCCAGCTTTTCTGCTCTGACTTGCGTATGCAGTAACGTCATTGAACGTCGATACCATCTTGCCGAATCGGATGCAAGCGAGAAGGCATCTTACCTGCTTGCTGGAAGTGTAGTGCTCTATCCCATAGTATGTGATCAATGGATTTCCTCTAGGGTCTAGCTGAACGATTCTGCACAGACTGGCTATGTAGTAGATGCTTTGAAGAAGCACGGCATTGTTCTGCGTTTGTTCGTGCT
Organism: Trametopsis cervina; assembly: GCA_022385755.1. Taxonomy (NCBI): domain Eukaryota; kingdom Fungi; phylum Basidiomycota; class Agaricomycetes; order Polyporales; family Irpicaceae; genus Trametopsis; species Trametopsis cervina. Next base: position 1,076,318 of record MU278348.1, read on the forward strand.
CTCTTCCTGCATGACGTTGTTGGCGTATTTGTGGCTGGTTCTGCCACCGGAAACTACCAAGACACCGATCCCGGCTATCATCTCATTTGCATTCGGTCACGGCTTCTCCCCTCGTTAGTATTCCTTCGGAAGAAGTTTGGCGGATTGCTAATGATACTATGAACTACAGTTCTGCTCGTCGTTCTTGTGCCAGAGATCGTCGCATCTAAGTACATCTCGACAACACTCGGTGCCCACAAAGCAGTACGTCCAGATACATATCCGTTATTCCGGTATATGCTCAGTTGTAAACCTCATCCGCCATAGCTTGAACAAACCGGCTCCACTATATTCCAAACTCTCGCAGGTGTTGCACTTGACATCAAATCGAAGAAGCATACCGGGGAGCTTATGCCCAGTTCTCTCGCTGTTGAAGACAAAGACATCCAATACCAATACCTATTGAACGCTTTCCTCCTACTCAATGTCCTTCAGCTCGGAGCCATCATAGCCCTCGCGCGACTAGATCGCAAGCAGAAGCGGGCCGCCATACGGTTATCGACTGCACTGCTTCCCCCTATCACCGAGGAAGAGGACGATGAGGCGAGCGGGCTCGATGCTCAAGCGAAGCGAAACGCGAAGGACCCGGCGGATGAGTGGCAAGAGTTCGACGCGTCGGCTCAGCGGTTGCTACAGGCTCCTGCGAGTAGACACGGCACTGTCAGGAGCATACGCGGGTTGAACCTCCCCTCATCTTCTCCTTCTCCTTCCGCAGCTCCTGAACCCAGCATCCCTCTGCGCCGCTCAGCATCACAAGCTAGCTCGGCGCGGAGCAGCCGATACTTGATAGAGTCCGGGATTGCAGGGGGTGGAACCTTGAAGGTTGTCAGGACGAAGAAGGAGGTGAAGAGAGGAGAGTGGTTTGCGATCCTGTCGGCGTGCGGGATTGCGTTTGCTTGGATCCTGTTTATGGGTGTCGCGTGGCTGAGGCTCAGGAGCAAGCAGGAAAGGGAGGTGCAGGGGGGATTGTAGAGTGCGGAAAAATTATGGCCGGTTCTTTGCCTTGGGAGTGGTTTATGGTTGGTTACGGACAGCATAAAGCTTTTATGTTTGTAAAACTCAGTTGGCAGGAATCTCGTGTATCATACTGCCATAGATTCTGGCATTCTCATATTTATTCGATTTGTTGTTGCAAAGGGATTACTGTGCAGGACTCGGGCTTCTGTACGTCGAATGCTGAATGAATAAAATGATACAATGCGTACAAGTACGATCGTCACGAAAATCCCTGTATTGTCGACGTGGTTTGACACCAATATAGTGTAAGTAGACAAGCAGGAAGCAGGCTTAGCAGTGAATGGGTCACACGCATGGGTCACGAAGCGTCACCTGGATGTGACACTTGCGGGTAGACGCTCGTGTCGCTTACGTGAGCATACTCATTCTCGAAGCGGCAGCTGTGTGTAGGACGAGCACAAGCCCTCCCCGCCCGCCAACAGCGTCAAGACCTCAAGAGGTGAGTACGAGACTATGCTAGGACGCTGCGAGATGCCGTTGGGACGTGTCGATGCGGTATCTGGAAGGAGAGGCGTCGTGTGGAAGGGTGGATGGACTGGAGGATGATTGGATGACACCGACCTCAGGCCAAAACTTCGCAGTCTACTGTGTGCTAGGTCGACGGTCCACGATCTGACTACGTTCGTCTCTTTTCATTCTAGCTCGCAAAATGGGCGCATACAAGTATATCGGCGAGCTGTACAAAAAGAAGCAGTCCGATGTGCTGCGTTTCCTCCTCCGTGTTCGGTGAGCACCTTCAGCACGTATCTCTGATTTGGGGGGCTGAACTGACCTTCCTTAGTTGCTGGGAGTACCGTCAACTGAACGTCATCCACCGTGCCTCCCGTCCTTCCCGCCCCGATAAGGCTCGTCGTCTCGGCTACAAGGCCAAGCAGGGCTACGTTATCTACCGTGTCCGTGTGCGCAGGGGTAACCGCAAAAAGCACGTTCCCAAGGGTGTGTTCCATCTCTTGCACACTTAGTGTCCGACTGAACGCGTTCTTGTCATCTAGGTGCCACTTACGGCAAGCCCGTCCGCCAGGGTGTGAACCACCTCAAGCCTCAGCGAGGTCTGCAGAGTGTAGCGGAGGAGCGTGTTGGCAAGCGGTGCGGAAACTTGCGTGTACTCAACTCGTACTGGGTCAACCAAGACGGTGTTTACAAGTACTACGAGGTCATCCTCGTTGACCCCAACCACAAGGCTGTAAGTTGTTTGAGCAAAAGTAAGGATGGAGGATTCAAAGCTTACCTCGATTGACATAGATCCGCCGGGATCCCAGGATCAACTGGATTGCGAAGGCAGTTCACAAGCACCGTGAGTCTCGCGGTCTCACGAGCATTGGCAAGAAGGTGTGTTCTTTCTGTCTACCCCTTGTCATTACAGCCGTGCTCAGCTTTTCTTCCACAGAACCGTGGTCTTGGCAAGGGTCACCGCTACAACCACACCCCCGGCTGGTCAACCTGGAAGAAGCACAACACCCTGTCCCTCCGCCGTTACCGGTAAACTACTCGTTGTGTTGTCTCATGTTGTTCTATTGCTCTTTTACGCCCACTCTGTGTCATCGTACATCTCCACGTCGCCATTTCCATCATGTCGATTCATGTTCCTTATGGATGTATGCCGCTGTGAAAACAAAACTCTTCGCTACCGAGCGGCTCAGCAAGTCGTCTGAACCCCGTGGATGTCCGTTTGAGACAGTGATGTCTATGAGATTGTGAGTATGCGATGTACCAGCCATCCTAACGTCAGGCAATCAGACGATTCCCATGGACGCCATAGACGTTTCTGGTTCAGTGTACAGCACACTAAGTGGTCTGTTCGCCGCGTTACTGGGATGTTCGCGGTGCAAGCGTACCACAAAGCACTGGACACTGTCCTGTTGGATACCAGCATGTGCATATAAAAGAGTGCTCGTTTATGAGTAGATGTACACTGTATTACTTTCAGAACCGCCGTAGGTACACACACAACATACCTCGTGTGGAGGCTGAGCTTTGAGTACGTATACTAACATTCAATAAATGATACAAACTAATCGATCAGCTTTCACACAACAACATGATGACGCAGGTGGCCACATTCTCGAACTCGGCTACTACCCCAGACAACCACTCCCGTCACATCAAGATATGGTATGGCAGTGCTTACATCGGTGATGCTCGGCAACAAGAAGATTGACCTTTAGGTATCTGTCCTTGCAACTAAGCCCTCCGAAGAGACAAGGCAGATGGACGGGTCTCAACATTGTCTTTGGGACAGATCACTGGTACCGAGAGCTTGTGGATGCAGACAAAGGGCCGGGCGTGTTGGTCATGTTGCACACCTGCAGAAGACAGGCAAAAAGTGCGCCTGGCGACGCGCATGAATGAGTAGAGTGCGAGATTCGGAATATGAGCAGTGATGTTTCCGCGAGGAGTCTAGTGCACTTGGGGAATGACGAGAGAAGATGCTTCGCATGTTCGCCATATCGTATGCATTTGGCTGTTATGCTGTGTCATGTTCGGGTGGAAGTGGGTGAATAGTACTCTCTCATCTTCTTGTGGTATTTAAGCTCTAGGAACCACAGTTTCGCTTGAGGGAGCGCACCAAGGAGGAGGTAGTGCCATCCCTTCTTCAAGTGCGACTGAAACGGTCTTGTCCGGTCAGCGTTGTGACTACGTGGATATGAATAGAAAGTAACCATTAGTTCTTAAAAACCATCGTTATGGTACGCGTGCGGTCGGATGTGGCGATTTGAGAAAGATGTCACTGGGCACTGACTGTGGTGCGTGCAGTTAAACGTCGCAGGCTGACCTGTTGGGGGGAGTGTTTTGACAGTAAACTACATATTATCCTTACATGCCACTCTAGATAGCTTGAGATGGTACTGTGAGCCAGTTACTATGATGCAAGTGCGAGTTCGAAGCTGGTGTTGATACAAGCGCTATGAAACAAGACAGATCGTACCTGGCCAAACAATCGACGCCACCCTAGATTAGCGTGCAAGATGTACAGGCGCCCTGGCAAACTCCGAAACGTCGCCTCATACGCTCGCACGAACCTCGGCGAAACGTCTGATTGCTCTCTCCTCCCCTCGCCCCCGTTTCCTCAACATTCACAACCGCTAAACAGCAGCCCGGGTCTTGCTGTCCTATTAAATTGTGCCTCGAGGCGTATTGTAGACTAAATACTGGGTCAGCTGTGTCACTGCGCGTTCGCAGTCGTGAAAATACAGCCTATTTGACCAGCACCGCGAGTTTTCCATCATATCCTCAACTTTCGCCAGTCTACCTCGTGTATGTTCAGGAATCTTCCGACATAAAGCTGCTTATAGCCTGCGCTCTTTCTGTACATAAGCTCTCACCTTGGCTACCGTCCCCCTTTCCCTCCCCAATACCTTCGCTCTCAACCGCAAAGCTTCCTCCAACGTAGATGCTGTTACAGCTAGTCCTCGCTCTTGGATATGGCTTGCCTTCATTACTAAGTGGAATCACAACGCACTCGCAATATTCCCTCGGTGCGGGGTCTTTCTTTCTATTCTCAATATATCCGCCCTTGTCTCTAGCTATTTCCGCCAACAAGCGAGCCATAAATGCCACTAACAGCACAACATTTGTCTGGGAAATACAAGACACATACGCAGGAGATACGTTCTTCGAGTAAGCCAACCGCTGCTCCGCAGTATAGATTCTTACACCGACGAACAGTGAATGGGATTTCTTTACAGGGCCGGATCCTACTAAGTGAGTACCTCCTATTTCGTCCGCACATAATGAACTAGCTAAATACATGTCTTGTCAGTGGGATGGTAAAGTGAGCGGCCCTTCTAGCTATGCAACGACGCCCTTGTTGATAGGGTGTTTAGCTACACCACTCGAGACTTCGCCTTTGCGAATGGTCTAGCTTATGTTGAAAACGGCATTGCTATCATGAAGGGCGATAATACTACACAACTGGGGTCTGGTGTATTCAGGAATAGGTTCATCTTTCTCGAAGGAGGCGTGCTCCCCAGCCCGCTAATATTCCCAACAGCGTTCGTATAAACAGTCAGAAGAAGTACAACACTGGCCTCTATGTTCTCGATCTAAACAAGGCGCCATGGGGTTGCGGTGTGTCTTCTCCGCTGAATTCATTGAATCGATCAGCACTGACAGGCGCACCGCTGACGCAGGCGTTTGGCCCGCATGGTGGTCAGTGGGACCTGACTGGCCGAATGTACGTCCTTCCCGCAATAGATCTTGCTCGTCTGACTTCCTTGTTCCTGCAGAATGGAGAGATCGATATTATCGAAGGGGTGCACGACAATGAGCACAACCAAGTGACCTGGCACACAGGGCCTAGTATGTATATCCTGCAACGTCCTGTGACAAATCTGACGCAACCATCATATAGACTGCACTCTTACACCTACTGCAAATTTCACTGGTAGTGTAGTGGTAAGCGATTATATCTTCTTATAGGTCGCCTTGAGCTAACTATCAGCCTTTGAGTAGACGACCAACGGCCAACCAAATCTTTATTGTGGCTTCTCGAGCGATAATGCAGGTTGCGCGATTACTGAATGGAGTCGTGCGTCGTACGGCCCTACGTTCGATGCCGCGGCAGGTGGTGTATTCGCCATGAAATGGGACGACACCGGCATGTCAGTGTGTAAGTGTACATCTAGCCTGTTCACAGGTAATTACTACTTATGGCTCTACCTAACTCGGCAGGGTCTTTCTACCGAGCCCTTGTGCCCGTTGATCTGCAACAAGGCAATCCGAAACCAGACACTTGGGGCCTACCCAATGCATACCTTTCCAGCGAGAACTGCGATCCGAAGACCAATTTCGCAAACCACACCATTGTATTCGGTATGTCCCGGTCTCCGATATGTAACCATCACCGGCCTAACCGAGTTGTTCTTACTCTAGATCTTACGTTTTGCGGTAAGTGATGACCACGTTCTGTTTCAGCCTCCCGTTCTCAGCTAGGACGTGCCCTGGGTTGTAGGTGACTGGGCTGGGAACTCGTATTCGACTTCTGGCTGCCCGGGGACGTGCTCTGATCGTCTCATGGATCCGGCTAACTTCGTGGTACGAATACGGTCACATATCTCTCAGCGGTTCATGGGCTGACATGGGCTCCTGACAGAATGCTTCCTGGTCCATTAACAGCCTAAAAGTGTACAAGAGGATCACGCTCGCACAGCCCACGAGCAACACATCTCATGCCAGCCTCTCAGCCGCGCCTGCATTTGGGCTGCTCCTCTCATGCGTCTTAGCGATGCTCCTTGTGTGAGAATATTTTTAGTGTATGGGTCACTGCTGGCCACGATCACGAGTCTTATGAGACATGAAAACTTACGTTTACGAAACTTCCTCACGCTTCTGGGATACTGCATGTTTATAATGAGATTACAATCACCACGAACGGAATTTAGCCCCCTTCTCTGTCGGGATCTATGCAGGACTGAGACACGGCTGCTTCCAAGCTTGTGGCCGCCTATCACGTATCTGTTCATCATATATAAATCTGATTACAACTTGAACTTCCAGATGGACTCCTCAATATCCGCCGGCGCAGCAGCAGCATTGTCAAGGGCTTGCCCCGGCTCGGCGAAACTGGCTCGCAGCGGAGTGACGCTGATCCACCCTTTAGCGATTGCCCACCCGTCCGAGCCGACAGGGAGGCTAGCCATGTCGGGTCGTATGAGCCCGTCCATCGATGGCGAGAACTTGAAGGTAAGCCCGGACGGCGCGCTGCCGCTACTCGCAGGAGCAGGAGTTTCCAAAACCCCCTGGGAGTTACTGTCCAACGAATCAGGGCCCGCAGGCGAGGTCGCAGGCTTCGGTTTTGCGCCCTCAAACCGCTTGAACAGCCTCCCATAAGAGTTGCGCCATATCCTCGTCCAGCAGATCGGTAGACCAGGTTCCTCGAGCAGACCCGCGATCATGGGTATATTGACGTTGTAGAGATCGACTTCGTTGTCTCGGATACTGCCCTCGTCGGTCCCCCAGTTGTCCCATAGGTAGCGGATGATACGGCCGCCGATGGCGTGGGCGGGCTCGAAGTAGGTGAGCGGAGTGGGGTGCTCAACTGTGCCGTAGGAGATGGCTATCGAGCGCGTTTTGGAGAGGCTGGAAGAGAGGGCGGCACCGATTGTGCCGGACGACAAGGCGAATGCGGCTGAGTATAGATGTTCGGTGAGAATAGATATATGAGGCGGAGGAGTATCACAGTGAATTCACCTGAGCTATTGCGTCCCAGATTAGGGCCCGATATCTGCGTAGGAACATAATCAGTATAATGCCCTGTGACTCCTACGTCTTTCACTCACCACCAAGTCGATCTCTCCAGGGTAAAGATTATGTAGCGCAATATTTGCGCATGTCGCTGGAGTCTGGAAATACCAGGGATATATTAGCGTGACTGGGCTGTGGACCACACATCCAGGGCATACCCCGTCTAGAAGTATCCATTCAGCGGCCTCTCCATCCTTCAGAGCTCTTGAGACTTCTGATACTTCGCCCGCGCCGTCTATCAAAGAAGATGGCTCAGGACCGGGGCAACATACACTGAAATTTGCTGCAGGCACTGACCAGGGTCTCGAGGATAGTAGTACCGCCCATATATCGTCTCCGTTATCTGGTATGCTTTCCCTGGATCGCGCAAGCAATGTCAGACATATCAGACGAGTATCATTTAGACCTGAGCTCACCTATCCAAGATTTCTGGGAGCTTGGGACGACAACTCTCACATCCCAGCCTACCAATACATGACATCAGCCTCGTGCATCCTAACTTCTTTTCTTTGGTTACTAACGTACCAAGTTCTTTAGTTAGATGCCTATATAGTCCATAGATATACGGCGAATCGCGTCCGGGAGGTCCATCGTCGTTCTTCGCAGCACAGACTCGAGTTCAGCATTCCGGATCGGCTGAAAGTGAGTACGTGAGACTATACTTACAGTTAGCAGAACCCTCAGTCGTGAGTTAGAAGACATCCCTTTCGTTTAGTGGATTTGTGTCGTTAACAGTGCGATGTTCGAGACAAGAAATGAAGCAGGGAGCTTTCAGCCGAACGGTAGAGAGCATGTTGTATGCATGTATCATGTACGTGGGTCCTTTGAGATCGCTTAATCTTAGCACTGCATGATCACATCATTCTGGCTCGATATCGAGATTCTCCATGTACGCAACTACAACACTCCATACGCAACATATCTCGCAGTCTGGTTTGACAGGACCCCGCTAAACGTATTGCAGACAGTAACCTCGCCGTGCGTAGGTTGAAGTACTGTTTTCGGAGACCACGACGTAACCAAATGCCGAAGTACTAAGTACTTCGTACGAGAGATTTCCCTCGTGAGTTGGTAACGCTCACTTTTGAGCGTGAACAGGTGTACCCTGTTAGGCTATTCAATTGGGCTTTAGTGTGACCTCACTTAGGGATGGTCAACGCGAGTTTGGCAAGAGCAAGCGCGCCCTCTTTCGTCTTGTTCCCTGTACACGCAATACAAGATCAGTCTAAAGGTCTCTTCACGGTCAGAACAAGACGTACCCCCGATGAAACCGCTAGCATGAACGAACACGCCTCCTTCGATCCCAGAGACCTTCGACAACTCATCGTCCCGCAGACCACGCCAAGCCTCCGGCAATGCCTTGCGGCTCTCAAAGCTCTCTGGGGAGATAGGAACGGCTTGTATACGCCACTGACCACCCGTCTCGTCAGGGTAGATCACATAGATAGGCTGCTCAGAGGATGATATGCCAAGCTCCCCTTCGAGCTCAAAGAGGTGCTCTTTCCATGGTGCGAATGCTTCGAAGAGGATGATCTTGCCATCAGGTTCCGCTTGAGTCCTGTTTCGAAGCGCCGCTGCGACGAGGTCTCGGGCAGGCAGCCAAGCGTTAGCGTAGTAGGCGAGACGATCAGCGAACTCGCCGCCGACTAGCTGCGAGGCTTTCAAAAACTGTGTCTACAAGAGAGAGTCAGTACTTGCATACAACCCAATGTCAGTGATATGGTCACGTACGTCAACAATGTTCGAATCAACAGACTCATTCCAAGCAGGGTTAAGGTGACCGACTCTGGCGGAGACATCGGTGCGAACACGGTAACGGGGAGCGATGTCGGTTGGGTACTGCGATATTCCATTGTCGATGGCATCAATTGCCTCTATGAACTCCTGAACAAACAACGCATATTAGCATTGTGATACATATAACGTACATCAGACCGACCTTGTATAGTTTCAGCCAGAGGGTATTGACACGTTCGTCTTCAACTTTTGCTACTAGCCAGTTGGCTATAATCTGACGACCGAAATGCCTGGAGAACTATCAGCTCTGGCTTTCGGAGCCCCTGCAATCGGCAAACTCACTTATAGACGAGCCCTGCGGATGACAGCTTTGTGTCGAATCCATGACCGAAAACCTCATTGAATCCCCTCTGGTGGTGGTCAAAACGCTGCTTTCCCTCATCATAAACGCCTCCGACGTCAACGACGATAGTGCAGGTGTCCAAGACCGCAGGGTCCCTGGTCCGCTTGAGTCCTAAACGCGAGTGATCAGCAGAATTCGCACTAACACGACTAGGCCGCATACATACCAGCTTCGCGGTACTCATCGGTAAGATGAAGCAGGAAGACTGCGAGTGCTTCGTCGCAGTGGAAGGTGCCGTTGTGGGTGCCGATAATCTGACGAACATGATTGGTTTATGATTCAACAGACAAAGTAGTGGACGAAACGAACCTTGGACTCGGACATCTTTTGTCTCTTTGCGGGGTGTTCAGAGGTGTTGGAGGCAGACATGTATCGTGCTCGAGGTTGCGGGCTTTTATGCGAGAATATGTGTGGCCCGCGATGGCGATGGTAGCGATAGGCAGAAGCCGAGCAGAACGAATGCTGAAGAGATGGCAAATACCGCAGCATGCCGAAGCCTAGACACGACAGAACTGCATCAAGGAGTTCGCATACCGAGCTCGAGGGAAAGAGCCGCCTCGGCAAAAATAGGTTCGAAGGCTTTCTAAGCTTCACAACTGTGCTACTGTAAACGAAATTACTGTTGCTGCAGGCTGTGAATCCTCCATTTCAAGATGTCACTTCTGCATAAATACCTGATTAAGCGGTGCAAGTCCTGTTAACGAAGGTACAAGATGTATGATGTGCTAGGATGGCAAGGTCCGACAATGTAAAGAGTCCATGAGAGATAACAACGAAAACAACGATGTCCACACCGCCCCAATAAGTCCAAAAACCCACCCCGCAGCACCTCCTCTCTTAGGCTAGTAGCAGAGTTCCTCCAACCGCTATACCTGCTACTACCGACAGGAGGGTTCCGACATGAGCGAGCGCGGCAGAGATGTAGGTATCAGGAGGGCCAAATCGACCATCTGAGGACTTTTCTCCAGGATGAGGGGCGCCACCAGGCAGTGTTTGCCCTCCGCCGTCGACGTCAGCTGGCGCTGTAGGTAACGGGCCCGTAGAGGACGAGCTTGATGCGGAACTTGAGTTGGATGCTGGAGAACCGTTTGCTTGGGTGGGAGTAGGAGTGATAGTGACGTTAAATGTCGATGTGGTGGTAGTGGGTACTCGACCACCTGAGATGAAACCGACAATTATAGTCGTCCCCACAGACACAATTGGCGATGGAGTGGGGACCGATGAGACACTATTGTTCGCATTACTGCTTTGTGAGGGCGCTGGTGAGGCCGGAGGAGATGTACTGTTCTGCAAAAAGGAAGACCGGGAGTATGAGTGGTGAGACAGCGACCAAATTGGTTAGGGGACTTACTTGTGCGACCGCAAGGAGTGGTAAAGCGAACGTAGCTATGATGGAGTATACTCGCATGACGCAAGCAGAAAGCGTGAAGATCTGAGGGGATTTGACCTGTTACGCACGCAGCAACAGTGGTCGTGAATGTCGTGGTCGTTGAAGAGTGCGTTCCTCACACTCGGTGATCGAAGCAAGTCACAATCTGTCACGGTGTTGCGGGATGGTGACGCCGTTGCTGGTGACACCCGGGTCAGCGGGCGGCAGGGGCCGGACTTGATAGTGGATGGCCGAATTTGAACGCATTTGATGCAAATTGATTGGACACGAGGACGATTTCGCAATTCGGCGCCTGTATCTGGAGCCCCGGACGTGATCTTTCCCCGCATTCGAGGACTTTAGCCTGGCGCAGCCCACTTATTTCTCTCAGCGACCGGCCTGCGTGAGTGCCTTTAAAACAGCCATGCCGCCAGGGGCTACATCTCTCTCTCACCCCGCCCCCTCTTCCTCTTCTCCCCCTCCAAACGCTTCCACATCGACTCTCGCCTCAGTGCCGCAGGAGATGTCTCCTTCACCACTCTCAGCGAACTCAGTTCACCTTACATTGCAGTACATATCCCCGCCATCACAGCTCGATAGGCCGTTACCCACCTATCTCCTCTCCAAACCTCTGCTGCAGCGCCACCACTTCCTCCAGCTGTCACCTGAAAACCCTGCAGAGTACCTCAGCTGGCCCTCAGAGACGTCTAGCAAGGCCATCGATCTGCTCGAGCTGTGGCCGCCCATCGTCGACGACGAGCCAGTGGCATACCCAGTGCAGTACACGTCCGACGTCGAAAATGCTTATGCACACGTCGCACTCCCTCCGGCAGGCACGGATGCAGAGGCGGTCAGGCTCGTGTTCCAATGGGACGTGGATAGCTGGAAGTTTCACGACATCAAGTTGATGCCGTTCCCACAGGGCAGCTCAGTGTCCTTGCAGGATGTTCTCGCTGGAAGCCCTCCAACGCCAGGTTCCGCTGGTACATCCGTTTCTCCTCAATACAACCCATATGGGTTTGATCATGACGATGAAGACAACGACGATGATGATTACTGGAACGCTTATGGCGCGGACGACGATGATGCCGCCCCTAGGGAGTTCCAGGCCACAAAGGGCGCCGCTGCGGACAGCGAGGACGCTTACTGGGAGCGCTACTCGTCAGTGCATGGTGAGTTCCCTTTCCCTTGAACTGCAATGCACGTTCATTGACCCAAAATACAGGTACCGCTGACTCTACCATACCCACGCCTCCGGTTGTGAGACGCAAACAAATGTATCCATACGCCGACCAAGACTCGCAGGATCCCCTTCCCGTGCCCGCACGTTTGGGCGCGTCCGACGCATTCGAAGACGCTGTGCCTATACCCACCATGTTGAACGTACCGCCACAATGGGTCCACAATCCCCGATGGGATCCTGCCTCTCCGCAGGCCCTCGCCCGGCTACTAGCAGACATATCGCCCAGGATGAGTCCTCCGCAGAACGCAGCGGTTGTTGCTGACTTCGAGGACGATTTTGGGTTATCGCCGCCATTAGAGGGAAGTAGTGATGATTCGGACACTTTATCTCCGCCGGATGTACTTGGGCTGAACCCTACGTCTGCCTTGGAGGATCAAAAAGAGGCTCTTGCGCCGAACGCTCTGGGACTGGAGGAGGGTATCGAGAGCGCTACGCCCGTGTTCGAGGAAGAGGAACCTCTGAGGCAGAGCTTGAAGGGTCTTTTCGCATTATGGAAGATGAGCAGGTCTCAGAAGGGAATCACCTCTGAGGAGGCGGATAGGACGTCGTTCATGCGCATCGTTGGAGAAGTAGTCGATGCTTAGTACGTGGATTCACGGAAGATCAAACATATATATTGTATGGATACATATACATACCCTCAACGTGTTGTAACATATGTCGTAGCTTTCATGCACACTCCTGCCGTAACTTCTTTAGTTGTCTGCATTGAGCTTTCAAGACAGAAGTATGATAGGCTTTAAGGCCTTGCGGATCTCCGCACCCCTCTCTGGAGAACCTTCCCTGCTATCCCCGACAGTTGTCTGACAGACTCTACGTTTTCTGCATCAACATCCCTATATATTGTAACATTGTCAGCTCCAACAACTGACTGACGCACGGCGCAAAGGTACGTCTACCCCGAGCAGCCTTATCAGTGGAAGAGCATCACCCTTGTGTTGATGAACGAGCAGAATCCATCGTTCCACACCCTGTGTCCGGGTCTTCGACAGCTCATACTGTTGTTCGCTAGCTGTATAATTTTTTTTTATTTGTTTCAATATTCTCTCGATGAGCGAAGGAAGGAATGAGATCGTACCGTGACGAACATCGCTTTCTCCCCGCCACAGTCACTGCATGTCACGTGTAAGCGCGCAACGGAATTGTAACTCAGCGACCTGTTGAGTGTGGCTGAACACCTTTGCGTCTCAGGCTTGCGTGTCGCCTCGATGCAGTATGAGGCGAACGGCGTTGTATGATCATATTGTAAGCGAGCTTTCGCTCATACCTGTGGCTAGTTCATAGCTGACCATTGTTCAGAACGGGTAACAGGAAACAATACATATCACTCACGAGTTGCAAGCCGTCCAGTTTTGTGTAATGAGTGGCGAAGCCGAACCGTGTGATAAAGACAACCAGTTTCGTTGTGTAAAAACTCTCATTACCATGCTATTGACGAGTCTGGACTGGTCCGATTCCACGATTTGCCGCCCTTGTATATGGCTTCAGCCGCTCGCCATCCCTTCGCCTCTTCCCTAGCCATAGCGTCGTCGACCGACCCACTCATTGAGGGACCTCTACTAAGGACAAGTTGGGGTGAAACTTCAAGTGATCTATTAACTGGCTAGTAGGCAGTGGCCATGGGCGATGACTCATCGTCAGATATAGGCAAATGGTAAGACGCTACTTGGTGTGGTATAACAACATAGACCGTTGATCTCCTCTCGGATTACAGGGACTATTTACTTACAGAACAGACGGGTGCGTCTGATCATTCGAGTTTCTATAAATTGCTGATGATCTCGTGAATGACCCTTACGATAGTCATCTTCAAGAGGGTAGCCGCCCGAAACAAGGCTCTGGAGACCAGACTTGAAGAAGCAGAACGGGAACTATCCGTATGGAAGGTCGCGCTGAAGGTTGCTGAGGATGAAAGGAACGCTTTAAGGAAGACAACCTCGGGCCCCGAACGAGGCGTTACTCCTCAGGTCGGTAGAAAGCCACTTAGAGTATGTCCATGTACTAACAGCTGAGCGGCCTCATAGGAGGATAATGGTCTCATTTTATGCCTGATTGACGGGGACAGAAACCTGTTTTCTCAAGGGCTAATTCAAATGGGCCAAGCGGGCGGTCGCCACGCTGCAATGTTACTCAGAAAAGGCCTCGCTGATTATATGACCGCCCACCATGGCGACACAGGGCCCACCGGTCGTAAACAAATCTGGCTCACCATTTATTGCAACAAGAAGGAACTAACGGAAAAACTGACAAATAATAACGTGTGCTCGACCGAGCATATTGAAGATTTCATCGCGGGGTTCAATCAAGCAGCGCCTTTGTTCTCCTTCGTGGATGCCGGAGTTGGGGAAGGGGCTGCTCAAGGCAAAATCAAAGGTTCTTTCCTGTATTCGGATATTCTTTAGTCACTGACATAACTTTAGAATTCCTGCGTGTCTTCGGTCGCTCCCCCCAGACATTCAGAGTCTTCTTCGGTGGTGGGCAAGACAATGGATCTATCCTCAACCATCTACAGAACGAAGATTTGAACGAAAAATTGACTTTCTTATGCGGTGATAAAGATATGGTCTACGAGTGTCAACTCCTCAACCGGCCATACGTCGAAATCGAGGGTGTGTTCATGACAGGGAAACTAAATCACAACTACCAGAAGTCTATCTCGACGATAGCTCAAAGTACTAAGAACGGAGCACGGGAAGCGTGGCAAGTTAGCGATGAAGATACGGGCTGGGTGAAAAGACGTGGTGTCAACGATCCAGCCGCCGGACCTGCAGAGCCCGCAGAACCGAAGCCCCACAAAACCATTCCGCCAGGGATGGTGCGTGAACGTAATTTCACTGCGTAGATGGTATTGATTGACTTTCCTTGTTATGCTCAGCCTCTCCATAAGCGTAGGTTCCCCCACACATCCTGCGTAACGCCGTTGCTAATGCTGCATGGACAGAAAAACCGCCGCCTTGCAACTTCTTTTACCTGGCTGAGTGCAAACACGGAGCGAATTGCCGCTATGAACACAACTACGTATTGACCACAGACCAGCTCGACGAGCTCCGCAAGAACGCGAAGAACTGGCCGTGCCCAATTCTCAACAGTGGTACGTCGGCTTCGCCTCCGATCTGGAATACATACCCCTTGTCTGAGCGTACCACTTTGTAGGGCATGAGTGTTATTATGGAGACACATGCCCCATGGCACATACGTGTCCTCGAGGACCAACTTGTTACTACCTCAAATCAAAGAAATGTGTTTTCACTGGGAGTACGTAGATATGTGTTCTCGACCCGTGTTAGTTGTTCTGACTGCTCATTTGATAACAGAGGACATGCACGGAGCGAGTGCCGACGCGTTTGAAGGTGCTGGAAGCCGAAGCCCAGTGGCATCGACGTCCGCCTCCTTCTCACCCGCAGGCTCTTCTTACTGGTGAAAGTTTTATGAGCTTGAATCCTCTGCCTCAAAAATTCATAAAATGAACCTATGTATATATCAATCATATACTGCTAGATCATGTGCCGAGGAAATTGAACGCGATCACATGAGGATTGCATGCACTCAAAGCGGTAAACCTCAGTTAAAGCTCTCACAGTCCTTTACCCACGAGTCCCTGGTTCCCTCCGGAGTTCTCGATATGGACTTCGACAACACGCGCGAGGCCAATAGTGCGACTGGCGAACGGTCCAGAATGGTCTGATTCTACGATTTGCCGCCCCTTATATGGCTTCAGCCGCTCGCTTCTTCGCCTGTTCTCTAGCCACAGTGTTGTTGACCAACTCACCGAAAGACCACTACTAACTGCAGGAGCAAATCAAGTGACTGACTAACTGATCAATGGTGTCCATGGGCGATGATCCATCGTTTGGTCAATCATCGGATACAGACAAATGGTAAGACGCCACTCAGTGTGGTATAACGATGCCTACACCCGAGATGGATGTTGATCCTCCAGTTGACTACAGGGATGATCTACCTGCCGAGCAAACAAGTGAGTCTAAGCATTCGGGTCCTTATAACTTGTTGCTGATCATCTCCTGAATGCCCCTTGCTACAGCCATCTTTGAGAGAATAACTGCCCGAAACAAAGCTCTGGAGGCCAGACTCGAAGAAGCAGAACGCGAATTATCAGTATGGAAGGCCGCACCAAAGGTTGCTGAGGATGAAACGAGCACCACAATGAAGACAATCTTGAGCCCCGATGAAGGCGCCACCTCCCCCAAGGTCGGTAGCATAAAATTTGCCATATGTCATGTCCATGTACTAAAGGCGCAGCGGTTTCATAGGATGACAGTTCCCTTGTTTTATGCCTGATTGACGGGGATAAAACCCTATTTTCCCGAGCACTGCTTCAAATGGGCCAAGGAGGCGGCCGCCACGCTGCAATGCTTCTCAGAAAAGGCCTCACAGATTATATGACTGCCCACCATGGTGACACAGGACCCACCGGTCGTACACCAATCTGGCTTACCGTTTATTGCAACAAGAAAGGACTAACAGAAACACTGACACGCAATCATGTATGCTCGACCGAGCATATCGAAGATTTCATTGCGGGATTCAATCAAGCAGCGCCTTTGTTCTCTTTTGTGGACGTTGGAGTGGGAGAGGGGGCGGCTGAAGGCAAAATCAAAGGTCCCTCCCCGCATTCAAATATTCTTTAGTCACTAACATAAATTCAGAATTCCTGCGTGTCTTCGGTCGCTTCCCCCAGATACCCAGAGTCTTTTTTGGTGGAGGGCAAGACAATGGACAGATGTCCACTCTCAACCATCTGACCAGCGAGGGCTTGAGCGAAACGGTGACGTTCTTATGTGGCAATAGAGACATGGTCTACGAGTGTCAACTTCTCAACCTGCCATTCGTCGAAATTGAGGGCGTGTTCATGACGGAGAAACTCAGCCATAGCTACCAGAAAGCTACCTCTAAGTCTATCTCTACGATATCTCAAAGTACTGACAGCGGAGCATGGAAGGCGAGGCGAGTTAGCGATGAAGATACGAGTTGGGGAAAAAGACGGGGCGTTGACAATCCAGCCGCCGGGTCCGCCGAGCCCGTAGAACCGAAGCCGAAGCCCTTCAAAACCATTCGTCGTGGCATGGTGCGTGGACATAGTTTCGCTGCGTATACGTAGACGGTATTGATTAACTTTCCTTGTTATGCTCAGCCTCTCCATAAGCGTGGGTTCCCCCACACATCCTGCGTAACACCGTTGCTAATGCTGCATGGACAGAGAAACCGCCACCTTGCAACTTCTTTTACCTGGCTGAGTGCAAACACGGAGCAAACTGCCGCTATGAGCACAATTACGTATTGACAACAGACCAACTCGACGAGCTCCGCAAGAACGCGAAGGGCTGGCCGTGCCCAATTCTCAACAACGGTACGTCGGTTTTGCCTACAGTTCATAACACCCCTTGTCTGAGCGCTGCGTAGGGTATGAGTGCTATTATGGAGACACATGTCCCATGGCTCATACGTGCCCTCGAGGACCGAAGTGTTTCTACCTCAAATACAATAGATGCGTCTTTACTGGGAGTAAGTATTTATATATATATATTCTCGACCTGTGTTGTTCTGAATGCATATTTTATAACAGAGGACATGCACGGAGCGAGTGCCGACGCGTTTGAAGGTGCTGGAAGCCGAAGCCCAGTGGCATCGACGTCCGCCTCCTTCTCACCCGCAGGCTCTTCTTACGAGTGAAAGTGTTATTAGCTTGTATACTCTTCCTCAAAGCTACATGAAAGGAAACTATGTACATACGATCATATACTGCTACATCATGTATTGAGGAAATTGAACGCGATCACGTGAGAATTACATGTGTTCAAAGCGGTAAACCTCTCACATGCCTTTACCCACGAGTCCGTAGTTCCCTCCAGAGCTCTCCTGACACGGCGATATGGATTTCGACGACGCGCGTGAAGCTAACATTGCGAAAAATAAGCTGCTGCTTCTGGAGCTCGGCCTGAAAGAGACTAATATCGTGGTTGTTCCCCGGAAACAGCAGCAGGCCAAAGGAACAAAACGCAAGGCTCCTGCAAAACCTGAATCGGACGGAGAGGACGAAGACACGAAACCGGCTCGCAAAGTACCTGCTGTACAAGTAGCCTCAGGTGACGGCCCCAGGAGAAGCGGACGGAACGCTGGCAAAGTTACGAACTACGCAGGCGACGGCGACGGTTTGCGACGAGACGATGGCCCGAAGATTCTGACAGCGCAGGCACGTCGTGCGGCTGAGAAGGAACCTATGGGCGTGCAGAATAGGACATATGACCCGTACGTTGCGTTGATCCATGCTGCAGATACGTGCTTATGCATCTTCGCGCGGGGTTAGGAAGACCTTTGGATCTATTCCAAACGTGCCCGTTGGCACATGGTGGGAGACTCGGTATGTGTCTACCTACAATGTACCCCACGACTATAACTCAATTATTCACGTACAGTAAAGAATGTAGTATTGCAGCAATTCACGCGTAAGTTGGACAAAAGCATCGGTTGTGCGAGGTGACACTGACTACTACTATTACCAGCCCATGGGTGGCTGGGATATCTGGCGGACCCGATGGCTGCTATTCTGTCGCACTATCAGGTGGATATGAAGATGATGTCGACTTGGGTGAAGGATTGTAAGTGCATTCTCGCTGGAGTGCCCTCTCAGCGTTACTTACGCAGGACGACCTGCAAATAGCACATATACAGGGTCCGGTCAGTGTGTCATAATGAAGCTGAACTACGATACTCATATATGTTTTACAGGCGGTCGTGATCTGAAAGGCACCAAGCACAACCCCAAGAACGTAAATCAAACACACCTCTCAGCTTGTTTCATTCGGCTGATGACTTTTGCAGCTTCGTACGGCACCACAAAGCTACGACCAGACCTTCGACACGAAGGACAATCGTGCTCTTTTGGTACGTTCGCCAGTGTATCATGTGCACAATGCAAGCGAACTCATAGGCTCTTCTCAGAAATCCGTCGAGACGCGGAAACCAGTGCGTGTGATACGAGGATATAAGCTGCATTCCAGATACGCTCCTGCAGAAGGGTACAGATATGACGGCCTGTATACCGTAGAGAAAGTGCGCGGAGGAGTGTAGTTTGACGGATAACCGAAGCTAACGAGCTCTTGCTCTTTAGGCATGGCAAGAAAAGGGTTTGAACCCTAAGGGATATCTTGTCTGCAAGTTTGCCTTCAAGGTACGATGCTAATAGTCTCATACAAGAGAACAGCAGCTGATAAGCCGTGTCAGCGTCTCCCAAACCAACCTCCACTCCCCGTTTATGCGGATGAAGGCGAGGAGGTCGATGATGCTGTGGAGAGGGCAGCGGAGTCCTCTGAGGCTGAGCTCAAGGAAGAGGATTCCGATGAAGAGAAGTCCGAGACTGCGGTCGCCTCCGAACCCGAGATAAGTGAAGTGAAAGCTGACATGGAAGTCGACAAATACCAGCTTGGAGGCCAGGATATCAAGGCCGCTATTGTCCCCGCATCCGAGGTAGACGAACTGAAAGCCTAAGTGCGGGTAGTGCCCAAGAAATCCTACAAAATAGCACTCGCTGCTGGCCCCTTTGAGTCCGTAGCTGGTCCAGGACTGGTCTCGTCCAATGGACTTCGATACCGCTGAGACCGGCCTCATCGATCAGGACTCGTAATCTCCTGTGCGCTCTATCTGTCCTATCTAACAGCCTTGTCTCGTACAAGCCTGAAACCCATCTTCCCGAGTTGCTTCACGTCTAGTTTACCGCTTGATTTTGTGTTTTGCTCTGCCAGCTGATTGTTCCACGTTCCAGTCTACTGACCGCATAAATTACCACGGATATTTACTCCTTTTTTATAATTCTTGCTGTATATACATCATGCTGACATCGTTGTCGTTCATTCTTGCAATCAAGGACGTAATAATGCTGGTGGTTTCGGATCCAGAGGCAGCTGTGATCTAGCGCCCACGGTAGGCAGAACAAGTGATTGTGATTGACACATCGTCGGGCACAGCCTAATCGTCGCCAGTGCTACCCATAAAACACCGCCAACGACTCTCCCTGCAACCATATACTTCCCCCTCCCCATCTCTCTTCCAAGTTCCAGCACTCACATATTCACAACCATGTCTTTCTTCAAGCGTAAAGAAAAGAACCTGATACCCCCAGTACCAGAACCGGCCCCTCGCGGCACATCGCCCGCGCCCTCCTACCGTACGACCCCCTCCAACACCTACATCGCTAGCCGCGACGGCGATCCGTACAACAGCACTCCCCCTGCACCGCTCCCCGCCTCCAACTACAGCAGTGGCAGCGCATACTCGCGGGGCGGGACCGTCGGTGATGTGTACACGCGCGGGCAGAAGGACATCGGGCAGGATCGCAGCGAGCTTTTCAGCGGGTACAACCCCGAGAAGGTGGGATCGGGCCGCTTCCTCGACGGCCCTCGCGGGGGCGGGCCCCCGACGAGGGCTGAGCCTGCACCGGGTGAGGAGGGGGAGGAGGACGTTGAAGGTATCAAACAGTCGTTGCGCTTCACGAAGCAGGAGAGTGTCAACTCGACCCGCAACGCCCTGCGCCTGGCGCGCGAGGCAGAGGAGACGGCGAGGAACACGCTCGGGAAGCTCGGTGACCAGTCTGGTAAGTGTGTCGTTCGCAAACGAAGGA
Organism: Trametopsis cervina; assembly: GCA_022385755.1. Lineage (NCBI taxonomy): Eukaryota > Fungi > Basidiomycota > Agaricomycetes > Polyporales > Irpicaceae > Trametopsis > Trametopsis cervina. The sequence continues at coordinate 1,097,004 of MU278348.1, forward strand.
AGTCACTGACGCAGATTCGTATGTAGAGAAACTGGCGAGCACCGAGAGGCACCTGGACGTCTCGAAGGGGTACTCGCAGCGCGCAGAGGACAAGACGGACGAGCTGAAGCAGCTCAACCGCTCCATCTTCCGACCCGTGATCACGTTCAACAAGGACGCGAAGCGGGCGGCGCAGGAAGCGAAGATCCAGCAGCGGTACGACGAGGATCGCGAGGAGCGGGAGAAAGCGATGATGGACGTGCGCGAGACGCAGAACCGCCTAGGGCGCGCGACGACGTATGGCCGGCGCGACGACGAGGACGGGGCCGACGGTGAGGGCATCGGCGGCAGCGGGCGTAGGGTGAAGACGGGGGCAGAGCAGGCGATCCGCAAGGAGCAGCGCAAACGATTCCAGTTCGATGCGACGCAGTCGGATGACGAGCTCGAGGACGAGCTGGACGATAACCTCGGCGAGATCCATGATATGACGAAGAGGCTTAAGGCGCTCGGAAGTGCGATGGGCGACGAGCTCGACAAGCAGAACCAGCGCATCGGCAGGATCACGGAGAAGACGGACGGGCTCGACAACAGGTTGTTCAGGAACACCCAGAAGGTGCGTCTCTGTGGCCCTTCGGGTGGCGTGTGTGCTGACTCTTTTCTCAATAGCTCAACAAGATCAAGTAGACTACTACTTATCTGTTTCTTACGAGCGTCGTTTATGCGACTTCCATGTATCATATAATGGGAACACGGTGCATTCGAATGGGTTTTACACACAGACAGACAACACGAACGAGAGTGAAACAAAATGACAGCAAACGTCTAAATACCCGAGGTAAACCAGCAGCAAGCAAGTCCTTATGACTTGCCCTTCTTCGTAACGGCCTCCTTGCTCTTCTTCCCGATAACAGTCACGCCCTTCCCATTCTTCACAACGCTTTTCAGCGCCTCCTCCTTCTGCTTCTTCACGCTCCCTCTGCTCTTGCCACTTCCGCCAGGCGCGAACTTGCCGACGCTCTTCGCAAGGGCGTCGCTCTGCTTCCTCTTCGTCTTCTTCTCCTTGTTGTGCAACGCGCGTTTCTGCGCGGGGGTAAGCTCGCTCTTGGACTGCAAGTCCGCCGTGGAGGGCGTGAACACCTCGCGCGGTGCGAGCAGCGTCGCCGTCGCACGCGTCGTCGGGAGCGCGGACTCGAGCGACGCCGCAGCCACATTCGAGACTGTCGAGATCGTAGCTTTCGGCTGCAAGCGCAAAGAAAAGTGTCAGCATCATCGTTCTTACCATCATTGTCATAGCGGAGGTAACTTACAGCCTTCGGCGTGAAATGCGCGTTGCTCAGCGCGTCGAGCTTCGCCGCGATGCCCTCCCACATACCCTCGATCTCCGTGTGCTCCTTCGCGAGCTGCCCATCCCTCTCATCCGCCTTCCCGCCCACCTTTGCGCTGGTATACTCATCTTCATATATCTCCGCGAGGCTCTGCTTACTTTTCGTGTCCTGTAACTCAAGGACACGCGAGGGCAAGAACGGGCGGTCGTCGCCGGCGGGTGCGCGGCGCACGACATCGTCGAATTGCGAGTCGGCCACACGTGCGCGGATGCGGGCCTCGAGAGACGCGACGCGCTCCTCCGTCGCGAGCGGCACGGATTTTGCGATGCGCTCGAACTCGAGGTCTTCTTCGAGCAAAGCGTTCTGCGGGCGTGCGCGTGCGGTGGCCTCGCCGAGCAGTGTCCAGGCTTTCGGGGCGACGTTGGTGGCTTCGAGAGAGGCGATCTCGGCGCGCAGGGCGGCTTGGCGTTTTTCATAGGTTGAGAGGCCTGTGTGGGGAGATGAAAACGGAGGAGAACAGATGAGAGTGTGCATATACGTACCTGAGGTGTCCTCCTCTTCATCGTCTGCGAAGAGGTCGTCTTTCAGCCGTTCGATGGCCTCGCGTTGCTCAAGACCCGCCTCGCTGCCGGACTCTTCATCCTCATCCTCGTCCATAGCGTCATCATCATCCTCATCGTCGTCACTTCCCCTTTCTTCCTCATCCTCGTCTTCGTCAGATAACGAGAGCTTGCTGTCCTCCTCGTCTTCAAAATCCTCCTCATCATCATCGTCATCATCGAGGCTTAAGCTCCCCGGCTTCTGCATCATCGACACGGGCAGGTTCTTCCCCTTCGCCTTGATGCTCTTCACGCGCACCTCCTCGTGGAAACGCACCGAAGCTTTCTTCTTCTGTGCGTCCACTGCTGGCGCGGTGGGTTTCTTCTGCTTGTTCGGCGGAACATATACTTTCGCCGGGGGCGCGAAAAAGTCTTTGTAGAACGGTTCTGGGGGCGATATGTCAGAACTCGCTTCTTCAGTCTCTGCAACATGTGGTCCGCACCTTCCTCGTCGCCCTCATTCACCTCCTCACCATCAACAGGCGCAAACATATCCACATCCTCAAGTTCCGCATCCTCGTCCTCATCCTCATCATCCCCGCCGAGGCGGCCTCTTGACGTATTCCGCGCCTCGGCCGCCTCGGTCTCCGCATTGAACGCCGCAATATCAAAGAACCCGTCGTCCAGCTCAGAGTTGCCGCCCTTCTTCCCTTTTGTGCCGCGTTTTTTCTTCGGCGCACCGGGGGCATCGAGGTCGAGGTCACCCTCGCCGTCTGAGGGGTCGCGCAGCTCCTGAACACCCTCCGGTACGTCGAGCTCGTGATCGCTCTCCTCCTCCTCCGCCTCCTCCCCGATGTCCAGGCTCTCCTCGCTATCCCAGTCATCGCTAGAATCTTCAAAGTCGTCATCACCCAAAGTATCATCCTCCTCCTCTTCCTCGCCATCAACGTCCATATCATCCGCGCCCGCCTTCTTCTCCTTCTTCAGGCCCTTCCCCATATGCTCATCCTCGTCGACCATGAGCGTGCCCTGCAGCGCAAACTCGAGCACTCGACAAAGCTTCTGTCCACGCAGCTCCATCTGCGCCCAAACCTGCCCTTCGTCCATGCCATTCGTGCATAGCTCGGGCAGCGGAGTCTCCTCGAACTGGGGGGCTACTCGCGTCTTTGCCGGGGCGGCGCCATTGGCCTTCCTTTTGGCTTGCGAGCGGGTCTGTGGGGCTGCTGTGGGCGAGAGTGCGGAGAGGAGCTGGGCAATTTGGGCACGCGAGTGCGCTTCGGACTTTAGTGCTGGGGAGCAACGGAGCGTAAATAACTTGCGATATATCACATTACAATGGTGGACAATTACCTATATCGAAAACATATTTTGCCGCTTGCAGAGCGGCGAGCTGAATGTCTTTGTTACCTGTGGCGAACGACTCCGGTTTTTCGTCGATGCGGGTAGAGAGCGCGAGGAGCTCGGTTGGGAGGACGATGCTGTCCTCCAGTAGCTCGGGTGTGCTCGAGCGGTCGCTTCCTGGTGACATGGCTGCGATAGTCGAAGCCTTGAGGCGTGCTGGACGGTGAAGAGACTGGAAGTGATGCCTCAGGGTGTATTCGCGAACGAAATGCAATTGAGCGCCGGGAGGTTTTTGCCTGCCGTTTTCGGTGAGGGAACGACCACGTGGTTGCGTGCAGGCATTCGTGATGCCCGACGCCTCCTGCCCACAGCATATACATCGCCGTCGCTCTCTGTCCGCAGTGCGCCAGAATTGGGCAGAGGAGGACTGGCAGTGCAGTAATATAAGGAACTATGTGAAGTTGTGTGCTGTGCGTGAGTCTGTCTTCCTGTGCTGGTCTCCTGACCCATCACCCGATTCGCGCAGAACGCGCTCTTCGACAGGTAGCCACGATGGATATACTCTCGCCTGAGTTGTACAACTCGGACGACGAGAAGGTACTGTCACCCTCGTCACTGCGGGCAGCTCACACGATTCAGAAAGCGGGGGAACGGAGTACTACCCATGCCCACATCTGCTCCACCACCTCTATCCATTAGGTCACGAACAACCGTACTTGTACCACTGGGTAGGCTGTAGAGGTGCGTTAGTTGCTGTTCTGCCTCGTGAGTGACTTTATTTTCTTTTTATGGCTAGCAAGTCCTGCAAAAAATGTAATCTCATCCTTTGTTGGCTACATTCTCACGTGCTCGTTGACTAGGAGGGCGCTTGTAATGTAGCCACCCAGCTCACTATAAATACGTTGCTGATTTCGCGTTGTGCTTGCAGACATTGCTCCCATCCATGAACACCTCTCCACCGAGGAAGAAACCGAAGAATGCGTCTTACTACCGCACATCCAGCGCGTTTCCTGATGCCATGAACTCGCGGGTAGATTACGACAGCGAACCAGAGTTTGAATCAGAGGATAATGGTTTCGACCGCCACCGTTTCAACCACCCCCGCCAGGTAGAACGCGTAGGCGACGACGCAAATGAGGACAGCAACTCTGACCTCGAAGATGAATCGGCAGGGGCCCAATCTGCGGCCTCCGAAGGCATCCGCGAATTGCTACCTCCACCATCGACGGCAACGCTCGGTGACGAGGACGGCTCGGAGCCGTACGACTCGGAGTCGGACGCAGAGCCTGATGTGCCACTGTCGACCGTACTCAAGACCCCGGCACACTTCCCTGCTCAATCATCCGCACCAGCTGTGGCCAGGATAGACAACTATCATTACAATCATTATACGCCACACGACAAGCACCGGCCAGAGTACGCGGAGGGACCCGTTCCAGGCGAAAGGGGTACTCGTCTGCAACTGAAAAGGGCCCTCCCGGTTCCCAGTCCTGTGCCGACACCTCCATCCACAAGAGCGATATTACCAGCTCAAAGCCCGCCCACTATCAATCGTGGTGTTACGACAGTATCTCCTGTCGAAATCCAGGCTGAGCCCCCAGAGCACAAACCCCGTCGCCGACGACTTCAATGTCTATATAAGGAATGCAATACTAGGTGGAAGTCTCCGAAGGACCGAGTTCGACATATGGATGGTCATTTCCCAGGGCGTTGGCTATGTCTCCGCTGTAAAGAGACGTACGTCCGTCTCGACACGCTCAAGAAGCATTGCAGCAGCCAGCTTGGTAAAGCTCGCCCGCCTTGTGTCGGAGGGTATGAGACAGGGGAATGGGTAACGCTGGATGAGAGTCGGTGGATGACGCCACAGTTTGTTCTGCAACTTCGCGTACCAGACGCTTCGGATCCTTTGCATGATGAGATCAAGGCCCTCATGAAAGAGGCACGCGACGCCGGCTGCTCCTCATCACCTGAATCTGAACCTGAACCACTCGCTTCCTCCTCGCACAAGAAAGGCTCGCCGGTCCCTAAGGTGACCTCGCCTGTGGCGGCTGAGGTCTCAGACGAGGACGAGGTCGAGTTCAAGAGCGAGGACAAGAGCGAGCACGAGCCCGAGCCCGAGAAGATCATTGGCAGTGGCGGAAAGAGGAAGGGACGTATGCGATCTGGTGGCAGTATGGAAACCATGGTACCTGCTGGTAGTGTTCCCCAAGTGCATCTCGGTATATCCACCTGGGCAGCAGCTGCAGCTGGCATGCGCAATGAGCGAACCCGTCCACGGATTAGTATGTGATCGTTATCCATTCTTGCTTGCCCCTAACAGTTTTTATCCAGTTCTTGCAAAACAAGTCACTAAACCGCCGCTTATCTACGTCAACGTTCGCGACATCCAAGGATACCTCAGATATCCCAGCATGAGTCCGCTACGTCCCAAGCACGACACGTTCGTTCCCTCTCTGGGAGAAGAACTTGACGAGTTCCTCGATCGGTTTGGCTTCCAGGACCTATATGTCCTCAACCTCTACCATGCGCGCTGTCGGGCTAAAACCATGGACCAGTTTGTTGGCATTCTTGCTACCGTGATCTCTGTGCAGGAGGCAAGGTGGTTTTGGCCCAAGATCCATCTTCCTGTCAAATGTGTCCTACGTGTGCGAAACTTTGATAGGGATTGAGTGCCCATTCGACTTGCGCGTGTGTGTTTCGGACGTGTACAGTGCATAACATAGAAGCGAATTATTAATGTGACTAGTTCTGATTCATCTGCAAACGGTCTGTGGCGTCCACTTTACGGTCTACAGAGCCAACCAGCTATTGCGGCGCGCGCGTGCAACATTCAACTATTTTGGGTGAGGGAGATCGAGCACGTGGTCTCGGATTCGTGATGTCCGCCACCGACTCACCTCTTTGGCCACACCCGAGATGGCGGTCGAAGGAATCGCAGCACGGTGATATAAGTACCAATGCGAAGTTGTCTGTTACACGTGAGTTTGTCCGCGAGTTTGTCTTACCGTGCTGCTCGCCTGACGCATCGCCCGACTCGCACAGCACGCGATCCTCGACAGATGGATACCGTGACACCAATCCCGACCATGCTCTCCGATACCTGGCCACGTCTGAGTTGTAAAGCTCGGCCGTATATGTCGACCTTTGAAAATGAAAATGTGTTGCGAGGGGCAGTGTGAAGTCGGGAGGCTGCAGACAAGGTGCGGTCGTTGTTCTCTCGTGGATACCTTTCTTTTCTTTCTTTCGCTCTTTCAGCGAGGCTAGCAGCTGCAGACAATGCACATACCCTACTGCCCCCTTTGCTTTGTTGTGGTTGTCCACATCTGATCGTGTGCTCGTTGAGCAGGGCAGGAGGGCGCCTGTGCCCACCCAGCTCACTATATAAATCGACTCCCCCGCTCGTTGTTGACTTCGCATCGTACTTGCAGATTTTTCCCAACCATGGCCACCTCTCCTCCAAGAAAGAAGATGAAAAACGCATCCTACTACCGTAACTTGAGCGCATCCATCCTGCAGAGGCAGCGCGCCGCGGCCTCGGAGGACGACTACGACGGGGTACCAGAGCCTGACTGGGAAGATGATGCTCTCGACCGCCCTCGCAGGGCGGAACACGTAGACGACGATGCATATGAGGACGGCAACTTTGAATGCAAAGATGAATACGAATTGGCAAGGGCCCAATCTGCAGCCGCTGAAGGCATCTGCGAATCGCCACCGCCATCATCTCCGGCCTCGCTCTGTGACGAGAACGGCTTGGGGCCGTACGAGTCGGAGTCGGACGAAGAGCCGGATGTGCCACTGTCGACCGTACTCAAGACCCCGGCACACTTCCCTGCTCAATCATCCGCACCAGCTGCGCTCAGGATGGATGACTCTCAAACGCCACGCGACCAGCGCGAACCAGTGTACGCGGCGGCACCCGTCCCAGCCGAAAGAGATACTCGCCCGTCGCGGAAAAGGACCTTCCCAGTCCCCAGTCCGGCGGCGACACCTCCATCCTCACGCGGTCGACGGCGGGTCGCTGGCGGACGTCGTAGGACCCATAGTGCCGTGAGCCGACCGTATCCGTGTCTATACAAGGGATGTACCGATACGTTCACCCTGAACGGCGATCGCAAGCGCCATCTGGACGCTCATTTTCGGGGGCGCTGGCGGTGTCTCCGCTGCAAGACGCCGTTCGGCCGGCGCAGCGGGGTCAAGAGGCACTGCGGCGCCCAGTCCAGCACGTCTTGCGCTGGCGGGTTCGAGGCAAACGAGTGGGAAGAGCGTGAGAGGCGGTGGTTGACGCCTGAGCTTGTTTTGTGCCTGCGGGTGCCGAATGCGACGGATCCTTTGTATGATCAGGTCACGGCCGTCATGAAAGAGGCTCGCGAGGCCGGCTGTACTACGCCACCTGACCGGGAACCTGAACCAGTTGCTTCCTCCTCGCGCAAGAGGAGCTCGGTGGTTCGTGCTGTGGGCCCAACTGTGGCGGCTGATGTGTTAGATCTAAAGGACGACGAGGACGAAGACGAGGACGAGGACGAGGACAAGGGGGAGCCTGAGAAGACCATGGGCAGTGACGGGAAGGGAAAGGAAAGCATGCAATCTGGTGGCAGGGTGGGAACGGGAACGCCGGTGCTTACCACTCACGTTCCCGCCGTGCAGCCAGGTGTATCCACCCAGAAAGTATCCGCAGGTGGCATGCGCGACGAGGGAAACCTCCCCTTGGCCACACCCTCTCAGACCAGTATGTCATCGTTAATCACTCTTTGCTTGTCACTCATGATTTCTATCCGCAGTTCCTGCAGAACAAGTCACTCAACCGCTCATCTACATCAACCTTCGTGACTTCCGAGGACACGTCAGATATTCCAGCATGAATCCGCTGCCTCCCACGTTCAACAAACCTGTTCCCTCTCTGGGCGAAGAACTTGACGAGTTCCTCGATCGGTTTGGCTTCGAGACCAAATATATCTTCAACCTGTACGACGCCCGCGTTCAAGCTACAACTGTGGACGAGTTTGCGGGTATGCTTGCCAGCGTGATTTCGACGCAAGAAGCAAGGTGGTTCTGGCCTAGGATCCGTCTGCCTGCCAAGCTCGTCATACGTATGCGAGAATTTGAGAGGGATTGATTACGCATTCAATTTGTGCTTGTGTTTCGGAAGTGTACATAACATAGAAGTGAATTATTAATGCGAACTAGTTCTGATTCATCTGCAAGTGGTGCAGTTGGGGAAGTTCGCTTGATACTGTAGAACCAATCAGCGGTTGCGGCGAGCACGTGGTCTCGTTTGGGCGTTGGTGATTTCTCGCTGCCTCCAGCCTGCAATGGACACCGCCGTCGATCTCTGTCCACAGCGCATCCGAGATGGCAGTCGAGGCCATCGCAGCACAGTGATATGAGTATCGATGTGAAACTGTCTGATACGCGTGAGTTTGTCTTCCTATACTGGTCGCCTAACGCATCGCCCGACGCGCACAGAACGCGTCCTTCGACAGGTACCTGCCATGAATCCACTCCCCACCATGGGCGCGTCTGCGTTGTAAATATTGGCCGTATGTGTATATGTCGACCTTTGAAAACGTAACGCCACGGGCTGTATGAAGTTGGAATGCTGCAGTAGCCCTTCAACTTTCGTGCCTCAAGATCATTTGTCTCACTGGGCTGCAGACAAGGTGTGTTCGTTATTCTCTCTCGTGAATGTTTTTATTTCCTTTCTTTCACTCCTTCAGCGAGGCTAGCAACTGTAGCAGACAATATGCTGATCGCCCCCTTCGTTGGCCACACCCGATTGCATACTCGTTCAACAGGAGAACGCTTGTGGCCACCCAGCTCACTATATAAATCGACCCGCCCGCGCATTGCTGACTTCACATCGTACTTGCAGGTTGCTCCATACCATGGCTACCTCTCCGAGGAAGAAGCTGAAAAACGCGTCGTATACCGCAAATTGAGCGCGCCCACCCTGCAGAGGAGGCATGCTGCGGCAGAGCAGGACGACTACGACAGCGAACCAGAGCTTGGTTCGGAAGATGATGGTTTTGACCGCGACCGCGGGGTGGAATATGAAGACGACGACGCAAATGAGGGCGGCAACTCTGAATACGAAGGTGATTCGACAAGAGCCCAATCTGCGGCTGTGGAAGGGCTCCGCGTACCTCCCCCATCGACGGGCACGCTCGGTGACGGTGACGAAGACGAATCGGAGCCGCAAGAGTGGGAGTCGAACGAACAGTCGGATGTGCAAGTGTCTACGGTGCTCAAGACCCCAGCACACTTTCCTTCTCAGCCAACCGCACCAAATGCACCTAGTCTGGAGGCCACCACGCCACAAGCGCCAACCAGTGTACGCAGAGGAACCCATCGCAAGCGAAAGGAGGCTTCGTCCGCGCCCGAAACGGGCTCTTCCGGTCCCCAGTCCTGTGCCGACACCTCCATCCACAAGAGCAAGAGAGAAATCACCAGCCAGAGGCCCGAGCCCGACCTCTCTCACCCGTCGTGTTATTGCAGCCCATCCGGCCAGAAACCAGCCAGCGCGCAAACCCGTGTCTATACCGAAACTGTAATGCTAATGCTAATGCTACGCGGACGTCTCCGAAGGACCGTGATCGCCATATGGACAGTATGCGCAGGTTAAGTCACTCATGGAAGCGGTGCGTGATGATGGGTGGTCTGAGCCATCTGAATCTGAATATGAAGTACTTGCTTTGGCTGCATGCAAGAAAGACGAGGTGGTCCGTGCTGTGGTCTCACCTGTGGTGACTGAGGATTCAGATTCAGATGATGACAGGAGCGAACCCGAGGAGATCGTTCGCGGCCGCGGAAAGGAGAATGAACGTATGCGATCTGGTGGCAGTATGGCGACTGTGGTACCTGCTGGCAACGATTCCGAAATAGGTGTATACGACAGGGAAGGAACAGCAGGTAGCATGCGTTATGAGGGAGACCACTCATCTGCCAAGTCTTCTCAGACTGGTATGCTATCGTTGTTCATTCTTTGCTTGTCGCTCATCATTCTTTCTACAATCCCCGCCGAACAAGACACTGGACCGCCGCTCTTCTATATCAACCTTCGCAATGCCCGAGGACACGTCCGATATCCTAGCATGAATCCACTACCCCCGGCGTTGAACAGCCCTGTTCCCTCGCTTGGCGAGGGGGTTGACGAATTTGTCGACCGGTTCATTCAACTTGTGCTCGCGTCTCGGAAGTGTACATAACATAAAAGTGAATTATAAACGTGACCAGTTCTGATTCGTCTGCAAATAGTCTGTAGTCTGTCTTCACCGAGGAGACGGGTCTGGCATGTCCGAGATCGACGCCTCCGTCCTCCTGTTGTCTCGGTAGGAGCGCCCCTGAAGTCGCGCACAGGCTGCCTCGTCGAGCTCAAGGCGAACGTCCATGGGAACTTGACGTCATTGCTGTGAGTGTCTCATTCGCGACGCGCGATACAGTATTTCCGTTGGGATGTGGCGGCGAGCGTGCCACGGCGAGATATCTCTGGCGCCTCTGTAAACACGTGGTTTCGTAGACCTTGATATCCGCTGTTGGACTGTTTCAGCAAGTTGCTGCTCACTCCGACCGCCACTCTCTCTCCACAGCGCAACCGAGATGGAAGGTCTAGGGCACCGCAGCACCGTGATATGAGAAACGATGTGAAGCAGTTGTGAAGCAGTCTGGCACGCGTGGTTTCGGCTTCCCGTAGTGGTCGCGTGAGGCATCACCCGACCCGCACAGCGACGCGCATCTTTCCAGCCCGCGTTCTTCGACAGATCGCCAGTTGTATACAACATCCACCATAGCTGAACACGCCTACGATGTGCAGCTCAGACGACGCGTACGTACTGTACTGGCCTTCCTCTTCGGACCCCCTGTGCGTGCCGAAACAGTGCCGCCACTGCAACCACCTTACGCAGAGTGCATTGATACGGAGGAACGTAGGTGGAATATTTGTTGCGAATATTGAACGGATGTTCTCAAACGTGGCCTTCCCCGTCGGAATCGCGCTTCGTGCTATCATCCACTTTCTCCACAGCGTGCACTCCCGTCATTTATAAAATGACCGCCTCGATCCATCCTGTCAGCCCATCTCAGCCTCAGCCTCCCCGCTGACTCTGACCGCCTCCTCAGGCTTCTCTCTCTCTCTCTACCCTGCCCACTAATGGCTTTCCGACGCGTCCTCGTCTGCGCACTCCTCGCTGCCCGCCTCTGCGCTGCCTCCGAGTCCTCCGCAGAGCTGCCTGTCAGCCACAGTCACTCATTTTCTCCACAGTCACACTCTCGCTCCCTGAGATCCCACTCCTTGATATCCCGTTCTCTCAGTCTCACATCGCGGTCGGTGCGTACCACAGTACCACTCTCTACGGCATACATTGACCAACTAAACGCGCTCCCAGCTGTCTGCCTCCTCAGACTCACTGACGCACCCAGAATCCTCAGATACCCTGTCGCACCCAGCGTCCTCGTCCTCATCTTCAGCCGAGTCAGCCGCGTCTTCGCTATCCACTCAATCAGAACATTCGAGCGCGTCCGCGTCCGCGTCTTCTGCCGTGAGCACACCCATTTCAATGTTCTCCGTCATAACACCTAACTAAAACGCCCACCACATCCGCAGTCCTCCCACGCCGCGTCATCTGCTTCGACCAGCTCCTCGTCCGCCGCTCAGCCGAGCAGCACGTTGGACTCTGGAACCCAAGATGAGATCGACACCATGACGGCGCGCAGGCTCTCTTTCATCGTTGGCGCTGCCGGCGACCCTTCTAATATCACTGCATGGTTAGCATTGCTCCACTAAGTCTTGGATGAATGACGCCCGCTGAATAGATACTTCGTTGTGTGCTAGGCTCTCGACGTTAGGCGCGAATGGCCAGTGGCCCGCTAGCGAGGTCGATTATACCACCGGTTGCGATGCGCGTCGCGCGAACTGGTGCGTAGCGCCCTCCCTCCAAGTCTGTCGTTATATGCGCTAACGACACCTCCCGTATATGTGCAGGCCCGCGCAGACCCACTGGATCCGCCTCGGTAAGTGTATCATCCTTCCCACGCACGCACGTCATAACTTAATGTCGACCATCCAGTGACGATGGCCGCAGCATGGCACGGCGGCCTAACAGGCGCCAACCAATTCGTGAAAGACCCGACGCTCCTGTCCGCGATCCAGCGCGCCGCCGACTGGTGGTTCGCCAACGACTTTACAGACGACGCGTGTCTCGACTCGGGTGGTACTGCTTCGTGCCCGTGTGGGACTCCTGGGCTGTGGAATACTAATTGGTTTTCTAACGTGTGTCTCCCCATCCTCCCCTCCCATCCTCCTTCCCCATTTCCCTCGCAGCTAACGCGTTTGCGTTTGCATCTAGATAATCCTAATCCCAAACCTAGTCGCCCAAACCTGTCTCCTCCTCTCCCCCTCCCTCTCCCCCACCGCACTCCCAAACTGCACACACATCACCACGCGCACCTACACCACCCTCGGGCGGAGCGTGAACCAGCTCGGCGTCGCGACCGGCGCGAACCTGCTCGACATCGCGCGCGTGGGCATAGATGGGGCGCTGTTGGTGGGCAATGTGAGCCAGTTGACGGACGCGTATAGACGGGTGCATGGGGAGGCGGTTGTGCAGGGCGCGGTTAGGGCGGATGGGATTAGGGCGGATGGGTCGTTTGGGCAGCATGGGGGGGTTTTGTATAATGGGAATTATGGGAAGGATTAGTGCGTTCTCTTTTTCTTTTTTCTTTTCTGTTTGTGGGTAGGGGAGGCTGATAGAAGGGTGGTTTGATAGCGCGAACGACGTGCTGTTACTGGAGATCGTAGCAGGCGGGACAGAGTTCGCAGCGGGCCCGAATAACGAGAACGCGTTCGCGACGCTCGTGGACGGGGACCGGTGGATGATATACCGGAACGTCCTCACGAAGGTTCTGCACTGGGACTTTGTACGTCTTCCTTCCCCTCCCCCCCTTCCTCCCCTTCTTATTACATGCTGACTGGTTGGGTTTCGTAGAGCGCACTAGGCCGGTTCATCTCCTTCCCCGTAATCGACGCCCAGTAAGTCATTCCCCTCATCCCCCACTCAAAGTAAGGAACGTGGTAGCTGACGAAAGAGCACAGAGCGACAGGAAGCATAAACATCAACATAACCGAAATCTCCCAACTCGGCGCCCTCTGGAACTCCTCAACCCTCACCTCCGTAGCCTCCGCGCTCGCCTCGAACAGCAGCACCGCCAATGTCGGGGACGTGCGCGGGAACCGGATGTTCTTCGCGAACGATTATATGGTACGCGATCCCTACGAATGCCAGCACTATGTTGGAGGGGGATTTGTGCTGATGAGTGTGTGGATGCAGGTGCAGCGCGGGCCTGGGTATATGACCTCCGTGAAGATGTACTCGAATCGGACGAAGAATGGGGAGTGTTTGAATGATCAGAATGTGCGTGCTTCCTCTGAGTATATCTGGGTTGTAACACTCGCTGACGCTCGTGCAATACAGCCGCTTGGGTTCCACCTCTCGGATGGGACGGTGTACACATACCAGAGCGGCGACGAATACGAAGACATCGCAGCCGCATGGGACTGGAACCGTACGTCCCCCTCTCCCCTTCCCCTCCTCCCCTTCCCATTTCCCCTACTCACCCAACCCCCAGTGATCCCCGGCACAACAGTGGACTACAACGGCACGCTCCTAACCTGCTCCTCCGGGACAGCCGGGGTGGAATCCTTCGCAGGTGGCGCGTCAGCCGGCAAAGCAGGCGTCGCGGCGCAACGGTACACGAACCCGCTCACACGCGCGCTGAGCTGGCAGAAGGCGTGGTTCTTCATTGAGGGGGACGTTCAGCACGTCATGGTTCGCATTCTCTCCCACAACTCTTCCTCGTCGACGCATGGCTCGACACCGGTGTTTTCGGTGCTCGACCAGAAGAGACGCAACGGCCCCGTGTTCGTGGACGGCGCCTCCGTCCGGTCCAGCGGGAACTTCTCGGGCGCGACGAGTCTGTGGCACGACGGCGTCGGGTACGCGTTCCCTGCGAGTCAGAAGGGGAAGGCGGGGCTTTCGGTGCAGCTCGGGGCGCGGACGGGGAATTGGAGCGCGATTGGGATATCGACGCAGGGTGTTGAGACTGTTGACCTTTTTGCTGCGTGGCTCGCGCATAACCTCACCTCCCCCGCCTCCCCCAACAACAACTCCTCGTTCCCATCGATATCATACACAGCCTTCCCCGCCGTCGACCGCCGGACCTTCGCCAAAAAAGCCGCAAGCGCACAGACGCAACTACACGAGGTGCAGAACGACGCTCACGTGTCGGCGGTGTACGACTCTGCGCACCGCACGGCCTTTTTCGTGTTCTGGGACGCGAGCGGCGGGAGCACGAGTTTCGCGCCTTCGGCCAACGCGCACAAGGTCAGCGTGGCGGCGAGCGGGAACGCGGCGGTTGTTTATTGCGTCGATACGGGGAACGTCACTGTGTCGGACCCGTCGCAGACGCTTAGCACGCTCAAAGTTACGTTCGGTACGGGGGCGTCGAACAAGACGTTGACGTTTGCGCTCCCGACGGGTGGGCTTGCGGGGAGCTCGGTGTCGCAGATCCTCCACTAATTTACTCACTATTTACATATTATACCCTACTTATCTGTTGTACGTCTCTGACTCGCATATACGGACATTAGAAGAGACTGTACCTTCGTGCTTACATATAATGAACTTATACCATCTTTTTGCTTGTCAATTCTCAGAAATCGTGGGGCATGTTCGGGAGTTTCCACAGCAATGGTATGAATAACGCTGGTGAACAAATACAATGTATACGAATAATCAAAGCAATCAGAACGCCTGCTCAGCCTGGTCGAACTGCTGGGGGTACGCATCCTGGGCCTGGAACGACGGGTCCTCAGCCGCAGGGGCAGCCGGCGGTGCGACAGCTGCGGGTTCGCGCTGCTCGGATGTGGGCTCGACGACGATCTTGTCAACGGGGGGCTCGAGGATCTGGACGGAGTCAGGGAGGGGCTTCTTGGGGCCGATCTGGCCCTCGGGATCCCAGCCCTTCATGCTAAAACCAGAGTCAACCCCTACATTCTCAGCACGGCGGGAGAGGGGCAACTCACATCTTGACTTTGATGCCCAAGACACCCTGCCTGAGCATGACGTGACGGACGGCGTAGTCAACAAAGTCCTCGGCGGGCTGACCGGAGTGGATCATGAAACCGTCGGTGAACTTCATCGACTTGGCACGGGCAGCACGGAGCTTGCCAGAGACGACAACCTCGCAACCCTTCGCGCCGGACTCCATGACGAAACGGAGGACACCATAGCAAGCCCTATCGGTTATTTGTCAGCCTACTGGAGTGTGCGCATTGATATACTGAACACGCACCTGCGGACAGCAAGACCGCCAAGGAGCTTGTATCGGAGAGACTCGCACTGGGCGATGGCGGAGAGACCACGGTATTGGACCTTCTCGGCGTAGAGCTCCAGCGAGTTTTCGGGGAACTTGAAACGCTTCTGCACGAGGGCAGTAAGCTCACGGATGCGGCGACCCTTCTCACCAAGGACCTCCTGGGTGTGGGTGGCACGGATGATGATCTGCGCTCGGGGTCAGACCGTGGCTCTTCGCACACGAAAGACCGCAGGACGCACCTCGGTACGGGCGTGTGTCACACGGACATCACAGCCAGAGTAACCCTCCTCGGACAGCTCGCGGGCGAGGAAATCGTTGAGTTCGGCCCTGAAGACACCGTCTGCGACGAACTTGCGCTTCTTGCTAATGTGGGTGGCCATTTTGGGGGTGACTAGAGGAGGGAGTAGAGGCGACCTTGATCAGCATCATCCGCACAGGCTACGGCGCATCCATCCCTCCGAACCGACCCAACCCGTTCTTTGAGGCGATTCGGAGGTACATAGAGCATGTCTGAGCATAATACACACCTTGTCGGGCTTGAGGGAGTCGTGTGGGGAGGCCTAGCGGACGCTCTTGACGTTGTGGAGGACTCTCACCCTGGCAGCGCGATAATGGATGCCACGTGCGATAGGCGCACAATTCAGCGTCTAATCTGCTCATAAAATCGCGAGTGAGCGACACGCAAATTTTGTTCTCTTCCACACTCATGTTTCGCTGGAACTCAAGGTCTGACTTCGCTTCGACGCGTAGAAATGGCCTTATGGTGAGTACTCTCCTTCCTGCTGTTGCATAACGCATTTCGCAATGACGAGTGTTGTATTATCAACCGTCACTGGCACCTCTTAGTCGACTCTGTACCTCGTCCGTGAGCTTGCTCCGGGTTGTACCGCTGACATGAATGACTTTTCTGAGCATCTCCTTCTCGTTTCACACTCGAGTTGGAACCATTTCACTGACTCAATTATTTCAGGCCATTCTCCCTGTAGAATATTCCCAAGCCGTCTGTCAAGAGATTATCACTGCTCCTTCCCCAGTATTACACCTCGCGTACATACTGTCTTGTAATCTCTCTTTCCGTCATATATTACAATTCGATGCTATTCACCTCTGTATGCATCAAGAGATAGTGATTAGGCCAGTCCTGTGACCACTTTCTTCATACCTCCAGTGTCAAACTACATTCAGACAAGTATATGACGTTCTTCGCTGCCATAAACAAAGCCTATACTATACAATGATGTTCACAAACGCGCTTCGTTTACAAACACTCCAGCTCCTCCCATACCGCTACCTACGCACATGCTCGTCACAAGGAACTTACCATCTCGTCGGCGAAGCTCAGCGAGTCCAGTGACAACCTGCCTGACACCAGCTGCGACAGACCATGAGTGAAACATCCAGACATACGGGTAGTGCAAAACTTACTCATTCCGAGGGGATGGGTCAACGCCATAGAGCCACCGCTGAAAACACAGACGTTAGGCGAAAGTCTAGAGACAAGGAGTATGCTACGAACTTGGGATTGACTTTCTCGATAGGAAGGTTGAGCTGTTCGATGGAATACGCCCATTGTGAGGCGAAAGCTTCGTTTATCTAACGGGGTTCTCAGCATCACAGCGCAGTTGACGCAGTTAGTGCACGGCTCTTACCTCGAAGACGTCAATATCTTCGTGCGTCAAGCCTGTCTGTTCCAGGATCTTCGGAATGGCTGCAACAGGAGAGATACCCATGTAACGCGGCTCAACGCCTGGAAGAATTCCAGTGAGCTCGATTATCAGTCGCATCTATACCCAGGAACTCACCGACGAAAGCACTTGCAACATACTTGCCCAGAATCTCGAAACCTTCTTCCTCGGCACGCTTCCTGGTAGTAAGGATGCACAGTGCAGCGCCATCCCCGAGACCAGCTGAATTCCCAGCAGTGCTCCGTTTGTCACCCCACGGGAATGCTGACTTCAGCGCCGCTAGAGATTCCGGGGTTGTCCCCTTGCGGATCGTGTCGTCGGTTGATATGACTTTTCCGCGAATTTCGAGTGGGATGATCTCGTCTGCGAATATGCCGCTCTCCAAAGCCTGCTCCGAGAGAGCTCAATCTAGTTCACGAGTAAGGCGTGGATATGCTCACATACCTTCTCTGCGCGCGAATGGGAGTACATTGCGTACTGGTCTTGCTTTTCTCGCGATACATCGTATGCTACCGCCAGCATCTCAGAGGTCCATCCCATGGGCTATACCAAACGCGCTTCAGCGGGAGGTCATAAGACTGGAGACTACGATGCTCACTTGAATGGAATCATCCGCCTGAGAGTTAGCCTTGACAGCATCAACGACCTCAGGGGTAGGACGAGGACTACATGCACTGTTTTAGTGATAGCACGCAATGGGAAGGTGAGAACTTACTTCAGCGACATACTCTCCACACCGGCGGCAAGTCCAAGTGATATGCTGCCCGTCTGTATGCCCTGCGCAATAGTACGGATCGCTTGGAGACCAGATGAACATAAACGGTTCACTGTGGCAATAGGAACCTCAGCGGGGATGCCGGCGGCGATGGCTGCTGCTCGCGAGACGTATAGTGGAGACGGAGGGTGGCACGTCCCTATGAGGCTCTGTAGTTAGCTATATGCTGACTCAAGCATATACAGTACGTACCGACAACAATATCATCTATCTTGGTAGGGTCGAGCTTAGTGGTCTCAAGGGTAGCCTGTGTACGACAGTTGACTTGGATTTCCGCTCAATGCACAGAATGCGGACTGACCTTGAAGAGCGCATGTAATAGCTCGTCGACGGGCGTATCCTTCAGCTGTCCCTTCTTCGCCCTACCCAGAGCACTTCTCTTAGCGAAAGTAATAACCACGTCGTCCGGGTTCTTCTGTAGGAGCGCACTGACGCCTCTTGCAGACGTCGATGCAGCGCGCGAAGAACTAGAAGTGCGCGCAAGGACTTGCAGGGTCCTGGGGAGTATCATCGCAACGAGAGGAGATTGCAGCGAAGAGGAGAGGTAGAGAGGCTTAGGTATATGCTGCTTGTCATCCTGAAGTCTTATGAGAGAGTTGATCCCACATGCACGGGCAGGTCACTGAAACTGGTAATCATGGGTCATGAGAACGACTTGAACCGTGATTCAAAGCTGCGAATAGATGAGACGCCAACGGGTAAACATATTCAATGCCCTGTTGTTTTCCGTCCAATACGCTCGGATCTTTCGCACAATAGCTACATGCTAAACCGAATGACCAAACGCACATCTTCTGTAAGCCACTTGGGAGGGTTGGGACGACTCCGGCCAGTTCGCAAAATGTTGTCAATTCGAATGCCAAATGAAGCTCTTTCATAAGGATATCCACGGTCCGTGTTGACACTACGGCTACGAGTGGCCAAATGGCATTTTCAGTCTCCAAGGTTTCAAGGGCAGGGATGCGGTCATTTAAGTGACGGCTACAATTATATTGATGCCCGGGAGGTAATGTATGTGAAGTATAGAGGATTTAGCAAACCTGCCTAGAGTCTGCCACATAGCAGATGAGGTCCAGCCACTGGAAATAGACTTCATTAGGCTGATAGCCTATAAACGGGAGATGCTTCTGTTATTCAGGTAGAGAAATGAGAAGGGAAGAGGCACGCACGTAAACCTCATGCTTGTGTGCCAAATGCACCCTCGGACTGTGAACCCCCTTTTGCCTTCGCCTTCCAACCTCGAGTCAGGCTGGAATAACAATTCGAACATAGGTGATGTGCAAGTTTTGCAGATCCGCAGCCCGGACAGTGCACGACGTCTATAAGCACCAAGTAAAAGTCATTAGCCTCCTGGTCAGGACATGACTGGTATGAATAACTTACTGTGTTTGTCCTTCAAGCCCTTATTCGCACTTCGCATAGCCTTTCTTGAATGGGACGTTTTCTTCTTGGGCACAGCCAGCAGGAATGGTGGGAACAGCTCCAGTAATGACTGCAGGGATGTGGGTAGTGTCCAGCTAGATGGCGTGGGGGCCGCAGCGAAAGCGGGAAAGAACGGTGCCGCCAAAAACTGTCTCCATCCAGGTATCCTCAACACATTGAACAGAGACTGCGATGCAGGGAGGGCGAGAGCGGCCATCGCAGTCGTGTGGGTGTAATGAACTGCTGCCACTGAACGCGCTTCGTGTGCAAGAGAACCGAGCGCGTCTAGTATTTCCTTTTCCGATTAACCGACGTTCGTTCATCCCGACTACCACCACCCCGTTGTTGAGAGCGCGACGACACGATGTTCCGCCTCACGCGCCCGCTCTTTCAAGCCCTAAAGGCTACAACAGGCATCACAGGCCTGCCCGTGCACCCAAACCCGCTCCCGGAACTCGTCAAAACATACCAGTCTACCCTTACCACGCTCTCCGCGTTTCCGTCCACATCCGTGTATCGGCAAGCCGTCGAGGCACTCACGCAGCGCAAGCTGAACATCGTCGAGGGTGCAAATGGAGACATATCTGCGGCTGAGAAGGAGCTAGATGAGGGGCACATAGAGGAGTCGATAGACATTGCTCAGGATGAGCTTAAGCTGGCGGCACAAATGTTTGAGTGGAAAGCGTGAGTTATATAGTGTGTCTATTGCGCCGCAGATCTCATTGTTATATTCGATTAGTTGGGAGCCTTTGGAGGAGAAGCCGGAGTCTGGGCAATGGGAGTACGCAGGGAAGACAGCGACTGCCTCAACATCGTCATAATAATAATTGGTGTTGTATTCACATTGCCGTGATTCGCTATGAAGTCCACTGCAAGTTCTGCCCTTACATCATGCCTGTGGTACAGACAGCTTCCTGGCTATCCTTCCCCAAAGCTGGCTATTCTTGCACATATCATATTCCTGAACGCTGAGTCGTAAGTTTCACGTGCGGCTTGTTCTGTTGATTATACAGCAGCATATACTACAGAATATACGGTATCGTAGGCCTCCCGAGGCAACACGCCGTGACCCAGAGCTCTTCTCAGTCCACCTCTCCGACATGTCCCTCCACCATCGAAAGAGATAGCGGGTTGGGCAAGAAGAAGGAAAACCAACGCGATGACGGCACATTCCAATCGCTGCGAATTCCTACGGCGCAATTACGCGCAGCTAAGGTGGCCATATGTGCTCCCGAGCAGGATTTGAGAAGTACTGCATCCTCGAGTGCTCGCTCAGGTGATTGAACATTGAACGCTAGAGGTGTGTGCACTCCATCTTCGTCGTCCGACTCCGTGGAGAAGATTGAATGGCAGCACGAGGATAGCGTCTCATCCTCGGTTTCAATGAATGTTGCCAGATGGTGGACCTCTCCGCCCCAAAGGTCTCCTTCGAGAGAAAACGCGACCGATCCTTCCTCGTCGGCAACAACCCGCTCCTCTGTAGCCCCTTTCTCGTGGACAACGTGCTCTTGCCAGTCGGGTCCTACTGTAACGGCGACTTCCTCAACCTCCGCCACGAAAACAGCTTCTGTGGGTTGCATCTGGGGGCTGCGCAGTGATAGTGAACTCATCAGACTGGATAGACCCTCCTCAACCAGTAAATCGACTGAATCAGGGAGACGTCCTCCGACACGGCCTCGACCAACTCGCCCTTTCCTTCTATCCCTGCGTGGTTTCGTCACCGGCTGATCCTCCTGTTCTGACAGTGATAGATTCGCCATCATAACAGTCAGATCCTTCACTTTCTTCTCCAACGGATCATACGGTATGCGCCTGGGGCGGTGGCTGACCGCGGACTTCCGTGGGCTGTTTCGAACGACATTCTGTTTCCCGCTGGGTTGGACCATCCGCTCCTTCGCTAATCTCGGTGGTCTACGATTCTCCCGGCCTCTGGAGGACGAAGATTGGTTTTCGGGAGTTCGTGGAGTATCAGCATCAGGCTTCATTCGTGTAGCCTGTGCCGACTTCACAGGAGCATTCGTCCGATGCAAAAGTCCTGCGCATTTACGGTCAAAAGGAGAGCCCAGTTTAGCATGAAATTAAAGTGTAGAGCTCTTACCCAGGATTCCCCGTAATCTCTGTGCCGCTTGTGCTCGAGTACCCTACACAAACTCAGGAGGCAGATTTTACAAGCGTTCATGAAGTTTTACTTACATTGCCCATTCGCGCCTTCGTTTTGATCGTTGTTGGGCTCGGCCTGGGCAGTTCAATGAACGCAGGTATACAACGCTCAAATCCCAATTGAAAAGGGTCTTCAGCATCATATGACTGAGACGACTGGCCTGCTTCCCCACAAACACTTCTACTTGAAGAAGCGCCGGAAGATCCAGCTGCCTTGGATGAGGCGAAGGAGAGTGTATGGATCGAGACCATGCAAATGCGTCTTCGGTGTATCTTGAGGCCTTGAGGTGAACTCTGCGTAGTAGAGCAGGCTTAGGAGGGGGATGGGCTCGGAAGAGGGGCGAGCTTGCGGGTGCGGCAGGGGAGATTGGTCAGTGGACGCAAACTCGATCGGCATACCCGATTGGGAGTGGACATGCAAGATCAATAAGAACGACGGTACGCCCACAGATGAAAACAGAGTGTCTATACTGCATCCCATCAGCGGCAGATATACACATGACGTTGAAGCCTTGCTTCAGTCACAAATCGCGACGTCAAGGACCGGAGCAGAACTCAAAAGCGGGTGGCGCAACTCTCCTACGCCTACAGTGTCATGAAAAATTATAGCTATGATAGTATTATAACACGTAAATTGGAACATAGCAATAGCGTGGATACAAGGGTGTTGTAGCAAGCTGCATATGTGGGCAAACGTACATGTCCTACTTCGTCTTGGGAGTCTCCTCCACAGCTGTCCTTTGTCTCTCTTCCCAAACCTTTCTTGTCAACACACGAGAGCGGAGCTCCCATCCCAAAAGCCCCAACTTCCCAACAGTCTTCTCAATAGTGAACCCTTGTTGTTGTAGAGCCTTGGTGGTCCATTTCTCCAATCTGCTCTCGGTGGCGCGAATGCTCTTCACCGTTTTGTCGTTGTTGAAAGTCTGCTTGATGACATATTCCAGGAGATCGTCTGTGATACCGGTCTCCCGGTATTGCTCCATCACATAGTAGTGGCGGATAACAGCAGTGTTCGATGTGCCCTTCCTCCACTTGTTTTGAAGGTATTTCTTGTCGTCTTTGTCCGCATCCTTCAGAGTCTCTTCTGAAAGCGAATCCTGGGATGCATCGACGCAAACCAGGCCAACGAACTTTGGACCGAATTCGAGGATCCATACACCAGACGACGGGGACCGAGAGTAATAAGGCTCAATCTGGTACAGGTCGGCTCTACGAAGGACGTTCTCCGCTCGCCGTTCGAAGTCAGGCCTATTTTTCCTATAGGGACTTCAATGGCTGGACTCAGAAGACGAATGATCGATGCTCACCAGTCAATGATGGACATTAGAGGTACGGCTATGGCGGCAAATATAGGCAGGGGCTTCAACCAAGTCCAAAGAGGTCCTCCTGCTTCCGGCCATACCTGCAGGTACTGTAGGAGGGCACAGGAGAGCGCGAACCATGCCGAGATGACAATGGGGTGAAAATACACTGTGGTTCGTGTGACATGTCAGTCAGTCCGAGGGGTAATACGTGGTAGAAAGTCGACGTACAGGTCTTGTTCGCAGTCGCAAGACCATCGACACAGGCCCTTCCGATAGTGAAACGGACGAGCTTGTCGTCTTCGCGGGTGTAGGGGCGTATGCGAACTGTGTCTGCTTCAGCCGCCATGGTGAGAGTGGGAGACAGAATGGATGTACATGTTTGACGAAAAATCAATACTTGGGCTGCATCCGCGTTCACTGATCGACACCGAGGTGGCTCAAAATGCACGCACGTTTGCTTGTCAGGCACCAAGCGATTCGGGTTAGGGTTCACGTCACCTGCCGTTGCAACTTAGCAGCGATAATTACTTCCGCTGCTGTACTGCACTTGCAGAGCTTTATCGGACCTCACTGTGCTTGACTTGTAACCAGCTGGTGCTCCCAAAAAGATTTACGACATAACGACTAACGCCAACGTGTTATTGTATGGTGAGCAGAGCATCTTTGCGCCCAAACATACACGTAACTGAGTTCACATCATTCCAGCTGCTACTGCTCTGTGTAATCTCGCGTGTAATATCAGGTAGATATTCCACCTTCCAGATGTGTACACCTGAGTTTATTGACGTACACATAGGTGGACTCGGCTGTAGCATAGTACCTCCAGAACATCCCTAGAGCCGTAGGCGCATAGCCTCCAGCCTCGTGTCGACCCATATATATTGTCCGCCCAGCCCAATACCACCTTCGACTTCTCTCCCGCAGCCAATGGATCGATATCGCACTCCACAGTCTTTCAATTCAGCTTTAAGCATTGGGGCACCGCGTCCGCTCCGCGCTCGTCTTGCCGACGAACAGTCAACTGTACACGCCACGCCGAGTACGAGACAGTATACCCTCCCATTTCAAGGCCATGCTGTCCAGACGGACACTCCAAGATTCGGCGGCCGACATCATTTGCCTGCAGATGAACATGGTACAATGCAGTCACCACGTATGCAAATGCCGGAACCCGAGCTTGCGGAGAGTTTGGGAGCTACAACGGAAGACGGGCAGATGAACGGGCGTAGTGGAAGGGGGTTTATGGGATCATTTATGAACGGAATTAGAAGGATACCGAAAGCTATGCACAAACATCACTCCCGACAGTCGCTTTATGAGGAGTATGCGGCGGAAGCACAAGCCGCGTCTGTTCGAAACTCCATGATGAGTCCGAATATGAATCGATGTGAGTTATTCGGTCGTCTGGCTATTTTCTAAAGACTCATTGGGGACGTAGTGCCACCATTAGATAATATCCCTGAGTCTCAGGAAGGGGAGAGCATAGACATCGCTGAGTCTCGGCGAAACCAGAACTCTCAAGAAACGTATGAGGACGGGACCACAGCCGTTCACCCTGAATTTTCAAGGCCTATATGGCCGCCTATCAACAGTCCCACCTATACGAATTCTCAGCTTGACTCGCGCAACTCTAGGGGAGACTCCCTAATGGGGCCTCTACCACCCGATGACAGCTGGGCATACTACTATGCCCGTATAGTCAACTTCTTCATCTGGCTAAATAATCTGCCCTGGAAAGAGGACCGCATTGTGAACGACTTTGTTCCGGCGAGGGATGGTCGCGGTGGTTTCGGCGAGAAGAGACCTGTGAGCACCTGGTACAAGCCGAAGAAACGCAAGAGTAATACAAATGGCGAGAAGGGCAACGTCGTGGTACCTGGCGTGATTATCGTACCAGCCACTCCGCAGTCCACTCAAAGCTCGAATTACTTCGGTTACGGCTACGGTGTTCCCCCCATACCCCCACCCCCGGTTCTGGACGTACCCATCATAGCCTCCCCTTCCTCCGATGGCGGTGCCACCGCTATCAGACCGACGCACACCCCAATGAGTGTCACTAGTGCGGGCCTACCGTACATGTCCCCTGGAATGTCATCACATGGTTTGGGCAGTCAGGAAGTTACCTACAGCTGGTATTCTAGTACGCCCATGCAATGGCCAGCATACCTTTCACAAGTCTCTTCCCCACAAACTCAGACACGAATAGGCACAGGCATGTACTCGTTCGGGCGGTGATTACTCCTGTGCTGTTCTGTCATCCGTACTGTATACGTTACCTGGTTTTATCTGATTTCTGGGTTCGTTCAGCTGTACTGAATATTTGTATAACTTCACTGTAGCGCCGTATTGTCTCCGGTGTAATCTTGCGCGCTTACACTATCGATCTACATTATCTGCGGCCTCGAACGACCTGCGATCCACTGCCGGCCCAGAACATACACACGACGAATAAAACTGTGTGAGACTCAAGTTGGTTTCCTGACTCTTACCCCCACTTCCTCACAGGTCTTTCACTCTCTGTAAAGTGTCAATGTGAGTAGTGCTTGTTGCTGATACCACGAAGGCTTATTCCCTTGGTTGATATAGTCACCCTCCCAACGAACCAGTATGCTCGTCAACGGCACTTACCATGACATCCCAACGTCTTTGGACCCAAATGGACGTCCGATCCGTATTTTTGTGATCGCGCCCACTGTCCCCGGCTATCCCAACGCCAAGTTCCCCGGTACGTTTTGCAAAACATACATCATCGAATATAACGACTGACTTGAGTGCCACATATGTTGCTTATATCAGGTGTCGTGGTATTCAGGTATGTAATACCTGCTATAAAGTAGAATATGAAGGTAGAGTCTCACGGCACAATGCGAAGCGAAATCTACCAAGTCACAGGTCCCGTTGAACGATTTGCCGGTCAAATTGCAAGTCAAGGATTCGTCGTCGGTATGGGATTTGTACTATGAAGTTTGTGGTTCTTATCTGATGCATGTTTAGCCCTTCCTTCCGTCTACCACGAATTTGAGGGGCCTGAGGCCCTCCCATACGACACCGAGGGTAAGCAGCATACAACCCGTATAATATGGGCATCAATTAATCCCATACATATTTGTGAACAGGTACTGATCGTGGCAACAAGTACAAGGGGAGTAATTAATTGCGCCCAAGTTACCCACAAGAAGGCCTAACCGCCTCTTTACAGATCGAGAAAGAGGTGGCAGCTTTCGATGAAGTATGCCCCATTTGTTTCGATGGCATCCATCTCGTACTCAACCCCAACAGGACACCAAACTGGCTATCGATCTTTTGACCTCTTTGCCAAACTGTAACGGCCGAATTGCCGGTGAGTGGCCGTGCAACTGATAGTGAACATGTGAGGATTGACGGGCTTGTTCTAGCCACTGGAATGTGTTTGGGCGGGCATCTAGTGAGTCTATACTGGTCTAGTGGTTGTCCAGAGCTCCTTATTGAATCACGTTCTCACAGGCGTTCCGTGTATGTTTCCGATATTGCCACCGAACAAATGGTCGATCTGTGTCGGCCGAGTTCATTTTTGCTAACTTCGCTCGTTGATCCGCAGGCTGCATTCGACCCCAGAGTGAAAGCCTCATTCTGTTGGTTCGGCACTGATATCCATTCGGCCACCCTTGGGAAAGGTAAGAGCGATGACTCCCTCGCTCGCGTGAAGAAGGGCGACATGACCGGCAGCGAGCTTGTGGTGTGTCACATGCTGAAACTACTGCACACTTCATATCGCTAAACAATTTCTTAATCTGTCAAGATGGTGTTCGGGAAGCAGGTAAGTCCTCGCTACCTCCATACCTGTGTGAGCATTGCCGCATGAAAATCCTGTTATAGGACACACACGTCCCTCGTGCTGGGCGAGACCTCATCCGCGCAACACTGGAAGAAGCGAATGTCACTGCCTCTGTGGGTTCTCTTATTTTAGCGTGCATATATGTGTTCACATATCAGTCCATCAGTTCATCGAGGTCCAAGCACAACACGCATTCGTTCGTGATGAACAGTCAAAGGGAAGATGGGACGCTGCCCTCACTCGCTCGCTGTTCACCTTCATGCTGGAAGTGTTTGAACGCACCGTGGGGAGAGACCTGGGGGAACGAGTGGGAACAGTGGCAGAGCCTGAGCATGTGTGCTAATCGATCCCACCGGAGGTCGGCAGATTCTGAGCGTGAAAAGCGGATAACGTGCGGATATACATGAATCGGTTTCGAAGCCCGAGGGCTATGTTTTGTATTTGTAGTACCTCGAAAATTGCGAGGCACCGGGTCAAGGGTCGCGGGAACATGTGTTCAGTGAGAACTTCTAGACACAAATGATTGTTGTAAAGCACACACATCATTGGCTCTTTAGTCGAAAGATACGTGATGATATACGAACGGGGTATGAGTCTATGCGGTAGATCCGGATGGGAAAGAGAGAGCGCTAACCGCCTCGTAGGCAGCCTGCGAGTACGGAAGATATCGCCCTTCAAAGGCAGCTTCCTCCCTGTAGCGATCACCAGTCAACTACTTTACCGTATGAGAGCGATTTGAAATACGTACGAAGGAGGGATATCAAGCAAGAGTCTTTCATTCGCGAAGGTTTTGAAAGACCACCATCCTTGCCATGTTCCATCTAAACAAGTATTCAGTATGCGATCTACACCAGCTTCGATAAGTTAGCCTACAGCCAGAATCGCCACGTCCACCAAAGGGAAGCTCATCCGCTATATCATTTCATCAGTACAGGGTTGTTTCACACTCAATAGCGCTACTCACTGCCCAATACGGTAACCGTCTCGCCGAATTGAAGTGAACCACTGTCAGTCTGCTCGAGCACTACAGCAGTAGGTATCAGTAAGCTGTACGCATATGTAAAACGAGCGACCAACGTTTCTTCTTAGTCTCGTCACTATTTGTGAAGGCGGCGACTGACAGAGTCTTGGGTCTGTGATTGTCTCTGCGTCAGCCCGGATTGCTTGCCAAAACTTTACGCACTCACAAGCTGCGGATGATTGCGATAGCTTCGTCAAGTGTATCTACAGGAAGGATGGGGTGAATGGGGCCAAAGATTTCGCTACACCAAAGGCAGTCTCGTTAGGGGTCCCTTGCTTGCCCAGAGGGCTACGCAAACACTCACTCTGCCATCAAAGCATCATCTACCCCGACGTCAACCACAATGGTGGGTTCGATGCGCACACCGTCTGGAAGTCGCTCATGTCTGCCCCCAAGTACAATCTTGCCGTTGGTGTTGTCCAGGAGTTTCAGCAAGCGGTCCGCGTGCTGCTGGTTGACGATTTTGCCCCACTGGGAATCAGGTGCGAGAGCACCCTCTGGCCAGAAGGCGTCGAACACTCTCTTCAAAGCATCGAGAAACTGCGGATAGACAGAACGCAGAACGAGAGTGTAATCGGGAGAGACACAAAGCTGCAATTTACAAGTTAGCACACTATGGGCTTCCACATATCCCAAAAGTATTTGTACCTGTCCAGCATTCTGCGCTTTGCCCCAGATCAGGCGTTTGGCGGCGAGATCAAGGTCGTAGCCACTATCAATAAAAACGGGACACTTGCTTCCCAGCTCGAGAGTTATAGGAGTAACATATTTCGCCGCGGCGGTGGCAACGATACGTCCGACGGCCGTGCCACCGGTGTACATGATATGGTCCCACCGGAAGCTGAGAAGCGCTGTCGTTTCGGGAACACCGCCGTTAACTACGGCAAATGCGGACTGGTCGAGATATTTTGGGATCATTTCTGCCATTAACGCTGCGGAATTGGCTGAAATCTCCGAAGGCTTGAGCACAACTGTGCATCCTGCCGCGATAGCGCCAATGAAGGGCTTGAGTGTCAGTACAAAAGGATAGTTCCATGGGCTGAGGAGAAAAGTCAATAGCAGAAATACGACATTACTGAATGTAAGCGCACGCTATGATAGTGACCAATCCTTTCGGAGCCTGATGAATGGCAGCGCCCCAATTAGCGTGGTGGGGGGCTACCCAGGGTTTCGTAGGCGCTGTCCAATCTTCGAGACTGTTCAAGGTCAGATTGGCGTTAGCAATCAAGCCCCCCACCTCCACCGCGGCGGATTCTACTGCGGGCTTGCGGAGGTCAAGCCAAAGCGCGTGCTCGATGGCTTTCTTGTTCTCCTGCATCATGAGTATGTACTGTTGCAGCTGCTTTCTGCGCCACTCAAGCGGGCGAGTGACACCAGCGTCGAAGGTCTTCCGTAGCTTTGCATGGATCTAGCATGCAGCAGCATGAGCAAATCAGCGACGAGGCACAGTCAGGTCGAGTACGTACAACACTGATCTCTTCAATGGGGGTGTGAACGAAGGGAGTAGCAGACATCTTGAAAAAGTGCTGTTGAGACAGAGGCATGTTTCCAGGATACTTTTATAGCTGGCTGCCCGGTACAAGGCTGGTCCTCCCTTTGGCAAAAGTATCCTGAGGTTTGGGCGTGTATACTAAGGACTATCAGGTGGGTCACCTTTGGACAGATTGCGCCCTTGCTGTGCTCCGGAGCGTGGAACAAACGCCTGCTGTCCCACCGGTTAAGCGATTCGGTTACGCAAGTAGATCCTGAGACCCACCAAGAGAAGAAACGCCAATCAGAGCAACCAGTCTAGTGCTGACATGTCCTTGCCAGGGCCAGCATCGAATCCCGATACCGTCTATAAGAGTGAGATGAGTAACTATACCGTAATTCGAGTCTCACACCAGTACTGATCAGCCGGAGGTGTTGGTATACCACAACCGCAACTAGAGAGTATCCCATCCATCTACGGAAGCGACAATACGAGAGGTCGGGGCTTGACTTGTGGGGCCATGGGAAGGGAAGCCAGACTACAAAGCAGTGCCATTGTAAGTGTGTCTCGAATATTACCGGTGTTCGTCGCATCCGCTCTCACGATATTGCGATGTGCAGCGCAGCGAGTGTGCGAAATGGACCAGGACAGTAGGTAGGCAGTAATATGCAGTTGATGGACGTCTTCGCGTGTATAATTCGTCTACGCTACTAAACCGTGGTATCATCCAAACCATTATACTTAAAATTCCTGAGGTCTCAGGAGCAGGCCGTCCATAAGCTGGGGTAGGTAAAAGAATGATAACAGGGAATATGACGAGGCAGAGACGCGTCCAAAGTGGTAAGACCGTGACGTCGTGGCGCGAACCGTCACGATGTGTCACGATCACGCCCTGCTCTGTGCTTCCAACGGCCAGTGCTGTGGCCATTTGCATCCTCCACCTTCGAGCTGGAGGGAGGGACAATATACTGTCTTGACCCTCTACCTACACAGGCAACTCCAACCAATACCGAATATGATTAGGCATGGAAGCTCAAGAACCAAGCTTGCGTGTGCGCATCAACCATATTGACTACACTGTCAACCAAGCAGGCGTGTTGGATAACACTAGCCATGATCGCGCTCCGGTCATCAGGATATATGGGGATTCATCCATTGGCAGGAAAACATGCGTTCACGTGCATCAAGTCTATCCTTATTTCTTTGTAGAGTACACGGGGAAACTGAATCCGGACAGTGGTGAGTTCTCCTGTCATTTAACAGCACGAAGGCATTGACGCGGCCGAGGGACATAGTGAATCGATACATAGCAAAGTTGACGCATTCCCTAAACCATGCAATTGCTGTTTCAATGAAACGCAACCCACATTCGCCACGTAGTCAGTTCATACGAGCGATATTGCTGGTCAAAGGCGTGCACTTCTATGGTTTCCATTCTGCTTATTCACCTTTCCTCAAGGTCCATATCATCGACCCAACCTTTGTCAATCGTGCAGTGACTTTGCTGCAGTCCGGGACGATTATGCACACCCGTTTCAGAGTATACGAGAGCCATCTGAGCTTCATTCTGCAATTTCTGTCCGACTTTGGACTCTACGGCTGTGGATGGATCGACCTAGCAGAAGTATGGCAGCGTGGGCAGGATCTACCACAAGACGATGAATATTCTGTAGAGGATGAAGAGGTTTCTTTCCGCCCCTCTCCATATTATCGCCAAACGCGCATGCCGTTAGAGCTGGATGTCGCCGGACACCAGATCCTGAACCGCCACCGCCTCTCGGCCCGAAATGTGCACCACAAACTGAGCATCCCTGCGCCTCCCTTACCCTCGGACCCTGTGGTCATCAGTGTACGCGAGCTCTGGGAAGACGAGCGTCGGCGTCGGGCTGCAAAGGGTCTTCCGCCCTCTCCAGAAATCCCCAGAGATCTTAGCGCAAGATCAAGGGGTGCTGGAGGAGGGTGGGTCCAAGAAGCTCGATGGTGGGAACAGCTGCACGAACGGATTGCGAAGGAGAGGGAAATCGAACAGTTACCACACAGCCCTGAAGAGTGGGAGCGCTGGGTTATGACGACCTTTGAAAGCATCGAAGCGATATGGGAATCAAGATATCGGACGTGGAAGCCTAGAAAAGAGAAGACGTCGTCTGAAGAAGAGGCCAACCCCTATGAGACTGCAAGCCTGAGTGATGGGTCGAGTCAAGAACTGGGGCAACCTCAGACAGAGAAAGATGTAGACGTGAACGAAGAGATGTTGTCAAGCCAAGAGTTGAGTCGACTCGTCGAACGTGAAGAGGTGCAATGGGCAGAAGGCCAGGGGGACCGTCAAGAGGACGATCGCCCAGAGGCTGAGGGTGAAGCGGTAGAGGACGCTGAAGCCGCCGGGCTCCAATACGGAGAACATAGTCCTCAGAGGCCCCCTGCTACGTCTTCGAAGTATGTGGCGCAATTCCACATGTCTAGCTGAGACTGAGTGCATGGGATAGGCAGATACTTGAAGACACCACTCCGCAGCCATCTCCGTCAGGCCGTTCGCAACCATTCCGTGATATCTGGTCGAAACTAGCAGGGTCAGTTGTTTGTCAAACGCTGTGGAATGATATTTAATATGACTTGCTACAGGCCGCGAGCGTCGCTTCCAAGCGTGAAGACTGCTACGTCCCCAACGAAGTAAATTCTTACTATTCGCTATGGAATGGCACTGATAAAAAGCAGATCCCAACAGCGTGAACAGGAACCTTCAACACCTTCTCCTGCAGGTTCCCCACGTGGTTTAGGAGAGGCCGTCATTACCTCCACTGTCATTGCCCCTACTTTGGGGCCCGTGGAAGATCGCTCGGCGGAGAATCCATTCCTTGATAGAGACGAAGGTATCATCATTCAAGATAATTTGGAGGTACCTCGTCGTCAGAACGTCGCATTTGCTGAGCCAATAATGGACACTCCGTCTCACTCGAGTGGCGAAGAATCCCATTCAGCTCAGGAGCACGAACAAGCAGGCGCCCTTCAGGAAGTGGAATACTCAACCGACAGTGAATCGGAACAGAGGGCTCAGAAGCGTCGCAAAATCGGCCATGATGGCACTCAAATCCCCACGACACTCGAACCAACGCTCAAAATCCCAGGAACACCTTTCCCGCGTCTTACACTGTCCGCCAGTACTAAAACCTCATCCTACGTCTATGCGCCAAAGCCTCCCAAAGCTGAAGACCTCAGAATGACCACCGATATGTACGACATCCCAAGCAAGATTTATCAAGCCCCGTATTATTCGCTGGACAACGATGCACCTCTGCGACCGAGGGAATTCGCGGGCCTCGTGTTCAATCTGAAAGGCGGCACGGGTGTAAAGAACTTGCAACAATGGGTGCCGGAGGAAAACACTCCGTTCGATGCCCCATCTCGAGGGAGCTCCCTTGACATCTATGGCTGGGAATATGCCGGCCTGCCACCCGGGCGAAGAGAGGTGCAGCGGTGGTTGGAGAAGAACAAGATGACCTTCCTGTCACAGAAGAAGAAATCGTCTCAGGTCAGCCGTGCACCCGTTGATTCTATGTGCCATATTAACTAATTCCGCATGTAGATTGCGGGCCCCACCCAAGCAAACGGTGCAAAGATCAGTCCAATCATCCAGGCACCCACTACTCGGGAGAGAGGTAACATGACTGTGTTGTCTCTTGAAGTATTAGGTAAGTCCCAAGCATACACTGATTCGTTGTGCTGATGACAGTGTTGTAGCGCCTTCCAGTGGACAGGGTCTCCCAGACCCTGACAAGGATCCAATCGTCGCTGTCTTCTATTCATACTACGACTCCAACTTCCAACGAGTTGATCACGACACTCCATTCACATGCGAGTCAGGCATCATCGCACTTGACAACGCGGAACTGAACACCCCTAGGCTGCGCAACTGGACCATTGACACTGTCGACTCCGAACTGGACCTTCTGAACCGAGTGGTAGATATCGTGCAGGCATTTGACCCTGACATTGTTACTGGATGGGAGGTGCAGTCTGCATCGTGGGGATATTTGAACGCACGCGCTCGATACTTCGGTATGTCATCAGCATTGCACTGTACATATCTTCGCCTCACCGTGTCGACACAGAGGTCGACCTCGTTGACCAGATATCTCGTGCACCCGGGAGACCCGGTGGAGGCGCCACGGACCAATGGGGTTTGAAGACGACGTCTACATTCAAGCTTATAGGTAGACATGTCCTAAATTTATGGCGGATCATGCGCTCCGAACATAGCCTCACTAGTTATACCCTCGAGAATGTAGTATTCCAAGTTCTAAGACGGAGGTGTGTATCATCCCGTTAGGCCTGTTCTCTTTCTCACGACATTTGCAGAATCCCTCGATATTCTGCATCTACCCTCACCAAGTGGTACAACAGTAACGTACCAGAACACACATCGCGGGTATTTTCATATTTTGCATCGCGTACGTCTATCACTCTGGAGCTCGTCGAGGTCGCAGAGGTCGTCACGAAGAATGCGTAAGTCGTTCTCTTTATTTTCCTTTATGTGGCTGACGGAAGGATGCAGGGAGTTTGCACGTGTATTTGGGGTGGACTTCTTTTCAGTCATCAGCCGTGGATCGCAGTTCAAGGTGGAATCTTTCATGTTTCGAATAGCAAAACCAGAAAGCTTTGTATTATTATCTCCCAGCAAGGAGGATGTATGTCTTTCAGCTGTATTGTGGATTATGGGACTGACACAGATACATACGTTGTCCTATCCAGGTCGGCAAACAAAACGCGGCGGAATGCATGCCCCTGATTATGGAGCCTCTTTCTGCGTTTTACAGCAGCCCCCTCCTCGTGCTCGACTTCCAATCACTGTATCCATCCATCATGATCGCATATAATTATTGTTATTCTACGTGTCTAGGTCGGGTCACCGAATTCAAGGGACAAAACAAGTTCGGTGTGACGGATTTGCACCAACCCCCGGGGCTTCTTGAGACCCTGAAAGACCATATAAACAGTAAGTGCTCGTATTGTATCTGTACGCAATAAGATAAACGTTGTTTACTCCCAGTTTCGGCAAATGGCATGATATTCGTGAAACCTCATGTGAGAAAAGGGCTATTGGGACGTATGCTCACGGAGTTATTGGACACCCGGGTTATGATCAAGACTGCTATGAAGACTGTCAAAGACGATAAGGTGTGTTGTGACCATACGTCTAGAGATGCATACAAACAAACAATAACACCACGTTTGAAGGCACTACGCAGGGTGCTGGACGCCAGGCAGCTCGCGATGAAATTTATCGCAAACGTTACGTACGGATACACGAGCGCGACGTTTTCCGGTCGCATGCCCGCAGTGGAGATTGCCGACGCAATCGTGCAGAGCGGGAGGGAGACTTTAGAGAAGGTAGGTTCTTGATATGGAAGTGTTGCATCTCAAGCTCAACGCAGGATACGTTTCAGGCTATCAAGACCATCGACTCGACGCAGCGATGGGGCGCAAGGGTTGTTTATGGAGACACGGATTCTTTATTCATCTATTTAAAAGGCAAAACGAAGGACCAGGCGTTCAGAATTGGGCAAGATATTGCGGATACGATTACGGCTATGAATCCAGCGCCTGTGAAGCTGAAATTCGAGAAGGTGAGATAAGCAGTGCTTCAGTTGAAATACAACCTGCTTATGCTGGACGATGCTAGGTATACTTGCCATGTGTACTGCTAGCGAAGAAACGCTACGTCGGATTCAAGTACGAGAATCCTGACGACAAAGAGCCTGTATTCGATGCAAAGGGCATAGAGACCGTGAGGAGAGATGGAGTCCCTGCACAGCAGAAAATGACAGAGACTTGCTTAAAGTGTGTCCTGTGTCGATGTCGCCCTCCCATATCCTTATCTCGGGCTATGTAGGATATTGTTCAGAACGCAAGACCTCAGCAAGGTGAAAGAGTATTGCTGCTCCACTTGGACACAAATTTTAGACAACAAGGCGTCCGTGCAAGACTTCATATTTGCGAAGGAAGTTCGATTGGGAACATACAGGTGTGTCCCCAAGCATTCGCCTGTCATTAATCTAATATAACTAATCACATAACAGCGATAAGGCCCCACCGCCACCGGGCGTGGCTGTCGCCGCTCGCAGGATGTTAGAGGACCCCAACGACGAGCCGCAATATGGCGATCGCATACCATATGTTATAGCGCGAGGCCCACCTGGCACTCGCTTAGTCGACAGGGCTGTTGCTCCAGACGTACTACTAAGGGACAGGTATGTCGGTTTACCTTTTTGTGGCGGCACAGATGCGTAATTGTTTCACGATACAGCTCCAAGCATCTCGATGGGATGTATTATATTTCACGGGTGCTTATCCCTCCACTTGAACGTGTTTTCAACCTGGTCGGTGCGGACGTAAAAAGCTGGTATGACGAGATGCCCAAGCCGTTGCGAGCCGATGAAGCGGACTCACTGACCATGACACCACGGAAATTGAAACAGCAAGCAATTTTCGCGGGTAGGGCCAAGATCGAAGAGCACTTCTACGGGTCACGATGTCTGGCGTGCAACAGTCCTGCATCCTACAGTGTGTTTTATTAGTAATCTTGACGTGACTATTACTCATTCTCCATCAGGTATCTGCGATGATTGTCGCCTCAGCCCGCAGGAGACCATCAGCAGCCTACTCACACGTGTCCATCGGACCGAAACCAGGTTAACGAACGCGCATCTGGTTTGCGTGTCATGCAGCGGCGCCGCGAGCGCCGAACCGGTTGCGTGTGAGTCGCTGGACTGCCCTTGGCTGTATGAGCGAAAGAAGCTCGAACAGAAAGCGGAGCAACTCGACCACATCTGCGAGCTAGTGGAGGAGATAGCTGGCCATGACGAGGAGCCGGACGGCGGGGAGGGCCTGGACTCGAGCGATGAGCAGATCGCGGGCGCTGACCGCGCAACTCCCATATATTTATCTCCAAACAGCTGAGAGTTTGCTAGTCATGTGGTGGATAAATCCACAGTTCTCCACACCACATCTCTCGTAACATGCATTGTACTCCGCTTTGACATACCATCTTGAGTGTGATGCTGATGATTTAGCCTGAACTGCTCTGTCCGCTCCCGTCACGAAATAATTGGTATTGCGAGCGGACAGACACGCGGAACCTGCAAGGATGATGCAGGGGAGATAGGCGCGGCGAATAGCATGAACTGTGTGGTTGAGTAGGTCCCAACTGCAGACAAAGACTGGCGGTCGAGGCGTTCGATGCGTGCCTGAGAGAACCACAGCGCCTTCCTAATCGGGCAGCTCGTGGCAAACTCAATAACCGCGAGTGCAAGTTGTGGACAACCTCTCGATTAACTCTGCTACAGTCATAGTCAGCCGCGACGCTATGTATCGGAGCAGGTTCATTACAAACCAGCAAGCTACTGATTGAAGAAAGCGGTTTTCTCTAGGCGGAAGGGCATATGGAATGGGGGAGGCGTGACCTGGGGTGATTGTCGGTATACACCCTTGAGCAGGCTGCAGAATGAGGTAGCTGATAGAAAACAGCAGAAGGGCCTCGAATATAGGTTCGGTTTGCACATCATGGTGCTCACACGGTCGGCAAGGAGCAAGCTCGCTGGTCTGGACCTCCATCATAGACAAGTGGGGCCTGCCATGACGTTGCTAGCGCACAGGCCAGTTCGTCCGCCCCCTACGTAGACGGTCCGGCTGCCATCACCGACTCAGATGTCTTCCCGTGAACACCAAAAACCAAGCCGCCGTAATGCCGAACAATTCCTGGAAATGTCGCCTCCCTTCCAAGTCGCGTTCGGGACACCACCGTCCACGTCTTCCCCTGCATCCCGGCTACGGTGAATACGGCACACGACTCACACTAGCGACTGCTTTGCCGTGTTGCGGCGAACCTTGGCTATATGGGGAGCAGATCGACTGAGAGAACAGAGCGAGAAGAGAGGTCGACGGCAGCCGTAGGTCCCGCAGAACGGTTCGTCATTGCACTGATCCGGGAATCCTAATAAATGAAAGCCACGCGGAGGCTGAGATGGCCGCGAGTGGGTCGATTTGGCCGCCCGAACCGAGGTAACCTGCAGGGAACTACGTCATCCCATGGGTAACTCACTGGAACAACCGAACTGGTCCTAGTCACCAATATCCCAGGAACATTCCTCTCACCCGAACCCCCCACCAAAACAGGCAATGCAGGCATTTCAATATTTGTCCCACTTTCCGTAATATCTTATGTTGCAATTTTATTTCCCATCTTTGACACCCTACCTTGTCCTCAATCCTTGAATCGCCTCCTCCGCGTTCCTCATGTCCAACCATGTCCACCAACCCCCGCACGCCCTTGTCTTCGTCTTCAACTAGCAAGGAGTCCCCCAGGCGCCCTCATGGACCTTCCGGTGTGTCCCACACCCCGTCATTCAGCGCGAATCCGTCGCTTACGGTTCTTTCTTCGACAGCAACAAACATCGTGCCGCCACCTCATGCCCCGTCGAACAACGACCCTCCGCCAGTCGTCGGCCCTGGTGTCCACAATCGTGAGTGGTTTTTGTCTCTCAACTCGCCGCGGACTTGACCAAACATCTACCCATTGCCAATGAACAGCAGCAGCCGTGGTGGCAGCAACTTTCGTAGACAATATAGATGAGGCATCTGCAGAGGCGTCGGTCGCGCAGCTCACTCCTCCGGTGGAGAACATGGAACGTTATTTTTCAGCTGAGGCCTCGATGACCTCGACTGCCCTCTTGCACTCGTCGGGCTCGAACCCTTTTGCCAACAGACTCAATCGCGATGCCCTTCTTGCGTACGCATATCATCTCTATGACCGCCCGAATGTCAGCCATGCAGGCCTGACACCTATGCCTCTCACGGATCCTCTTCCAGTTCTGACTCAGCCGGAGGACGTATATAGGTTGCGCCTTTTGCCGCTCCTCAACACCTTGCGTTCTCTTCAACCTAAGGATATAGCCGTTTTGCTTCTCTTAGCTTGCACATTTCACGCTCTCGGAGACTATGAGTCCAGTCTTCGAGTGAGCGAAGATATGCTTGCCATCGACCCCGATTTCGTACGTCCCAGATGCATCGACTTTTTCTAGACACGTTCAGCACTCTTAATTCTACTAAGCAGGTTGAAGCCATGAATAACATCGGAACAGCCATGCAAGCTTTGGGCAAAAGTGACCAAGCTTACGAATGGTGGTGGAAGGCCATTCAGAACCGCCCGACATACTGGGATGCTATCGTACGTTTATCACAAGCTTACGCACGCTCATTCTGACGCTACTATCCAGGACAATCTGCTTGGTTTCCTTTTGGCTCGAGCACAAGATTCCCAAAACACAGATCATGCATCGTCGCTGTACTCACGCGCTCTCGAGGTCTGTTCCTTTGTGCAGCAGAAGGCAGTCGGTGAAAGCAGCAGGCTACTTGCCCCATTACAGCCCCATGAACTGTGCCGCCTGCAGAGATTATACTTGACAAGCGCCAGCCTCCGTCTCCACGCCGAGGAGTCAGAATTAGCCATACGCAACTATTTCTCCGGAATTGAGTTGATGTTGCAGCAGGGGTCACACAAGTCTGTTAAAGAACCCCCATACAGCATGCGCGAGCTCATTCTTGCTGGTTTTGTGGCCGGTTTTATCGTGCAGTCGTCACCGGATAGACCGTTCCCACGTCTTCTTACTGCGTGTTTTGAGGCAAGCTCGGCGGGACTGCAGCTGCAACCTGGCGCCGACATTCTACAGGCTGTCAGGAAGTCCGGCGACAGCTTGATATCTGCCTTGCTGCAACTCGGTGGCAACGCTCTGCCATTTTTACTTCTACTACCCGAGCAGGTTGCGCGGATACCATCCGTACTATTCCCATCGACCAGCGGCATTTTACCTGCCCTGTGCACATGGTCGGACGCTACGCCATCCCAGCTACAACCTCCACCAGTGCTTACGCAACAACAAGCCAACGTGATGACAGGAAATATCTTTCTTGCTTTAGCGAAATACTACCAGGACCTACCGTCATCCTCAGTGCCGATACCTGGATTTTCAGGCACCTTGAACGTCAACCACGCGCTTGCCATCTTGTTTTACTATTTTGCTTTATCTCTAGCCCCGTCGCCGTCAACGCACAACAACATGGGCATCATCTTATCCAGCATCTCAGACACTGTCTCTTGGACATCGGAATTAGGTGAACGTATTGTCGTAAGTGGCTCCGATCTAGCAAGAATCTTCTATACTGCCGGCCTTCAATTGGAGCCGTCGCACCCCCATCTACTCACCAACCTCGGTTCTCTCTACAAGGATGAGGGAAATCTTGAATCAGCTGTCCAGTACGTACACCTATATCGCCACGCGCGTTGAGCATCATGTTGACTCTTTTGCAGGCTCTATTCCAAGGCACTAGCCGTGAAACCAGATTTTGATATCGCACTGGCCAACATGGGCAATGCACTGAAAGATACAGTTCGTACCAACTCCAAATCAACGTTCAGAAGAGAAACTGACGCGACTAAACCCTGCATTCAGGGGCGCTCGTGGGAAGCGCTAGATTTCTACCGCCGTGCGGTGGGCCTCAATGCCGATCTGCCGGAGGCGGTCTGTGGTCTTGTGAGCTCTATGGCATCAGTGTGTGACTGGCGCGGTCGCGACAGCAGTACCAACGAATGCGGCGTCGATGACAACGGGCGATATCTCCCTTCCGGTGCTCCGTCGGGAGCCTTTACAGGGCCAAGCCTCATGCAGCGAATGGTTAATATCTGTGATGCACAGCTGAACGCGGCGTATTACCACAATCTGCATTGTGTTAGTGCCACACAAACGCTTTTCAGTTGGACGGACGCGCTTCAGACCGTCTTCGACCGCCCCTTGAGTCAAATGGAATACGATCATTGGAGCGCGCTGTTTCGCCAGTTTGGCGAGGTGGAGGACCGAGCGGCCGTCAAGCTGAACGAGGGCGGCTTTGTCATACGCTTCATCAACTGGCTTCAGCCTAGACTACAGCGTCGGTGGTACGTGAAGGTGTATGGTAAAGCACTGGTCGCCGATCGCGAAATGACCACGGATCCCCAACTATATTCGAACCTTTTCAATCGTCCTAAGCTCCCTAGAACAATGTCTCCTCCGGTGGTTCCTTCTGTTCTCCCGTTCAACACGGTAAGACTCCTCTAGCCTCACTGGTTCTTCTGCAGCTAACGCCAAACAGTTTATTTATCCTCTTTCGGCACGCATGATTCGTCTCATCAGCCATAGAAACGCCCTACGAATTTCTTTTACCGCGCTCTCTCAACCTTGGTTACCAGAACATGTTTATGCCCCACCTAACCCCCCGGTCAACGGGGTTTTGAATATCGGCTATGTCACTAACGACGTCAAGTACGCCCTACTGCTGCCCTTCTTGCGGACTTGTTGCTAACCGTCTCATCTAGCAACCACCCTTTGTCTCATCTCATGCAATCCGTATTTGGCCTGCACGACAGGCGACGATTCAGAGTGTTCATGTACACAACCAGCCCGTGGGACGGAACTTCCTATCGTCTCCGAATTTCCGGCGACGTAGAGGTCTTCGTGGACGCTTCGTCGTGGTCTACTCAGCAAATAGTAGAGCATATCAAGCATCACAAGATACACATCCGTAAGTGCCAGCGCTTGAGCTCAAGAAGTAATGCGCTAACTTGATCGCAGTCATCAACCTTGGTGGCTATACCAAAGGGGCGCGCAACGATGTATTCGCTGCCCGGCCCTGTCCCGTGCAGATGCAGCTGATGGGATACGCGGGTACTCTTGGCTCAGGTATGCCGGGTCTCCCAATCTTGACACACAATCAGCCAGCTAAGTACAGGTCTTATTGAAGGATGGTGCGACTATTTGGTGTGCGACCCCACGTCTTGCCCACCCGACCTCAGCGCTACGGAATTGTGGCGGATGAAACGACACGCAAACATAGGAAGTACGGTACCTGATGCTCCCGGCTCATCTCCTGCTGTGTCTCTTGACTTGGATGCTGATCCAGACCCGGAGCAGGAGACCGATGAATGGGTCTTGTACGTACTCCTTGCTTCACAGTCGTTATTCTTGCGAAATAAACCTAATTTGTGCTTCCAGCTGTGAAAAGTTTATCTATCTACCCGTATGTCTATCCGTCTACAGCGATACGCAGTTGTACTCATGATACGGCGGCGGTTCAGCACACCTATATGGTTACAGACCACAAGCAGTCTTTCCGTATGGACGAGAACCTGTCTATCGAAGAACGACGCCGTACACCTGTGACAACCTTGTGGCGGAACGAAGAACAGCGTCGCGGGGAAATGCGACAAGTTTGGTTTCCCGGCCTACCGCAGTGAGTCGTTCTCAGTACTATACGATTGATAGTAGTCACATCATGAGTAGATCGTGGATTGTATTCGCGAACTTCAATCAGGTATGTCAGTCCTAGCCTCTCCTGCAGTTGAGACTAAGCGACATTTATTTGCACAGCTGTATAAGGTATGTCAAACAACATGAGAGTAAGATGATTAATTACACATAAGCATACTAACATTGCACAGATTGACCCGGTAGGCAATTTCGCGAAATCTGTTCACAAGAACCATGGCTATATGTGACATCCCAGGGAATCTTTGCCGTCTGGCTGCGTATCCTAGCCAGAGTGCCGAACAGCATTCTGTGGCTGCTAAGATTCCCCCTGCAGGGGGAAGAGTATCTTATGCAGTCAGCCAAGCTTTGGGCCGGAGAAGAAGTAGCCTCCAGGATTCGCTTTACAGACGTTGCGAAGAAGGATGTCCATGTCTACCGTGGGAGAGTCGCGGATCTGTTCCTTGACACCGTAGAGGTCGGTTGATCGCATTTTAGTCAGATCGCATGTATACTAATCTCACGTCCACACATGCACAGTGCAACGCCCACACCATCGCAGCTGAGTGCGCAACAACCTTTCTTCTCCGTGAATTTGTAGTAGGATATTGGCGCTGATCGGATTTAATCCTTGCAGTGTCATCTGGCCAGGCACACCGATTCTGACGTTCCCCAAACACAGACATAAGATGTGCTCGCGCGTGGCTGCAAGCATGGCGAACGCGACGGGCTTCGGAGATCAAATGGTTGTGAACAGCCTGGAAGAGTACGAGAACCGTGCAGTGGCGCTCGCCAATAGTGTGAAGTACATTCCGTGGACTGAGGACCACGGCGTCACCATCCATCGAGGACAAGGAGAGCTGATCAGCCTCCGCCGCAACCTGTTCCTCAACCGAGATAAGATGCCGCTATTTGACACAGAACGCTGGACTCGGAACATCGAGAAAGCCTACTGGGAAGCTTGGCGCCGGTGGGTGGAAGGGACGCAGTTCGAGCAGTCGGATGAATGGGAGGCTTGTGAAGGGCCGGAGAAACAAAGCGGCAGTATCTGGGTGCCTGATCAGGATCCAATCGAGTTGATTCGTTATGACTGAGCTTTGTTGTTATACCATGCATGTAAATAGAGTTTACTTGTCGCGATACAATGCTGTACATGTTATGATATTGACCTCAATTGCGTTCTGGGTATATTTAGGACGCGTAACAACTTTAGACACTATGGTATGCACCAGGTGCGGCTTGTGCGTTACTTGGAGGGGGAGGGGGAGGAGCAGCGGATGTGCGAGGAGTGGGAAGGTCGGCGTCATCCACGTTTTGGTAGCCATCTCTACCCCCTGAGGTGAAACCTCCGGGCATGGACCAAACTAAGAGAGCGATGAGTTCAGAAAGGTCATGGAGCATGTGTAAGACGTACCTGTGGCACCCGTCAAATTTTGTCCTCCAAAGCTAAGCCCAGAGAACTGCGAGCCTCTCTGGCGTAGAGCGGCTAAGAACGCGAGCGCAGTTGGAGCCTTTGCAAACGGTTAGAGAAGGCCGCAAGCAATTGAACCATTGAAACACACCTTCAGTACGAGTATAATGATGGTCAACGTCCTGATAAACCAGTTCTGCTGATTCCGTGCTAGCCAAATGATGTCGTATATAATGGACGCTACGACGAGGCCGGTGAACTATAACGACATTCGAGTGAGCATGTATTGCATTTATTAGATAGTAGCACGCCTGATACATACTGTCTGCAAAGACTGGACGGCTTCTGCGCTTTCCTGAGCATAAGTGCCGAAAAGGAAAATAGGGAGGTTGTACGCGGGCGCGGAGAACGCGCTGGTTGCGAATGAGAGTACCTGCGGCAACGCTGTGAGCAAGAACTTTGAGTGAGAACTAAGAACAAGATACGCACTGTCTCCGCCAACACCAGCTTAGAAGGGTCGAGTGCCTGGATGAAATCAGCCATGTTGTGCGTTGTAGAGGATAGGAGGAGGTTGTCGCAGCACGCGCAGCGGTGTGCGCATAGCGTGGCTGATCCGTCCCCCCGACACCCTTTGATCACTGATCAGTCGTGCAGGCGCTTGACATACCGATATGATTTCCGTGTTTCTGCCATCATGTCATTGGCTGCGCTAGACACCGTATGGCCAGCCGACTCGGTCGAATTCTGTCCTCATCCCGACGCTGTCGACATCCTGGTGTGCGGCACATACAAACTCGAGCAGCCGGAGCCTGAGCCGACAGGTGAAGCCGAGACTGATGTCGGAGAATCGATACCAAACCGCGTGGGCCAGTTGAGGCGAGGGAAGTGCCTATTGTTTGCTCTGGATCAGGGGGGTTCAGGGTGTAACTTGTGGGTTGTTGTGTGTGGTTGTGGATATGGGCTGACTGCATTGCAGTACAGGACTACATTACAAGAGGTCGTCTTGCCAGCGGTCCCTGATCTCAAATGGTGCTTTCTTGTATAATCGATCATTTCTGCTGCAGTTCATACTGAATGGTGTCTTAGGTGTCACCGAGACCCAGGGCAAAGGCCCATGCTTGCTGCTGCTGACACAGAGGGCCATGTCACGCTGCTTGAGTATGTGAAAGATGAGGTATGTGTCCGACTGTACGCATTGTCGTGTATTATTCACACCTTCTTGAAGCGAATTCTTCGCACAGTCCAGACCATCGGATGTGCGGACTCCGATGTCCTGTGCCTGTCCCTTGATTGGTCCAACAGGCGGTTGAACAGCTCGTACGTACTTGCGTCCATTCTGATTCTATGGCGTTCGCATGACAGCGTTCCTCAGAGATTTGGGTGATCTCGTGGTGTCGATGTCGAATGGCTCAATCGCCTTGCTCCGCCCTGAAAACAGCACTGGAATGGCAGTAGTCGATACATGGCAGGCTCATGACTTTGAGCCTTGGATCGCAGCCTGGAATTACTGGGACACAAAC
Source organism: Trametopsis cervina (assembly GCA_022385755.1). Classification (NCBI taxonomy): domain Eukaryota; kingdom Fungi; phylum Basidiomycota; class Agaricomycetes; order Polyporales; family Irpicaceae; genus Trametopsis; species Trametopsis cervina. The sequence continues at coordinate 1,141,469 of MU278348.1, forward strand.
GTCATTTATACAGGTCAGCCTCCAAGATCTATCAACCTGTCTGGCTTACCCATGATTTGTAGGCGGAGATGATCTGAAGATGAAGGGGTGGGATGTTCGACAAGGCTTCTCACAACCGACTTATGTGAACAAAAGGTAGACAGATTACCATGTGTATCCTATCTATCCTCACAACTTGAAGGTTCGACGCAGGAGTCACGTCAGTGCAAAGTCATCCATATGTTGAACATTTACTTGCAGTAGGAAGGTACGCACGTGTAGCTTGCACTTTTATTATGCTGATACAGACACGCACGCAGCTACAACGATACTGTATTCTTGTTTGATGCGCGGAAGCCTCTCGTGCCGCTCACCGAGGTTAACGTAGGCGGGGGAGCCTGGCGCGTCAAATGGCATCCGTCTCCCGAACGCAAGGATGACCTCCTTGTTGCATGTATGCATGATGGCTGTAAGGTTCTGCGGTTCAACGACACGGCTAGCAAAGAAGCAACGGCCTTCAATCATTCATTCACCCAGCGCTTTGACCTACATGCATCGATGGCGTACGGAGCGGATTGGTCGTATGCGTATTCGCATTCGGAGAAGGGGTCAGAAGACTCCTTGATCGCAAGTTGCTCCTTTTATGATCATGCGATGTATGTATGGAAGGGATAGTCTTGATTATTATTGCAACAGACATACAATGTGTTTATGATGTTTCAATCCTACAGCGGGTATTCCCATAAGTCCTTGTTTAGCTTGGTTTGGTTGGAGGAAGGCTTGGAGTAGATGGCCTTGTTTCCTCTCTTTTTCGTTTCCAAAATCCTGCATTCGGTCCATTAATTATGAAAGCCAGCGTCCAGCGTGAGAGACCGCGCAGGGAGTCTTGACCATGCCAGGCTGCGGTCAGAAGAGTCGCAAAAGAGAGTACAAAGGCAAATCTACAGTGTATGTGGTTAATCGGGATTCCTTATACGACCTCACATTAATGACAAACCTTTCGAGAAGCCGTACACCTTTGCCGGACCTTAGATAGCGATCCGACAACGACGCTCTGATGGCACGCGGAAGGACATATAATGCCATCTCCCCTCTTCTCCTCCCTTGTTCTATCCATATACTCGAGCCACAGACGAGACTCCCCGCGAAGGTGCATCCGAATGGGCCATCCCAGAAATCATGGGGTATCCACGGCATTAGCCGTGCCAAGAAGAGCGTGCGCGTGAGGCAGACGGCCATCCATATGGAAGACACGAATGTTGAGAGGAAAGAAGCGCTGCGTAGAACTGACAGAAGCGTTTTGACAAGTTCAGAAGCGCGTAGAAGTTTGTGGGGTCTTGTCATTAGGATGGGGAGGATGTGGACCTGCGGATATAAAGGAGCACGGGAATGAGTGAGTGCTTCGTTGACACCCTCCTTTGACACTCACAGGTAGGTATAGTGCCATTGCCTCGGCAAATGCATATACACCCCTCGTCAACGCATTACCTGTGCAACTCGACCCGGCAAGACCACCATGGACAAGCTCGCATGGAATCCCACCCAGGTTTTTACGCGTCTTAACCCCTAATGTTTGCCATGCCACATTGGCAGTCGGGCCACCGTACGCTGGGAGACGAGAGATGTCACCCCATGCGGCAGGATAGCCAATATCACGCGAAAAGGTGGAGAGCAACTCGGGTTTGGTGCTGGAGTTGCGTACGTATGACCAATCCCCGCTTCGAATGGTACGTAGTGCAGTGAGTATCCGAGGGTCTATGTTAGCCAAGGACATGATCCTGAGCGACGGTCACTTCATTAATGCGCAGATGCGTCGAATCAAGGTGATGCAACTTGCCATTTATTGTATGAACGGGGGAGTCTGGCAACCGTCAAGAGTCAGACTCAAAGTTATGACCCTAGGTATGTTTGTGAACTTACCTGTGAGGCTCGTAAAAGAAACACCACATAATCCTGTGAGTTATGTGAGTGGAAAGGTACGTCAAGGTGAGAGGAAGTTCATTACCTTGCACTGCAAGCCCAGAATACGAATGCATCCAGCCGCCTAGTATACTTCTGCCTCTTGGTCTGTGCGCGTTCCCTCTCTTCATTGGTTAAGGTCTTTCCCGGCGGCTGCACGGAAGGTAGCACATTGGCGCGAACGACGGAATCGAGCGCACGAACAACCAAGAGTAGCGTCAAGTCCAGAGTGGCGGACGGTCGAGCTTTCCAGCTGACGGAATGTGTAGTAGGATACTGCAGCAGTGAGACAGCTATGCTTGACGATATGATGTAGGACATAAACGTCTTGTGCGAGCTTTTCAGCTTCGAGAGGAGTCCGTTGATCCGATTTACCGCATTAGCTATACTTGCAGGAAGCTTTTGAATCTCATACGCGCCCCCCTCCAGTACTTCCAATGTCCCCTTGAGAGCTGCGCCACCCCCCACGGCTACCGCTGTGGTGAATGCGAATCCTGTTACGGCCAGCTCACGCCGAAACACCTTGAGCAACGCCTGTAGACCCTTCTTCCGTATTCGCGAGGAGACGACATATGTCATTACGGGGGGACTGAGGCTAAGAAATGCGCCTAGCGCATAGGTCCGCAGGGCTATCTGGATAGGGTGGTCATCCGGGAAGCTGTGCAAGTAGTCTGCTGCGTGGGCAAGCCACTCGCGATGAGGTGGCGGGGGTTTTCGAGAGGGCGATGGGTTTGACATGTATAGATGTGAGAATATTCAGGCCTTTAAATGCAATGTGCAGGTTGCAGCGGAGGTACAGACACGAACATGGGGTATAGGGCTCACGCAGGTTTCAATGCGAGTGCGTTGTGCTGCGAGGGAGGTGACATATGTACTGTGTTCAGCGCGATTGTGTTTATCACATGCGAACTCAAGTCGCACGACTGACATGTGAAAACTTGGAAACTTGAAGAGTCGATCTGCAGTGGCGCGAAGCGCTCTCAGGAATTGTGAACCATATTCTCGATATCCTGCAAAACTAGATAAAAAGCAATTGTAGATACACATAATGAGGGTATAGATAGCCAAGGTAGAGATGTCCGATCGGCTACTGTTAGCTTCCGCTTCCCCCGAGTCCATTCTGTAAACTCTGTGAAGAGCTGTAGAACTCGAACATGGACGTCGAGGGTCCAAAACCAGTCCTTAAATCCGTTAGTAGGCCTGCATCAGCCACTAGTGCGATGAAACGAGTGCGCGTGTCGGGGTATATAAACAGATCGAGTATTTTAGGTCCCTACACAAATTGACGCAAACGACTCAGTGCTGAGCGTGTGCTGAGAAATGAAAGGCACCTACATGATCACGGAGAACGTGTGCAACGTGTTCTCGGGGAGCAGGGTCTGTGTTGAAACCAGTATCCGTCGCAAGCATGCCGTCAACCGTAGTAGTTGTGAATCTGGCGTGTTGGGAAGGAAGGGGCTGTTCGTCTTCAGACCACTGCTTCTGAGGGAGTGCTGTAGCCTTTCTTCGACTGCGCGTACGGTCTCCTTCCTCTGGTGGTCGCAACCATCTTTGCCAGAGCTCCAGCCTACGCCCGTCGCGATCCAGTCTCATAAGTGCGTGATGACACCTATCCCAGTCATGGTCGGGGTCTCCCTTCCAAACATTTGCTTCTTCCTCTTCTTCCTCCTGCTCCTCCTCGGCATCAAGAGTAGGCATGATTGATGGTGGACGAGTTGCCCCAGCCTCAGTATGTTGCAGTTGCAATACCTCCTCGCTAACCCCCGGGATAGCGAGAGTAGATGTGCCGCCTGGACTCGTGATTCTACTGCGAGCAGGACGCATCATCAGCCTGACCCAGCGTCTGCGTCTGACCCATCCTCCTGCGCTGAAAAACCCGACTTGTGGCTGCCAGTGCTTCTGACGAAAGAGCCAGTTGTATTCGAACCCGTCATGTTGCGTCTGGCCATTATCCCGCATGTCCACCATCCATGTCCGGGACACCCAACGCCACTCTCCATCCGGGAGAGGGTAAGAAGCAAGGGAGACAGAGGGATGGTGCCTTCGTGTTTGCTTGTCGGTCGATGGGACTGTGAACGCGGGAGGGTCTATGGGTAGGAGAGATAATCGAGAATAATATGGCGTTGAGAAGAACATAACTCTGGGGTGATGTCAGACCGTGATCCCTGCAGAACATATAATCATTATGCATACCCTCTCTGGTTCTCATACAGCACCGCCCATCTATAAACATCCTTCTCGAATTCATCTTCAAGCGTGGCCGAATAGAGCAGTCCGCTGTCCAGACGGACAAAGGGTATGTCGGAAACTGCAGACTCAGAGGATATCCTTTCTCCTTCGTCTATTGGATCCGCAGAGGGGACACCGCGGCTTTGTTTGTCTTGATTCAGATCATGCTGGGAGTGCTTCTTATGAAGGAAGCCGAATTTGTGTTTCTTGAAGGACGGTAACCTGGCCTGATCCTCAGGTGTGAAGTCGACGGGTTGCATACATTCCGGAGGAGGGACAGAAGTCGAAGAACCTGCTTCAGCCTGAGATGCAAACAAACTAGCAGGCACCTCTGATATTGACCTGGGTGACTCTGCAGTCAGGAAGTCTGGGGAACTCATGGTTGCCTCTGGCGGTAGAGTATAGCCCTAGGCTTGGGTTCGCGGTAGCAGTACCTAGCTCAATGTGACATGACGTCACACAGCCAGCCATGTTTCGCTTGACCGTCACGTCCGTCCGCAGGGCATGCGCAACTGCCGCGTTCAGAAGAACAACGACCAGGTCTCTGTCTAGCCATATATTACTGCGACAACCTCACCTTTCCCCGAGCACACGACCGATACCAGCTGTTATACGGCGAAATTTCAGCGACGATGTATCACAGTCGACAAAGAAATGCTCTTCATGTGGGGCACCCCTGCCGACAAATCTTCCAGCATGCCCAAGTTGCTTCACAATAACACCTTTGGATGCAAAGATGTCATACTATGAGATTATGGACATTCCGGACGACAAGCCGTTTTCTATAGATACGGCTGCACTCAAGAAGAACTTCAGACACGTACAACGGGTGATACACCCAGACAAATGGTCAAGCAAGGGTCCAGTAAGCGACGCTTTTATCGCTGCTAATAGGCTTATATCTCACTCTCTCATGTCCGTAGGATGCTCAATTATTGGCTGCGGAGATGTCCAGTGCAGTGAATAAAGCCTATAAGACTCTGCTGGACCCGGTGTCTCGAATAGGATACGTGCTGGCAAACGTAGGCATCGAGGTCGGCGAAACGGAAGAATTGGCCGACAAGGAATTGCTCGTGGAGATCATGGAAGCCAGAGAAGCTCTTGAAGAGGCGGAAGATCAGGCAGATGTAGATGAGATTCGGACGGAGAATGCTGGTACGTTGTAGCCTATAGCAACGGGAAGCTGTGCTCATGAAGGTTCTCAACCTAGACCGCATTAAGGAAGTTATCGAACAGATAGAAACATTGGTGGAGAGTGAGAATTGGGAAGTGGCTAAAACTCATGCCATTAAGCTGAAGTACCTACAGGGTATCGACGCAGCAGCTGAGGCTTGGCCGAATTCGAGTCACGACCACTGAGACTGATGCTAGCACTGATAGTTTTGTTTTCTGACAATACAACCACATCTCTGCACTACCTCTGCCCCTTCCATGCAGTTGAACTTTCACTGAGAAACTTGTGAAATGGATCTCCATCTTGGTATGATCACTGGTGCATTACTTGACATTCTGTCGTAAAATGTCAGCCCATAAAAAAGCATTTTACAGTGTTCCTTCTGGCATTTTCCAAGCCGTAAAGCAGTTGCCGGCTTACAACGTCAGTATACGAGCGCTCCGGCCCGATGATCGCTATACGCGCCTAGTATAATCACCACAGCTTTTGCTGGAAGTCCTCACGACGACTCAAAGCTACGATTCACCTCTCAGAACGTCTACGTAAAACCTCACTTCAAACGCACGCAGGCACATTCACTTGTGCAGGCGCGGCGCTATTGTCTACAGTCGCATTCACATCGATCGCTCGAAAGAGTACGTTGGTCTGAGAAGAGTGAGCTGGACGTGTTCTACTATTGGTTGTATTTCCCGGGTATGCTTGTTCTTCGATCAGTGCCGAAGCATCGTGACTTAAATAACATCTCGCAGATATCTTATGTATGGTGCTTTGCTCTTAAGAAACGGGAGACGCCTCCTTATGCAACTTGATCATTCCCCCTTTGCCTCGTCTTCAAGTTCTGCTCTCAAGAGACCATATTCGCAAATATCCCCGCTGCGTGAACGTACACCACCGCCACCCTTTCCAGGCAAGATGTCGAGCTCTCAAGCCGACGGCGGCAGAAATCATCGACCAAAAAAGTCACCAAAGGTAGAGGCTACTCAGTCCGCATCCTCGTCGTCGCACAGAGCCAAAGACCCAGGCCCCAGAAGACATGGTACATCGTTCAAACCCATACGAGGAAGCCCATTATCAGGCAAACCTGGCGGAGCTGGTAGAGGCACAGCAAAACGAGGGCCATCTCACCCCCTCCTCCCTGACACCCTTCACAATCTTCAACACATCATCGCGACCTACAAAACTAAGTCACTGCGACCGGATTATGAGGAAAATGCGAAGTCGCCTTTGTCTAACTATCACTCGGCTACGTATGGTGGCACGGTTAACTACGAGACCGCACAGTATCGTACAGGCTTTGGCGTCGTGTTCAGGTAAGTCATCGTTATAGGCTCGGTCCTCAGGTTTTGACTTCAAACAGGGTTACTGTTACCCTCCCGCCTCATGAAGATCAACCCGACACTATCGTTGCGTACGGCGATGCACCAGTACGGAAAGATGCAGAGAAGCTCGCAGCAGTGAATGCCTTGTATCAGTTGGACTCTAGAGGCCTTGTACGTCCTATTCATCGTCGACATCTAGCAGTTGTGATGACATCGTGCGATCGTAGCTGTTTGCCCCCAAGAAAAAGAGGGTGGAGGAGGCACCCGCCGCTGTTGCCGAGGTCAAACTTTCAGATGGCAGTCAAGTTGGTTTCGAACGTGCTCGCTCGTTCATGGACTACTACTGTCGCAAATTTGACTTTGGTAAACCTGATATACAATATGCTACTAGATCGAGAGGCGGTTCAACTGTATGGGAGGCGCAGATGTTTGTGGGCGAGCGAAACATCGGTATAGGCACTGCTCCAAGCAAGAAGGCTGCCTTCAATAGCTGCTACCTGGATGTCACACAGTATCTCGAGAGCTGCGATCCGGCCCTGTGGAAACAGTTCGTCCAGGATGAAAAATCAGGTAATAGCCTTGGCTTGGCGCGGTCGGTCTCGTTGGAGGTGGACGACCATATCGCGGATCAGATCAACGACCTGGTACAGGAAATCCGGCAAAGCGAATTGCATTTCAATCGGCCGCGCGGGAAAGGAAACGAAGCCACTGCCAATACAGCCGGACCAGACAGGCCTACCAAATACGTCCCACCTGGCCGCCGCAACGCTTCTGAGGAAGTGTTGGCTGCGAAGTCTGCGCGTCTGAAAGAGCAGCGCAAGAAATACCTTGAAGATCCGAACTTAGAGAAAATGCGTAATACCCGCGCTGCGCTCCCCGTATACACGAAGGCCGCCGAGCTTTTGTCGCATGTCCGCAACAACGAAGTCACGATATGCATGGCGGCTACTGGCTCTGGCAAAACTACGCAGATTCCACAGCTTATCCTGGATGACTGGACGGACCGTGGCGAAGGTGCGAAGTGCAACATCATATGTACTCAGCCCCGCCGTATAGCAGCGATCAGTGTCGCAAACCGTGTAGCTGCGGAACGAGGTGAACAACTCGGTGGCACTATCGGTTATCAAGTTCGCTTTGAGGCGAAGTTGCCGCAAGACAACGGCAGCGTTACATTCTGCACAACCGGTATCTTCCTAAAGAGGATGCAGTCAGCGTTAGAAGAGGCGAGCGGAAGGAACATGGACGATATCACGCATATCGTGGTCGATGAAGTTCACGAGCGAGATATCGACACTGATCTCTTGCTGGTCGTGCTCAAACGGTGGCTGGCCGACCGGAAAGCCAAGGGCAAACCGATCAAAGTTATTCTTATGAGCGCGACTATTGATCCTCGGTTATTCCAAGAGTACTTCCCTGATGAGAAAGGCGTACCTGCTAAAGTCATCGATATCCCTGGCCGCTCTTTCCCTGTTCGAAAGCACTTCTTGGAGGATTTCTTACCGAAGGTCGCACAATCGGTTGATGAGCGAGCGAAGTGGGTGTTCCGGGACGTGCAGGTTCAGAAATATTTGGCTCAAGAACTTGGACCCGGTCTTTCCTCCATTCCCGGCCTTCCATCCATGCACTCGCAGCCCTCCGCCCGCGATGATGCCGAGATGCCATATCCCTTGATAGCTCTTACGATCACGCATGCGCTACTCCACTCCGACGATGGACACATTTTGGTCTTCTTACCTGGATGGGACGACATATCCGGTGTTCAGAAGTGTCTGCAGGACACACGGAACTGGCTGGGTATCGACTACAGTTCGAACAACTACAGCATTCACACCCTCCATTCCAGTGTCCCTCTCGCAGAACAACAGGCCATCTTCAATCCCCCGCCTCCTGGCCAACGCCGCATTATCCTAGCTACCAACATTGCCGAAACGTCTGTCACGATCCCCGACGTTGTCTACGTTGTGGATTCTGCGAAGGTAAAGGAGCTTCAATACGATCCGGAGCGCCGCATTTCTTCCCTAGTCTCAGCCTGGGTCGGCTCGTCGAACCTTAATCAACGAGCAGGCCGTGCGGGAAGACATAGGGCCGGCGACTACTATGGAATCCTTGGAAGCAATCGTGCCAATCAACTCAAGCCGCACCAGACAGTCGAGATGAATCGTGCTGATCTCAGTGACGTCGTCATGCATGTCAAAGCTCTGAACTTCCCCGGAATGACCGTCGAAGAGGTACTCGCTGCAGCAATCGAGCCTCCGGCACCGGAGCGCGTGAATGCAGCCATCGAGTCGTTGATGATGGTCGGCGCATTGGACAACAAGAAGAATTTGACGTCGCTCGGTCGTGTACTTCTGCAACTTCCTCTCGACGCTCAAATGGGCAAGCTCGTGCTGTTCGGGAGTTTCTTCCGCTGCTTGGACCAAGCGCTCACGTTGGCCGCCATCCTTACGAACCGTGATCCGTTCCTCTCTCCACTGCACGCCAAGGAGGAGGCTGCTGCTCGCAAGAACTCATTCTGTTCAGAAGACTACCGTTCGGATGCCCTCACGATCTTGCGAGCCTATAACGAGTGGTGGTCGTTCCAATCGGCCGGCCGATACAACGAAGCAAATCGTTTCTGTATCGACAACTTCTTGTCCAAGCCTACGCTGTTGATGATAGAGAAGATTAAAGGCCACATCTTGCAATCACTATACGATGTCGGCGTCATTGACGTATCCGCGGGAGGTATCGTCGCCCGACCTAATCGAGATGTCCGTGCCCCCCGAAGCCGCGTCCCTGCGACCGTCCCCCCTGCCTTGAATACGAATAAAGACTCCATGCCTCTTCTCACTGCGCTGCTTGCTATCGCTTTGCAGCCCAAATATGCGATACGGACCAGCGAGCGTGTTTACCGTACCGCGAACGACAAGGTGAACATAAACTTGACGCATACCGTATCAGATTGCCCGATCTCACACCTTTTCGCAGATGGTATTCATACACCCGTCAAGCGTGAACAATCGCAAACGTCATGGCCCCGACACCGACTTCAATTCTGGTACTGAACGACAGCTCATTGCCTACGCGGACAAGAGGCAGAATATCAGCACGGGCAACGCTAATGCTCAAATCTTCCTCATGAATACTACGCGTCTAGATCCTCTCACCTACATCCTATTCGGCGCGTACCGTATCGAAGTAACACGCAGAGGATTGGAATGCGATGAATGGCTTCCTATTGTTGGCGGATATGCCGTGTTGGACGACCTCGAGCGATTGAAGGTGCTGATGGAATCTTGCATGCTACGTGTCTTCCACGGCATTACAAAAATGCGTAACAAGCGGAATGTAGTAGCGCGCCAAGATGTCCTGAAGGAAGAAGAATCAGAAGACGAGGAAGAGGATATGTCAGACGCCCCCCTTACGAAAGCGGAAATACAAGAACTCGACGACATAACGCATAATATTGTTCATTTGCTGAACGACTACAGCCACTTCCGCATCGCGAATCAATCACGGCGCAACTCACGACCAGGGACTCCTGCGGGCTCTCCATACTCTTCTTCGAGGCTCTTGCACCCAGGAGGCACCCGTTCAGGATATTCTACTCCTCGCACTGGTGGGCAGGCGTTTCTCTCTAGGCCCGGAACGCCCAGTCGTCTGTCCAGGGTTTGAAGAGAACCGCAAGGAAGCTATGAGAATGGTGCCTTGATATATACGGTGGAAGTATAATGACATACCTTATTAGACACTATTCTGTGTATAATTACTAGATCCGACTTCCTCTCTGGATTTGAATCCTGAAATAAAGCCCCCTTTTGTTTGCAGTTGGTATCCTTCCTGGCTGATCGAATGCTCTGGACCCGTGTAACGTATGGCTGCGCCACAAAGGTGGCTAAGGAGTAGCGCAGGTTTCGGAGCGCCCATAACTGATCCGTGTACACACGTGGGCTACGCACCATGTCAGCGACGACTGTCACCGTCCTTTACATGAACGCCGCAATCTGGCTCAACACTCATTACGACCCCCGAACGTGAAACATCCTGACTGCTATCGAGTAGCTGACTGCGTTCCACGTTCACGACCTTCTTTCTTGCTGCTCCTACAGTCCTATTCCCTGTTTATCTATCCTGTCGTGATCATAGGTCGTTTCGCTTTTGCCAAGCACGTACTACTTCCAGCATGGCTACTAGCATGAGAGGATTGACACAGGTACGGACATAAACATAATATCCCGAAGCTCTTGCTAATATGCTACAGTTCATCGCGGACATTCGCGGTGCACGAGTGCGCGAGTTGGAAGAGAAGAGAATAAATAAGGAGATGGCTAATATCCGTAAGAAGTTCAAGGGTGCGTAGCCAACCTATCCCGTAACCCCGCTTATTCAGGCTGCTGCTAGATGGCAACTTGGACGGGTACCAGAAGAAGAAGTAAGCAAGACCTTTCACCCTGAGCGTAGCTACTAATTGGACATGGACCGTCAGGTACGTGGCGAAAGTCATCTTCACGTACATCTTAGGTTACAAGGTCGATGTCGGACACATGGAGGCCGTCAACCTGATATCTAGCATGAAGTACAGTGAAAAGCAGATCGTAAGCGTTACACCCCACGCACAGAGTACATATGTGATTGATATCTCTCGCAGGGCTATCTGGCGGTAACTCTGCTTATGCACGAGAACTCAGACTTCCTACGATTGGTTGTGAATTCAATTCGAAAGGATCTCAACGAGAATAATGAAATCTACAACTGCTTAGCCCTTCACGCCATCGCTAACGTTGGTAGTCAAGAAATGGCCGAAGCACTCGCGGATGATGTTCATCGTCTACTTATATCACCGTCAGTAGGATGGAGTACTACGTGTTTCTTTATACTGATATGGTCACAGAACATCTCAGACTTTTGTCCGGAAGAAGGCGGCTCTGACTCTACTGCGACTATATCGTAAACATCCGGAGGTTATTCCCGCAGCAGAATGGGCACTCCGTATAGTGTCATTGATGGATGACATGGACCTGGTCAGTCTGCGTCCCTTATGCGCTGCCACAATTATGCTTACGGGAACACAGGGGGTTGTCATTTGTGTGACCAGCTTAGTCATGGCCCTTGCCCAGGATCACCTTGATGCTTACGCTGTCTGCTATCAAAAGGCGGTTGACCGCTTGAACAAAGTAAGCACAAATGTACGACTTCGTGTTCGGTCCCAACCCTTACAGTGCTCACCAGCTTATTGTTGAGCATGAATACTCAGCCACCTACGCCTACTACAAAGTCCCTTCACCCTGGCTGCAGGTAAAATTGCTTCGTTTACTACAGTACTACCCGCCTACAGGTTAGCCTTCACGCATTATACTTTGCTTTGCAAATCTGACTTTCTTACCAGAGGATCCCACCCTTCGTAATGTACTCTTTGAGGTGCTACAAACTATCATGAACAACTGCGCGGAACCATCCAGGAATGTGCAGCACAATAATGCGCAGCATGCGATCTTGTTCGAGGCTATAGGCCTAGCCATCCATCTCGACTCGAATTCTCCCCTAGTGTCCACGGCTACTGTGCTACTCGCCAGATTCATCAGCTCGAAAGAGACAAACGTCAGATATCTAGGCCTAGATACTATGGCACACCTTGCGGCCCGTGCAGACCACTTGGATGCTATCAAGCGTCACCAGGGAACAATCATCCTCTCACTGCGCGACAAGGATATCTCTGTTCGAAGACGCGCGCTTGATTTGCTTTACAGCATGTGCGACGTTGATAATTCAGATCTCATCGTCGGCGAACTATTGAGATACCTGAAGGTCGCAGATTACGGTCTGAGGGAGGAAATGGTTTTGAAGATTGCCATCCTCACGGAGAAGTACGCTAGCACGTACAAATGGTACGTCGATACCATACTAGAGCTCATCAGTGCCGCCGGAGACCATGTTGGAGATGAAGTCTGGTATCGTGTCGTACAAATCGTTACGAACACGGAAGATCTCCAAGCTTACGCTGCACGTGTGGTCTTTGAATATCTCAAATCACCATCCTCACATGAGAGTTTGGTGAAAGTCGGAGGTGTGTCAAACCGCCCAGACGTTTCTACTACTTGTGTTAACGCACTACAGGATACATCCTTGGCGAATATGGTCATCTGATCGCCAATGATCGCGGATACAGCCCAATGGAACAGTTCACGGTGCTTCACTCGAAATCGCAGTTCTGTATGGCCCCCACTCGTGCCCTGCTATTGTCAACATACATCAAATGGGTGAACGTTTTCCCTGAAATTAAGGACCAACTGGTTAATGTCTTTGAACGTTATCGACATGTGCTTGACGTTGACCTGCAACAACGAGCATGCGAGTTCTACGCATTGGCAACTCGTGGACCGGAAGACGAGCTCCTACAGAACGTATGTGAAGAGATACCACCATTTCCCGCACGAGAAAGTGCCCTGCAGACCAGACTCTCCCGAAAGCATACCGACGGAGGAGACAGGCGTACGTGGGTTCAAGGAGGTTCTACCCTGGACCGTCAGGCTACCCGCACATCGAGGAAGCCGACGCTCGGTGACGTGCACGGGAATGGCTCGGCCTCTACCAATGGAGCCAACGGAGCCAACGACATCACACAATCTCTCCTTGGCCTGGATCTGTCATCTTCTCCTACTGCTTCCACGGACCAAACGCGTTTCGCCGATATGCAGTCCGCTCCTGCTGCAGTACTCGCCGCGAAGGGAATACCGCGACTGACCAATAACCAGAATGTGGACAGATGGTTTGAGAAGTTGACGTATACATCGGACGGCGTACTGTACGAAGATGTACAGATCCAGGTCGGCATCAAGTCGAGGTTCCACGGCCACATCGGACAAGTCGCGATATATATAGGAAACAAGATCTCGGCACCCCTGACCTCCTTCACCGCAACGCTACATGTCGAAGAAAGCGATGCTCTGTCTGTGTCGTTCTCCAAAATCGCTCCTAGTGTCATCGCGCCGCGTACCCAGACACAGCAACTGGTGAACGTGGAGTGCAAAAAGGTGTTCGCGAAACCGCCTATATTATCCCTGTCCTTCCTTGCTGGCGCGCACCAAAGCATCGCCGTGCGACTACCCATCGTTATCACCAAATTCCTGGAACATGTGAAGCTCGGTCAGGCCGAGTTCTTCGAGCGTTGGAAACTTATCGGTGGCCCACCTCGAGAGGCGCAAGCGATATTCCCTATTTCGCTGACCGAAGCGGGCCATATAGACACGGAGAAGCAACGACAGGTAGTCTCGGGATGTTCTTTCAACATCCTCGATGGTATCGACCCGAATCCCACCAACATTGTTGCCGCCGGTATTTTGCATATGTCCGGGGAGGGTAAAGTGGGTTGTCTGATGAGACTAGAGCCAAACAAGGATGCGAAGGTGAGTATATATGAAGTCCTCTGTTCCACTTAAGCTGAGCAAGCCACGTAGCTTTGCCGAATAACTGTCAGAAGTACCTCGGAAAACGTGGTGTCCGAAGTCCAAAAGCTATTGCAGAAACCCCTAGCGGCGGATGCAGCATCATAGCGCAGGGGGCTGATTTCAGAATTGAGTTTACGTTGTGCATGATAGTAATATATATGGACTGTTTGTACATCATACTGACGCAGGGATGGATTAGTACATGCAATAATATGATACCCCGTGTATACGAAGGATTAAGCAATAAACAGTAGTCTCAAGCGAAGCGGAGAGCTCAGACGAAACCGTCTTACCCGCGCAAAAAGCCGCGAAGAAGTCCTTTTCGTCTCCGTTTTCCGTCCTCTCCAAGCTCGCTCGTTAGTAGATCGGTAATATATGTTGTAGGGACTGAGGCAGATGTCGGACCTGGGCTATGTTTACGTAGCAGCGCAGAGTCTGTCGAGGTAGAACGGGGATGGTGTGCCAATGAAGGCCGGATAGGACGAGCGTCTGGGTCTTCAGCGGTGGTGGGGCTATCATCCCCTAAGAGTCGTGCTTCAAGACGAGGCAAATCTTGTGATTGCGCTCGGGGCACGCCATAAACCGGCGATGACTCCAAGGATAGTTCTGAGGTCGAGGCCGCAAGGACAGCACCAGCATCGGCTGGTGCGCTGGAAGGGCTGTGGGATGGTTTCCGGGTTCGAGGTCTTCCATGTAGAGGTGTGTGTTGTTGGTGTTGAGGTACTGGCCTTGGCGAGGCTGGCGATTCCATGGGGGATTTGACGAACGTCAAATCGGCGGTGGAGGATAGCTTGCGCTTGGCCTTGCCCTGGCCTGCCAGCTGACTGACACGGAACAGAGCTTGTTCCTCCACCTCCAAGCACTTCTGACAGAACTCGTCAAACACGCGCTCGTTGGGTGAGCCTGTCCTCGCCATGAGGGTTCTGCGAGTGTGGCGCACGACGATGGATGTTATGACAGCCAGATGCTTCGGAAGGTCAATCATCTGTGGTAACGTCGGGATTGCCTCTCTGATCAACGTTGGAGCGTTTCGACTCCGGTGCCTCACCACATTTATTAAGCGTCGTCGTTCCTGACGCTCTATTGGCGAGAGTAGCCGCGACCTATCGACGGACTCGGAGCTCTTGGATGACACCGAATCAAGGTATTCGATCATCTTTGGGCAGCTGTTGACCAGGAATTCCTTGATGGAACGCATGTACTCCTGATTGTGGACTGTCTGAGAGGTATTTGGGGTGCGATCAGAATGGCTGACAAGGAGCCGATGAACGAGCTAACTTACTACGTTCAGATTTGCCAAGCTTTGAACGACCTTGGCGATCTGAGTCAGGGTTCTTTGTATGGGTTCATCCGGCATCCCTAAACATCGATAAGTAGATGTAGCGACATATTAGAGATGATACGAACCAGACCAAAAGCCAAAGAGATGGGGATTCAGAATGGCTGGGACGAAGAACCTCAAGAATAGAAACGCAGAAACGCCCTGCCATGGAAGATCGGTGTGATGACCTGCATGCACCAAGTATCTGGCCTCGATGAGAGCTCTAATATGCACAAATATCTCGCGCATCTCGCTACAAGAGGCTGTTAGTTGTATTCCGAACAAAGATAGTGCCGTGACATACTTAGGGCATTGCTTACGCGCAGCGTAAATGCACTTCAATGTTTCCTGACACCAATATACCAGGAGTTCTACGTTTCTCTCGAGGTTCCGCCCTGTCTTCCGACTTCGGATTTGGTCGGTCTCTATAGCTATTCTGTCTGTGCATATACGACGAAGAATAGTACCCAGGCTCGCTTCTAGGAAAGCGCTGCCATGGGAAGCCATGAACGCCTCCATCGTCCTGGTCAGAATAGTAGCGCCTCGACTATCGCAGAGTGTAAATTCATGCCCCACACATTCGGACGGTTTGCTCACAATAGAGTAGTATGGGCTATACAACTGAAGTCAGTAAGGATGATAGGTGACATACATACCCACGAGACATACATTGTGGTGTACCGTCGACTTCACGGTCTGCCAACTCCATTATATTTTCTGTCAGTGTATTCTGCGCAGTCGCGACAGCGATGATGTGCTCTTGAACAACCGCCCGCACGTGGAATTTGTTGTCTAATTCCGTGATCCAATCTAAGTTATTTAAAGGTTGCATCGCCTGGATCAAGGTTAGAAGAGCTTTAGAGAAGGGGAAACAGACATGCCTTCAACATGTCAGAGTAAGCTGAACGCGGCAATATTATCTCTCTGCACTCGAACGTTAGAATCTGAAGTTACTGCTGCATCTCGGAAAGCGCTCACTCGTCAACTTTGAGCTTAAGTCGGACCTCCCCAACCACTACCCCTGCATAGTGTCGAGTGCTCAAGACGGGAAACCAGCCTTCGATCATCTCGCCTCTGCGAAAATTCGGGAGCGTGATGAATGCTCTACCGATGATAATCGGCTTTGACGCCTTCTTATCTCGGCAAACAGTGATTTCCAAGGTCGCAAATCGAGGCATGTCTGTGAACACAAACCTTTCCTGCCAATCGGGTGATCCTAGCCCCCTCTTGGTGCTCGTCTTACCGGACAGATAGCCATTGACGGATATTTCGCAGTAAATGTCCATATCCACAATGTCTTCTGGTTTGCCTTCTGTCTCTGCGAGTTCTTCAGGCAGCCGTGTCGTGCCCAAGCCGCGACCTCGCACGCATATCATCTCGATTTGTCTCCACATACGATAGAAGCCGCCTTCAGCATGGATCCACCGACCGAATACTTCCGGTGCTGCATACGAACGAAGAAGTGCGAGCCATATGTTCATGATATCTATATCTTCGAACTGTAGATAGAGTGGATCTGACGTTGGGCCAGGACTCCATGTTGTGTCACTAAAAACGAGAATGATTATTGAAAGCTAGGAAAATGGACCTGCGAAGTACTTACGGCGAGCAGAATATGCCGAGGCAGTCTTTCCGATCGAATAGCGAGCGGTGTACTGGCCTTATGTCTGTGTGGTTTAATCGGTGCAGAAAGACCGTCTGAAAGATCGTCGAGTCCTGCGCACAGCACAAGATTAACTAATTGTCGACCGAAATCTCATGTCCGCTTACATCTAGATATACTTTAAGCATATATCCGTCGTCCTCTTCGACAAGCTTGCATGTTCCACTTCGCCAATGATCTGTGCTGCCTGGACTACGCGAGAGGCTAAGCCAACTAGCCTTCTCTACAAAATAGCAAGTTCAAATCAGCTGCGCGTTTCTTGACTTAGTTTATTTAGTACGGCACCTCTGATCTTTTTGGCGTTTAATTCATTGAAACTGGTTGAGGTCTTTAGCGAATCGCGCTTATCTCCATGTCTAGCATTCTTCTGCAGCCTCTGTGTTGGCTGCGATATATATTATCAGTGCACGGGTTCATCGAAACGAGCGGAACCGATACACTCACTTTCCGTTGTGCGGATAAAGACTTTTGAACATAGATCTCTACGCGCACGAAATATTCGTGCACTTTCACGCCGCCGGAACCACTAGAAGACGGCCCAGCGACTGGGCTACCGGCCGCGGCATGCGCGGGCAACATAGTGAAAGAGGGGCAAAGGTTGCGGAGACAATCGCCGTATGTGGGAAGCCTTTAATCTGTGGGCGAACGGGGCTAGTATGCGATTTGAACGATTAAATGCTTGCACAGGATGGTAAAATGCGACACGCTTTCCAGGTACGAGCAGGATTAACTCCGGGAGTGGCGGTTAGTATACCCTGTCCACCAGACAGAGACGGAGCGGACGCGAATCTACGCGTAGGTCGTGGTCGTCGTGCAGAAACGAGCACGAGAAAGCGTGCAAGAAAGCAGGAGAAGGCGAGGCGGATGGGTGTCAGGAAGGACAGGAGGAAGCCTGGTCTGACGCTTCATGTCACTTGGCCGCGCCTATGCGCCTCGCCTCGTGCAGTGCGGCGTCACGCAATGCCAGGAGGCAGTTTCCCTGCGCTGACGCACCTGCGAGGTCATGGGAAACGTAGAGTTCATCGAAGCCGGTCGTTCTGAACTGAGGTTCTAAGATCGACATTGGTTCACAGGACCTATACAGGCCGATTTGCATGTTATTGATCGTCAAGCGTGATGCGGAGTTACCCCACCCTGAGCACTGCGCTAGCCAAATACACCCACAACAGAAATATCTTTCAGAGTCAATGTATTCTTCTTTTGATGCTGTAGCGACAGGGCATAATGATATATTGTAGTGTACTGTCTAGTCCCGTGGATTCCCGTCGAACACTCTAGGAGGTTTCGTTATCGTTGGTATGCCAATGAACACCATAAAAACCCAAAAACGTGAACGGGGTGCGGGATGAGGGTGGCGGCGGCGGATGGATGGATGAGTGGAAACAGTACTATGCTATGCAATGCAGATACCGGGGTAGAGAGACCGTTACAAGATAAAATCAACAAATTAGCAACAACCCCGCGGGTGCGGAGCCATAGCGACGAAAGAAATTATTAAACAGCGAATGATTTTGGGTGGGGTATATTGGCATGCCTAGAACGACATGAGTGTCCGACCGTGACTGTTCTCCTGTACAACGCCCGGTGCTCCCTCCGCAGTGGAGCTCTTAATCCCGCTTGTGTCTGTAAAACAAACGATCAGAGTGGCCCAGAAACGAACGTGATAATACTAATACTCACGCAACACCGTTACCGTTGGCGACGCCATTTGCCTTGCCATTCGCGACACCCTTACCCTTAGGCTTCTTATACGTCTGGATGTAGAAGTCGATGAACAGAAGCAGATAGCTGGACAGGAGCAAGCATCCGAAGATAGCTGCTGTTTCGGTTCCAGCGCAGGAGCCGAGGTGGGGAAGGTGCGGCCAGTATGTGGCGGCGAAGTAGTTGTAAGCTATAGGAGAAAAGGGTCAGAGATGACTGATAGGTCTTTCAAAACCGGTACGTACTGCCAAAGTAGCATGAGATAAGATCAATAACGAATTGTGCAATTTGGATTGTCGTAAGGTATTTCTTCCACTGTAGTGCCGATGAGCAATGTTCACGAGGCTTGGGACGAGCAATATGACACATACCCATATTTTGGCACCACCTGCGGTTGCGTAGTAGTAGTAGTCTGCGAAGCCCAAGATCAGAGGGATGTCAGCGACAGGCAATGTATGATACGTACACATGAGGACATGAACACCGAGGTTGATCGTGATAGGAATCCATTGCTAGTGAGAAGATCAGCGCCATTCGTTTCGGCAAAGGGATCGCTAACTCACAATACTCGTCTGGCCGTTCAGCTGAGTGTAGCATAGGAGAGCAGTAGCAGAGTGGTGGAAGACATGCAAGAAAGCTATGGGGTAGCGGGTTTAGTGGGTATTGAGGAAGCGCCGTGGTTAACGCGTACCGAGGGGCTTCTTCTTGAGAGTCAAGAACAAGGTGTCTAGCAGCTCAAGATACTTGAAGCCATAGTTGACCATGTAGTAGAACTCTAAACGCTGAAAGGTACCCCAACAGGATGAGTTTGACGCGTAATACCAGCGGGGACGCGTGAAGACGTACAGACTTCCACATGCCAGCATTACACATGCCCCAGAACAGTCCGTGCTTCCATACCTCTGGGGCAACCTCCTCGACGATGAGCGCGAGGAGCAGCAGACTGCCAGAACTCAGGAAAACATTGTGGATCTGGAAAGGGATCTGCAGCTTGTATGCCGGGCGAGATTTCATGAATGCTTGCGTGCTAAAGATGATGACGAGGTATGCCGCGAGCGTTGACCACACCTGGGTCGGGGTTGACAGAGGTGTTTCGCCGACGACATAGCTCGTGAGATATGTTGGGAGCTTTGGCAGCGGGACGTGGGCGAGGATGAAATCTGCGAGGGGAGCCATGGGGAGGACGCTACGTGGTGGAGAAGAAAGTCAACAGGAGAGGTCGAACAGGACACTCTGGCAAAAATCATGAGACACGCGCTTTTTGCTGGCCGGCAAACACCTGGGCGTCTGTTCGATGAGGTCCCGCGTGCTTTTCATAATCTTGATGACTGCCGCGTCTTCCTCGACTTGCGTAAATCACGGTCCCGGTCCTTCCAACCAGCATTACGGGATTTCATATGGCCAATATTCTGCACCTGACCGCGCAGAATACTGGCTTGCATCGTCGGTTTGAAGCTTGCACAATCCAAAGGATGCGGTATTTCCTGCCACTGTATAAGGATCAAGTGAAGGATCAAAACGTCAGGATGGTGATCTCCTCCGGAGCTCGCGCTGGTAGGCGACCCGCGCGAACGTCGCAAAGGTGTAACACGAGCCAGGGTTTGCACGTGCGAGCTATCCAAGAAACGATATTTCCGAAAGAACTATATATTTACATACAGAATAGTGGAGTAGAAAGGTAGTCCATCATAGATACACGAATTAGGACCTCAATCGACCCGATGAGAGCGATGCAGGAAAACGGATGAAGGTGCAGAGGATGTGAATGCGGTAGCGACGAGAGAGGAACGGAATTGGACGAGATAATCCAGGATATACGGTATACTTAAGTTATAACAAGGGCTAAGCCATCCTCTAAATCGGCAAGTAATGCCTTTTTTCTGTGATGAGGGGTCCCATGAGCACTGTCCACCTGACCGTCGGAGTGGATGAAGTCACATACCGTAACTGGAGATGGGCGTTCTCGACGGCAGCCAAGGCAGACGCCTTCACTTTGTTGGGATCGAGGTCCGAAGGGAGAGCACAAACCACGCAAAGCGGACAGCTCGACGGCTGCAGGCGGTATGAAGTAGGAATCTAGGGTGCAAGGAGTAAGGACGGAACAGTCACGCGGTCTGCATGAGGCAAAAAGTGCTCACCCCTTTCGCCCGAAGCGCCTCCACTAGGTCATGCACGAAGAGTAGCGAACGTGTCCTCAAGTCTTGCAGGTCCTGAGCATCGACGACTAGCGTTTGGTTAGCGTTGTTACTGGAATGAGAGCATATTTGCGATGCCCCGGAGGTACTCACAAGTGTCACACGACAATATCGTCGTCGGGATCGTGCAATGAAGTCGTACTGACTGCCCGGACTGGCTGATGAGCCTGCAGATGGACGTGGTGAGCATGGGCAATCTACGCGATCTCAGGAGGAATACTCACTTTGCGAAGGGTATCAAAGCATCCTGCAGGCTGCCGAGCTGGACGGGCGTGAGGACGTCGCGCTCACGAACGGACCATACGACATACCTCATTCAATTGCACGTCCGCCGGCGGCCTGTGCTCCTCGACGTGCATGGGAATGTGAGCAAGCGGGGCAACAGGTTGAGGCTGAACGGAGAGCATGATGAGAGCTGGGGGGATAGGACAGTACCAGGACAGCGAGAGGGGGACAGGTTAAGTGGATGGAAATCGGCGCCAGGGTAGATATAGGACAACCTGTAAAGGTAAAGAAGACAGGATGCAGATATATGGCCCCGACCTCGTTGCCAGAGTCGCGGCCGGAACCGGGAGAGAACGGATGGGACTCGGACTTGGTGGCAGCCAAATGCACGCCTCATCCGCTTCTAGATCACATACATGCCGTTGCGTGGGCCCAGTCTACGAATGCTGACGCTCACAGGCCGTGTCTCTACCGTGCGAGGGCAAAACGAAGAGGCTGTCTACCGTACGAGAGAGTCTGAGGGGGGCCACAGTTTGAGTCGTCTGACCTGCCAGTGCATCACATACGATCTTAGATGTGAAATAAGGGGAGCCTCGAATTTTCGGAACACGGACTCGACCAAGGCCGTGAGATGATGCACATTGCCGTCTGTTGACACCGTTCGGCGACGACCATCCAGCTGAAACGTTGCGGGGACTGACATTGGCTGTGCGGCAAGGTTGGAAGGTACGAGGAGAACATGGTGGCTTTACTGTATTCGCACTCTATCGCCAGATTATCGACAGATTTACTTCCGGCTTCTCACGGCCCGGTATGCGGGGGAGGGTCCGGCACTGCGGCCAGTGCAAGTTCAGCGGTACCACTAAAGCCACTATTGGTCCCTTCACCTTGCTACTTGGTCATTGCAGTTTCGAGATCTGCATGCAGTCGTCCTGCTGCTGCCACTAGTCGCGATCATCTCGCCAATAGGGGTGCTTAATCCCCTCGTGCGAGACCTGTATGTGGTGGCTGGACCCGGGCAGGTTGAAGGAGCTCGTCATTGTCGTACGTTCATTCTGGCAGCAATTCGCGTGTATGCGGCGTCTGATCTCGTACAGTTAGTTAACCAGGTCCTCGCGCCGTATGTGGACCACATCGATCAGGAGGAGGTGAAGGCTGGCATAGAGCGTGGTACGCTGGTCCCCCGCCATTGGCACATAAAAGTTCATGTGCAGACTACTCCCGCAGGACAGCTTACCCTTCGCAACCTTCATTTCACGAAAGCATCCGTGAAAAAGTTTGGCCTCCCCGTCGATTTTCTTGAGGGTCGGTCCCTGCCTCCATTCAGATCTCACGTATATTTGACCGGATGTAGGACATCTCGGACATTTTTCTCTGTCGCTCGATTGGCAAAACTTCGGGAATCACCCTATAAAGCTTCTTGTAGAAGACGTCTATCTATTGGTCGTTCCGCCGTCCGGCACTAGCTATGACGCCGCTGAAGAGAAAGCATACGCACAGGCCCGCAAAGAAGAGCGGCTTCGGATCGCAGAACTTCTGCATTTACCGCTTGAAGGCGAATGTACGGAGGCATTGTCTTGCTTATAAGGCGCCCCAGCTCAGCATTCAGATTTCATATCAGACACGCCACTGCAATATGGACGACTTTCTTCCCTCATCACGAAGATTCTCGATAACCTACAGGTGTCAGTGAAGAATGTTCATATCAGATACGAGGACAAGTCACGCGAGCTCGGGGTGAGCTCTCCTTTACAGAATATCCAGTTCAGCATCTTATGCATTGATCCTCCTCGTACAGCACCTATTTGCAATCGGTGTATCTCTAACAGGATTTAAGGCGATTACGACGACATCTGAATGGGTGCCTCAGACTCTGGATTGCGAGGCTAGCATTTCTCACAAGGTATTAGTCAAATACATCATCATTTGTAAATCGCTAATCCCCAGGACCCGCTGGTCAGCTGGTGTACCTGGATTCGTTGGCTGTATATCTCGACACGGACGCCAGGACTGTATCAAATCTTTCCCATGACGAATTCGTCGGCAAGTTGGCGGAACCCGTACGTAAATGTTATGAAAAACTATCCAAAATCGCGTTCATCCGTGTCGTGAAGCTCTCACAGGACGGCAAGTTTATTCTCAAGCCCTTGTCTGGCCAGGGAAGAGTGAGTCTGGCATATTAATAACCGCGGTATCCACGATATTCTTACTCACAGCAAGCAGATAAAAATACACAAGGTTTTATTAGAGGATCTTCCACAGTTCGATATTCAACTGCTGTTCGATCATGTCCTGGTCTCACTGGATGACTATCAATATCGTCATATCATGTCTCTAGTAGATATCTACTACTTCTCCATACGGCGCCGGCGGTATCACAAATATCGCCGCGCAGCCGAAGAAGCCTTTGGAATGGACAGGTTCAAGGCGCTGTGGAAGTTTGCAGGTACCGCAATCATGGATCGAGTTCGCGCTCAGCAGCGTAGATGGACCTGGGCCTGGCTCACGGAGCGCCGGAGAGATCGCATACGTTACGTTGAGCTGTTCAAGCAAAAGTTACAGGGCACGCTTACACCACCGGTACGTCTGTTATGTCACCATAAAAGCCGTACTTTTACACGGTCAACAGGACACGACGTTCCTTGAGGGGCTTGAACAGAAACTACCCTACACGGACCTCCGCCTTTACCGTTCTATCGCACGCACTCATTTGGAGAACGATTTCCCCGCAGGGCCAGAGTCGGTCCTCGTACCGTCGCAAACCTTCGAAGCGCCTCGGAGCGATACATTACAGACGAAGGTCGTCGCAAGACTAGAATGCGGTACATTTGCTCTCAGGACGGATCCCCTCGGGCAGAATACAGAGATCATCTCTGTGGTCCTCGACCGCTTCCAGGCCATTTTCACGCAACGGCCCGATAATCACGAAACGACGTTATCTCTGGCGGGCGTCGCTGTTCATGATGGATCGAGTCCGGGCACTGCTTACCCACTCATCGTCTATGTACAAGATAAGCAGAGTGACGTCGACGATGTGCACAACGAAATCGTCAAAGAGGCTGATCCATGCTTCCTCTTGAAGGTGGAGACGAACCCGCGTGATCCGCGCGCGGACAGCATTTTGACCGTCCATACTCAAGGCATAGAAATTGTGTACCATCAGGGCTACATCCAGGCTCTCCGCAGTTTCTTCCAGCTGCCAAGCGAGCAATTGCATTCCGTCAACGCCTTGCGCGGGTGGCTCATGCGTCATAGCTCTGTGGTTCGATGGCTCTCCGCTGCAGGTCAAACCCTGAGCACCCTGTTCTCGTTGCGGCTGCAGGGAGATTATGGCGATGTCACTATGAAGGAAGACTCTACGTTCCTGCTGCAGTTGTCCGCTTCGGTGAAGGCGCGAATCGTACCAGGTTCTCGCAATAAGCAGCGTGAGTAGACCAGGTAGTGTTCATCCACAAACCATGTACAGAGTAGCCTTGGAGAGCCATATGAACCCTGGCTACCGCTCTAATAGAATCACAGACTTGATGTATTGTATTGCGTGCGGGGATGTTTTACAGCAGCTATTGTCGCTCTCCTTTGTGGGATTAAATAGCTCTCGAAACATCATCTTCCAGGGAAATAATTCGGGTACACAATTCTGTGGTCTGACAACCTGTGGAACAGTATTTCCAGAAGCTACTTGGGCTGGTGAATGTTTGACGAAAGGATCCTGCAACAAGTGGACAAGCGCGCAATGGGCTTCAAAGAAGCCGGGTTGCCGACCTATATTTGGGGCGCGGTCTAGATGACGTCTATTGAATTGATTTCGATACTGAATTTCTACCGTTCCTCCACCTCTGCGCTTGGTTTCTAGATTTTGGCACCTACAACGACCTCAGACGCATAGCGTAATACCCTTGCCACAGCCAAAATGTGGTGGCTGGACCCAGGCAAGGAAGTCTTGAACGTGGTACGTTCTGGAATCACAGAATTGGTTGCAACTTATGGCTCACATGATATTCCCTCGTATAGTTATTCAACCGCGTCTTAGCTCCATATGTCGAGAACTTGGATTTGAACCAGGTGAACTATGGTATTGGACAAGGTACGTGAACTATGCTCTCCTAAGACGCGTAGCGATGTAACGGTTCTCGTACAGGGCAGTTGACACTCCGCAAACTACGCTTGAAGAAGGGTGCCTTGGATAAATTCAGGTTGCCAGTGGATGTGGTGGAAGGTGTGTCTTCTGTTGGATTGTGCTGTACCCAGTTCTGATTCTGGTGTAGGCCACCTTGGCAAGTTCTCGCTGTCCCTCCATTGGATGAACCTCGGAAACCAGCCAGTAGAGGTTCTCATAGAAGATGTATATCTGCTGGTCGTGCCATCTTCCGAAAGCACATACGATGCAGAAGAAGAGGAAAGAAGAGCTCAAGCTGCCAAAGCTGAGAGGCTAGAGAATGCAGAACTGCTGCACCTACAAGGACAGGCCGAGCAAGGTCAAAGTCAGTCTGCAAAGTCCTTCTGTTGACGTCTATGTTACTGAAGTGTCTTAAGACTCTCCGCAGCAACAAGGTTTGATATCATCCCTTCTCACGAAGATTCTCAATAACCTGCAAGTGACGGTGAAAAACATACATATCAGATATGAGGACAAGCTCAGTGTGCCTGGGGTGTGTACGAGGTCTTAACATAATGCGCTGTGGTTTCTCACATATTTGTAGCATCCTTTTGCTGCCGGTTTGACACTTGCAGGTTTCACAGCAGCGTCTGTCAACGACAGCTGGCTTCCTGCCTTCATTGACAGTACCGCCAGCGTCATCCACAAGGTACACTAGTCGTTTGCAGGTGCATTAGGAGAAGGCTGACGTACATCATAGCTAGCACAACTAGAGTCATTGGCCGTATATTTCGACACAGACGCTCCTAGCTTGATGGGGCTATCGCATCAAGAGTTCGTGGATAAGTTCACAGAGCTTGTATGTTCACGACTAGTCAAGTTGATCGTCCCACTCACGGTGTATTCGCAGATCTCCCATGGAAAGCACCTGCCGAATCACCAGTTCATCCTGAAGCCGGTATCGGGGCAAGGGAGGGTGCGCATGATTCGGCCTAACCGGGTATGTTTACTAAAGCAAGTTTACAGATCAAAATGAACAAGACGTCAGACAAGGACACTCCGAAGTTTGATATTCAGCTTCTCTTCGATGAAATCGGCGTGCTTCTCGATGACCATCAATACCGCGACGTCATCTCGCTAATTGACATGTACCACTTCTACATCCGACAGCACCAGTACCACAAATATCGTCCCGCCATCGAAGAATTTGAAGAAAGCAAGGCAAAAGCTCTATGGAGGTTTGCGCGCGTGGCTATCTTGGATGAAGTCCGTGAACGACACAGACGGTGGACATGGGCGTATTTCGCGGAGCGACGAGACGACCGCAACCGCTACGTCGAACTATTCAAGAACAAACAACTTGGCCCCCTAAACCCACAGGACACGGCGATGCTCGACGCCCTAGAGAAGAAGCTGTCCTACGAAGATTTGCGGTTCTATCGCTCTATCGCTCGCTCGCAGCTGAAGAAGGACCTCGCTGCGCGTAAGAAGATCGAAGATGAGAAGAAGAAGAACCAGCCGGTGCACAGACAAAGTGGCGGATGGACTGGCTGGCTGTGGGGATCTTCCGGCTCTGCCTCGAGCTCATCGCCGAATCCAGATGATCCCACCTTCACGGGTGAGATGACAGAGGAGCAGAGGAGGCAGCTCTACGAAGTACTGGACTATGATGAAAAGACCGCTCTTGCTGCGGCTTTCGAGGCTCCCAGAGATGCCTTGAAAACGAGGGTTGTTGCGAAGCTTGACCGGGGCTCATTTGCTTTGAAGACAGATCCTCATGGAACAAATGCTGAGATCATCTCCATTGTCCTGGATCGATTCCAAACGACCTTCATACAAAGAACGGACAACTTCGAGACCTCGCTCTCGCTCACTAGCTTTGCCGTACACGATGGAACAACAGCAAACACGCTGTATCCTCGCATCGTGTACGTACAGGATGAGAAAAATGCAGTTACTTCTCCTCATCCACAGACGTCGTTGGATACTGCGTTTGAGGAAGACCCTTTCTTCTTCCTGAAATTCGAGAACAATCCTCTAGATGAGCGCGCAGACAACGCTTTAACGGTTCGTATGCGGAACATGGAGATCGTATACCACCGAGGATATGTAGAGGCCATCTATAGGTTCTTCAAACCACCAGCGAGTCAACTAGAGTCTGTAGAAGCATTACTGGTACGTGTGTCTCCGACTTCTTGTAAGATTCGGTAGTGAAAGATCATATTTCTAGGATGTCGCAGGGCAGACCCTGGAAGGCATTCGCAGTCAAACTCGTGCTGGTCTTGAGTATGCCTTGCAAACGCATAAGACAGTCGACGTCCACATGGACCTTGCTGCACCAATCATCATTGTACCTGAAGAGTAGGTCATAGATCTCATGTGTATGTGCAGAAACTGACTTGGCCACAGTATCACTGCGAAGACCTGCAAACATCTGATCCTCGATGCTGGTCATATTTCTGTCGAGAGTGAACTGGCGAATAAGAAGGCGGTTCAAGAAATCAACGCCAAGCGCAAACAGCAATACTCTGAGGAAGACTACCACAGGTTAGAGTCCTTGATGTACGACAAGCTGACTGTCAAGCTTCATTCTACTCAGGTTCGTCGTTGTTCTGTTCGTCCCTACACCCCCCTCACGCCAATTTGCAGCTTCTCATTGGCGATGATCTGGAATTATTACGCGCTGCGCTCACATCTGTCGACCACGATGACTTGCATCTCATTGAGCGGGTCAATATTGACTTCCAGGTTCAAAACTCCATCGTGCCTTCAGCGTATAACCTCGCTCGGTTCAAGGTCTCCGGACAGCTCCCGACCTTACAGCTCAACTTTTCGGATACGAAATACAAGTCTATCATGAGACTCATTGACGTTGCTATCCCTCAGTTTGACTCTGAGGTTGCAGAAGCACCGCGGCCTACGTTACCGAGACATAAGTCGAGCGCTTTCCGGTTGCCTCCCGGATACTTCGGCGCAACCGAAGAAGAATATAACATCGACGACGAGGATGAAGACGCGAAGTCCCCCCCTGCAGATTCTGACGCTGACCTATTCGTCGATGCGCAGCAAGGCGACGAGATAGAGGTATGGTGCTTGCACAATTCCCTTGAAGATTCGTCTGAAATGTTACCAACAGACCCCAGAAATAAAGCAGCACATTGTTGAATTCACCTTCCGTGTTGATTCCTTGCGTGCTACTCTTTATAAGGCATCTGACAGCAAAGAGAGAGAACTAGGCAATGTTGCTTTGACCGACTTCTCGTTGGTATTTGCGCTAGCCAAGTATACTATGAATGTGGACGTTGACCTGAAGTAAGTGGATGTTATTGTCAGTGTGGGTTGCATTCTAACGCTCCTTTCTCAAAGATCAGTAAATATGGATATGATTCGCATTGGGGAAGAACCCTTCCACCTCATGGCATCTGCAGCGTCCAACTCTTCCGAAGGTCTTCTCGCTGTGCGCTATCGTCGTGCGCAACCTCAGTCCCCAGTTTTCGTTTCTGTGTACGAAGGCATTAATCAAAACGTCGACATCAAGATTGCTGCTGTTCTCATGAATGCCGCTCCGGAGCCCGTCATTGCCCTATACGACTTCATAATGTCTACATTCGTCCCCGAGGGGAACCAATCTGCTGCGAGTATGCCGCCGACTCCTGATGAGGTCCCGACAGAGACGCCCGACGTGACGGTCGCAAATACAGACGATAGCAAGATCAAGGTAGCGCTGAAGTTTGCTGGTGTTCAAGGTATACAGTATCTCTCTTATTTTGCTCAGAGCTAATTTTGTATCTAGCGAACTTGATCAATGGAAGCACCCAGATCGCAACACTATCCTTGCCCACTGCAGACGTTTCCATCCTTTTACACAACTCCACTATGCGTATTGAAGGTCGTCTGGGAAGTCTCTCGATTACCGACGACTCATCGTTGGCGACTGTGGATTCGAACTTCAAGCAACTTCTATCCATTGAGGGCGAGAATTTCATCACCTTCCGATATCAAACGTTCAACCCTAATGACAAGGAGAGCTACAAGGGTATCAAGAGCTCTGTCTATTTGGCAGCTGGTAGTGTTCAAGTCCACTACCTTGAGGGGCCGCTCCACGAACTCTATGTCTTCATGATGCAGCTTGCGAAGCTGAAAGGTCTCTATGACGCAGCCACAGAAGCAGCAGTGCAAAGCGTCTCGGACATCGACCGCATGAAGTACGAAATCTCGATCCAGTCTCCCGTCGTCGTCTTCCCATCCGACCCGGAACGTTCGCATGATGTTCTCACCCTACTGCTTGGAGAGTTCAGCGCACAAAACTCGTATGATGGTCCACTGAACAAGACAACTGCCGCTTTGAGGGGGATCAGATTGTCATCTGCTATGTCGCACAATGGAAATGCGGCTGTTCTAAAGATGATTGACGATATCGATGCTTCTGCTGACATCGTTCAGGCTTCAGATATTGATCGCACCAAGGATATAGAACGCCCTGACACTCAGGTGAGTTCAGAATGACAACTAAACCAGCACACCTAATGATCCTAATTCATCAGGTGTCCGTTGGTATATCCGACATTCGGTTGAACCTGACAGAAGTCCAGTACTGTGTACTGATTCGCCTCCTGCAGTCTATTGCGCGCGTAGTGTCCTCATCAGAGTCCCCATCCTCCCAAGCTTCGAGCACTGCGGCGCCAAAGGCTTTAACTGGCTCTTCCACTACGGCCCTCGAACCAGAACCGCGTAACGACGCCAGCGCTACTGGTCGCAAGACTTGGAGTTCTCTAGATGCAGTTATCACTCTCGAGACGGTCAAACTGCACTTGTACGACCGGTTCGCAACTACGGAAGAGACTTTGAAAGACCACGGCATCGCCAGAATTGCTCTGAACTCTACCACTCTGCGGACCAAAATACTCTCTGATGGCGCTATGGAGGCTGAGCTAGTTCTCAAGTCCTTTACCATGAGTAATACCCGTCCTGGGAACTCCAAGTTCCGAGAGATCATACCCGCTGCCCAACATAACCGCAACCAAGTGATGATATTGTACACGGCTTCTGGAGGAACAGACCAATCATCTATAGCTGTGGTCACCGTCGATTCGCCCCAAGTTATCTTCGCCGTCGAGCCCGTCATAGGGCTTTTGGAATTTTTCACCAGTGCCATCGAGCAAGAAGTGGATGCTACTGAAGCTGATCAACCGAGCGAAGCGGAGGCTAGTGCTGTGTCGACATCGTCCTCTCGCTTCAACGTCCGTCTCGACTTGCATGATTTATCAGTGAGTATACTCGAGGACGACACGGATGTGGACTCTCGCGCAATTCGTTTGTCCATCAAGGCTATCTCGTTATCGTACCAAGTGAGTATTCTTTGTACTCTTTATACTTCTCTTATAATCTGCCATAACAGGGTATCCTCGCTCTAAGCGTAGAACGACTGGGCATGTCTCTGACCCGTATGGGTCAGGATGCGGATACAGTGCGCTTCCTTGATGAGATCGACTTCACGTTCTCACTTGACAGTCGGACATCGGATGCTCATCAAAGGACGAGCATCGAGCTCAACTCTCAGCCAGTCGTCTTCAGGGCGTCTTACCGTGACATTAACCTCATCTCAACTATAGTGTCTAAGGCAGTCGAGCTTTATAGCCAATCGACAAACAAAAAGGCTGAGGAACAGACGATTGGCGAGAATGCTGTCGCAACACAATCAACTCGACCTCCTTTATCTGGGAGACTCACTAAGCGAACGGGATCCCGCGTGCAAACTATAGGAAACGCCAGCGCTATTATATCCAAGGAGGAGGTAAATTCTTGGTTACTTTACTCTGATGGTCGGACACCAATAAACTGAAAATGCATAGCTCAAATGCTCGTGTGACGGATTCCGACTTGTACTCATAGGTGATTTGCACGAGCAACCCATGCTACATCTGAGAGTGAAGCCATTCACCATCAGCGCAAAAGATTGGACCGGAGAGGTGATCATTGTTATATAGTGCTTGCGAATGAACTAATGAGATCTTAGTTGCATGCCACCACAACAATGGCAGTCCACCTTAGCTACTGGAACCTTACAAATTCACACTGGGAACCGCGTAAGCTGTTGTCAATATTCCCCTACACTATAGCTCACAAAACGATCATCGGCTTCAGTGATAGATCCGTGGACGTTTACGGCCGCTGTGAGTGTCCTCATGGACTCTGCTAATGAACCTTGTGCTCATTTATCAATAGATTACGAGAGACAAGCCAACCGGGGGTATTCTTGGCACTCTGTCATCCAAAGAGCGGCTGGACCTCAACATCAGCACTACGTTCATCGAATTAGCGATTACAACGTTCAACGTTCTTGGCAAAGAGGCCGACGGTGTACTTCGCAAAGCAAGAGGTAGCTATGCTCCATATCGGATCCGCAACCGCACGGGCCTTCCTGTACACATCTGGTCCGATATCGACGGCAGTGCTAGTATCACCGATGTTTCTATGACGGAAGTCGCGCATGACCGTACCGTTGATTGGAGGTTCGACGATTGGAAAACAATGAGAGAAGTAGGACTTACGCGATTTTGATGACATCTATCTGACTTTGGAATAGCATGTCTCCTCCACAGGGCACAACAGCATAGGCCTGCAATTCATTGGAAAACAGTGGGAGCAGATCCGGAGCATCCCCGTGGATAAAGAAGGAGAATACACGTTCTCCCTAAGACCTCGTACGGCTAAATATGCGCACCGAGTGCTGTGTGAAGTAGTCGTCCAAGACAACGTTAAGGTGGTTACTTTACGCTCGACATACAAAATCGAGAACGAGACCCTGTATCCATTGGAGTTGGTCATGGTCAACGAAACCGGTCAGCCTGTAGGCCCTCCGGAGAAGATCGGTGAGTTATGGCTCCATTACACACTATGTGGCATGGCTCACAGTGCATAGCCCCCGGTCAGGATTATTCTCTACCCATTGAGGCATTTGGTCAAAACAGGATCAAAATCCAGCCTGATCGTAAGCACGAGAAGCAGATATACACCGTGACGCTTCATTGATTAGCCTTGTGCCACACAGAGGGTTTTGGATACAAGTGGTCGCCAGCGATACGTTGGGAAGATCTTGTCAGTCGAAGGGAGTTAACAATACGGTGCCCACATGCGGACCCCAAAGAGGCTTCATTCCGTTTCCAATCATATACAGACACAGACAGCACCGACCTGACTGGAAAGTGCGTGTATTACCATCAAACCCTTCGCACAGATATTGATCAGTCCTAGGAAATATCCCAAGCTAAATCTCAAACTCCGTGCTCCTATCGAACTCGAAAACTTACTCCCGTTCAACATCGAGTACCGAATATACGACAAAGACGCCGACCAGAATTGGAAGAGCTATCTTCGCAAAGGAGGGATCATGCCGGTGCATTCTGTAGAACTCAGCCACATGGTTCTACTTAACGTGAATGTGCAAGATACGGGTAAGAGATTGTGGTTTCTTCCGTAATGGAGTGTCCTGACAATTGAATCTCAGTCTTCAAACCGAGTGATTTCTCAATCATCAACACTGATGGTACTGCAGACTTCGATATTGAAAACCGGGTAACCTTGAGAGACAGTAAAGACCGAAAGCTCGATCTTCGATTGAATTACGTGTGAGTATTCGCCGTATACCCCTCGCTCGTGTGTCTGACTCTCTTGTCCAGACGCTATCCCAAATCTGGAGGGTGTTTCAAGGTCCAGATTTATGCGCCGTATCTCATCATCAACAAAACGGGTCTGCCTTTCTATGTGAGACCTTGGCGCGCAAATCGCCTAGGCAGCGCACAAGACGTAGCAGGCGATACTCGCCCGGGTGAGCATCGACTTCCTTACATAATAATAGCTCAAAACTGAAGGTACCTCAGAAACTACAGTGATGCCTCAGCCATTCAGTAAGTATCACGGATAGCACATTCGGAATCAGATTCCTCGAAGCATGCTGACAATGATTTCCACCAGTGTTATCCCATCCGAACCCTCAAGGGAGGGACTTCAGTTTCAAGGTTGGGGATTCAATGTGGTCAGAGGTAGGACACATGCAATTGTCAGAGACTTGCAGGCTGAATATTGTCTAGAGAGTCGGATTTGAAGCACCAGCCGCGGAAAGTCGACTCTTGATACCGTCACAAGGACACAATAATGAAGAGATACACATTGGCTTGTCGTGGAGCGAAGGGTCGGGGAAGTACAAGCTCACCAAGGTCATCACGTTGTCTCCTCGCTTCATATTAAGGAACAACTCGAAGAGATCGATTTTGTTCCGTGAACATGGAAACGTCCCTCGCGGTCGAGCGACGCTCGATCCCGGAGAACGCACTCCTCTCCACTTCCTCCGCATGGGCGATGACAAGATGATGACCATAGCGTTCCCTGGCCCTAATCCTCAATGGTCAGTTACAAGTGATTGAAGATGTGCTGTATATTGACATACGTCCTAGGTCTCCCCCCCTCAATGTCGAAGATCTGGGGTCTGTCCATTTCCGTATGAAGGACCATGAAGATAACCAAGCGCGGTTGATGAGTGCCGATGTGAAACTCGGTGGATCCACTATCTTCATTGTGATCTCCGACGCTGATAGTTGGCCCTTCGTCATCGAAAACGCGAGTGATTATGCGTTCACGATCTATCAGAGCGTCAGTGGAGACATTGGATTGTTGAAAGCCTGAACTGACTCTATTGTACAGGACACGGACCATCCGGATGGTCCAGCCGTCAACAGATCCGTCCCGACTTATGAGGTTGCGCAGAAGTCAAGTATCGATTACGCATGGGATTATCCAGCCTCAAGGGAAAAGAAGCTGGTGCTGAATATGAGTGGGGCACGCCGAGCCGTTGATGTTATGGAGATTGGGGATCTAGTTCCTTTCAAGTTTTCGGCGAGTTCGACCCTTGGATTTGTTGGCACTAAACTAACTTGATATTGCAGGGCGGGCAAGGCCCCCGCGCGGTTTCGCTAGACGTCCGAGCTGAAGCTCACAAACAGATACTGCGCATTACCAACTATAACCCACAGTTTAGTTTATACAAACCAACTCGCCGAAACACATCCGCATCAATAGCACAAACAGAAGGCACTGGTAGCCAGGAAGCATTCGAAGCAGTTCAGGAGGAAAGTGCCTTCACTTTCGCGTTCCACGTTGACTTCGAAGGCTTTGGATTATCATTGATAAACCGCAAAACCGTCGAAGTCGTCTACGTCTCCGCTAGCCGGTTGAAGTTTGAATACACTGCTAGTCCAGTGGCACAAGCTATCAACGTTTCGTGTGGCACACTACAAATCGACAACCAACTGCATGATGCCCTGTTCCCAGTTGTCTTGCAACCAACACCTGTGCCTAAGGATTCGAAGGTTGCTGCATCACTTCCGACAGTGCAAGCGTCGCTGATATGGCTGAAAGACGAAGGTAACTACTTGAGTCTTGGCAATAAACCTCTTATTAATCCAGTATGCAGCTCATGGCGTTACATTCATCAAATATTGCTCCATTCTGCTGCAAGCTCTGACAGTTCAAGCCGACGAGGACTTCTTGTTCTCCGTATTCGATCTTACGAAAGTCAAGGGCGCACCTTGGGATGCGTCTGCCGATGAGTACGTAAAGATCCAATTCTGGTGATTCTTTGCTTATCTGCCCTCCAGCGTTCTCATCCAGCAGCCTGAAGAAATTCCAGAGCCTGATGCTACTGTCAGTGGGGGAGATTTGTA
This sequence comes from Trametopsis cervina, assembly GCA_022385755.1. NCBI lineage: Eukaryota > Fungi > Basidiomycota > Agaricomycetes > Polyporales > Irpicaceae > Trametopsis > Trametopsis cervina. The sequence goes on from MU278348.1 coordinate 1,176,473, forward strand.
CTTTGAAGTATTGGAGTTGCAGCCTATCCGGCTCTCAATTTCTTTCATGAGAACGGAGAGAGTCAGCAGCGAGGAACAGTAAGACTCGGATGTTATCCTGAGATAACAGAGACTGACTTCATCATAGACTCAGCATCAGAAACCCGTTTGCCGTTGTCCTGAATGCCATAACAATGGCAGTGGGCAATATCAATGAAGCACCTCTGGAAATGAACGCGCTGGCTATCAAAGACATGCGCCTGACACTCCCTGACCTGCAGGGCAGAATTACGTACCACTACAGCCAGGAGGTCCTTCGCCAGCTATATCGCATCTTGGGTTCCGCGGACTTCATCGGAAATCCTGTTGGTCTTTTCACAAATGTCAGCTCCGGTGTTGCAGACATCTTCTATGAACCTTTCAACGGTGTCGTTATGCACGGCAACCAAGAGCTGGGTATTGGCATAGCGAAGGTCGGTAAAATGGACTGTCGGATGAAGCGATACTAACCTGCAGTAGGGGGCGGCCAGTTTCGTCAAGAAGACGATCTTCGGATTTTCAGATAGTTTCACCAAGTTCACAAGTAGTGTTGGCAAAGGTGTGTTCCACCATCCTTCTGTGCTCATCGAAATTGACGAAGTTTCAAGGGTTGTCTGCTGCCACCTTCGATTCCGAATATCAGATGCAACGGAGAATGACGCAGCGACGCAATCGCCCTCGCCATGCTATGTAAGTCGGCCTACCAGAAGCATTACGCATGTTCTGAGCATCTGGGCAGATATGGCGTGACAGCCGGCGTTGACGCGTTTGGAAAGAGTCTTGCGAGCGGAGTGGAGGGTGTTGTGGTAAGCTAATGACCACTGCCAATATTCGCCAAATTGAACTGGCCCGGTGTAGATGAAACCTATCGAAGGAGCTGAATCCGATGGCGCAAGAGGATTCTTCAAAGGTATCGGGAAAGGGCTGGTAGGGTAGGTGTATTTTCTTGGACATTCATTCCATCGGATATTGATCAAGCGAAAGCAGTGCAGTCACCAAACCTGTAATAGGAGTCTTTGATCTTGCCTCCAACGTGAGCGAGGGTAAGTATAGGGCAATGTTTGTATGCTTTGTAGATTCTCATCAGTGCCCTCAGGCATTCGCAACACGACGACTGTATTCGATACACCAGCGCGGGATCGCGTGCGCCTGGTACGTCGTCAATGTTTATGTTTATGAACCCATTGTGCTAACACTGTTGTCCAGCCACGACTTGTCCCCGCAGACGGCGTTCTTGTGTCGTATAGCGAACGGGGTGCCCAGGGACAATACTGGATGCGCGACCTGGAGAACGGAGAATATCGCAAGGAGATCTACGTGGCTCATCTCAGTACGTCTTTCTGATCAGACTCTACCGTATATCCCTTAAGATATCTTGCAGACTTACCCGGGGGAGATGGCGTTGTCCTCCTGACGACGAATAGGGTTGTATCCTTTTGGTCGAACAGGCTGCGAGTAGATTGGCAGATCCCCTTCACACACGTGCAAGGTGTTACCATCGAAGACACCGGTATTCGGTTTGCTCACAAAGGAGGCAAAGAACACGACCGATTTGTCTACATACCCAACAAATCATCCCAGACTTGGTTCTTTGGACAGGTTGCTTCGGTTGTCAAATCTTTCAATGCTCGTCGGCGAATAGACGCATAGGCTTGTAACAATGATACGATACACGGACTGCGAACAGGATATGTATTGCTAGGATATCTAAATGTGTATATCGCTATATGTAAGAAGAATGAATAGTTGTAGATAGACTGTGGAAGCGAACAGCGTGACGACAGGAACAGCGGAACGATGATTAACAGAACATGTGTAAAGGGTGGAATTGATTATAATGAACACAACCAACAAAGCACACAAAAGAGTGAACAGGCGTATCCAACTAGCCCAAAATCATAAATTGAAAAGATAAAATAACGATATCCATATCCATTCTAATGGTTACGACGGGCGGCGGTGACGGTGTCCTCGGACGCCCGGATGGGTCCACTTGGGCCCTTGGCGGTAGCAGTGCTTGACGCCCTTCCTCTGTTGGACGGGCCAAAGTCATCCAGATATTCCTTAGCAATAGTGGTGGGTGTCCCCAGCTCGCTGTCGCTATCCTCTCCTCTCGTTGCGTAGTTTTCGAAGTTACCGTAGCTCTCACGGGGACTGGTTGAGTACGCGCTCTGGAAGTCCGTCTCCTCATCGTCTGTCGTGATGCTGGTGGCGGTAGTTAAAGATGGAGTGATCGGCGTGTTGCTCGTAGACGGAGATGGACGGATGGCGGAGATAGACACGTCGGAGGGGATCTTGCGCAGGGCAGGCAGCTTTTTCTTGGACTCGATGATAGGTTCCGGCTCCGGCTCGTGGTCTGCATCATGCTCATGCTCATGCTCATGTTCGAGGATAGGCTCAGGCTCCGACTCGGGTTTTTCGGCAACGACGGGGCTTTCCTGCACTTCCCGGCGCTTCGCCTCCGCACGAGAGCTTTCTTTCGGTCTCGCAGGTGAGTTACGGCCAGAACTGGCGATGCTCCTTATCCTGTCGTGTTTCTGGTTCGACGGCTTGCTCCCTCGACGACGGTGTCTCCCTGAGCGGCGGGTAGCTTCAGAAAACTCACTGTCGCTACCACGGCTATCAAAAGACCTACGGACGGTCTCAACAGAAGTGAGAGAGTCAAGCTGGCCATTATTGTCAGCAGATTTAGACGACGTGTGTAAAATAAAGCTTACCTTGCGCTGAATATCCAACACCTTCTGGGCGATCGAGTCACTCTTGTGACTGATGCCTTCGTCCACTGCGTTCATTCCGTCCTGGGGAGCATCCAGCTGTGTGGCGGAGAAACGTTTCTTTTTCTTGTTAACAGAATCAGAATCCTCCTTCGGTTCCTCAACTTCCTCGACCGTAGTGGTGCGGTGGGGTTTGCCCTCTTCTCTGTTACCCGCTGCGTACAACTCGGTAAGGGTTGACTCGGTGCTGAAAGATCGCAGAGGGCGCGCACGGGAGTTGCTGCGACGTGAGGTCGTCGGAGCAGAGCGCGATGAGAGGCGGCTGCTGGGACGAGAATTGCCGTAGTCAGACTCGTCCATGTCGACAGCCATGGAGGCCAGAGCCCTCTCAATCTGAGCCTCGACCTCAGCAATCATCTCGGAACGTTCCATTTCCATCCTCTCCATGGTGTCCTTCATCTTCTCTAGCTCGAGCAACGCCTCCTTGTGAGCTGATTCAGTATCCTTCAATTCTGTATGGACGAATTAGTGACTACAAGAAGGATCGGTATCATAGTAGACTTACGGCTCTGAAGCTTTGTCTTCTCTACGGCCGTCAGCGTCACCATGCTCGACAGCCTCTTAGACTCCTTCTGCTCCTTGTTGATCTTCGAGCGCAGCTCACTCGCCTCCATGCTGAGCTTCTCAGCGTACTGCTCGAACGAGACGAACTTGTCTCTCCAGAGATCAGACTCCGTCATCAAGAAGTTGAGACGGCGGGAGAGGCGACCGATCTTCGTCTCCAAGTCGTCACGAGCATCCACGAATGCCATTGCGCGCTTGCGGATAGAGTGCTGGATATGCTGCTCGGCAACCGTGAGCGACGGAGGAGGTCGAACAGTACCGAACGAGCTGATACGCTTGAGAAGCGAAGGTCTTTTCATCTACAGTGCACACTACGATGAGGACTAAGATAATTTCAAACACAGCAATAGACGCACCTTATCCTGAAGAACACTATCAAACGCCTGGATGATCTTCGTAGAGTGCCACCACTCAGGCTGCTTAATCATATCCGCAACAGCAGTCGACGCCGCGCCCCTCTTCGCCTGAATTTTGCATACAGGCCGGAACCGACCCGCCGGGAACGCCTCCTTGAACTCGCTGGGCACGCAGTGGTCAGGATGGTAGTGCGGTTCGAACGCAGCGAGGATGCGCTGGCGGAACTTGTCGCGCTGCTGCTTCGTGGATACGCTGCCCACCGGCGGAGCCGAGCAGTTCAGGTAGTTGATGTCACTGCCGATCAACACATGGGTCGATCAGATTTTGTTCATCGCGAACAATGTCAAAGAACTTACAGATCGACGATGCAGACTTCAGGGGGCACACGTACAGAGTACCGTGCTTCGGTGGCCAAGCCCATGATCCATGGACCTGGATCGTCAATGTAGATTTTCGCGTCGCGGGAGTGGACGGCTGTGAGGGCCACACCGTTCCAACCGCGAAGCTCTACCAAGTACTTGATAGTCAAAACCGCTATCCCAAGCATCGCCGGGTGGCGCGAGAAGAACAACACGCGACCGGTGGGCGACAGCGCAATCTGTACACAGGTAAGGTCGAGCAACGGCAACGAAAAATTAGGGGTAAAACATACCTCGCAGACCGTCAGAATGTTGTCAATGTTCAGGCACTTGAACAGCGGCCACATGGTGAAGTTCACATCGACCAGGCCGTCACGGAAGTCCAATCCACCGGGGAAACGTGAGACGACTTCAAGGCTGGTCTCGGACGCGTGCCCTCCGGAATGGGGCGCAGAAGAGGCATCAAGGCGGACGGTTTCACCTGGGCGAGGTGCAGGGTGAGACAAGATCTTGCTAATCTGCAGAGTATGAGACTGCACGTCCTTCGAGAAACGGGCCCAGGACAGGGTGAGGTAGTCGCGCATGAGGTCGAAGATTGGGAACCGGGAGACCAGAGCTATACAGCCGTCATTAAAATCCCCAACCCAATAATTCTCCGTGAAAACCACTTACTCAGTGCATAAGGGAGCCAGAAGACGGTATCGCCGGGCAGGAAGAGAGTGCTCTCCCCAGGTCCGTGCCCGCCAATGGTGCTCGCAACCTCGAAATCGCTCTCGCTCACTCCGCCGTCAAGATCTCCGTCAGTTTCAGCTCCCTCCATGTCCGTCTCGGCATCTGTTCCAGCGCCCCACGGCGCCTTAGACTTGCCCTTCCTCCTGGCCTGGATGGCGGGGTCGGTGGAATGAACGCTTCCACGGCTGCTCTTGCGCCGGCCGATCAGACTGTTTCCGCTCTCCTTCCTAGCACGGCCCGCCTCGAGCGTACGGCGGATGGCGGCGGTACGCTCCGCGTCGGCGTGGGACCATACCGTTAAGCAAACACCGTGATACGTGACGGTGTTATTCCCGCCACCAGCGAGAGGCGTCTTGATAGTGGGCGTAGAGTTCATACCCTGGGAGTGGTGATTATGACCATGCGGCGAGAGGAATGCGGTGGACGGGCCTAGGAACGCAGAGGACGGACGCGCATGTCGGGAGAAGGGATCATCCGCATAGGGATATGGAAATGTTACCACGGATGAGCGCGGGTCGGTTGCGTTGCTAAGGACAGAGGCACGCAGGAGGTCTGTCGACGGGGACGATGCAAGTGGTGTAGACGGCGCAGGGAGATTGAACGTGAAGTTATGGACCGTAGAGGCGGGCTGCAAAGTTGACGCGATGATCTCGACTTCACGCGTGAAGGAGAGCTACGACGCGTTGTTCCAGTCAACTTAAGCCGTCGAAAATGGAGAAAAGCTATGTACACACCTTGAGTGCTTTGGACAACATTTTGCCTACTTCCTGCTTGCTTAAGTGACCAGAACTGCTGAACATAGTGCTGTCATCGCCCTTGCCCTTGCGCTTCTTCTTGCCACCTCCCGCGCCAGGACTAACGGTGCTACCAAGCACCTCTGGCCTCCACCACCTGCTCACTGCACCTTCACTATGATGCAGCCCAAGGACAGAGTCGGGGTCGGCGAGAGTCCATGTGTGCGGGCTTTTGGGAAGGCCTGAGACGACATACAGCGACGCGAGCGGTAAAGTAGGGCCTGAGGTGGACGCGGGCGCGCTATCCGGTACAGGAGCAGAGCGAATAGATGCTACCGAAGTGCGGTTAGGGGCAGGAATTGGTTCCATGCTCCTTCTATGTTTAATTCCGAGGACTCTTGACGCCTTGTCACGAGCGATGATCTGGTTAGACTCTGAGTACGCCGGGTGCTCTACGGTCACGTAGTCAGGCTCGTCCAGGTCGTCCCCTAGGCCAGAGTTGTTAGGCTCGTTAGAGCCGTCGAGGTTCCTGGTCGTCGCAGCAGAGATAGTTATGATTGGATCCGGGGCGGGGATGGGACGTTGGTTTCTAACGCTGGCTGCAGCCGCGCGGGCGTGACTGTGACCTGCGTCGCTTCTGCTGTTGAACGTGCTACCGCTCACCGAGCGAATGCTTGAGTACGCCGAGGCGGACGTCTTGGTTACTCGGCGGCCGATGTTGGCGAGTGGGCGAGCGGTGTCTGCTTCCTCCTCGGTGGACCAATGAGACTTCATTCTGTCCGCTATGGGCGAGGACGTGGCAGAGGTGGGGGATGTTGGTGAAACGGGCTGCGCGGAATGGTTTGCGCTAGACTGTCTCGAGCGAGAGCCGATCATGGTGGCTAGACGGGTGTTTTAGAAGACACAAGAGAGAGCGAGGGGAGTGAGAGACGGTTAGAGGAGGCAATGAGAGTCGAGCAAGAACATGCAGAGGAAGACAGCAAAAACGAAGGTGGGTGACCCAAGAGGGCTTAGGAGAGCTGGTGGGAGAGCGTCGAACAAAGAAGAGTCTCAGAGAGCACCACTGGCGGGCACTAGGACACTGCGGGGTGCACGCGAGAAAGGTTTTCGAGACCCCGACTCGCTTGCACTTTTTGTCGCGTTAGCAGATCTGCGTACCAAATCTCGCCTTCCCACGCGTGCATCACTAGCCTGACTCAGTCTGTCTCGCCTCGTCCATGCTGATGCTCTCCTTACTCGGCAGGCAACATAAAACGCGTAAAGAACGCGTCGCTCGCTGCTGTCGTCGTGCAAATCGGCGGGCAATTGGGGCAAGCGGCGGGATTTGCATTTCAGACCCAAATAAGGAAACAAGTGCGCCTACCGATCTAGATCGACGATCGAGCCTAACTCCCGTCACACTCCCGCTGTAGTTCGCTGTGGCCAGGAGTACTGCATAAAATAGGGGTTCGCCTCCAACGCTCAGCTCTGCGGCGACCTGCACAACCTCGTCGTAAACAGCCAGACCCAAGGGTAACGGCGTGTAATCCCACACCGGATGATTTTTAATATCATGCATAATGTATTGCATATAAAACTTAATTATCAGCCACATGCAACACGCGGATATGTCGACTCTTCCTCCGTTGGTCAGCGCCACGCTCAGGACGGCCATCACAGTGGAACCTACCGGACCCCTGGAGTTCTGGACTGCCACCATCCCCTGGGCCTGGTAAATACCCAAGCAGGACTCTTTCATGCAGCCCGCAAAACCACTGCTGACAGTGAGTTTTTATTCTAGTGCTCTTGTTTCTCTTTTTGTGAAAGTTCTCTCAAGAATAGGTGATGCGACAGTTTGCACATCGGCTGCTAGAATCCTTACGGCGTGAGATGAATGATACCAGACGGATAACCGAAAAACCCGCCTAGCATCGTCGTCATGGCAGGCGGTGGAAACATTCCGGTCCTGAACCTAACTCACTTTAAACTCTCCCGCGGCCGGGTTCCTTTTCGCGCCTCTGATCTAAACTCTCTCGTAAAGATCAAAGTAATGTCCGTGTAGAATGTAATGTACGTGAGACTGTATAGATTATTGGAAGTCATCATGGGTATGCTCTGTCCGAGTCCAGGGAGAAACACATGCACGTCTTCAGCTACTCGGTCTATCTCGCGGAGCAAGCAGCCTGGGTAACCATTTCCACCTTGATCTCGAACCCCCTCCAATACGAAGACCTGCTGCTTCAATATCACGTTCAGTCCTTGGTGATATATCCTGGCCGCCGACTTCTCCTCCAGCATCGCCTGATGTTCCGTCATGTACGATACTGCTGTCGCTCACTACTCGCCTGGAAGCAACCTGCCCAAGGAACTCGGGGTCCGACTCAGCACTCGTCACCCTCCTCCGCCTCCTCCGCTCTCTGGGAATAAGGGCAAAGCCCGGGCTGACCGGAGACAATCCAATGGAGAACCCACTCGGCGCACCTGGCGAGAGCGGATGTGGCGGGAATGACTGACGCGAAGAGCTCAGATGATGACCCAACGTATTGTGAGTAGTTACCGGAGGCCGTCGCCGTGATGAAGATAAGGTTGGCGAAGTTGGCGACTCTGTTGATTGCGGACCAGTACTCTGTCCGCCGGATGGAAGAGCAGGCTCCGTCAGGCGCCGCAAATGAGATACACGAGGCGGTGAGTGGCCGTTTGGCTCCGAAATTTCGTCCAGCGAGATCGGCCGTTGAGGTGCGACAGGAGATGTTGTTCCCGAGACGCGCTCCATCCCAATCGTCTCGTCTTGAGAAATAATCTGAGACGATGTCATGGGCAAAGGCTCATCCTCGTAATGATCCAAGTGTTCAGCGTCACCGACACTTGACCCAGATTCACCCTCCTCGCCCCAGGTTCCGACATCAATGCCTTGCGTGCCACCAGGTGGGAAGGACACGATCCAGACGCCTGCGAGTAAGATGACGATACCAAGGACGACGAGAAGTAAATGTGCGGTGGATAAATAGCCGAACTGGTCAAAGTAGACCAGCCCGTTGATGATAGATGAGAGGTTGTAGAAGCAGAAGGCGACTGTTGAATCACAGCATTAGCCTTGACACAACTTAAGTGAATCGAGAGCTTACGTGGGCAGACTAGCGTAGGGTCTGCAAGAACCAGACTCTTGTGCATGTACCACAGCTGTAGCAAAGCACACACCACTAAACCAAGCACCAACGCCCAAGACTGCCACATGAAAAACTGGTTCTTTCCCGCAATGGTAAGAACCAACAGCTCAATCCCACTCTTGGCTAAAAGGAGACACATGCCAGATATTATGCCGGAGAATGAGGCGTAAGACATGGCAAGGAACAGAGGGGTCTTCGAGGCGGATATATAAGTCGCCAAAGATGCAAGTGATGCAGGCCGAGAGACCTTGTGGTCGATGAGAGGGGTGCCTTCGTTCGCATTATCGGGTTCGGGATTAGATGTATGTATGGTACCCGCATTGGTGAGAATAGTAGGGTCTCCAAGGGGCGCAAGAAGAGGAGATAGGGGAGGTGTATCTGCAGGGAGTGCTATCCGGCGAGATGAGGAGTACTCGACGGCATGAGTCTATCCCCCGATATGAGAGCCTGACGGGTAGCAACCAACAGATGCACTCACAATGACCAGAGACACCAGCGTGAACACACCGAGCAGAGAGAAGTAGACAATGAATGCCGGACGGTTGAACAGCGCCAACAGGTCTTCCAAGGAGTGCGTTGGTTCGGGAACAATACCGAACACAGCAATCAGCACTGCGCCACCAGCGATGCACAGTGTGCTGAGCACCATCCACGGGGAAAACACATCGCCGAGGATAAGTCGTGCAAAGAACGCGTTCCAGAGAAGCGATACGGCACCGAGTGGTGCTAGAATAACGACAGGAAGCGATGCAATCTGGAACACGGAACCAAACAGGTTCGAGGAGATGAAGATTCCTGCATTGTGAACAACACGAGGCAGACGTCAACTACGCATTTCTATTCATTGAGCACGCAAACGTACCGAATCCAAGAAGCCACAGTCTTCAGACTGTTATCAGAACGGTCACCTCCCTCGCGACAGAAGGTCACTCACGGCCTGCGATGCTCTACTTTCTGCTCACTCTCCGGTAACTGCTGGTTGAGGACATGACTCTTGCGTTGTATTGTAAGACCCAGAGACTGGATAAAGGATGCTATGAGTCCAACAACTATTCCAACTGCAATAGGGATCTGCGGGTCGTCCACATTCTGTGCCGTGAACTTTAGCATGGGGCACAATAGTTGGAGGTTGCGGTGGAAGGAGGCATCAGTTGGGAGCTGCCGTTTTGGGTAGTCCATTGGCTTTGAGGCGCAGTCGGCGAAGCGCGCGTCTGCAACGGCCACCGCTAACGCCACACTGGCACTTGGTCTGCATCCGCGTCTTGCTCTGGCCTCCGGCCACGCCGAATTTAGCACGAACAACACGTTTGGGCCCATACTCCAACGCGCTGCCTAGGCCATATGTGAATATCCCATAACAATGGCCTCCACGATTAAGGAGCTACTGCAAGGGCCGATTGGGCGAGTCCGCGACGTTGTCCTTCTGTCTCCGGCATGCAAGACCACACCGACAAGCCCCGTTAGTTTGAAGAGAGTTGAGCTCGAGCATGACGGTGACATCATTGGGTGCGCTGTCTCACGAGCGTACTCAGCATCTCATGTACTCATTCATCGCTCTACTAGGCTTACAGATTGCGAGCCATCACAGCCCGAATCACGTTTGAGGCGACTTGATTCTAAGAAACCGATTCATGTGCTTGGCACTCTCCCAATCACCAATTTGAACTGGCTGAGTGAGAATGGCCGCGATCTGGTCATGACTGAATTGAAACGACGCGACGAGGACTCCCGTAGGACCAAGCGCGGCAAAGCTGCGCCATCGAATCTAACTTGGGCCCATATTTATAAACCAAATGGAAGGCTCATAAACGAGGATCGGTGTCCCAAGGTACTCATCCGAGCTGAAAAAGCGGGACCTGCAGTCTATCTAAACTGTACGTACTATCCCTCTCCCTTTCTGCCAGTCAGCTATATCACACTCGCAGCGGAGGCGGCCCCACTGTCCCTGGTTTTCTTGACGATCGATAAGTACGTCGAGAGCTTTTTTGTGACATACAGAAGACCGACTGAAATATAGCAAGCGACAATACAGAATAGAAGGTATGAGAGACACCACGTACGAACGCTCCAAAAAGTTCCTGTCGCGGTTCGAAGTGCTCCATACCCTCCGCTTGCTCGTCAATCTTCCAGAGTTGCAAGGCACACTTCTCGCGGATCGTACTCCCGAATGGTTTGCAGCACGATATATGGAACATTTTCCCCATTCTCGGGTGTTACGATTCGTCCAGAGGTCTCCGGGCGAGCGCCTTGCGCCTTCTGACCGGCCCCGCAACTCTGCCAAGCGCAGGAAACTGGACGCAATTACGGAAGTTTGGCTGCTCGGCAAGTGGGCCAAACACGCAGCGTGGCTAGTAGAGAACCAGCGGCAACAGAAGCAACGCAAGATCTTCGATCCTCTCGTCTGGGATTCTTTTGTACGCGATGCTCGCAAACACATAGAGGCTGCCCAAGAGGAGGAGTCTGAGCTAGATGACTTTCCACAAGAACTTATTTACTCAGATGGAGCTGATGACGAGGAAATTACTCCCCTGGATGAACCATCGAACCCCGGATCACGTAAACGAAAAGCCACGCAGCAGGTAGGCACTTTCCCTTATATCATACCATAATAATGACAGTCACCGTCAAGGATCACCGCCACCGTCGAACCGTGTCTCCAAAACTGGACGAAACATCAGAGCCTATCGCATCAACCTCCCGTGCCTCACCAGCCCCTTCCGATACCTACTCCCATCACTACGATTCCGACTTTACCACTGACGGCTCTCAGTACGCAAGCGACTCAGATACAGACTCTCTCCCTTCCCGCGACCCGAGCCCTTCTCTGGATGTAAGTGGTCTACCCTTCCAGATCTTTCAGCCGCCCATCCTCCGTGGCGACTCCGCCTCGTGGATGTGCCCGGTAACAGATTGTCTGTACGAGATTGATTTCCGTGCGCTGCACGCGGACCAAGCCGCTATTCTCGGCCCAAACTTGATGCCGTACATTCTATCAAATCGCTGGTGCAGAGGAGACGCAAAGTTCTTGCGCTGTTTTGCGACGTTGGTGAATGAACACTACAAGGAGCATGCAGCGGCCAGCGGCTTCGCTATAGTTCGGGAAGGACGCAAGGTGAGTATAATGAAAGCATTGCAGCGCGTGCATGCTGACCGGTGATGTTTCTTGCGACAGTGCAGGCTGAAACCCATCATCCCGCAAACGGCGAGGGCGCCGTTAGGCGAACCCTCGGACGAGGATATGTCGGATGCACAAGTCAAGGACGAGATGCTCGAGGATTAGGCTCGCTTACGACATATATCTTTGAGACTATCTGCATTAACATGCTACTATTTGTACAACCTTAGCTTATCCAAGTACTCTACAAATACATTTTTGTACATTCCATAGTCCGTTTTAACTTCTACAGCCAAGCTGATCTACAACCTTTAGTCCATTTCTTCGATATCAATATCATCCTCCACGTCGTTCCAGTCGACGTCCATATCATTTTGGCTGCCCTCGTGGTTGGGGATGATGACGAGGCGGTTATGTGGACCATCGAAGCACACCCGAATTGCTTCTCCAGGGAGGACCTGCTCCGATAGTATCATCACGCTCAATGGATTGAGCAGTTCTGTTTGAATTGCACGGTTGAGCGGACGGGCACCGTACTGAGGCGAGTAGCCCATGGAGACCAGATACTGCTTCGCCTCGTCATCGAGCACGATCTTCATCTTCCTGTCTTCAAGACGCTCCTGTACCTCTGCAAGACGAAGATCCACGATCTTGAGCACGTTCCTACGTGAGAGCGTACGCTATGAAACCGACAGTCAGCCTCAGTAGCTTACCTTGATATGACAAAAATTGTACTTACGAAGATCACAATCTCGTCGATACGATTGATGAACTCGGGCGGGAAGTGACCCTGAATGGCGCCCATGACGAGATTCTTCGTGCCAGACTTCACCGGACCTTCTCCCATATCGTTCAAGAAGGCGGCACCGAGGTTGCTTGTCATTACGATGACGGTGTTCTTGAAGTCAACGACACGACCTTGGCCATCGGTGAGACGACCATCGTCGAGGACTTGCAAGAACAACTGCACGAACTCCCGAGCGGCTTTCTCGATTTCGTCAATGAGGACAATGGAGTAGGGCTTGCGGCGTATGTATTCGGTAAGCTGACCACCCTCGTCATGACCGACGTAGCCCGGAGGTGAACCGATCAGTCGCGAAATGGAATGCTTCTCGGAGTACTCTGACCCATCAATACGGATCATGGCGTCAGGGGAGTCGAATAACAGTGTTGCGAGCTAGAAAGCAAACAGGTCAGAATATAGTCCTGATCCAGAGGTCAGCAATGCGGGCAAACTTACCGTCTTCGTCATGAGGGTCTTACCCGTACCCGATGGGCCGGCGAACAGGAAGCTTGCAATCGGTCTTGAAGCGTTGCGGAGACCGCTACGGCTGAGACGAATGGCATTCGCCACCGCCTTGACCGCCTCGGGCTGTCCAACAACGCTCTGAGCCAGAGTCTTCTCCATCCTTAGCAGCTTCTCCTTCTCAGTGCTCATCAGCTTGGTAACAGGGATGCTCGTCCACCTCGCCACGATCTCCGCAATCTGGTCTGGTGTGACAGAGTCTTTGCCCGCATCCGCTGGCTCCTCTGCCTTGCGCGCCTCAAGCTGTGCCAGACGGTTTTGCAACTCCGGAATAGCGTAATATCTCAAGTCGGACGCGGCGGTGAGATCGTAGCGACGTTCTGCGTCGTCGGCCTTCGCCTTGAGTTCGTCGATCCTTCGGCGCACGGTATTGATCTCGTCGCCACGGTGCTTCTCGGCCTCGTAGGCGGCTTGTAAGGGCTGTAGTTGATCATCGACGTCTGCTATGGCCTTCCGTGCAATCTTGAGACGCTCCTTAGAAGCTTCGTCTTTTTCGCGTTCGAGGGCGTGGATCTCAACCTCGAGCTCGAGCTTGCGACGCTGTAGTTTGTCGATTGCCTCGGGAGCAGTTTCACGAGTGACGCGAACACTAAGGAGAATGAGTTAGCAGCTGTTACTTTAAGTATGAATCAAGAATATCATACCTTGCACAAGCCTCGTCGACCAAGTCGATGGCTGAATCCGGAAGACGCCTCGAAGTCAAGTACCGATGGGCCAGTGTAGCAGCTTGAATGAGTGCACCGTCCAAGATATGAACACCATGGTGAACTTCATACTTCTCGCGAATACCACGAAGTATACTGATTGTATCGGTAACAGTGGGCTCATTCACGATGACCTGAGCGAAACGACGCTCGAAAGCTGCATCCTTTTCGATGTACTTCCTGTATTCCGCCAGAGTTGTAGCACCTATGCAGCGGAGCTTTCCACGAGCCAAGAGCGGTTTGAACAAGTTCGCAGCGTCCATACCACCGCCGGACTGCATGATGAGGTGCAATTCGTCGATGAACAAGATGATTCCGTTGCCTTGATCTGTAGCTTTCTCGACCTCGTCTAGGACGGCCTTGATACGCTCTTCGTACTCGCCACGGTGGGACGCTCCAGCCATCAGCGCACCCATATCCAAGGAGTATAGGCGACCAATGAGAGATGCCGGTACATCGCGGTTGACGATTCGTTGAGCGAGACCTTCTGCAATAGCGGTCTTTCCTACACCGGGCTCGCCGATAAGCACTGGGTTGTTCTTCGTCCTAAAGTCCAGATGGTAAATACCAGGATAGAACTGAGGACACGTCGAATTTACTTACCTTCTGCAAAGGATGCGAACTACCCGACGGATCTCGTTATCACGACCAATGACAGGGTCGATCTTACCGGCGGTAGCCAATGCGGTAAGGTCAACGGCGTACTTGTTCAGCGCATCGAATCCTTCCTCTGCATTCTTGGTCTCGATACGCTTATTGCCACGAGACGCGTTGATCTGGGTCTTGAGGGATGCCTCTGTTAGTCCTGCCTCTTTGAGAACAGGGGCAATTGATGAGTCCTTCAAGAGGGCCAAGAGGATGTGGTCTTGAGCTATATAAGAGTCATGCATCGTCTTTTGAAGTGACTGTGCCTCTTTCAGGATCTTTCCTGTGCTAGGGCTGAATGAGACTTCCTCAGGAGGTGGGGACTGTGCGGGCAGCCGAACGATGAGCTTTTGTAACGCTCGTTTAACAGCAGTCTAGGATCAGTAGTTAGCTGGAGTGTCTTCGAGGTAGTAATGAAAGGATCTACGTACTACATCGCCACCCGCTCGTTGTATTACCGACGCAAATAATGATGGATTTGCATCATCGCCTTCATTCAAGAGAGTAAATGCAATGTGCACAGGAAGAACTAAGGAAACTCAATGAGTTGAATGCCAACGAGTGATAGGAGAAAGAAACACATACCTTGCGAGTTTGCATAGTCCTTCGCCAGCTGAACCGCTGCTACGAGGGTCGCCTGTGTCTTATCCGTGAATTCAAAGTTGGCGTCCATGTTAGATTAGATGAGTAGTGGTTAGAGTTGCGGTGAGGGGTAAGTAAGGCTTTAAAGTCTTGCGCTATAGGGTATCTGACTGAAGAGCAAAGAGCGGTGACGACCAGAGTTATATATTGGATGACGTCCAGCCGCTGTAATGTTCCAGCACCACCCCTATGAGATCTAGCAGGCTCGATACCTTTCTCGAGTCTGGAGCCAGTTTCTCGGAGCTTCCACCACCTGCCGCATTGGGCAGACGCCCACCGTGTCACATAGACTGTCACGTAGAGTCACAGTGTGCCGACGCCGCCCGGCGCTACTCCGACGTTGCCCAGAGTGTCCGGAGCAGACACCATCCATTCGACCGCGACCATGTTCAGCAGACAAATCCTTGCGCGTGCGGCGCGCCCATTGGCACGATTTGCCTCTTCTTCATCTTCATCTTCGGTCCCTTCTGCACCTGCCGCAAGTTCAGCGTCCACCGTCGTTCCGCAATCTCCCAATTATATATCAACATGGTCGACGAACCAGGCTCCTCGACCCCAAGGACGCTCGGGTCCTCGGTTTGAGCAGACGGCTATGGAGCTTCAGCCCAATCCCCTGAGTGCTATGGAGCTTATTGACAATGAGCCCATTCGTGTCGTGAAGGGCAGGAAAGCTGTTTGTGACGGTGGTATGTCCGCATAACTTGTTCGGTAAGAATTGTACATGAATTTCGTCTTGTATAGGCGTGGGTCCTCTCGGGCACCCAAAGATATTTATCAACCTAGTACGTGGTTATGCTGTATCAGTGCTTCTTGGTTGGCTAAGAAATACTAAAGGACCAGCCAGGCCCACAGCCGTGCGGGTACGTAGCCCAAACCGTATCATTTGTTCTTAAGCTCACTATAAGAATAATGGCCCTATCTGCAGTTATTGGTGAGCTGTGTTTCTATGCGTCCCGTTGTATCCGTCCTGATTTCAGTATAGCGGTATCCGTTACGAGCAGGCACCTCACCATGCACACGAGCACTGATCCTGTTCTGCTTTGTACTCATCCTTCCCTATCTTATAATCAAATCGGTTCGCAATCCTGCTCGTGGCAAACTATCTCACGAGACCTCCCGAACTTACGAGCTGTCCGCGCATTGCGCGGCAACGCCGTTGAGAGTCTCCGGTCCTTCGGTGTAGGGGAGGCAGACGTACTTCTCCATCTCCGCTAGAAGACTCTCGTAAGTCCATCTCACAGTCGACACGTCTGCTACGATGGAAGCTTCTTGCTTGGAAGATCAGCGTAACGAGGCTGTGCGGCCATGCAGCAGACCGGCAGCGAGCTAAGTCCGAATCTCATTCACACAGAGACGTGCGCGAAATCAGCGCACGAACGCAGACGAACCCGTGACTACACCGTATTATCTCCCCTCGCGAGACGACTCAGCCAATGTATTGACTGCGCACTTTCGACGATGGCTCAGTATCGCCATCAAAATGCTAGTGAGAAGTAGACAACAAATGAATTTCTGCAGCACAGCTGAAACCTCACCACTGCGCCGCTACCTATGTTCATCTATCCTTTTCCTCGTTAGGCCAGCCAGCACGAAACTCCGTCCCATACAAATACAACGATGCTACACCTCGCCTCCGTGATTCTTGGCAAAGCCGTAGTCGATCAACCATATTGCACGTTCGTCTATGCGGAGAGCGAAAGAATTGTAGAAGTATGTACTATGGGAATTCCTATTTCAAGACAAAGACATCGATCACCGGGGCTTGTCGCAGAAGTCGAAGGTCGAGGCTCCCTTCGGTACAGCCGCTAAAGGTCTGGGGGCTCGCACACGCTCATGCGGGGGAAGAACAACGCTTTCGTCCAGTTTAAGAACTCCCCTTTTGTTTTTACAACTAGTCGAAAGGAGGGTGAACTAGTACAAGTACATAATACTCTAGAATAAAAGTGGCCGATCGTCGACGACAGATTTGTTTCCCGGTCCAACAGAGAGATTGAGAGAGTGAGCGAGTGAGAGAGAGAATAGGTGACGACCAGAGGGGCTTAATATTGGATGCGTGCGTGCGTGCTATGCGGACAGGGGTGTGTGAGTGTGAGTGGGACATGCGAGGTGAGGGCAGGAACAAGAAAACGAATAGTATGAACAATACGGTACGCGAGTGAGGAAGACGAAGATGATAACGAATAGAAACAGAAACAGAAAAAGTTCGCAGGGCCATATGCGATATGTATGCGAAACGACACGAGCAAAGCAAAGCGCCGGCCTACGTAATTGTGGCGACGGTGCAGAAGCCAGAACGAAACGAAGGGGATGCGGGATGTTGGAATGTGAGCTGGGGTGCGGCGTCCATGTGTAAGAAATGCAGGGATGCGACAGCACTGCAACGGTGCAATGCAACAGTATGCAGCAGGGTGTGACGTAGAAGTGATCCCGTAGAGGGGCTGGCTGGCGGCGGGAAGGGCCCAGGGAGTAGCCTAGGGGCGGATGTCCATGTTCTTCTTCTCGAGATGAAGCAAGGCAGAGAGATAGACGAATTGACCGGATCCATCGCGACGAAACCGAAAGAAAAAATAAAAACCCGAAGGAGAGGATATAAATATATGCTTGCAGCAACACAGACAGATAGGCGAAGTGGAGAGAAGGAAGAAGGCAGAAAAAAGGTGGAAGGAATGTGTGTCCCGGTGTTCGAGCATCCGGGGGTATGAAAGCACGGTACGAGAATGGTGTATGGGGAGTCGGGGAAAAGAAAAGGAAAGAAAATAGGAACGTGTGCGATGGTCGGGCCAATCGGTCAGAGCGGATGTTATGATTCCTCGCCGACGACTTCTTCCTCTGGTATTGTGAAGGACATAGGTGACAGCGGCGGGTATTCACCGTCGGCGACCGCTTCGAGCTGCGAGAACGGAGGGAGTGATGTAAGACTCAGTGCCGGTCTGTCCGACATGTCCGTGAACGAGGGCTGCACACACCATAATCAGCACACTGCACGTCCCAATGTCAATGTCAAAAACCACTCACCACTTTGAATATCGGATTAATAGCCGATTTCGGCGCAAGCCCAGGACTCGGCGGCCCATACACCCCGCCCGTCGTCGTCGTATCATAAGGACTCGACGGCCCAAGCTGGAAATGCTGCTGCTGTCTCATCGTCGGCGAAGCCACTCCCCCACCCACACCCCCACCATCCCCCGGCAGCCTATTATCCACCGTAGTAGTACTCGACATATCCGACCTCGAGCGCTGCCACGGAATCGGCGACGACAACGACAACATATGCATCGGGGGCGGCTGCGGCGACCCCCCGTCCGACACAGACGACGTGTCGACCGACGCGCGCAGATGGAACTCGTTCGCGAGCTGCTGTTCGACGGATAACGACGCAGACGAGCGGCCCGCAGACGTCGGGAAGTCGCTCCCGCCCGCGCTCGTCCTCAACGAGCTCATAGACTGCATGCGGCCCATCCCGCCTCCATACGAGCCCTGGCGTCCCGCGCGCCCAGCAGCGGGTCCAGGATCGCTGTCGATAGTAGCGAACGAAATAACAGACACGCGTCCAGGATGCATGTCGGACGACATCGAGTGGTCGTCGTCGTGATCCCTTCTCCGCGCCTTCGCGAGTCTCCCGTTCTCCCTGTGCCAGTCCGTGAGACGGGACGACGACGCGGTATCCTTCGGGCTCGGCATAGCGCTGGGCGGCGCGTGCGGGCTCGATCCATTGAACCGCCCGCCCGCCGCGCTCACAGTGAGCGAGCTCGTCCCATGGCTCTGCGCCTGCCGGATCGGGCCCGTCGCCGCCGGCTGCTTGCCCTTGTCCATCTGCATCTGGTCGCCTTCCATGCTCTGCGGGTTGAGGAACTGGACCGCCCACGGGCTCTCGCGCTTTCCGTAGTTGAGCAACCGGCCACGGTTCTTCATCACCTGCCGCGCCTGTTCTCGCTGCATCTTCTCCGCGCGCAAGCGCCGCTGCCGCTCCGCCTCCTTCTGCATCTCCTTCGCCACCCGCTCCTGCTCCTTCTTGCGCTGCTTCGGGTCGTCGCT
Organism: Trametopsis cervina; assembly: GCA_022385755.1. Taxonomy (NCBI): domain Eukaryota; kingdom Fungi; phylum Basidiomycota; class Agaricomycetes; order Polyporales; family Irpicaceae; genus Trametopsis; species Trametopsis cervina. The sequence goes on from MU278348.1 coordinate 1,195,604, forward strand.
GAACTGCTGCTGCTGTTGTTGTTGTTGCGGCTGGGGCGGCGGGACCTCGACCGCAGGCGAGAGCTCAGACAACGACCGGCTGTCCGTGCTTCCCGAGTCGCGCCGCTTCAACGACGGTATATGGCTCGCGACACCGTTCTCCTGTACAGGCGGGAGCGAGTTCTGGTGATGCCCATTCTTGTCTCCGTGGCCAAACATGCCCAACCCCCACTTCGTCGGCTTCTTGCTGAACAGCTTCGGGAACTTGTTGCTCGGCACAGGCCCATGCGGCGCCGTCGTATCCTGCGCCGGCTCGGGCTCGAGCGGCGGACGCGCAGGGTACTCCTGCGCCATCGGCGACTGCTGGATGTCCATCGGATGATGCTGCGCACTCACATACGAGCTCTGGCCCTGCGTGTCCACCTGCGGCGACGACACATCCATGAGGTCCCAATCCTGCTGCTGCTGAAGGCGCGCCTGCTGCTGTGCCCACCCCTGCACGCGATCGTCGGGATAGCGCCCATTAGAATTGGAATTGGAATTGGGGTTGGGGACGAACGCGGCGCGGTGGACCTCCGCGTGCGCGACATCTGATGAACGAGGAGAATAGAGGTCGCTTGAGTATTCCGAAGTCTGCGATGTCGAAACACTGCGCGTACGAGAGTGCATCGAGGCAAAGCCAGAGTCGTAGAACGACGAGCGGTGCGACGAGGTGACGTCCGGCAGATGCGGCTGCGGCTGCAGCGGCAGCGGCAGAGGCGGCGGCGGTTGCGGTTGCGCGTGAGGAGGATGCATGCGTGGGATGCCGTCGGGGTGGGAGTGGGAAGGTGGGACGTGCCGCGGCGCGATGGAGGGCAGTGACGTGTTCGAGCCGTGCTGGCCGTTACTGTATCCCCCATTGCGCGCAGCCGCTCTCGAGGCCTCTGCCGCCGCGTTCCGCGGTGCAGGCTGCGTCGGCGGGCCGGGAGGGTTATTGACTGGCCCCGTCTCACGCAGATACGGGTGCTCGACGCATTGTATGCTCGTCAACCGCTGGTCGGGGTCGTACCGCAGGAGGTCGGCGATGCACTCGATGAGGTGAAGCGGGACGTTGCGATCGAACATGTCGTAGATATTCCTTGGCTGCATCTGTCGGCCGCTCGTAAGCAACGCATACACACGCATAACATCAGCAGCGGGGTATGGGACGGTATGACGCACCTTTTGAAAAGCGAAACCCATGTTATTCCTCGCCATGCGCACGCCACGCGGCCACTTCCCACCACCTATCGGTTTCCCCCTACCGTCCACCCCGTAGTCCTCCACCGGATCCCCCAACACCTCGCAGATCCTCGCGACCTGATCGATGGCGCCCTGCCCGGGGAACAGCGGGCGCAAGTTGACGAGTTCCGCCATGATAGTCCCGAGTGCCCACATATCGACGGGGTTCGAGTAGTCTCGGCCTTTGAGCAGGACCTCGGGCGCACGGTACCAACGTGTCGATACGTATTCGGTATAGGGGGGCATGCTGTTCGTCTCCCTCGCGAGGCCGAAATCAGCGAGCTTAATGATCACCACTACGTCACGCTCGAGCGGGGCGTCCGGTGGCGCATCGCGCGACACGCTGCGGTAGTCGTACAGACCCGTCGTCGTCACGAGCAGGTTCTCGGGCTTCATGTCGCGGTGGAAGTACCCCGAGGCGTGGACGTGGTGCAGCCCCTCGACGATCTGGCGGAATATGGAGGAGACGAGCCCGCCCGCGAGCGGCTTGCCTCGGCGCGTCTTGATGAGCTGATAGAGGTTGCCCTCCATGGACTCGAAGACGAAGTATAGCTCCTTGGTGTCGGGCAGGAGGAAAAAGTCATATAAGGGAATAATATTAGGGTGATATGTTATCGCACGTAGAGACTGTCCGGGAGTCAGTTTGTCCATTTTGCGAAAGAAAAAATGAATATCACAGCAGACGCACCTCGAGCTCCTTGAGCCTCCTGCATTCGTCCCAGCCGCCCTCCCACCTCCTCCTCATTCGCTTGACGGCGACCAGCCGTTTCCCCGCATACTCGGGTCGGGCGCCTGCCCCGCACTGCATGGCAGACAGGGATGTATTGGGCGGTAGCGTCCCATGCCAATCGCACAACCAGACCGTACCAAAGGAGCCATCACCGACGACCTTGAGCGGTGTGTACGAGCGGGTCGAGCCTGTGAGCGAATGGGTATCAGTAGCGGATCATGCGGACCGAGGACAGGACGGAGAGAGGGTGCAAGCGGGGGTGCTGATGGCAATAGGCAACGCTAAGCGAACGGATGATGGAGGGACGTACTGCTCTGGGAATCGCCGACGACGAGTTCGTCTCCTTGCACTGTGACTGAGGGGATACCGAGGACTGTGATCGGCTCCCGGGGTGCATGCTGGGAGGGGTTGCGATGGGTTGGTGGTGGATGATTGCTGTTCTGTGCGGGGGCGTTTTGTGGGATGTTTTGCGGAGGGGCTGGTGGTGGTTGTGGTTGTGGTTGTGGTTGGTGGTGGTGGTGGTGGTGATGTGAGTTCGGGACGTGCGTCGTCGTAAATGCGTTCTGGTGCGGATGGGGGCCATGGAGTGCTTGCATGTTACGGTTCTGCGTCGCATCGCCCAAGGGTGGAGGAGGAGAGATTAATAGCGACAGCTTCACAAGCGCATCCGGTGTGAGTGGGGCTGATGTCGAGTGTGTACGGCAGACCTCCGTGGACGGTGTGTGGTGGTGGTGGTGGTGGGATGGGGGGATGAGGGGGATGCGAGAGTGGCAGGCGTGTGTGGTCGGAGGGAGAGGAAAAGAGGAGGGAGTGGTCGGAGGCAGAGGAAAGGAAGTAGCGAAGGAGGAGGAGGAGTGGAAGAATGCGAAGGAATCGACTAGCGGTGGCAGGCGTGACAGACCGCGGCAAGCCTGAGTTTGGCGTTGGGCGACAAGCCGATCGAACCGTGGGCAAGGCGCCCGCACACACACAACACTTTCAAGCAAGCGCGATTGCCAACTGTTGGGTAACAAACAGCCCATTGTAACATCCCTGTAACACCTCCCTGCACTCTAACGTCCTGTAACATCCGCGTAACACTTTCCATTGGGACACGCGCGGGGATATTCCAACGGAGCGGGCGAATCCCCCTCGGCCGGGCCCCTCCAGTACTGTATTCTGCTCACACACACGCGTTCGATTCGTGAATTCTGAATTCTGTGGCCCACAATCCGTATATACAAACAACCAATAATCCCAGCAGCCAGCGAACCGCAAAATAATTACTGCAGCCCCGCAACGCCCAGCACACACACATGGACACTCTGTGCGATAAAAAGCCATTTGTCCGCATAAGGGATGGTCGGAAGCACATCAAGATTTTACTCCCATCTTTCGCAAAGAATCCCGGGCGGAGAGGCGCGGCCAGTCCTTGTCTCACTTTGATGATGGATGCGTGTCGCGTTGCCCGACGTCGCTTCTGCGGCCCACGCACACATAGATAACGCGCCGTCCGTGTCAACTGAGTGACTCCTCCGCTCACAACAAGCATCGACCGCCGCAATAATTCTCGCCACCACCGCCATCCGTGCAGCAGACCAGACCAGACATCGATACGATACGATACGAGCAGTGCGCATCAGATGGACATCAGCAGCATCACGGCGGCCGCTTGGTTGATGTAGGATGGATGTGGTCGAGGCCAGAAGAGGGATGTGGTGTCGTCCGCTGGGAACATACGGGTTGGTTCTAGTCTCCCAGCCCAGCTAGCAATCACACCCACTCCGCCCAACCAACCGACCGACCGACCGCCGGATTCGAGCTTCCCACCCATCCATTTCTCAGGCTGCACATCACGTCTGCCCGCCCCCGTTTCGCAGGACACGCTACGCTACCGTGAGCCGAGCGGTTCAACTCCCGCGATGCTTGTGCTTGCATATTTTATGCTCGCCTTGCCTCGAGGACGGACGCCTACTTATCGCAAAACCGGGTCCTATGACTTTTGCACCCACCCACCCACCCACGCGTTGCGTTCGTCATAGCCCTAGCCTGGCAAAACAAGTGGTGATAACATTCAGGCGGACCCGCAACAGCACACTACATCACGCGGACGGCGAGCGAGTAAGGTAAGTGTGCAACTGATCGCCGAGCTTTCTACGCGCTTCCCTGCCAATCCAATCTAATTCCCCAGCATAGCACAGGGTGGCACCCACCTGCCACTGTCGCATTCTAATTTTCTAACCTCCGTGCTACAGTAACTGCTGCAACGATCACCACTGCAAGACTGACGCACAGCGGGATGCCTCCCATTCCGCTCCGTGGCGTTTACTGCCCCGCGTCTCCGTCTGTCCAACGCAAACGCACGCTAATCGTCGAGTCATCCAGCGATATGCATATACACGCCACCGTATATCCAGCCTGCTGCCAAGCCTCCCCCATCCCCTTACACCGCACATCTGCACCGCATAGCCCACACCCCCAACACATCCATTGACAATGTCCGACGAAACCTTTGCACCGACTCATCGCACCGCCCCAAACGCCGTCCACCGCCTGCGCGACCGCGCGCGGTACGACGAAGAGACCGTCTACAGCATCCTCGACACGGGCCTCGTCGCACACGTCGCATTCTCCCTCCCTCACGACGATGACGAGTACAACGCAGAAGACGAGTGGCCGACGGTGATACCGATGGCGTACGGCCGGATCGGGGACGAGATCTACCTGCATGGGCACCTCGCCTCGCGTCTCCTGTGAGTTTTGCGTTCGTTCTGTGCTTTTCTGGGCATCCGTGCGGAGAGGCTAAAGGCTATACCCAATCGTGCTATCATGGCATCCCGCTGAACTCCCGCTGATCATTCCATTGAACCCGTCGTGCGTGTTTAGGAAGACGCTGTCGACGGACGGCGCAAGAGCGTGCATCACCGTCACGCATGTCGATGGGCTCGTCCTCGCGCTCACCCCGTTCCACAACTCGTGTGTACACCTTCTCCCTCTGCTTCCCTCCGTCCGATCTCGCTAATCGATTTCTAGCATGAACTACCGCAGCGTAGTCGTGTACGGTCATGTAAGTTAGATCTTCTCTGCCTCCTTCCACAAACCCTCACGAGACTCTTCTTCCCTCCTCACAGGCGCACCTAATCCCAGACTCCGACCCCTCCCGCAAACTCGCCGCCCTAACCGCCATAACAAACCACCCCCTGCACACCGTCTCAGGCGACCGCTGGACCGACGCCCGCGCACCCTCCACGACCGACCTACGCTCAACGCTCGTCATCTCCGTCCCCATCGAGATGGCCAGCGCGAAAGTGCGCGCGGGGCCGCCGAAAGACGAGAAGAAGGACACGGAGGACGAGAGTGTGGTTGGGAGGTATTGGACGGGCGTCGTTACGACCAGGCAGGGGTTTGAGGCTCTTGTGCCCGGGCCGTATAATCGGGTGCGGGAGCCGCCTGAGTATTTGCAGAGGCTGTTGAAGTGAGTATGGAGGTGGGATGAAGGAACTCATGTATCGATAGAATTAGGCGATGTATCGATACATTCGCTTGCGTTGCGGCTCGTCATCCGCTGTACTGTATCTACAGATTGGATAGTGAAAAGACATGAAGCATACACGATGCACGTCCTCCGTGAGGCGATCTGGGTCCGAGTTCCAACTCTCCGAGGCGCGGTTCTTGCCCCGATACAACACACAACACACCAGATCACACAAAAAAATTCAACACACCGCCCGCTAGTGCACGCACGGCTACAGTGACATTTTCCTTTGCTTCTCCCTGGTGTTATCAGCCTGAAACTTCACGCCCCCGTCCGTCCATCCCGGTGACTTCTCCCTCGATCGAAAAATTCTGCAACACCGCACACAACAACCCCGAGAGCGGAAGAACCAGCGACGGAAACACTGCCGCCGCCGCCGCCACCACGCAGCGCACACCGCGGAGGGCGGACGCAAAACAGACCTGCATTCTTCACAAGAAGCATGTCTGATTAGACGCCCATTTGTGTACTGGTGCTTAAGCTTAGAATCACAGAATTCTGGGCTGGCGAGGCTGCTGTAAGACGTACGACGACGACGAGCTGTGTTACGTCTGAGATATACGAGAAAATAATCGTGCATGAAAGAATTGGCTACGCACCAAGAGCGATATGGATGGATCTGACGAGTGTGTAATGAGGTTGGTCTTCCGAGACGTGTGTCCCGGCGCATCTACACGACCGCGTCGAGCGGTCGAGGCTCGTGCGACACTGCGGTATAACAATACACAATACAATAAAACAAAATACGCTTCTTCCGCTCCTTGTTTCCATCATCCTGTCAGAAGGGCCTCACGATGAGGCGCAGCGCTGAACCGAACAGCTCGCGCGTTTCGTTCGGTACAGTATTGAAGTCTATCAATTGGTGAGGCGATAATAGATGTTACATGGGTTCGGTTATCCAATACACAGTGTGGCGCGCTAGCTAGTTAATTTTTGCTCCCTTCATTTGATTTGTTGTTGCTCCTCCTCCCCTCTGTTCCCTCTCCTCCCTTACTACTCTATCCCTGGTTCGCCCGTGCGCCGTCCAATCTAATACGGCACCTCATTGAACAGCTTCGACACGCTCTCCCCATTATGACTGCGCCTAATAACCTCCGCAAGGACGATCCCAACATCAATGACCTCTATTTTCGAGCACTGCGCCGCGTTCGCCGCCTGCGGGAGCGTGTTCGTCACCACGAGCTTCTCCAGCGCGCTCGCCTGCACCGTCTGCAGCGCGTTCCCGCTCAGGATCCCGTGCGTCACGAGCCCGAAGATGCGCGTCGCGCCCGCCTCGGAGAGGTGTTGCGCGGCGAGGCATAGCGTGCCGCAGGTGTCGGCCATGTCGTCCACTAGGATCGCGACTTTGTCTTTCACGTGTCCGACGAGGATCATGCGCGAGACTTCGTTCGCCTTTTTGCGCTCCTTGTGGAAGAGCGCAAAGTCTACGCCGAGTCGGTCTGCGATGGAGGTTGCTCTGCAGAGGGCGAGATGAGAACATGTATGGATGGAGTAAGAAATGAACAGAGACGCGTCGAGAATGATGACGTTGTCGAGAAGAGGAAGAGGGAACAGAACATGGAGTCAATCACGCACCGTTTGGCACCTCCCGCATCGGGCGAGACGATCACCACGTTCTCGACCGGAAAGTTGTTGCGGATGTACTGGATGGCTGACGGCTCCGCGTACAGCTTTACAACGACGCACGTGTTAGTGAGCGGTCCAGACAGAACGCGGCGGCGGACTTACGCTGCGGGCAGAATGACGTTGCGTGAGTACGTTGAGCTGCGCTTCTGCATTGACAAGAATGCTCACTTGTCTACGGGGACGTCGAAGAACCCTTGTATCTGCGACGCATGCAGGTCCATCGTCTATATCACCCAAAACAAAACCCAAACACAGAACGTGGGTCAGTCAGATCACCCCGACGAGCAAGGACCATCCGGCATGGAAAGCTTACAATGACATGATCGCAGCCCGACTTCTGTAGCATGTTCGCGACGAGCTTAGCGGTAATCGGCGCGCGGCTCTTGTCCTTCTTGTCCTGGCGCGCATACGGAAAGAGGGGGACGACGGCGGTGATGCGCTTCGCGCTCGCAATCTTGCAGGCGTGCATCATGATGCAGAGCTCCATGAGCGACGTGTTCACCTCGCCGCACCCCGTGTTGATGATGTACACGTCGTCCTCGCGTACAGACTCCATCACGCGCACATGGCTCTCGCCTATCCCGCTTTTCAGCACCTCGGCGCGGCCGAGGGGTATTCCGAGCCTGTGCACACCGAATGCCGAGCTCAGTCAGCAGGTGTATGCGGATGCGAGTGCGAAGAGGGGGAAGGGCAGACGTACCGACGAGCGACGATTTCCGCAAGCTCAGGGTGGCTCGTACCTGCACGCAACATCCGCGATGAGCGTCCGTCGAGCGCGTTCTCCTCCTCCCGACCATCGATAGAAGAAGAAGAAGAGGCTCGCACTCACCCGTGAAGATTTTGATTCCGTTACCGGTAAACATGTTGCAGACAGTCCATATAAAAGCGAAATAGAAAAGAAATAAAGATAAGAGGGAAAGGAACGGAAGGGGGAGGAGGAGAGAGGAGAAGAAGAGGGGCAGGGGCCGGCGGGGCAGCGCAGGGAGCAGACCTCAGGATATTTTCCTGCAGCGCCTCCAATCAAGATGAAGCATTTTACGCCACAGCCGACAATGAGCGCTTACGCAGGTATGGCCTCATCAAGCGCCAGAGAAGCGGGGTGTTCCGGCGTTCTATCCGCGTATGGCAGGTGTGCAAGGTTGTTCTGTGTGGCTTGGCGGGCTTCCGATTTCCATTCTCACTAATCCGTCCCTCCACACTAAGCGTCATCACAAACATAATATGGGGGCCACAGGTAAACATGGGGGATCTTCATTGGTAGGCTACAAAGCTGATTACACGTTCATTGTGTGTGTATTGTGTGCGGCGGGCAGAAGAACGATGTAAGAGAGTGTGACTCGAGAACGAACTCAAGGAGAAATAGGAAAATATCAGACATGCCAAGGGTGTGTATGTATCGACGGGGATGTTCGAGCCGTCGCGACGGCGGCTCGAACGGTAACTTGGACTAGAATGGGGAAGCGGGGTCGGAACTGGGACGCAGAAAAGAAGCGGAAGTATCGTATAGGACCGGAGTCACGTAAATCATGGTAGGGCGAACAAAGCGGGGACCAATATAGGTAACAGAGACTGAACTGAAAGGAAAGAGTGGGGCGGAGCACGTCGAGCGAGTGTATGGAGGCACTGTTGCTAGGTTCCTGCATGAAGATTGAAGCAGGATGTACGGACGGATGGACTGGACTGGACAAAGACGATAAGGAACAAGAGTAGGAAGATACAAGGTGTCTGCGGCAGCCGAGTGCGAGACGAGGGCTCGCACCCGGTGAAGATTCCGCCGATAAGACCAAAGCGAGTCATGCTACAGGGAGAGGTGGGGGGTGGGGAATGCCAATATACTGTAATAAATGACGGATGTGAGGCAGATTATGAGGGGTTGAGAACGGGCTGTGATGTGGCGGGGGTAGCGCGCGGGAGACTAGGGGTGTTCAGGATAGATAGCAGCTGAGCGTTGTTATGCGCGGGTTTGGCGCGAGGGATCAGGTTGAAGGCGGGTGACACGGCGGGCGCGGACAGGGGCTGCTCGGCGAACTGACCTGGTGGCAGTTGCTGAGGGGGTATCAGGCGTAAGTTAGGGTACGGAAGGCGACCAGCGGGGACGGGAGGAACGGCCATGAGGTAGGGTGGACCAGGCCTAGGGGGCCCGGCGAGGTGCGGGGGAGGCGGCATGTGGTATGGGCCCACGGGAGGCATGGGCGGACGAGGCCCTGCAGCGGACATCATCGCACGTAGTTGATCTTCACTGAGGCTAGGCCGGGTAGATAGTGAGGTATATGGCGCAGGATGGATGTTGTTGCTAGTACGAGGACGGATGATGAAAGCGTCATCCGGAGGCATTTGAGCATGATGGTACGGGGGGTACGGTTGAGGTTGGAAGCCCCTTTGCGGCCGCTGTGCAGACGAGTATATGACAGAAGAGTCTCCAGGAGGCCCGTATGAAGCACCAGGCGGAAGCACAGGAGGAGGGCCAATGTGAGGACCAGGCATCGTGAGAAAATCGCCTCTTGCAGCCAGCTGCCGTTCTATCTTTGGTGTCATCCTTTCGGACTCCTTCGCAACGCTCTCTAGCATGGAGATGTATTTCAGCTGCTTCGGAACCGGAGGAGCCGCCGTCGAGGCCCGTGCAAGGTAAGGCGAGACATCTACAGAACCAGAGATACGACGAACAGTAGAGGGAGAAACAGGAGCCATAGAGCCTTTAGGAATGACAAGAGGTCGCTGCTGCTGCTGTTGCTGTACAAGCGAGGGCGTGGACTGGCGTGCAATTTGGGGGTTGTGCGTGAAAGATACATGCGGCGTGGAAGCAGGTGGTGTGCGAGGGTTCGTGGAGGGTGTACGAGATGACTGAGAGGGTCTTGCTGTGCCCGACTGAGAGGAAGAATTCGTGCTTGACGATACAGAATGCTCAGACGGGTAGTGCGGTATGGCCCCGTGAACACTCTCCAAAGCCGGCACTGCACCTTCAACTACGTCCTCAATGGATGGTTTCGATGCCGATAGTGATAGTGAACTCAATAGCCGTGCAAAATGAGGGTCTACGTTATCCATGCTGAGGGTCTTCTGCATGTCGTGGCTGATGCCCGTCGCGGCCTGCGTTATCACGGGCTCACTGTACAAGGGAGATGGAGTATGGGGGTCACCATTTTCTTGTGAAGACTGGGAGCTTGACTCGTGCGTGATAGCTCCAGGATCGTGAGCTTCTAGATCGAGTGGACCGTCCTCGTCCCCTGATACTGCGTCTGCATGTTGAGATTTGCCATTGGGTCGACGCAGGCCACGAGGTTTATGTTCTCGTAGGAAGGTTTTCAGCGGGCTATTAAACAATAACGTTAACGAAGAGTCATACAAGGCGATGAACGTAACATACCCTATGAACGGTGTTATCAGATAGAATTTCCCTGGGACTGGCTTGTTACGCTTCCATGTAGGTAGCTCCGAAAGCTTGAACCATGCGATTTTCTGCGGGATAGCCGTGAGCCTGAGAATCGCCAGCCTGATGAAAGACCTACACTGATCTCCTTACGAGTTCGAGTCTCGAAAGGAAAATCCTCAGGTACGTTCGGGACGATAAATAGGGAAATCGACTGGTCCTTGATGGATATTTCGACAACGTTTGAGAGGTCTACTTGGCCCGCAAGGTCATAGCCAGTTTCTTCGAGAACCTAGTAGCCACCTCAATGTTTGCAGCCTCTCAACATAGGTGCTACTCACCTCTCGTATCGCACAAGCAGCTCTCTCTTCTGTCTGGTTGATTTTCCCCTTCGGAAAACTCCAAGCCGATGTGGCTTTCCAGCCCTTGACAAGTAAACACTGCCATACAATGAAAATGAGTTACAACCAGGGTCTCTTTTCTGAACTTACCTTGTCCCACTTCTCATTGAGCATGATTGCGCCACACACAGGAACCCGGGTCTTGTATGCCAAGAAACTTTGAAAAGTCTGCTCGTGGGTGTCGCCCCAGTGGCTGAGGAGGGGGCAAACATGGAACAGGCTGTTGGAAAACCTCTTGAGAGTCATCGTCGGTAGACTCGGGTCTTGTTCTCTGACAAAGTCTTCATAGTACCAGTGACTAGATAGTGGCAACATCAACAGGAGGATCGACTGGCGGATGCGGTTGCACTCACGCTTGTTCAACTTGAAAGCATACACGCTCTAGTGAATCAAGCTCTCCGTCCGGAAGATTGAGGATGAAGCGACTGCAGCAGTCTCAGTAAAGGGCCATAACTCGAGAGGGGGGAGACACATGCCTCGATAGATCCTCGAGGACCTCGTGAAGTTTGGGGCCGATTGAAAGGTATTGATCGTTGTTGTTTGTTGAACGAGAGAGAGGCAGTTCGGGTGATGAAGATGACGATGATGCCATTCTGGATGGCTAGAAAGAGGGAGTGAAGCCAGGTGTTATGGACAAGAAGGGCGAGACAATAATTGAAGCGTCAAGGCAAGGAGTATGATACGTACGAAATCCAAAAGGTGCAACGTACTCCTACCCTCAGCCACCAGCCCAGAGCCACCGACTATTCGGGACAAACACGTCCAAATAGCGGCTGCCTGTTAAGGTAACTTGCCGAGCCACCGCCGCATTTCTGCCCACTCACTGCCACTGTTCTCTGCCTTTGTTCAGTCGACTATGAAAATGCGATGAGTGTTGTGAATGGAAGATGTCGCTTTTTGTGCAGCTTCAGCCGCTTGATGAGCCCGGTGTCAACGGTGCAGTACGGTGATGCGTGATCAGCGTGCAACCCACAGCATCCGTTCCGGCTTGCCGCTCCTATCATCTCTGTTCGAGTAGCGAAATCGACATCGTCGATTCGCAGAAAAGTCAATGTCGTTACGAGTGATGTATGATAAAAATACAGGATGCGCGTAATCTATGCTAGTCAACCAAACGTCCACAACAATGCAAATGCAAGAACAGGGACTATGATTTGTTGTTGTAACCCATCCGCCGAGCGTATTCTCGCTCCTCATACTCTGTGAGTTCGTCTGTGCCGGCCCAATTCGCGGAGCTCGTTCTCGCCCGGAATCTGCTCTGCCTCGTTCTAAATATCTCTTCCATGCGCAGTGGTCCAATACGGCCGAAAATATCGTCCGGATTGTAGCGGCTTTGGTCCTCCAGTTGCTGGCGCAGCTCAGGCGACTGGGCCCATTCAGGTGGAATAAATGAGCGCGGCCGGTCCTCGTCTTCTGAATCAGAGTATTCGCTGTTGATGTCCGGAAGTTCAATACTCTCGCTGGTGACTGGAGGTGGCTGTCTGGGAGTTTGCGCTGCTTGTGCCTGGGCCTTGGCACGCTCGGCCATCTGACTCTGCAGGATCTGCGAAGGCTGTGCATCATCTCTATCCACTGCTTTCGCTTTGCCCTTGGGGGGTCCCACTTTGAGCGTTGAGGCAGGAGTAGGCTTAGCAGCTGGCGGCTCCTTTGTCGTCGATGGGGCTGCTAGCGAGCTCGTGGAGGCATGCTTAGCCAAGTTTGCTTTCAGCGTAGCACCCAATTTGCTGCTGGTTCCAGGTGCATTCGAGGAAGTAGAGGGTGGCTTGATACTTCGTGGCGGCTGCGCTTCCTTGGAAGGCGGTTTCTTGCTCTCTGGCTTCTTCTGTGCATCTGCCATCTTGCGTTTGCCCATTGTGTCATCCTCGGCCTGCTGCAAGCGATTGTTAGCAAATTATGACAAGGTAGCCATTTGATATTTACCTTCTTGACAGGCTTAACAGCAGGCAATTTGCCCGTGTTCTGCTCATCTCTATCGCGCTTCCGCTTTTCGTTCTCTTCCTTGATTCTTTTCTCCTGTTCCTCTGTGCGTGCCTTCTCTTCTTCGGCTTTCCGCTGGGTGGCAAGTTGCCGCCTGTTCTCCATTTCCCTCAGACGCTGTGCTTTCCTGTCCGCTTCCTCCTGTTGCTATAGTCACGCGTCAACAATAAGAACAAAGGATGCAAGACAGATGCTCCACCTTTTTGGCCGCCGCAGCTGCACGGACAATGCTCTTCGGCGGCTCGTTCTTGCCCTTCGTCTTGCTGCTGCCGAGCATACTGCTCACGAACCGGCTGGCCTGACCCAAGAACCCGACATTGCCTTGTGACGACGACGTTGAAGTGGAGTTCAATGACACCTGACTCTGTGAATGAGTCCCTGAGGAACTCTATGACATGGCGTATTAGTAGCTATTGAACGTTCGGCACCTCACATAGACGTACCGTGACAAGAGTGATAGTAGACTTTCCGGCTGCGACAATATCGTCGAGGTCATCCACCTGATCCGCGGCTTCATCGACTTCCATGTCAATATCGTCAAGGTCATTAACATCGACATGTGCCTTATCGAAGTCTTGCCCAAAGTTGAAGGTACCTTGGTCGTCATCATCTTGATGTACAACGTAGTTCTCTGAGACCTCATGCGCTCCCTGCTGCATAGTAGCAGTATCGCCGTGCTGGCTAGTGCTGCGGCTGGGCAGCGTGCTCCAGGTGTTGTCCTCCTTGTCGTTACTGGAGAAACCGTACGGTGTCCAGTTCTCGTTTGCGCGGAATTTCTCGTCAAGATGCCAACTGTCATCATCCACCAATTCTTCTTCATCCTGCGTCTTCGAGGGATTCGTAGAGTAATCAGTGTCTTGAGTAGTGGGCATCCACGCCCTTGCACTATCCTCCTTATCGAAGACAGCATCGGAGAATATGCTTGCCTTGCTCGACTGAGCAGACAGCGCAGGTGTTTGCTGCGAGATAGTTGGTGCAAGCCCGGTTGTGTGCACCCTCAGAGCATCTGGCGGAGGAACGGCGAATGGGTTCGTACTAGGCAGCTTGAATGCGAAGTTCTGCATCGAACTTGTGGGGGGTATCTTGGCTTCGGCTGAAGCTTTCGATGCTGCTGCGGCCACCGGTGCGACCGTAGGCTTGAAAATAGGAACAGCAGGCTTCTGTACAATAGCAGGTGGCGAGTTGGGAGGTGTAGTAGAGGTGCTGGTATCGGCATCCTGCCCCTTTTTGAGGAGCGCCATATCTGTTCCGGGCTCTCTCTCAACCTTCTTCGACGTAGAGGTACTGACAAGTTCGGAGAGGCTAAATCGTCTATTAGGCTCGGGAGATGGGGAAGTGGCCTCAGGTGGATGAGTCGGCTTCACGGCTTCATGGATTGTCTCGGAAGTTACTGCCTCGACAATCTCAGAAGCGTTGACTTCCACAACAGATACGTCCTGGCTGGTATCCTTATTACGTTCTGCAACCCTTGCTTCGGCGGCCGCTCTCGCTTCTGCTAACGCCGCAGCAGCGTTTCCGCCCAAAGACTTCCCAATACTTCGGAAAGGTCGAGAACCTGCACCTTCCAATGTCTTCTTTAGTCGGTTCAGTGCTCCTTCTTCGGCAGCCGCCTCGTTGAGGGGTACGGTCATATCCTCCGCATCAAAGAGCGCAGACAATGCCACAGGCGCAGTACGTGAGGGCCAAGTGTTGTGTGATGGGTTACTCTGGTTGGCGTCCAGTCGCCCAGTGAAATCATCGTCCATAGGAGATGCAAGCTCTTTGCTCTTCTTCCTTGAAGTTTCTTCGGGCTGATCTACCTTCATGATGGTATCATTGTCATCGACCGGAACACTATGGGTAGCAGAATCCACTTTAGGAGTCTCGTCCGAAAAGTCTCTGCTAGTCGGTCGGGAGTTTAGCTTGAGAGTCGACGGAAGCCCAAGACCGAGACCATTGAGATGCGATGAAGATGCTTCAGAAGCCATTCCGAGCCGCTTTCCAGAGCCCGTCATCTCTAGAGCTTTGGCCTCTTTGGCCTTGATAAGCCACGAAGTACGTTTACCGCCAAGACCAGCCCCAGGCGTTTGTGTTTGAGTCGGCATGAGCCCAGCACCCATAGATGGCTCTCTCGACAAACGCATAGATTTGCGCAAAGGGGAGGGTGCAGGAAGCCCAGAGAACTGTGTGACACTCTGTTTACGTTTGAGTGTACCTGAACTTGAGCTATCGCGCAGAGGAACGGTATGATCTTGATCCATGTTATAGTCGAGCATAGTTGAACCAGGCGCAACCGTCTCGGGTAGATCTGTAGGAAGGGTGCCCGGGTCGTTGAATTCGTCATCTTCAGCTATCACAGACAACTCCTTTAGAGC
Source organism: Trametopsis cervina (assembly GCA_022385755.1). NCBI lineage: Eukaryota > Fungi > Basidiomycota > Agaricomycetes > Polyporales > Irpicaceae > Trametopsis > Trametopsis cervina. The sequence continues at coordinate 1,210,812 of MU278348.1, forward strand.
TTCGCTCTGTACCGCTTCGTCCGGCAGCGAATCAAAGGCGGGAACTGTTGACTGTATAGCTGGCGTCTCGTGCACCTGCGTGGTCTCTGGCGAGGGCTCCATGTGTGGCGGAGAATCCTGGAACACAACGGGTGCCTGAGGCTCTGGCTCAGGCGTCGACACCGCAATCACGGTAGTAGACGTCGCATCCTGGGATACGGGGGTGGGCTCCGTTGTCGAGATAGTGGGTGAAACTTCATCGATATCCATAGATGGACGAACGGGACTATCTGAGATAGTGACAATTTTGGAAGATACCTTGTTTACCGCAGGTAACGAAAGAGGAGTCCCTGGTGGTCGCGCTTTGTCGCTGCTGGCTTTTATTTCCAAGAGAGCCTTATGAAACCCGTTGACTGGCACAGCGTGCGCTTTATCATCTCCTTGATCCTGCGCACGTACATAAGATAAAATGATTGGCACAATTCAGTCGGCATACCTCGAAGATGGCACCATTGAGAGCCTTAAGTTTCGCAGCGACAGCTGTGGCCGCTCTTGTTCTCTTGGGTGCGTCCTTTTTCTTGCCTGGAGTCTTCATGAGCTCGTAGAGATTGCTATAGCAAAGAGTGAGCAAGAAAGGCTTCAAGGACAACAAAAAAACATACTCCGTTGGTTGCCGAGCCAGCACATCCTCGAGATAATTATCCAGAAAGTCGAACCCATGTTGCTGGATCTGACTTGCGAACAGCTCACGTCCTGGATCCTTCGCCATGGTAAATCGTATTGTGTCACACCAAGCGAGCACACCCTCGTTTGTTACCGCCATCGTGGCGACTCGGGCGGGTGCTGAGAAAGATGCAGTAAAGTAGACGGACGTGAGATGCGGAGACGTGAAGTCACAAGCGCGTAAGACGCGGTTCGTGTCTCTACCGCGTTGAGTACGTAATATAGAAGCATTCACGTGGTCGTGTGTGCGGCAACTACCGACTCGACATGACGCTCCGAGTTAGCTGCGTGCCTTGCGACTTCGCATACTTGAGGCGCGAGCAATGGATCCTCTGCATCTCAAACTCACTCACTGCAACTTTGATACACTCCTTCACAATCCAGAAATAGGGTTGATCTTCAGCGGAGGTACATAAACCATGGCCAGCGCTCTACCTAAACCAACGTCCCCAAGAGTGCCACCTCCAGTACACCACAGTCGCCGGCGGGATGGGCCTTCACCAGCTTCATCCTCCAGGCCACAGGAACCAGTACCTCCGGCTGTTTTAGAGCCGACGCTTACCTCTATTCCTGTTCCTAGCACTACCGACGGATCGCAGCGGTCTGCTGCACAAATAGTTGTAGAAGATGACCTTGGTGGAGTGATTGTTACTGAAGAGGAGGAAATGTCCGAGGCCCAGCTGCGTCAAGTGTATGATGAAGAAGAGGTTGATAGGTTTCTTCGCTTATTCTCAGACGTGAGCATCACTATCCCCTCCAAAGTTATCCTAATCAAGGAATGTCCAGTACGTCCGTGAAGTGAAGGCACCCCTGCCGAAGGATTCGAATAACAAGAGCACACTGCTCGATGCGGCTGTTGCATTAGACGTTGAATCAGAGTCTAGCGATGAAGAAGGGACATCTTGGACGGAGCCAGGTCAAAGCAAGCCCGCGGCGAAACGATCGACTCTGCCAAGCATACAGCACGATGTTGGGATCGCAGAACAGATAGCGCAGGTAAGCATTATCTGTCTCTTGTCAATGCATGCACAAATTAAATAGCGGCTTCATAGTATATCATTCCATATTTGCCACCTCCTCCCGCCGCACCCCCGCCGTTCACTATGCGCGGTGTACGACTACTTACCCACAGAGGACTGGTCATCCTTTTTCACACATACGTGCCCGTGCTGACCCGAGCCGTCCACTTGGCCACCTGGAAAGATTACAACACCAGTCTGAAGTACTGCATAGTGAGCTGTTCACGCCTTTCTATGTTACATTATGGTGTAAAGCTCATCTTCTTAGCTCTATTGGTTGCTCTGGTATTATGACCTGCTGGTCACCGGCCTTATCGTCCGCATACTGTACTCGCTCATGCGTCGCAAGTATTTACCTTATCCCAGTCTCAGTGAACTGCGGCAACGGCGCAAAGAGCAGGACCGTGCGGATGATCTGACGAAGCAAATCATCAAGCGATTAGCGACTTCCCCAGCCGACCATGTTGTCGACCTTTGGCACAACTTCAAGGAGTACAGAGCGTCTAAGAAGAAGGACAACATCGTATCGGACTCCCCCAATCCTCTAGATGTGCCGGAACCAGCCCCTACTGTTCCAGACATTGTCGTCGAAAATGTGGATAACGCGCTGTTATCTGAAGATGATATCTTAGCTCCGGATGGTAGCATTTATGGACCCATATTTGCGATAATAACTCAGATTGCAGATACTCATGAACGATTCCAGAAGTGAGCGACGCTATAACTTCCTGCTCTTCTGAATACTGACTTTTGCATGTTGCAAAGCCTCTTCTTATGGCGAAAACCACAGGTCTCTATGATATTTGCTCTTGTAGGTCCATTATATAAAGAGGAGGTTTGCTTGACGCCTCACAATATTGTGTTAAGATTCTCGTTGGCCTATTCCTCCTCAGCCTCCTGCCGATCAAATATTTTTATAAGCTCGTCGGATTTAGCATTGGTCTGTTCTACTGGCATATCATCCCTGTTATAGCTGCTTTGCCAAGGTAGCTCGAGTATATCCCGTCCTGATCTGCGATATACTGACCCTAATCCCGCAGATTACCACCTCCAATTGAATTTGTTCCAACAGATGCAGAATACGCCATGGAGATCATTTCCCAACGGGTCGCTCTGGGACTGCCTGTGCAGCCCAAGCGTCGCAAAGCCGCGAAGAGCTCTGCTGCTGCGAGCCGCTCCCAGTTGAACTTGAGCAGTTTCGCCGATGAACGTACAGATGTCGCGAGCGATGAGAAAGAGTCCGGTGTTGACTGGCAGAAGTGGACGGGACGTCTATCTGACGCCAAAACATGGACCGGAGATATCAAAGAAAGCTTCAAGGATGGATCCGTGAGTGAATATGCATTTTACATCGGGTAGTGTCTGACATGTGGCCATTTCCCGCAGTGGAAGGATCCAGATAGCTGGCGCCCCAAGGCCAAGCTGACCACAGGTGCAGGGGAAAGGGATAAAGTTCAGACATATAGTGCGTTACCACCCTAGACTGGCATACATATCTTCTCTTGGCTAATGCCTTTATAGCATACCCCGCGCAAGCGAAGGTCCCCGGGCTTATCACCCTAACCGACTCACAACTATTCTTTACTCCGCTGACCTCGTACTCTCCAACCATGACTGTCAACCTGAAGAGTCTCACAGGCGTGAAGCGAAGCAGCCTTGCTAACGGAATGAAGCTTCGTTGGACTCATGTCGAAGAGGATGGGAAGACCGTGGACAAGGAGGAGAGATTCCTTTGGGTGTCCGGACGTGATGAACTGTTCGCGAGACTGGTAGGCTCACAAAGTCAACAATGGATGCGCGTGTAATTCCGCTACTTTGTTATACGTCTAATGCGCCGATACTGCCCGTGGATTGTAGCATCGCTTATCCGCCAGGCTGTGACTTTCTTTTCCGTGCCAGGAATACGATATCAATATTTCCCAAAAAGGCAAGTAGTGTGATTCGTCGCGAGTGTAATGATCCACAGAAGCTTCAATGCAATGCATCATCACAGAATGACAGCTCTTCAAGTTATTCCCCAAAGGCTAACTTATTTGCCATGCTCTTTGTGTGCTCGACAACTGTCTTTCCCTGTCCCTCTCATCTACGCGTCCTCTCTGGTACCCTTCCCTGCTCTGAAATCGCATTTTCTGCCGGCCTATGTTTTATTCTACTGAGCTTTTGTCGCGTCGGGATAGTGGCTTCGGCCTTCTGTGGTGAGTGAAATATTGTGCACAAACTTATAGCCTATGTCGAATCCATTTACAGGCTTGCAGCAACACTTGGCGCAAGATCCTCCTTCAATAAACTCCCAAAGCGTTCAGTGTTGACAGCTAATATCTCCCAGTTATGCGGTCTTATAGCCCAGCCCCAAGAACCTCTGGCCCTTCGTCTGTCTAGTAACCTCATGATAGGTGTCGCCCGGTGAGTTCGGTTTGACCACATATATGCGCGTATTGAGATGCGTCAACAGCGTGTACAAAGGTATTTATCCCCATGCGCTTGGGACAGAGTCCTCTCTGAATGCACCTCGCTTGAAGTCAAGCAAGAGATTCTATTGACTGATGTTACGACTTGTTTCAACACGCTCAAGAGAGCGTTTCAAGACGCGTACGCCTCAAGCTCAGCAGCTGCCCAGCTTCAGATGGGGCAGTCTACCGTTAGGTGAGCATGTATTGGCTTGTTAGAGTCTCCTGGCCGTACTCATGTCTCCCGCAGGCCCGATGCTGTGACAATTGCAGCAGACCCCGCTGCTGCCTTTGCTGTAGATTTTGATAACATGTTTGCGGTAGGTCTCTTATCAAGCAAGGGTATTGTGAACTTAATATCGCATAGGGCTGGGATGAACGCGTCAGGCAAGACGAGGGTGAGCTGCCTGCGCTGTTCTATCCCGTGTAGAGCTCCTCTGACCTCTCGTAGACGATCCCGTGGACTCTGATGATGACTTCGGTGTCGTCAAGAAGGGCAAAAGAAAAGGTAGAAACAAAGCAAGCTCGATCTCTCAGGCGGAGCAACCTCGTGCAGGCCTCCACACTCTCAACGAGCACAATGACTTTTTGCTACCCGATTCTTTCGATGTCAGCGGACTTGATGGCGTTCTTCCGTCTTCATCTCAGGCAGGGGGTTTCGGTTTTGACGACAACTTTCTCGAGGGTCTGGATATCGACGCCGACCTGGGTGCCGAATTGGCCAAGGAGCTTGGAGAAGGATGGGGAGTACCTCTTGGGCACATTGGATCAGAGTGAGCGAGTTCTGTACTTTATTGCTCGCTCTGACATCTTTCGGACAGGGATCAAGCTAACCTCGATGCCTTGAATCTTGATATAGCTACGGCCGATATGGACACCGACTTCCAGCTAGGGGACAATTTCGGCGGCATAGTATCATCGCACCCACAAGGATCAAGCCCTGGCAGGAAAAGGGTGTGTATCATGTCTGCCATCCCACAACGCCACCGCTGACCTTTCGTGCTTAGCCCTTGTCGGATATTGACCAAGGTATGGTCTCTCAAAGTCTTATAGGATGCGTTGACTCATTTGTCCATGCAATTTGCAGATTCGATACAACAGAATGGATCAATTATCTTACCTTTATCGCCATTGGGCACAGCTGCTGTAAATGGACAGGAAGACGGAACAGCACTTCCTGCAAGAACGACGAAACGCGTCCGTCTCCTCTTAGATGCCAGGACTGAGCTCACGAACGCAGAGTTAGAGGCACGTATCACTGATCGCTTCTCTTCATGCCCTATGATTGAATGATCTGCAGAGAGCCAGGGCCAATTATCTCGAGGGTCAAGCGGTGTTGAGACGAGAAATAGAGCAGAAGAAAGCGGAGAAGGAAGGCATGAAGATGCTCGAAGAGATGGTGTGGGGAGCTCCCCGTGGAAGTATGCCTATCCCACACTTCGTGCCGGATGGTGCTAAAGTATATTTTGCAGTCAACGCACCTGGTCTTGTGCAGTTCTGGATGGATCACTTCAAGGCGCAGGTAGAGGCCAGATCTGGACAGTCATTAGAGGAGATCGCCAGTGGGTTATTTTCAAACGCGTTGAGCTCACCGCGTTGATGCATCGCCTAACAGAGCAGCCTCGAAAACGGCTGAGGGCAAACGATCATATGGAGGTCCCCCAGACCGAGCGTGATCGGACCCGAGACATGGTCGACTACCAAATGGACCTGGATATGAACATGGGTGCCGATGCAGGCTTTGGAGGGCAAGGTGGGTCTCATCGGAGCCTCATGGATCTTCTGACTAAGTAAAGATTGTAGAACTCGAGATTGGGCAGGACGAGTTGGACGTAGGCTCCCGCTTGCGGTCATCGGAAGTATGCAGCACGCCCTATCTCGCTATTTCTCTGAATCTCACTCAGTCTATGACAGGAACCTGGCCAAGCACGGCGTGGATCCTCGCGTCCACCGTCTTTGCTTGGCAGCAACTTCGGCATGGGAATACAGTTCCCAGCTTCGGGATCCCAACGCAGTAACATGTTCCCCTGGGATAATGCAGGGGGTATCAGCTCGTCCATCAGCGGGGTAGCTTTCGGAGCTGGCGGAAGCGATAGAATGAGCCTTGCACGCGCTGACACACGTCTGAGACGCAGTAGCTCCTTGGCGAAAGGCAGCTTTGGCGTACCGGAATCTCCAGCTTCATTCATCCCGAGCGGATCTGCATTTGAGCCTGAGGCTTTCGAATTTGCAGGTGAGCATTTGAGGGGGCGTTCCACCAGCACGTAAATGACCGCGATATAGTGCCTCCTGAGGATGCCTCTAGGAATGAAACCCAGGCATCTGACCTAAGCGTGATGTCTCTTGAAAGGAACTCGGCGAACTTCCTGGAGTGAGTTGTCAAGGGCGAGAAAAAATCGTCGGTAGTAGCTCATTGCCGTGACAGGTACCTCAAGATGCAGATGAACGCGTTTCCGACTGGAACGACTTCATTGGCTTTTGACGATGTAGTACCGAAGGATACAAGCACACGTCATGTCGCGTCCGCTGCTTTTCATCATTGCCTTGGTGAGCTGGGCTATCATTATTTTCTTGCTCGAGTGCTTAGGTTTGCCCTTTCTAGTATTGGGGACGAAAGACCTCGTTGGCATTCGACAAACTGAGCCATACGGAATGCTGCAACTGACAGTTAAATGATCCTTCGAGTATAGTGTACTTCCCTTTATCAAGTCTGCTGCAAAGTGCTGTACTGTAATCTGTGAATGGAATCAGCTGTAATCGTCGTTCCGATCGGCGGTTGTGGCCACTTGGCTTGCGAATCTACAGATTTGGTCCGAGATGATCATAAGCGCCCATACGAGCTAAAACATCGAGCCAACTGTACTCACTCCGGCGCCGACCACTCGAGAAAGTGGGACGACAGCCAACTCTCATTTTTACCAGTTCGTGAGCCCGCCTATATGAGGCCACTGCTGCTCGCTCACCGTCAACTCGTCTCTTACAGCCGGTCTTTCCACCGCCCCTCCTCCCTCCTCCAGCTCAATTCTATCCGCAGAATGTCCTCACCTTCACCAGCCGTCATTGCGTCCCGTGCGGTGCTCACTAGCATTGACTTGTCGAAATATGACCCCGAGCAATCGAGGCTGATGGATGAGAGGTGTATTTTGGTCGATGAAGAGGATAACGCGCTGGGTGCAGCGGACAAGAAGACGTGTACGTTGCATCCTGGCGCAACCGGCTCGTATCGTGCAGTCGTCTCACGCTGTGATAGGTCATCTCATGGAGAACATAAATAAGGGTCTCTTGCACCGCGCCTTCTCAGCGTTTGTGTTCAGGCCCTCCGACGGAAAGCTTCTCCTGCAGCAGCGCGCTACGGAGAAGATCACGTTCCCGGACATGTGGACAAACACCTGCTGCTCCCATCCACTTGACGACTTTGAGGAGGAGAAAGTTGAGGCAGAGCAACTTGGTGTGCGTGTAGCTGCGTCGAGGAAGCTCGAGCACGAGCTTGGTATTCCGCGGTCTCAGACACCTGTGGACCAGTTCCAGTATCTGACGAGGATCCACTACCTCGCACCGTCGGATGGTGTCTGGGGAGAGCACGAAGGTATGTTCTAAGTTTGGTAGCCAACAATATTTGCAGCATTTGATGAAGCTATTTTAGTGGACTACATATTGTTCTTGACGGCGGATGTTACCGTCGAGGCGAACCTGAACGAGATTCGGGATTACAAGTATGTGGATAAGGCTGAGCTGCAGGCCATGTTTGAGGATCCTTGTGAGTACCTCATCTTCCTTACAAGAAGACTTGACGTTGAATCTACAACAGCGAACTCGTTCACACCGTGGTTCAAACTGATTGCGCGTGACTTCCTGTTCGGCTGGTGGGACGAGCTGGTGCAGCGTAAGGACGCTAGCGGAAAGGTAGTGGCAAAGTCGTTGGCGGGTCTCGTCGATGGCAGCAAGGTAGTGAAGATGGTTTAGGCTATATAGTTGTCATCCATGTAATATGTGCGGAATATAGAGTTTTATTGCAAGTCAAGCTGCGACTTGTAGATCGTTCGTGCGTATAGCGCTGGTCTATCAACCACAGATGAGGCGCAAGTGTTCATATATCGACACTAGTAAATACAATACATCATATAAGCAGTCGCTGATTTTGTCGACAAGATGATACGCGGTTTGGCTATAAACCTACACCATAGCAAAGCGAGCAATTCCACAACTAAACGAAAGCAAGAACAGAATAAATACTGCTACGCTCGTAATACCCCCTCATCTACAGAGAAAAACGTAAAAGCTCATTGATAGTCAGGATCGTGATCGTGCATGCTGCTGTGCCCGTGTGCGCTTCCGTTCTGCCCATTATATGGGCTGTTGATGCTGGGTTCACGATTACGTCCATGCGCAGACCCAGGTCGTCTAGATGCCGTCGCGCGGAAGATCCAGAGCTCCTTTCTGGATCCGAGCCCGAGCGGTCCTGCTTTCCCCATAGGTATACTGCCGTCTAGCTTGAATCCTAGCGAGTTCAGGTATCCGAGGATGTGAGTAGAGAAGCGCAGCTTGTCCGTGTCCGTTGCTTGTAATCGAATGTGTCAGCCTCTCTGCACGCTATGCATGACGAAGACAAGTAGTTAACACTTACGGCTGCCTCTTCTTAAGTGAACACGGGTCTCTCCGTCGGCTGTTGTGCGGTCAACCTCGATCAGCCGTGGAAAGAGGGCTCGAAGTTCATGACCAAGCCTATCAACGACGGGTGGAGGAGCATCCAAGATGGACAACTTCGATCCGCCCTGCGATGTGCTTATCGTGAAGAAGTAGGGTATTTGTTCCGGAGCGCCGCGGGTAAAGATCAGTTTTGCAGGCTTGAAGGTGAGGAAGTCAGCGGTCCGGTAAAACAAAACATTTATCTCACTCACAGGGATAGATGTACTGGCTGTTGCGGTATAGCAATAGCCCTGGATTGTGATGTAAGTCAGAATATTGGAGTGCTGGAATTCGGGATAGGGGGAAGCAATACCTGGCTAGCCAAAACAGAATAGATGCTACAGATCATACGACGAGCGCTGGAACGGGGCAGTTTAATGAGCGGAGCAACGAGGTATTAGACATGCTCACATTATAGCATCAGGCGAAGTGCTGCTAGTGGCCCACGGTGTCCCGTTGAATTGTGCGCTCCAGGTGGGCTCGTATCTGTTCATGCCCTCTTGCCCAACACCTGCTGGCCATGAGGGGAGAAGATGTTGGCGTAGCTCTTCCATAGTGTGGAAATCACAGTTTTCCAACTTGACCTCATTTGATGAGGGAAATGTGAGGAAGACGTGATCTAGTGATCTTAATCAGTATTCGACAAGCGAGACTTCGCGCGTACATACCATATTTGAATGGCAGAGAATCTGCGCGTCGTCTGCCGGTGGACGTTGTCCTCTCACGAGGCTCGGACGGTGCTCTGCTCGAAGTTCTGGACATGGAGGGTTGCTGCTGCATGGGTGGTATAACATTTCCTGCAGAGGCTGAGCGGTCGTGTGGCCTCCGCTTCAGTGCAGACTTGAGTGGCACGGCGGTCGGGTTGGGCACGGCCAACGAGTGGCTCCTATGCATGTCATGCTTGCCAGGCCTTTCCCTATCACGGTCCCTGTGACGCTCTCTGCGATCGCGAGGCTCGGGAACAACAGGATACCCGTCATATCCTGCGCTTGGGAACGGCTGGTATCCTGGCGGTGGCTGCTGTGGTTGTGGTCCGGGCGGGACGAAGTGGGGATAAGAGGCAGAATACGAAGTCACATACGTCCCCGGTTGGAGTGGAGGAGGTGGACGTTGATGTGCATACCCTGGGTGCGGATAGTAGTTTGCATTAGGATAAGCCTGCATGGTGATGGTAGATGAGAGAGGGGAGCCGATGGTGGACGGGGAAACTGCCTGCACTGATCATCTCTTGGCCAAAGTGTGGTTTATGAGGCGTCTAGGGAGCAGAAGACCTGCAACGTGGTGAGTACAAATTACCAATATCTGAACAAGTGGCTGTCGTGCAGGGTCACTGCGCGCTGTTGTCTGGCGAAGCGCATAAGAATAAAAATTACGAACACGGGTAAAGTGGGAACAATGAGCAACTCACAATCGCCGTGGGCGCATCACGTATGATTTTGTCGTCGACGGAAATGGCGGACGAAAGCCATCAAGAAGCGCGTCTGATGCGCCTGATGCCATGAGTCATTTTCGTTCGGTCAAGTTCACGCGCCCCCAAAGCTCGAGTCGTTCGGGACGTAACGCCTCGTAACTTGCTCCAGTCCTCCAACACCATGGCCACCTTCTTCACCTGGTTGCGCTCACCAGCAGCACGCGAATACTTTTTCAGTGCGTATTATCATCTGCTCACCCGGATGGTATGAAGTTAACCCTCTGTTAAATAGGCACCCACTTCTGGGGCCCGGTGCGTTTAAGATACTCTGGCAAGCGGAACGCAGCTCTCTGAATCAAGCTTGGCGTTTCTAGGTAGCCAACTGGGGTCTGCCGCTTGCAGCTCTTGCAGATCTGAAGAAGGATGAGGAAGTCATTTCAGGAGCAATGACAACTGCTTTGGCGACTTACTCGTGCGTTTTCCTCATGTCCGAGCCGGAGGTCTTAGTACTGAAACACTCCGTGAAGCCTGGTGTTCATGCGTTTCGGTGAGCCGTGATTGTTATCGCCCACGGAGATGATAGCTTATGCGGTTGTCTGTTACAGCATGGCGTGTCCAACCGCGCAATTACCTCCTCTTTGCCTGTCATGCGACCAATTCCACCGCCCAGACAATACAGCTGGCCCGGTTTACCAACTACTGGTACAACGGGGGCAAGGAGAAGCAGGACGCACTAAAAGGCCCCGTCACACAAGCAATAGAGGCTACGAAGGAGGAGGCAAAAAAGGTGGCAGCGGCAAAGTAATGGCGCAGTCCTCTCATCACTACACGCCTGTTCCATGCTGCAGGCTGTCATCATTGCACTTTCCGCTCGCTGCTGCGGTTTCCCTTAGATATCCCGGACTAATCCAATATACATCTCTGAAAGATGCTGCCCCGACTGAAATAAGCATTCGTTGTAGATGGATCACCAGAAACCATCGTCAGCGTCTCCTCCCTTTTTCTTCTTTCCACCCTTACTCTGCGCGAGCGCCTGCCGTTCGTACATTTCCGCGATCTGGTGAGTCCTACGTCAGTATCACGACCGCATAACGGCACTCGGGTCAGTCCACTCGCCTGCTCAGGTCCCGTCGCATCATCTGCGGATTTATCATCCCGTATTCGAATGAATCGAGGGAAGCGGAGTGAGATGCCTCTCTCTTCCACCTGTCGGACAAAATTATCATCGTACCACTTGTTCTGCACAAAGGTTTAGAGGAACTTACCAGACCCTGCGCGGCAGTGTATATCGGACTCAGACTCAAGTCCGCAGTGAGCACCTCCCAGACGACCTTCGGTTCAAACCACACATCGGGTTTCGCACCACCGATCTTGATGTCTCCTCTCGGCTTCGTGAGTTCAAGCGGTTTCAGGGTGTCGTAGTGCTGCTGTAACGCTTCCTCGCTGAAGCCGGTACCGATTTTACAGATGGTCTGATATTCTTCTCCGTCGGCGTCGTAGCATGCGAGTAGGAAAGCGCCGTAGACGCTTGTTCGTTTGCCCTTGCCATAGTAGCCTCCTACCACGACCAAGTCGAGAGAGTCACCGACACCAGCAAGGTAGTCTTTCTTAAGCTAGACGGAATGCGACGCGTATCAGTACATTCATTAAGCATGCTGAGTTAATGGGCTCACCTTAAGCCAGTTTACACTGCGCCGACTAGGCTCATAGTAGCTTGCTTCGCTTTCGAGCATCTTCACCATGAGACCTTCACACCCGTCCTTGACACTTTCTTCTAGGAATGTTTGAATCTCTTCTGTCGTATCACAATCCGACGACTTCGCGAAATCGAACTCTCCCGCGACGGGTTTGAAGTGCTGTCTGAGAAGCTCTCTTCGCTCTACCAGCGGCTTTTGCAATAATGACTTTGCTCATAGGTCAGACCACAACCTATCGAGAGCGCGATAGGTGAAGCATACCTCGCCGTTCAAGTATAGCAAGTCAAATGCGAATAGACACACTCGTACTTGGATGTCTTCCACCTTGACATCCTTGCGTTTGCGGCGGCTGAGTTCCTGGAAGGGCATAAGCTTGCCAGTTGTCCTATCAATTGCGACAGCTTCTGCGTCAAAGACGAACGACTTTGCGGTCTCCTGCATGCACTAATCACAGCTCAACAGCCTGATAGTCTGATATTCTGAGCATAGCGGGGACTCACATTAGGAAGCTGGTCCATCAAATCGGGGTACTTCTTGCTCATATCCTCAGAATTACGGCTGAACACGCCCACCGTTCCGTCCTCGAGTTTGTGTACCTACATGGCAAGTGCTCTTCGTTCATATCTACCGGCAACAATTGACGGTAAGCTTACCTGTGCACGCTCACCATCGTACTTGTACTCGCAGGTGAACTTCTTGTTCTCAAACCTATCGAGCACCTCTCCGATTGCTTTGGTCGGCTTAGCAAGCATGGGCTTGAGAGGTACCCCTGGAGTGAGCTTGCACTCGGCACGAAGGCCGTCGATACCGGCCTCAAGGAGTGCAGGGATAACGAGGTCATAGTTCGGCAGCTCACTAATATGCAATGATCAGCCAAAATAAATTGTAACTGGTTGAGCCGACATACCTGTACACTGATTTTATGATCCCAGCTGCACTCTCAAGGCGCTCCGTGAGCTTCTCCTTGTCCATCCGCCTATTCGCTAATGTTTGTGTTAAAATCGACGCTCGAAGAGAGAGATTGAACAATTACCATGTTCCTGCTCCGCCAGCACCGCTGCGTGGGCTAATGCCACCAGAACGGTGCGCTCAGCGTTTCCGATGCGGAGCTTACCCTCCAAAGAACGCACGATATACTTCGCCTCTTCGCCTTGGCAGGCGGCAAGGAGTTTCGTGATAATTGAGACTTTCTTGTTTTGAGACTACGGAGATTCCTATCAGCTCGAATAACATGCTTTAGAGCGAAACCGCGAGGTACGTACCGAGTGTCCCGTACTCATGGCGATCTCCTTCAGGTTGCTAAACACGAAAGGGACCGTTAGAGGTTTGGGCTTGAACAGCGTCTTTTGACTGTTTTTCGAGTTCTGTTTCGCAGTGAGTGACAGTGTTTACAGTAAGTGAACTGGCTCACTTTGGCGACAAGACCAAGGTCACCCTCTTTCTTGAGATCCGCTTTCACGGTCGCAAGACTTCTTCCTGTTGACTCTCCGATGGCCTTCAGCAGGAGGCTTTCACCTATACCGAGCTCCACGCCGACGTAGTCCGGACATAGCTATTGATGAGTGAGTATGGAATCCCGCTGAGCTTTTGTCGCAAGCAGTGCGTACCCTGTTGATACACAGATATACGCTTTGTAACAGCGACTTCGAGTCCCCGCGCGCGCTGCGCCGTATAACAAGCAGCAAGAAAGAGGTCAAGAGAGACGTCTTCTCCAGTCGTTTTGTAGTCGCCTCAATGAGTGCGAATACTTTGGCTAGCGCTGAATAAGGAACTCTGCTTTGAAGTGAGTAATGTGACAGTGATGCATCAATGAGCTAAAATGCTTACGGGTCTCCTGACTTCCATCCGCCTGGAATATCGACATCGCGAGTTTTGGATAGTGCAGCCTCAGCGCTTCAAACATCACAACATAAGCGGCAACGATGGCGATGATTAAGGAGTAGGTAAACTCACTTCTGCGTTGCCATATCTTCATCCTCCTCTTCCAGCTCTTCTTCACCATCGTTTGGGTCGTCTTCAGCGGCGTCGTCCGGGTCGCTGGCTTCCGCATCCTCGTGAACGGAGGGGACTGCCTCCATCTCCTCTTCTTCCTGAATTACCGGTGCCTTCGCCTTTCCCTTCGATTTCACCGGCACAGGTTTGGATAAACGCTTTGGGGGATCTGCTGGGACGGTTGGCTTCGAGGTTTCATCCTCGCTTTCCGATTCGACCACCCTGCGCTTCTTCTTAGCAGGCTTCTCCTGAGCTATAGCATACGTTACTCGGAGAGGTTACGCCACCAATGTACTACCAACCTGAGGACGAAGTTGTGGGCTGTTGCTCCTCACCCACAGGTGCATCTGGGGACTTGGATGCGCTCCTCTTAGATACAGCCGTCATAACGTCGTCTTTTGTCTCTTCGTCCGGCTCTTTCTTGACCTCTCTCTTCCTCTTGGGTCCCCACATGGACTCCAATTGGGCTTGTTGTGGCTTCGCACCCTTCGGCATCGTCACAAACCCCCCTGCGCACTGTCAGCCAAGAAGATGTATTATATTGATGGGGCACTTCTCACGCAATGTTGTTTGTTTCGACATGCAGAGACTGCGGTGCTCGATAATGCGTACAGCGTCGACGAGACGGACAGAAATGAGTGCAGGACGCGTCGCGGCGCGTGAGCTCGTGACGAACCTGTGCATGCACTTTGACGCCGGTTCCGAGCGCACGCGTGCAATCACGACCCGTCACAAATGTGACTGATCGTTCCGCCACGTCCGCCTACTGTCGATTCACCAGTAATGCAACACCTGTTGCATTACTGTCACCATCCTGCGAGTAGTAGTATTTTCCCCTCGGAGAAATTGTCAGTTGGTAGCTTAGCTGTTCTGTACCGCACACAAATATACTTTTATTTTTTGAAGGAGGGATGACTCGTCAGGACATTCCGCACAAACCTAACTTTCTGTCCGCGAGAACATTGCCATTGTCACCCTCTGTCACGCATTAGCGCCTGTGTCGAAAGCTTTGTGCCGCGCGTCGGACTTTGGTGGCATTGTCACGCTCATCAGCTTGAGAGGAACTTAACTGCTCAGAGATCCTCTACCAAAGCTCTGTTCCACAAGTTTTTATTTTTCTAGTCTAGTATATACATGTATCTACCCATATATGCCACTCCGGCTAGTTTCCGTAAGCAGTATCGAGCTACAGGATGCCATCAGTGTGCATGTCTGCATGAAATGGATCCCCAAAAGGTGGTATTCGATTTTTCATAGCTGCCCCAGAGACCAGACTTGTATGAAACCCTGCATAGATCATCTAATTATGCTAATACATATGTGTGAATTTTCTCGAGGTCAATGGTAGCATGACTATACGCCCAGAGCCTTTGTTGCATTACTAGGCACTGTTGCATTACTGGTGAATCGACAGTATGTCACCGAGGAGGTTACAAGTTGCTGTGAGCCCTTTCCCATAAGCACCCATGATATCCCCAGTCCAGTACTACGATTTCCCAAGCACTCGTGATCGCAGCAAGCACTCAAATATCTCCATTCGTTTGCATCTCTGTTGGTGCCTTCTCGCTGACAGTCGCACTGATTGTGCTTTTCTCGAGGGAAATACGATCTCCCTTGGACTCGATCGCCACTCTCGGAAAGTTCACCTCGTCGTTAAGGATCATGCGCGGGTGCAGGCATAATAAGTATGGCCAGAGGCCTAGAGTTATCTTGAGGCGTGGCTGTGTTACACCCGTCTCAAGCCATCAGTCAATATATCAAGTACATTCCAGAGTGACTTTCTGTGAGTATCAAATCGAATGTTATGTTCTCCGCGTCACCAGCCTAGCACAACAATCCATCTGCTTCTCCGTCTGTTTGCAGATGGTTGCATCCCCAGCACAGCAAGCCGCAGGTATGGCATGTTATACGTCCATCTGCTCGGTGTTCGACTGATATACACTGAGCTGATCATTGCCTGTGGCCAAGGCACTACAGTCTCCTTTCCCGCTCCAAGTGAGCGAGTGTCTCACGTCTGTCAGATCCGATGCCGCGTGTTATTCTTCCGTGGATGATTTTGACGAACAGATGTGGCATAGTGTCCAGCTTAAATTCCTCGTTTGCTCGATGCTGGATAGGCTTTTCCCCCGTCCCCTCACCACCAGTACTGTCAGCACAGGCAGTCTCGTGTAGACTCCGAGTCACGCTGGTCGATCCTCCTCCTACCGCCATACTGTCGACACTTCAAACGTCCGCACATGAGCGAGGATGCACTCTCGATCGTCGTCATAGTGTTGGGAGTGAGTCACGTCATCTCTATGCTTATCGTGACCCCGCTCAGCATACACTGCAGATAGCAGGCATCATCTCCCTGGGTGCTCTGCTTGGTACGCCGGCGCCCAAGCATGCAATAGTGAAGACCTTCGTGGTGACCACGCTAGTCCGAGCTATACTTGGCGTGGTCACAGCCATATTGTTCGAAGTAATGCCAGAGAACTTCAACAACCTGCCACATGAGCTTCAGCATACGAAGACAAAGGCGTTTTGTACCGCTAGCGCTATCATGTACGTCTGCTGACCGTTACCTATACATGTACTGACCGCTCTTCAAGCCTTCGTTATCTCAGTCTGACGATGTCAGCCTTCAGTGTCAGTTTCACGCTTGTAAGAGGTTCACCTTTGATTTTACTATACGATAATGACCTCTCTTTTAGCCACTTCTATACTTGAGCATCAAGTATGCCGGGGATTCGGCGTCCTCAGAGCGCAGCCGCGCTGGCAATCAGGTGTTTTACCGACGGACAACATTTGCTCTCGCGTTTGGGCCTTTCGGTAACTTTGCTAGCTGTATCAAAGTTTGTCTTGCGACTGATCAGGTGTCGTAGTTTGGGCCTTGCCAGCGATCCTCGCCCCCCTCCCACAACTTGTACACGATGTCAACTCCGTTAAGCCACAGTTCACCCAGGTAATCATATTTCTTCGCTGGAGATATCCTGTACTGACTGTGACCAAGGCAATATGCACCATACAGGATCCCATCTATGAAATTCTATGCCTCACTTTCACCATTACCGCTCTCGCTCTCGCACTACTCTTTGCCTTGATATTCATCTATTTCTTGTGGAAGACAATCAGGCTACCGCTCTTCAGTCAGAGCTTAGGTCTCTTCGACATCACACGTCTGCTCCGATTCGCAGTCCTTCTTTGCATCTTCTTCATCTCAGTGACCTTATATTCCATATGGACTGCCAGCTGGGTATCTTCGAACGACCTGCAACATCCCAAGGCCTTCAACTTTCTACTCTTGGCGAAGCTGGCTATCATCTGGGAATGTGAGCTATTTAGTAAATCGCATCCCATCAGCACCGTACTCAGTATGCTTCTATAGCTGTCACACCAATGCTATACTTCGTCATTTTCGCTGCCCACGAAGAGGTATTCACGGTTTGGAGTTCCTGGTGTCGAGGCACCAGCCGTGCGGCGTTGACCTCCACATCTCGCGGCGCCGACAGAGTGCCCTCTGTTGCCAGCTCTAGTCGCTGTCAGCCGACAACCTGGTGGCAGAGTACCAAACAGAAATTCACGGGCTCGCATCACGGCAGTGAAAGAGAGCCGGGTCCTCCTTCGCCAGTATCGCATTCCGCGCAAGGGTTCTATCCGACGGAGCCCGAGGGATTACCGATGCTATCCGTACCTGGACGCATCATAC
Source organism: Trametopsis cervina (assembly GCA_022385755.1). NCBI lineage: Eukaryota > Fungi > Basidiomycota > Agaricomycetes > Polyporales > Irpicaceae > Trametopsis > Trametopsis cervina. Next base: position 1,228,454 of record MU278348.1, read on the forward strand.
AACAACCCATGCTGAACCAGAATAGCTCCTCCTCTCACCACAAGGAACCTACCCCGTCTGAAACCCCTGGACTTCTGCCCCCACCTCGCCCAGTCAAGAGTCCAAGCTTTGTATCGCAGGATGGCGCCTCTCCTACAACAGAACGCTCCCTTATCAACATGCCGTCGTTGACAGCTCTGGGTGGGCGGGAGTCTCCAGCTAGCCAAACTCCTTCTTCCGGGAACGAAGGGGGTTCTGCACATCCAAACAAACGCTCTACCCGGCCCAGAAGCTCGCGCCCGTCCACGGGGGATACTTTTGGACACACGAGAAACAGTAGCACGGTTTCATTGCATAATACATACGCGTACTAGTATATATAATAGACTCATGTATCTCTTAGCTATATCATTTTGTCTTATCACCCTTGTGCATGCAATGTTTTCAGTATTGATATGATGACGTCTTTCCCCAAACTAGAACAGTTGCCAAATGTGGACTGTGGTGTGGCGAGCGAGTGATCTCGGCAAACTCCGGACTGTACAGTTCTAGTTTTGTGGCTTGCTGTCCAGCGTTCCCACGCTTCAGTAGTAGCGAAAGTCTAAGCCCCGGCCCCGCTGAACGACCACCGACACCCGCCGCCCTCAAGATTCATCATGGCCGAACAGGTAACGACCCTATGCAGTTTGAAAGCACCTCGTCACTATGATCTTACAATATTGTGTGTCCCGTGCAGATTGAGAAGGCGTACCAGAAGCAGCACCTCTTCCAAAACGCGAAGCTTCACAGTGCGTAACGTCCAGGTTGCTTATAGTGGATTGAGGGGCTGACGGATGTATGGGTATCTCATGGGGTTCCTGCTGTAGGTAGCAAGAAGATCGCGACCAAGGAGAAGCGATGGTACAAGGATGTTGGTCTTGGATTCAAGACACCATCTGAGGCTATTAGCGGCACATACATTGGTACGTCTACAACGAGGTCGCGGTACTACATGACTCTGATTATACATTCGTACTTGCACACTATAGACAAGAAGTGCCCCTTCACCGGCGACGTCTCCATCCGTGGTCGTATCCTTACCGGCCGTGTCATCTCAACCAAGATGACCCGCACACTCATCATCCGCCGGGACTACCTTCACTACATCCCCAAATACAGTGCGTTTTCAATTACGGTCGTCTTCGCCTATCTGCTGACCATTCCAACTGTTGCGCCTCGTTAGACCGTTACGAGAAGCGTCACAAGAACCTTGCCGCGCACGTTTCACCGGCGTTCCGTGTGGAAGTTGGAGATATTGTAACAGTTGGTGAGTTTGGTCGAAGCGTGAGTGATTATACGAGGCTCATCACACGGACACGCATGTGTGTGCAGGACAATGCCGACCTCTATCAAAAACCGTGCGTTTCAACGTCGTCCGAGTTGCGAAGAACAAGGCGGCTGCCAAGACATTTGGCAAGTTCTGAGCATGTGTTCGGCTAGAACACGAGGGGCGAGGATGCTGGCGGCTATGTATATTCTCTCTTTTCCGTACCCATATTGTGCTATGCATGCATCAAAATGACTTTTACGGCCCATGCAACCTGTGAACATGTGTGAACGCAACGGGTGAATGTACTAAACTGACTGCTGAACTTATGAGTACGTGGTGCCGTTAGAGTTCGCATAACGTTATGTTCGTGAGCACGGAAGGGACTAGCAGCTGCATGGATATTAGTGAGCCAATGATGAGGGAGGCCCAGACCGATATCAACTGTGCAAGGGGAAACTCCGAGCAAACATCAACCAACAACTGCACCTTGCTTACATCCCGTGTGGTGCGCCCATAGCCTCCTGGCTTGCATCCGTCATTGATCGCTGTTTACGACGACTACGACCACGACGACCACGACGCTGACCTCAACCACGGTTTAGGCCACTCTTACTCCCAATCGAGACCGTTTGTTGGTTTCCAAGCCGCGGTCCTGCCAGTATTACCTATAAGTCAAGCTGGCGCCCACACTCCTCTCTGTATTCGCCTCTCGGCTATCGAGGTCACGGCCACAGTCCCCTCAGCCAGGCTCTCCCTCTTCATCAACCCAGGCCCTTCCCATGGGCCAGCAGCAGTCTAAAAAGTCGAAGAAGAATAGTAAAGACAAAGACAAGGATGCCGGCTCGAGCACACCTCCTGACCCAGCAGAGCCCAACGACGACACACCACAAGGTAGTCTATCGCGTGGAACGGCCCCTCAGCCGTTCAGCTCGACAACCTCAGCTACATCTCAGGCAGATGCTACGGTACTCGTCAATGTCACAGACCCGGATGGGACGACGGTGATGCAGAATGGTAGCGGTTCGCGACCGCCTGGTCCTGATGGCTCCCCAAGTTCGAACACCAGTATCCCCCCTAACCCTTCAGTACCGGGCGCACTCCCTTCACCGTCCTCCTCACCTATTATTGGCAATGGGACGAAGCCTGCGCCACTGGATATCCCTCACACGCAGACTATCTTGTCGAACTCAGTCGCACCGTCGGGGCTCCCCACTCCTGGATCAACTAACAGTTTCTCCATTGGTGATGCGAATTCCCCGAGCAACGGTATCCGCGACAAGAACAAGGTGGTGCAACTCGACATTGACGACATGATACAGCGTCTACTCGACGTGGGGTACACAGGCAAAGTCAGCAAGTCGCTGTGTCTCAAAAACAACGAGATCACTGCCATATGCCAAGCCGCACGCGAAGTTTTCCTGGGTCAGCCCACGCTCATCGAGCTTTCCCCTCCTGTGAAGATTGTCGGTGATGTTCATGGGCAGTATTCGGACCTCATCCGACTGTTCGAGATGTGCGGGTTCCCACCCGCCGCCAATTACCTCTTCCTCGGCGACTACGTCGACCGCGGCAAACAGAGTCTCGAGACCATCCTGCTCCTGCTCTGCTACAAGATCAAGTACCCGGAGAACTTCTTCCTCCTCCGCGGCAACCACGAATGCGCGAACGTTACGAGAGGTGAGCGCCTGCGTGTGTGTGTTCCTGACTCATGCTGACGAGGTCCAGTGTACGGGTTCTATGATGAATGCAAGCGGAGGTGCAACATCAAAACGTGGAAGGCGTTTATTGATGTCTTCAACTGTCTGCCTATCGCGGCGATTGTCGCGTCCAAGATCTTCTGTGTGCACGGCGGTCTGTCTCCCTCACTACATAGCATGGACGACATCAAGCGGATACAGCGACCGACGGACGTTCCTGACTACGGACTACTCAACGACCTGCTATGGTCAGATCCGTCGGATAACACTGCGGACTGGGAAGACAACGAGCGCGGCGTGAGCTATTGTTTCGGGAAGGGCGTCATCAACGACTTCCTCGCACGCTACGATATGGACCTCATCTGCCGCGCACATATGGTCGTCGAAGACGGGTACGAATTTTGGAATGATCGGACGCTGGTGACGGTGTTCAGCGCGCCGAACTACTGTGGAGGTACGATTGTCCTGTCTGCATCCGTTTCCGCCTTTCCATCCTGATTTTCGCGCAGAGTTTGACAATTATGGGGCGTGCATGAGGTGGGGCCCTTACGCCACGTGTTTCCCGCTAACCGCTGACCATGTCACATAGTGTATCCGAAGAACTGCTATGTGCATTCGAGTTGCTGAAGCCTCTTGACGGCCCAGCGCTCCGCAAGGAAATGACGAAGGCGAAACGAAAGAGGTGCGGCACTACATGTCATTACCCCCTTCTACGTTCAGTTCATTGACGTTTTCGCAGCATGATGGCTATCACGACGTAGCCCTCTCTCTCCCTAATTATCACAATAGGTATAAGATTTATAGTACTGGACTCCTTCGCTGTCGCTATTCGCCTCGGGCGCAGGGAATCCACAGGAATAACTCGTCTCCTGGTCAGGAGGGGGCACATGCGGTGCCCCCTCCCGCGCCGATCCTTTGCTCCCTCCTCCCGAACCGCACACTCGTTCTTCGACTCGTTTCATCTTCCCTTTTTGTGTTTCGCTGCAGTCCCCGGATTGAAACCCCTTGTACACGTCCTTGCGCATTTCATCACCCTACAAATTTTGTCTTATGTCGTCGGTCATTTCGCATCATATCCGAGGTCAGCTCAATATTTTATATGTCTTTCTTTGTCGTCGGCATTCTCCTCCTCTCCTTTCTCCGTACCTGTGCTATAGCTACGTTTGTCTCACTACCCATAGTCTACTCAAGCTTTGCATCGCATTTAGTCTCAGGGGAGGGTTTATAAAAAGCCGCCTGGCGACGTGAGTCAGCTGTCGACTTCTCGAACGGCGACGATGGTTCCTGCGCAGACGTTGAGCATTTGGAATTGGTATTGTGGTCATGAGACAATTGGTTGTGCTGACTGAGGCTGAAGCTGACTGATATCTATTGTGATGTCTAAGAACATGCGTGGGCTACCTCGTCTGTGCCATGTCAAATGCTAAAATACCGAACGCCGCCACAATCGCGCCAGACCCCAGCAGACTCCACGCTGTCACCGCTTCTACTGCCCGCCCAAACACGATATCGTACAAGAACACGAGCACGATAGTGAGCAGGTTCCCGACAGAGACGACCACGGGCCCCCACAAGCCGAGGAGGATCTAGTCACACGCACAGATCAGCAACAAGAAGCACCGCCAAGAAGGCACGGAGGGACACAGAAGCGGAGGAACACATACCATAAGTCCCGCGTTGAACACGACGCCGCTGAGGCAGATGCCGGCGATAGTCAGCGTCGTGATAATGTCGGCCGGAAGACGGAACTTTTCGAAGCCGAGCACATGCAGGACGGGGAAGGGCACCGCGAGCAGCACGCACGTGCATGCACCGATGCACGTCGTGAGGAAGTTCGCGTACAACCCGAACGGGGGCGGGTACGTCGATTCGGCCTTGGCACCCTCGGCGTCGCCTGCGGTGAGTGGTTCGTATTCGTACGATGACCCTGCTGGGCCTGCGTCGAGCTCGTGTGGGTCCGTAGGGAGCGCGGCGTACGCCTTGTACCCGACCTGGTAGATACCGTATAGGATGGACGCGACGAGGGTGAGGATGTCGCCGACGAGCGGTGCGGCAACGGCGCGTGCATGCGCTTTAGGGTTGGCGCTGCTGCTGCCGTACACGACTGCTGCGGCTCCTGCTGTCGCAAGGAGGACTGCCGCCAGACGTCGGGGCTCCCAGGGCAGGCCGAACAATCTGACGGTAAGCACGTAGGCGAAGAAGGCGTTCGTGTTCCATAACGCGGTTACGTCTGATAACCTGTGGGAGGGATGAGACAAATGGATGGATAGCGCAGGTATCGGGACGGGACTCACGGTGCGAGCGTTACCGCGACAAACCACAGCAGTGCGGGCATAGATACGAAGAGGGTGAGCAGGATAACCAGCCGCGAGAAACCCCATGTGGGGAACTCGGTCGGGCTGTCCAGGGACATGCGCGGGACATGCTTGCGAAGGGCCTCCCGCAGCCCGGCCTTCAGCGCCGCAGGCGATTCCTTCGCGACCGTGATTAGATAGAGGTAATGTAGGGGGAATAATACAAAGAACGAGGAATGGACGCAGTAGCTGTATAAAGTTCGTGAGTCTATCGCGTGTGCGTATGATATCCGCGGAGGCTTGGGAACGTACAATACAAAGTAGGGCTGCCTGAACCCAAGCGTGGTCTGGACATACTACAGGGCATCGCAGTCAGCATCTGCGTATGCAAAAGTGCATGTATAGATGCACGATTATATGCGCACATACCTGAGTCAATTCACTCTCTATAACGAAGCCAAGGAGCGCGAACACAAACAAAACCCCGGCGAGCTTTCCGCCCACGGCACGAGACACCGAAGGCGGGGACGGCGGGTCGTCACTGCCAGACATCGCGGGGTTGGAGGGGAGATCGTAGACGTAGGAGAGCAAAGTGTGCTGGTGCGTCCCTCATGGGGCAGATAGGCGAAGATAAGTGGGCGGTGGCTGGACGCACGTCAAGCAGATGAAGCCACTGGTAAGTAATTGGTAGCACTGAATCAGATTCTTCGGTGTGGGTGCTGCTCGCTTTCGGGATGCTGTGCCGGCGTCCCTGCCCAATAGCCGCACGTGGCAGACGAGGAGAATTACCGCCGGGTGCTTTCGTCTTGAGTTGTTGCACACATAGACGACCACCAGCCACTCGACCATGTTACGCTCGCTGCTGGCCTCTGCACGGCCTGTTATACTGCGACTGCGCACCGCTCCGACGCACTCACCTCTTCACGTTCACCCGCACGTACACCACCATGCAAATATAGGTCAGGCATGCACACCACCGCTGGCGCGAGGGATGAAGGTCAGGGCGTCCGTCAAGCGGATGTGCGATGGGTGCAGCGTGGTGAAGCGAAAGGGGAGGGTATACATTATTTGCTCAAAGAACCCCAAGCACAAGCAGGTGCGTCCGCGTTCTTGCTGGTCTCTTCAGCGTAACTGTTATTGACCTGTTCAACTTGATCGTATAGCGTCAAGGCTAGACACAGTGCTCAAAAAAGCCAACGTCGTCCACATCCTCCCTGCATGTATCTATACAATCATATAATTTCGCCCGTCCGGGTCCACATCTGAAACTCGTATTGCACTCCCTTCTCCTCCTGAACACCTTCCGGCACCTCGAACCCAACCCACGTCTGCAACTCAGCGTGCGATGCTCTCTTCCAAGATACACCTTCCGTCTCATTCGCCACAACGTCGGGAGAAGCAGACGCAAGCTTAGGCACGAAGGTATCGCACTCATCAAACGCGGGAGAGACAATTCGCGTGAGGAGGATGCGGTCGACGAAAGCAGGGTCGGAGGGAGTGAGGCGTAGCGATTCGGTGTACAGCGATGCGCCACCGATAATGAACGTCCTATGTACCGAGTCTGTCCGTTGCGTGAGCGCGTCGAGAGAGGCAGGTAAACTGGGTGCGAGCAGCGCGTCCGTGGCGCCGCTAGACATCGCAAGAAAAGAGTAAGAAAAACACGATCGAACGAGTGAAGCCCACCGTGAACTCACAGCTCGTACTGCGTATTCCGACTAACAACAACATTAAGCCTCTTCGGGAGCGGTCTGAACTTCGGTGGTATGCTCTCCCACGTCGCGCGGCCCATGACGAGCGCGTTCGTGCGCCCGTCTGGTGCACTCGTCGTCGCGCGCGCGAAGTATGCCATCTCCTGCGGGAGCCGCCAGGGCAGGCGGCCGCTTTGGCCGATGCCGTTCTGCAGCGTCGCGGCGACGATCAGTGTGAGGCGGGTCATGGTGGATGGTGGTCGGTCTGAGTGTACGGTGTGCTGAAGTGATTCTTTGAGTTCTGTCTAAGATGTGAAGCGAGCGCTTGTAGTTGTGTGCATGACGTTTATGGGCAAGTGGTACTCAAGCACTGCGTCGTTACTGTATATACAGGGTAGACAACCGACTTGCGAAAAGCAGCTCGTCCTCTGTGTCGAGACGGTGGGGACACGAGACCATGATTATACCACTGGAACACCTTATTCGCCCGCCCCCGATTCACGCTTCCTCTCCTGCAGCTCGAGCACAGTCCCTTCCGCCGCCTCCGGCGAGAACAGCAAAAACCCGGGATGAAACACGTTGAGTGCGTACATCGCAACCGTGACCATTCCACCGTCGAACACGTCTGTCGTGAGCAACGTTATCCGTCAGTACGCGCGTGGTGGCATCGAGCGTAGCTTTGTAACAGAGGAGAGGAACGCACTGAAGTACACCTGCGTCCGCACAACCTTGCCCGTCCACCCCGCTCCAAGCTCGACGGTTCGATACACAGACCTAACAACAACACATCCGCTCAGTTTCTGAACATCCACCTGCGCCGGGTGTGGACACGCACCGGATGATCAAGAACCCAATACTGACCGCCAGCCCCAAACTCGCAAGCTTCAACCGCGTGTTCCACGGTCTCGCGCCGGCGTCCTTCTCCATTTGGTTCTTGTGGGGCCCCACTGGGCGATCGTGCACGAAGCGGTACAGGACCTCGGCGGCGAGTGTGACGAATGCGAGCTGTGCCACTGTACGACGCGAAAGACCCTCACGTTAGCTTATGTGCAAGGGGTGGGGGAAGGAGGGGATGGGAGATGTGCCTAGCTGGAAGACGATGCCGGCGAGCATGATGTTTCCGCCCTGTGCACATCTTCAATTAAGGCTTCTGCTCTATGACGACGATACACGGGCAATGCGTACGAGGTTCGCACCGGAATCTGTCGTCGCCCCTGCGGCGATCCCTCCTCCGGCACCCTGGGCGATCAGCGCGATGATATCCTACACGAAAACGATTTGTTATCGCAGTAAGTCCTAAACTCTGGGCGTAAAGGACCCTGGGTGGGCTTACACATGTCAAGAAGATCCGAGAATCTAAAAGGACGGAGGATGTGAGCTGCCGCGCTCCATATGAATAAGTTATGAATGAGAGACACGTACACCACCGCGGCGAGAGCCTGCTATACCCCACACCAAGAAGCTCCGTCAACCGCGCAAACGCAATAAAAATAGCAGCAAGCAAGGGAGTCGGCGCGATTATCGTCGCAACCACCCTGTATCGGCGCCGCGGCGATTACAAAAAGACAAGAGGACGGGGCCCGTGAGTGAATACGTAGACACGCAACTCGGGCATATCGGAGGGCGTGGATAGATGGATGGATGGAAAGAAGGCTCACTGCATCATGAACGGCGTCTGAGCGGGGACGTCGATGCTTGACCATAAACGGCCGGACCAGCCTACGACTTCGCCGGCGCCCGAGAGGAAGGCGGTTGGGAGGAGCCACCAGAGACGGGAGTGGAGGAGTTGGAGGGCGTGTAGTACTGTACGGTGTGTGGTGATTTTAGCGGGTGTGGGGAGGAGGAGGGAGGAGGGACGTACAGGTTGAGAGGCCGAAGAGCACGACGAATGTTATGCAGACGCTCTTGGTTGGGATGTAGCTGTAGGGGGAGTTTCCGACGTCGACTGCGTATGTGTTTAGATCTATCATGTGAGACATAGTTTGTCAGTGAATGTAGGGCGTGCAGGTTTGTGGCAGGGCAGAAATACGTGTGGGCTGTGGTCGGTGTGTTCGACATTGCGGAGGGATTGTTAAGCGTGTCTTAGTATAAAGGGAGTAAATTCATGGACTAAGTGTGGTTTGACATGTTTTCAGGAATAAGCTCGAGCGCTGTGGAAAAGAAGAGTGTGTTAGGGGCGTGCAGTCAATTATCGAAGCACCTGTGGTGCGCTGGAGATCACGAAGCATCCTTGCAGGCAAATTAGTCGGGGCTTGGTAGGCAAATGCCTCCACTTTCGGGACAGAAATCTGCAATTTCATTGAAGGTATGAAATCGGGTACAGCGATACCACTGCCATTAGTTATTAGCACATCGGCATTTCTAGTTCACCATGAGCGTTAGCGAATCTACCACGACAGCATGTGCATCACACACCTGTCTCATAAGCTTGGCCTCATCGCTTTCCCGACATGCGCGTTGGAGTATTCAGCGATCCGAGGATCCTAAACGATGGCGAGCGCCGGAAGTAGGCTTGGAACCCGAAGTCTATGCAGACTGTTTCTGATACATATGTACTAGGACCAAACACAGTGGTAATAGCCGTACAAGCACCGGGGGAGGCGATGCAGACTAAAGCTCTGCGGGGAAGTCGAAGTCAGGCTGGGGATGTTTATCAGAGAGAAGCGGGGTACGTACACGTCTAACCTTATTCAAAAGACGTCATGCCGACCAGGCTGGTACTCTACAATTCGCGCACACGACGGGCTGTTGGGCTAATTTATGCAGCTGGTCAGTGCAAGTAGCCGCACACACACGCACCCAGTGGTGAGTGATGGCCGTAATAGAGTAGACGGTGACGAGCGGAGAGGAGAAGTCCGATCCGCGTCGGAAATACCTCGTAGCGCCGGCTGAGAGGATAACGCCACAAAGTCGAGATCAATTCCTCATCTCGGCCCCCGTAGCGCAGCAAGATTATACGGTATCTGCGCCAGGCACAGCGCGTATCTCATCTTTTCAGGCAGTGCAACAGCCGCGTCCTCGAGAGAGTTGCTTGGAAAGCGAGCTGATAGTCAGATTGTGTCCATGAGAGCTAGAAACGGGAGGCAAGCACACGACCCCCAGAGCACAGCGCAGCTCTGACTGCGGAGAGACCGGTGAGGTGTGTACGTCTGTGTGCTGTGGGAAGATGGAGATGGTTATGGAACTGGGGAGGAAGCGGGGATGAGCACATCGATGCTGACTATTCTTTCCGAGCGCCTTGACCCGCTATCTGGCGCGCTTCGATCATCCGCGCTGCCCTGTCTCTTTTCCTGCGCACACACACCTCGACTTCCCCTGCACGCCCGGCCACCTCGGCCACTATATAGCCATCTCCTCAAAATGCCATCCCACACCCTTGCGTCCTTCCCTCTCTCCTCCTCTCGCCTCCCCCATCACGACCCCGCTACGACCGAGCAATGGCCTCGAACCCGACCAGTGAGTACCTCGCGCGTTCGTGCTGGTTCGCTCATTGATCAACCCCTTTCCGCAGGCGTCCACCCGCCAACGCCGGGGCACTTCACCCAGACCCCATACCACTACATACCAACCGAATGGGTATGCGCCATCTTCGTCGCTCTTTACTCTATTAGCGGAAGTGCGTGCTCAAGCCCCCTCAATTCGTCTTGCACACATCTAACTCGCTGAAAATCGCGCTCTTACAGTCCTCCACCTTGGCCAGGCGATCTACACCCGCCTATGGTTCATGATCCCCACCGCAGTGCTCGCATGCATCGGCGAAATTCTCGGGTGGTCAGCGAGGCTATGGTCCGCCAAAAACCCCACGCTCGTGAACCCCTTCCTCATGCAGTGCGTTTCACGACCTTGTCCATCTCCATCTAACCCTTACATGCTCACATCACTCCCTGCGTTACCAGAATATCCACAACAATCATCGCCCCCACCCCGCTCGTCGCCGCCAACTTTGTGATCCTCGGCGAGCTCATCAGCAGGTTCGGTGCGCAGTACAGCAGGCTCAACGCCGTCTGGTGTGAGTGTTTCTGTTCCCGCATATCTCAAAATTTGCCTCCGAGCCTCGGTTTTTGTGTCATCCCTTCTGACATTCCTCCCGTTCCGCAGATACGATCGTCTTCTGTTCATGTGTGAGTGCCTTTTCCTCTGGTCGTGAATCTCTCACGGGGATCAAAAATAAGACACTGAACACATGGATTCTCTGTCGATAGGATGTCATCGCGCTTGTAATTCAGGCCGTAGGAGGCGCCGGGGCTTCCGCAGCCGTTCACCAGGGCAAAGACCCCAACCCTGTACGTTCCCGCACCGATGAAACTCACCGCCAATAGAGCCCCACCGACTAACACTCTCATGTGCTACAGGGCGGTCATGTCATGCTCGCAGGTATCGCATTCCAGCTCGGTACGTCCTCTCCCTCGTCGATACCATGCCTGAGGACGATGCTGACATGTCGCGTTCCCGCTGACAGCTGCGATCACGATCTATGTTGCACTCGCGACCGAGTTCGTGTTCCGATACATTTTCGACCGACCGGTTCGCAAGGGCTTCGTGCGGGGCCCGGGCAGGAAGAGCGTTGAGCATGGCGCGAAGCTCATGCTCGTCAGTCTGGCTTTGAGCAGCGTATTTTTGTTCATCCGGTGCGTACTTTTCCATCGTTGATCACTTCGACGTTTGGTTGTGCTTATATGCTGCTGCTGTTATAGGTCGGTATACCGGACGATCGAGCTGCAGAACGGCTGGGACGGCCGCATCATCTCCACACAAGTGCTCTTCAGTGAGTTCACCTTTTCTCCTGCTTGTATGCGCCGGAATTTAACGGATCTCGCCGCCTAAAGACGTGCTCGACGGCGCGATGATCACACTCGCAACCTTCACGATGAATTTCCTGCACCCGGGCTTCCTCCTCGGACACGCGAGCGCGTGGTACAGCCAGGGCGCGCGGAACCGTCGTGAGGGCGCGGTCGCGGAGGACAACGAGAGCAACACGACGGTGCAGGCGCGTGGCGGAGAGAAGGCTGCTGAGGTGTAACCCGATTGTGCGCTCTTCTCTTTTTCTTCTTTCCGGCTAGTTTGGGTTGTGTAACGGAGCGGTGGAGTGGTTTCGGGCGATCTCTTATTCGTTGCTTCCATATTAAACTTCTCATCTGCATATACTATTCGCATGCATAGATCCTTTAATGCGGTTGAGTTACGGCTGCACGTTCCTTTGCATTTCAATTCTCAAGTCGGTTTACTTTTCACGGACGAAATTACAATGCTATCTGTTTTTGACATCGCTATACATGTATTACACTATTCGCTAGCCCCTGTTTATGAATGCGTGCTTGAAATCAAAGGTTGAGAACCGTATAATGGTCTAGAAGCAATCGACAAGAAGCGGTAGGGTCTCACAAAACAATTTAAACGCATTTTAGAGCTGTGCGCATCTATACTTTCAATCTGCCCAATTTCCCGATCCGGCGTCTGTGCAAGTGTCGCGTAAGCGCTGACCGCGCTGGTCACGGATGTTCCTGTGCAGTACCACCATCGTCAAGCGAAGGTGTGCTAATTATCGCCTGCCCCACTGATCGTGTTCTGTAACTGATTGCTGTGCTGCACCAGCATCATCATATATTGAGTATTGAGTCAAGCCGAGAGTTTCCCCTAAGATGAACAACATACATCCAATACCATATATTACACTCCCCTTTATGCATTGCATTGCACCCGCCACCCACCCAACCCTCCCCAACATCAAGCATCGCAATATCCAAGAACGCACCCCTGCCCAACCGGCGGCCGCCAGGGTGCGTCTGACCAGCTCACACATGTGGCCGCCAGAGTCACGCCCAAGGAAACAGGAAGCATCGCGGGACAGTATCGGCAATTACCCCCGTTCTTCCTTCTTTCTTCGGTGTAATCCCTGTGCGGGCCCTCACGTTGGCCCTCATCAGTTTCTTTGCTCATTACGGTTGCGACACATCGCAGGCGTTTTGCTCAGAACAGCGGGCACGCTCACAGCCCACCTGACGCTACGCGACGGGCCCCCGCGCTGAAAACTCGGCTCGGGCGGGGGACGTCAGATAGTGCTGCGTCAAGCGACCCTGTAGAGGACGGGACGGTAGACGGTATATAACATGCTGCTCGGTCGCAGTATGGCCAGCCAGGACCAGGACCAGGAGCCTCATACAGCAATCCCTTGGCAGCAGCAACATGTATCGCACATCGCTGCTCACAGCCCTCTCCTACCTCGCCGCCACCGCGGTAGCAGCAAGTTCACAAGCCTACACATGGAAGAACGTGAAGATCGGCGGCGGCGGCGGGTTCGTGCCCTCCATCGTGTTCAACCCGTCCCAGAAAGGGCTCGCATACGCGCGCACGGATATCGGCGGGGCGTATAAACTTAATGCGGATGATACGTGGACGCCGTTGTTGGATTTTGCGGACGATGCGAGGTGGAACTATTGGGGGGTTGATGCGCTTGCTACGGACCCTGTGGATCCGACTAGGTTGTATTTGGTGAGTGGTTGTGGCTTGCGGGTTTGGCTGTACTGGTGTTGATGGATGGTGAACGTAGGCGACAGGGATGTACACGAACTCGTGGGATCCCAATAATGGACAGATCCTCATCTCGACTGACCAGGGAAAGTCGTTCACGCCCTCTGTGCTGCCGTTCAAGGTTGGAGGAAACATGCCCGGACGTGGTATGGGCGAGGTACGTCCTACCACCAGATCATTTCTAGATGGGTTGTCTAAACGAAATGCATATAGCGCCTCGTGGTCGACCCGAACAGCAACAACATCCTCTTCTTCGGCGCCCGCAGCGGAAACGGCCTGTGGAAGAGCACCAACTTTGGTCAGACGTGGACCAAGGTTGCCAGCCTGCCCAACGCTGGTAAGTCTGAGCATAGCAAGCTACATGCGAGACCATCCTGAACGCGAGTGTGCAGGTTCATACATCCCGGACCCCACCGATACCTCCGGGTACAATAACGACAAGACCGGTGTCTCGTTCGTCACGTTCGACTCGACGTCCGGCTCGTCTGGCAAAGCCACCCCGCGCATCTTTGTTGGTGTAGCTACTAACACGGCGAGCAACCTTTTCGTTTCGAACGATGCTGGTACCACATGTAAGTATTGTTCATTGGGACATGTTTTTGTTGCTGATGGTGAAGGATTGTCGTTGTAGGGTCTGCTATTGCTGGAACCAACTCGTCGTGGATGCCCCACAAGGGTGTTCTCTCGCCTGCTGAGAAGTCGCTTTATATCTCTACGTCCGATGGTGCTGGACCTTATGATGGCACTCTCGTAAGTGCATACAACACCACAAACAGTTTGTATCTAATTGGAGCGTCTTGACCTTCAGGGTGCTGTGTACAAGTACAACATCACTTCCGGCACGATCAAAGACATCACACCCGTCTCCGGGGGTGACCTCTACTTTGGATTCGGGTACGTGCCTCAAGCTCATACATCTCAACCAAAGTCACCCTAAGTATCTTAACAGTGGTCTCGCCGTCGACCTGCAGAAGCCCGGGACCCTCATGGTAGCGACCCTCAACAGCTGGTGGCCCGACGCCGACATCTTCCGTTCGCTCGACGGCGGCGCCACCTGGACGCGTCTCTGGGACTGGGCGTCCTACCCTACAATGAACAGATACTACGCCTACAACTCGCAGCTCGCGCCGTGGCTCGGGCCCTCCGTGACCACCACGGACCTCACGACGCAGATCGGGTGGATGATCGAGGGACTCTCGATCGATCCGTTCGACTCCAACCATTGGTTGTATGGAACGGGCGCGACGATCTATGGAGGACATGATTTGCTCAAGTGGGATGTTACGCCGAGGAATATTACGCTTAAGAGCTTGGCGGATGGGATTGAGGAGACTGCTGTCCAGGCGTTGTTGTCGCCGCCTACTGGCCCGCCGCTACTCAGTGCTCTGCTCGATCTCGAAGGTTTCGTGCATACCGACTTGACGAAGCCGCCTGCTGCTGAGTTCGCCACGGCGGCCTCGACCGGTGTCACTGGTCTCGACTATGCAGGAAACAAGCCTACCACGATCGTTCGCGTCGGTAACGGCGACGTCAGCTCTGGCACTGCGGGACCCCAAGTCGCCATCAGCACTGATTCCGGCAACACCTGGTAGGTGCATTCACGTCTGTTTTGATATCTTAACACTGAAGTATTGTCGTGTAGGAACCTCGACTACGGTTCACCGACCGGCGTGTCCGGCGGCAAGGTCGCCATTTCTGCCGACGGTGACACCGTACTCTGGAGTACATCGGCCAATGGCGTCCAAGTCTCGCAATACACCAACGCGTTCGCCGTCGTCTCCACTCTCCCGGCCGGCGCCGCCATCGCCTCCGACAAGAAAGTGAACTCGATCTTCTACGCCTCCTCCGGCGGGAAATTCTACTTCTCCAGCGACGGCGGCAAGACGTTTAAGTCCACCGCGACCCTCGGGACCTCGGCTTCCTCTAACACCGTCATCGTGCACCCGAGCGTGACCGGCGACGTCTGGGTGTCGACCGACACTGGGCTGTTCCACTCGACGAACAACGGCACGACGTTCGCTGCCGTGTCTGGCGTTACGCAGGCGTGGTCCATATCGTTCGGCGCGCCCGCTAAGACTGGCGGGTACCCCGCGCTGTTTGTTATTGCGAACATTGGCGGGATTGGATACTTCAGGTCAGACGATGCGGGCGCGAGCTGGGTGCAGGTTAACGATGCGGCGCATGGCTTTGGGTCAGCGAGCGCGAACGTTGTCGCTGGTGATCCGCGTATCTACGGAAGGTGAGTCCGGGCCATTCTATGAAAAAGAAAAGGCTGTTAACACCATGATTCGTAGGGTGTACGTTGGTACGAACGGCCGCGGCATCTTCTACGGTGATACCGCCGGCGCTGCCCCACCGCCGCCCTCATCTTCCTCCTCCGTCTCGAGCGCACCCCCGACGTCTGCACCCTCTCAGCCGCCCACATCTGCACCGCACACGAGCGCGCCCAGCCAAACCCCGTCCACGTCCAAATCGTCATCGTCGACATCCAAATCTTCATCGTCGGCGCCGGTGTCGTCACCGTCCTCGTCGCCAGTGTCCTCGCGCTCTTCGTCGGCTGCGCCTTCTGGCCCGACACAGATCTTGTACGGGCAATGTGGAGGAAATGGATGGACAGGGCCTACCGTTTGTACCAGTAAGTCACTGTCTGGTTTTGTGTCGAGTTCGGACGCTGATTGTGTTTTGTGACTTTTAGCTGGAAGCAAATGTGTGGCTCAAAACCCATGTGAGTACTTTCTATGTGCTTTGCTACGTGAGCCAGATACTGACTTATTGCTTCAGACTACTCACAATGTATCCCGAACTAAAATGCTACTGATTGGGAGTTGGTATCAGTTGTTATATAGAACTGTCGACGATATTGTACAATATATTTTCATTCTCCCTCTATGTACCATCATCGTGTACCTGACCGGGTCCTGAATGATGGTCAAGTGGTGTCGACTGTCGAGTTAGGTAGCGCGAGCACCATGCCCGACGCGCCCTTTCACGTCATCCTTTGAGCGCCTATTATACTACACTGCTCTTGCGCTCCTCTCATTATCCTCGCCCAGTCCTCACCATTTCATCGTTCCCGTTTCCCTAACATCTATATATCAAACCATATACCCACCACTATTTCAGCAACCTAGACTATCTCCTTGCGTTATACCCTCCCGCGTTTGAGTCACCTTCACAATATTCACACGATCCCCATGAGCACCCTCATACAAGCCATCTACATCCGGGGGCACGAAGAACGCACCTCCCCAAAGCCACACACCGTCTACCGCATCGACATCCAGGCCTCCGTGCGCTCCTGGCAAATGTGGCGGCGCTACTCCGAGTTCGTCGACCTGCACACCGAGCTCGTCAAGTCCACCGGGTCCGCCCCGCCCGCCGAGCTCCCGCCCAAACACTCGACGCTCGGCCTCTTCAGGTCGCACACGAACCCTGCGCTCATCGAAGAGCGGCGCATTGGTCTCGAGCGGTACCTCCGCGCGATCCTCAGTACACATGAAGAGAAGTGGCGCGAGTCGTATGCGTTCCGTGAGTTCCTCGGCGTGCCTGTAGGCAAGGCGCAGGCCGAGGGCGGGCTCGCGGGGGGGTCTACGCAGTTTACGTCAGCGTCGTGGCTGGACGAACACACGGAGCTGCAGACGCGGATACGGGACGTCCGCGCGGACATCAATAAGCGGGACGCATTGTCGGACAGAGGGGACGTCTCGGGCTCGCAGCAGGCGAACGTGCAAGCGAAGAAGAAGCTGGCGACGGCGTACACGAGGGTGGGTGTTTTGGAGGACGGGCTGAAGCAGCTGGCCTTGGGCGGGATGAGCGAGGGGGAGCTGCAGAGGAGACGGGATATGGTAGGACGGCTGAGAGATGACTGTGCGACGCTGTCGAAGATGGTGACGGTGGCCAGGCTTACTAGTCGAGGGCTTGGGTCAGCAGCGGAGCGGAATCCTGTGGAAGAGGGCGACAGAGCCGCGCTGTTGGGAGGGAGTTCGGCGGGAACGAGTGCGGGAGGGAGTCAGTTCAAGAGACCAGTGACGAGGGTATTTGGGCAGCCGAAGGAGACAGAAAAGACGCGGCCACTGGACAACACAGGGCTAGTTCAGCTGCAGCAGACAGAAATGGATAAACAGGACGCTGAACTGGCCCAACTGTCCACCATCCTACTGAGGCAGAGGCAACTAGGCGTAGCGATAGGACAGGAGATCGAGGAGCAGAACTGGCTGCTGGATGACCTCACAGGCGAAGTCGACCGTGTTGGCGGAAAGCTCTCGAGTGCGAAGAAGCAGTTGAACCGTGTATCATGACAGGAGTGTGTCCTGCTGTATTATATCGTGGACCGCAGAGTATATTGTATGATCTACCTAATCAATACACGTACTCTACGGGTGTACTCCTAGTACTGAAGAATGTGGATAAGAACATCAAACACCAAACGACTATGATATCCGGTCCGCATTGTTGTCCTCCTTTCGTAAGAATCTCCCAACACCCTAGGTACCAATAGGTCAGTCAAAGATGTAAGAGCATGAAGTATCAACACACCTCGAAGCATGCTATCATGATACCGCACGCCGGTGCGATCTTCGTTATCCGAGGTACCAGTCCGGCGTACAGTGCCGATACGCCCTCATTCCGTACGACCTCCTTCAGTACCGCAAATGTACCAACGGTCCCTGAACCCGACCCGCCAATCGACCCCGACATAAGCAGCGACTGCTTTCTTGTCTTGAGAACATCGAAGGGTGATGTTAGCAGTGCTGCATTTGTACCGCTGATCGCCCCACTAGCGAACGCTACCCCAGCCCCTTCGTACCCTCTTCGATTCAGCCGGCTTTTGCACGCCTCGTATCCTGCCCAGTAAAGCCCACTGAACGGAACATCCCTCCAAAGTGTTGTTCCAAGCCCTCTCCATAGATGTATATTGCCGTGTGTCCGCGTGAGGGTGGCTATCGAGGCCAACGTGGATCGGAGGGTGTTCGGTGTCCCTGGCGAAGGTGGTGTACTTTGTAGATTTGTGCGAATGAGTTCAAGGGGTGATGCAACGCTGGTAATAAGAGTTCGTGCCGTGACACCAGCACAGAGTGGTACAACGGCGGCTGGCACGAGCGATGGGAATGTCTCGTTTAATAGATGATCGTAAGTGAGCATGTAAAGAGTTGAAGACGGTACGCCGATCAGTCTGCGAGAGTCAGTCAGAGATAGATATGATTAGAATCTCGTAAGGTACTCACAGTGTGGTTCCAGCACCTTTCCACAACCCTGGTATACCCTCCGCCCGCCATACATGCCGTACTGCGTCGAAGAACCCGTTCACACGTTCTGTGCGAAAAACGCCGCGGTCCCACACACAAACAATGTCACCTTCCACCGCATGCAGTGCTGTGGTGGACATTCGCCGCACACACGACACGCCTGACGGCTGACAGCAGGTGTTAGCAGGTGGTGTCGGGAAGAGAGCTTTGGGAGGTGCGGGTGGCTGGGTTTGTAAGCGTGTTTTGACGACATCAAAAGGTGTCACTGGAGATGAGGAAAGGAGTTGAATACAGATTAGTAGGAGGTATTATTGAAAAGACTCACTTGTCAACGCTGTGACTGTTGAGCCAGTCGCGGCTGCGACCAATTTTGCTCGTTGTGGCTCCATGAGGGGACGTCTATGATTACTGTCAAAATGGTATGCGTATGGATGGTGGTGTCAAGCGAGATTAAAGAGCAATGCGCGGTATTATAGCATGAATAGGGTGGACGACGGGCGGTGGTGGGGGAAGGAAGAGAAGGTTGGTGACAAGCAGTAGACCGACATAACATGGCGCGGCCGAATCCGCACGGCAGATCCTGTTTCCTTGAGCGCCTGTTTACGCCGTCAGTGATCCGCAGCCAATCGCATACAGTAGCCCGGGTTGTTATCAGATAACGAAAGATCAGCCACGTCGGCCGAATTGTGGTCAGCCTCACCACGCTGTGCTGGGTCTGGATTGACTTTGTCAAGTGCAGAACTCATACCGTCGAAGTTGTAGTTCTTTCGATATCTGCTACGCATAGCATCTCTGCACGCATTCAAACAATGGTGAAAAAGCAAGATAGGGCGAAGCGCAGCGACGCGCAATGGCTCGGCCAACAGTTTGCGAACTCTGGAGTCATGATTTGGCGCGAGAGCTGACCTACAAGGTTTCTGTACCAGTCATCTGCCGAAAGCACGCGTGCACATTTGAAACGCGGTGCGGCAGTATCGAAGCTAACAGTAGATCGCAGCGGGATTGATTCTTGTGCGTCACAGGTTTTGGTCTCATGGGATCGAATAGGCTACATAGAGTCTTCAGACACGCGTGTCAGCCGCATCATAACGTCTTCGAACAATATATACTTGGGGAAAGTTCAGGTCGAGGCATCTGAACTGGACTTAGCTGCCGACACTATTACAAACCGCATACCGTGTGATACAAGACGTTCAAACTGAGATGCAACTACGTTGAACGCAAATCCACGGCCCTTCAGAAACCCGATGAATCCAGGGAATACGTCCGAAGTAATGTCCTCCATCTTAACATCTACGTAACCTATATCACGCAGAATAGCGATGTATTCCTCCGTAGTGATGATGTTCTTGCGTGGGATCGATCCAGTGAGTGCCACCAGGAAACGGGTGGCGAGCGACAACGAGCCGGGGAGGAAGCAAAGGTCGCCTAGTGCTATGCGTCTACCAGCAGCCAGGCATATGTGGGCTTGCTCAAGGAAAAGACGACGGGTATCGAAATGGTACGCGCAATCTAGCGCCAATACGGAATCGTACGTATTCTTGCTGTGTTTAGTGTCTAAAGGGTGAGGGAAAGGGCTTTGCTGATCAGCGTGAAAAGGAGTCCGATAGATAGCGTCGCCTTCCGCAAGACGGACATCGACCGAGTTGGGATTTCGTTGATTTGTACGTTTCAATGAACGAAGGTAGTGCTTATGTTGGCTCGTGATCCCAACCAGACGTGTAGGTCGTGGTACTGAGGGATGCTCAAGGTGTAGCAGCAGGGAGTCGCCGCATCCGTGTCCCACTTCTATAAACCCAAACGGGAAAGATAGCAAGGTGAGAAATTCGTTCATGGAGATCACAGCATGTTGGGGCACGCACCTAGCACATTTCCGCCTTCCTTACATTCAGCGGCCTCGATAAGCTTTAATGCAAGAGCTACACGGCCTTAGCATGTGTAGAGCCGTAACATTAATCATCGTGGGGACACACAGACCTTCGCATGCAGTCGGAAAGTCACGAGTATTCTGTCCAGTATTGACATCATTTTCGATATCGCACATAGTAGAATAATAACCATCACAGTGACGTACCTTCCAATAGCCCATGTTAATCCATTCGGTGCCACCTGCCACGCCCGTCGGTGTAGATCTTTCGTTCAACTCAGATTGGATATCAATGAAATAAGGATCATTGAGATATTTCTTGGACAGAGAGGCAATGTGCACGAAGCAGCAAGCTACGCAGACTGCTATCCATGGTAGTCCATAAAGCCAAGAGAGCCCAATGAGAATGCATGACAGCGCAATGTAACTGAATGAGCTCATGACTGTAACCTCAATTAGTCTGTCTGAGGCATACAAGCAGCAAAAGGTCTTACCTACGTCCTTCGGCCGGAGTCCCTTTAGTAGCGATGAGACAGAAGGCACTGTACCAAGTCTTAGCTCAACTTCAAAGTTCCAACAGCGATCTTGAGCTTGTTAGACTCAAGCGCTCGTATTGCCCGATTTGGAAGCGCTCATGGACTAAAGCTCGTGCCCAGAGACTGCTGCACTCATTCAGCTTGTACCTCCTCTTCACTCTTGACAACTTTATGGCAGCGAGTTTATCATGAACACTACACTCTCACCGGCATCCTCTCCGAAAGTCAAGCGCAAAATCTCCGTTAGGAGACCTCGCGCGGCGTCGCATCTTCCTCCCCTGACGAAAGAAACACATGAGGCGGCCCTCCATGCCATTCGCATGTACCTCAAAGGCCACACGACCTATGACTCATTCCCGGTCAGCTTCCGCATGATTGTCCTTGACGCTAAGTTGGAAGTTAGGAAGGCATTGCAATGCCTATTGTCGAATGGTGC
The DNA here is from genome assembly GCA_022385755.1 of Trametopsis cervina. Lineage (NCBI taxonomy): Eukaryota > Fungi > Basidiomycota > Agaricomycetes > Polyporales > Irpicaceae > Trametopsis > Trametopsis cervina. The sequence continues at coordinate 1,250,034 of MU278348.1, forward strand.
GCAGCACATAAAGCTTCATTTCTTTTGGGATATGTGTTCTGAGTGGCATACTCACTAGGTGTTGTGTCTGCACCACTGTGGAACAGCGACAAGTCATGCTTTGCGGGAATGTTTACAGTATCTGACATTATTCACCTCATCCAATATTACTACAAATCTTCGAACTACGATAGTGCCGCTGCCGATGTAGAAACTCTTCGCTTGGAATCACTGAGAGGTATGCATTCAAGTCATTTATGCTTCACACTCTAACATCTGGAGTAGAGATTGAGAAGGAACTTGGGGTAGAGCCTCCTCCTCTACTTCGCGAATACCCCACAGCCACGCTTTACGATGCCGCGAAATTACTCATACAAACACATGCCCGCCGCGTGCCACTTCTTGACCATGACTCAGAAACTGGACACGAGGTCATCGTATCTGTGCTCACTCAATATCGGCTTCTGAAGTTTATCTCTATCAATGTGCGTGCTTGCCATAAGGGTTTACCAAATGTACTGACTGTATGGAATATGGCTAGTGTAATCGAGAAATCTCTCAACTCCATATGCCACTCAGGAAGCTCAAGATCGGAACCTATGTTTCGTCCTTCCCACCCTCAGCAGACGAAGAGGCCGAAGGTAACCCATTCTACCCTATAGCGACGGCGACTATGGACACGCCGGTGTTCGACGTTGTGCACATGTTCTCGGAGGGTGGTATATCCGCCGTGCCCATTATTGACGAGAATGGGATCGTTGTGAACTTGTACGAGACGGTGGATGTGATTGTGCGTACTCCAGCTACCCACGTTCGTCTAATACTTCCTTACCTTCTTCCCTATCAGACTCTTGTGCGACTGGGAGCTTATCAAGCCCTCGACCTCACAATCTCAGAAGCTCTCAATCAGCGTTCGCCCGATTTTCCGGGTGTGGTCATTTGTACCGCATCGGATTCTTTGGGAACCTTGATGCAACTCATAAAGAAACGTCGCGTCCACCGACTGGTCGTTGTGGAGGGCGAGGTAGGTGTCTTCTGTTTTAGATGGCCAACAGTATTCTGATGTATCGTGCCGCATCTATAGGAAGAGGAAAAACGAGGTGGGAAGAGAGGACGACTACTGGGCATCATCAGCCTGAGCGACGTGCTTCGATATATCATTGGAGAGACTGCCATCGGCGAGCATCAGAGCAGTATACCTACTCCTGTCACCGCTGCCACACCGGTCGAAGCCGAGCCTGCACCCCAATCTGAAACCGCAGAACCGTCAGAAGAGCCTCCACAACCTCCAGATGATGCACCTGCGCCCGAAGAATGACAATAGACTCCAGTACACAATGCGGATGTCTCCGAGGGTTTGTATTTCTAGCGTCACTTACATGGTCTCTTTCTATGGATAGCATTTGTAATTCTGGTACTGTGCATCTAAGTTTCAAGTTGCATTCATTCTATCACGGGTTACTTCACCATGCTCATAACTATATCTTGCTCGTCAGCACACTGCGCTCGGACACGGTGTATGATGCGTACGTATGCTTCGTGTTGTTACGCACGAATTTCATTCTTCCTCACACCCTTCACCTCTACTCATTGAGGGTTCCGTGTAAGCGCTCACCATAGGCTCTCGCCGTGGCATCGTCGCGAGTGTAGTGAATCCTTCATACTTCTCTATGCTCTCATATGGCGGAAGAAGGTTGGTGGTCGAGAAATGGGAGGACGTCATCAAATCAAACGTAGGTATGCGTTCACATCGATACATCGACATCTATACACGCTTATCTACAATTGTTCGCAATTTGCGTTCGTGAGAATTGGAGCGTCCCATAGGTTTTATTAAGAATGAAAAGCGGTGAATCCGTAGCTTTCTGCCTACATAGCTCAATGGCTGACCTTCACAATTGTTTGCAGCGCGGTAGAGGTGAAGATGCTCGCGCCATCGAAACCTCGAAAGTCAAACGCTGGTTGGCCAGGATCTTCCACCGTCAGACAGTCAGCAGGCGAAAACAAGTATCCATTCGCCAATTAGCGAGCCGAACATCTCGTCAGCCTGCAGAGTCTGCCTTGGACCGCGTCAACGACGACGTGCTTGCGCTCATCTGCGCCGCCGTCAAACACTCCCAGGGATTGGAGTCAGCGTGGGTGAACGTCGCCAAGCGATCGCAAGACTCAGATCGAGTGTGGAGGCTCTGGTATGGGATTGATAACAAGGCCCGAAAGGATGACACACCGCAGGCGAGGACTACAAGTTTGCTCATTGTTTGTTCCTAACGTCGTCGTCAGAGCCCGCTGAAAGCTCTTTCACTCACGTGCTGGCGGGTCAGAGTACACTGCATTCCCCATCTCTTCGAGCGTATCGCACTGCGGTGTATGGGGGATGGCTTCTGGGCTCGAGCGATGGAGATGCTGAACGATTGGAATCCGGCGCTCTCGAGCTATGTGCGGTGAGTGACGTTAGCGTTGGGACTGGGCGTACTCGGATTGATTGGAAGCCAGCGAGTTATCCATTTCTCTCTATAAGGGACATCCCACCATTGTCGCGGCTGATGAGCAGTTTGAAGAAGTTCTCCCTATTACACTGGCCAACACCATGAACGCAATGTCGAAAGCATCTACCAAACTCGAAGTACTGAAATTTGAGGTTGAAGTAAAACAGATTGAATTATTCCGGGCAGCATTTGCTTCCTGCGGGCTGACATGCCCCCACGTACAAAGCCTTGTCGTCGGCTCTTGCAGCGACTTTATGGTCGACCACTGTCCGCACATTACGACGCTTGCTGGGACTCGTAGCATGTGGAGCTGGATGAACCTGACGTATCGCGAGAATGATTACGCATCCCGGCTGTTGAAAAAGGCGGCCGGCTTAGCGAACTTAGAATGCTTTGCATTGGGGACGTTATGGGATCACGGCTCCTTGGAAGGTGCGTCTTTATCCGGTGGCCCAGCGACGCTCTTCCCTTTTCATGGTTAACATTTAGCTTTGAAAACCCTAACAGCCCTGGGTAAGCTGCAAGTGCAAACACTCCTCATCTCTGGAGGCTTGGATGCTAGTTTCGAGGTAAATTCCTCTTTGTGTCGGTGCAGCGGTGACTGACTTCATGATGTCTCTCAGAGACTGACCGAGCCCATCCTACTGCTCCCAGCTGTCGAGGTCCTGTCCATCCCCGCGGCGTTCGTGCACCGCGAAGCCCGTCGGGAACTCGGGGATCAAGGCTCCGATGGCGAGGACCCGGGACGGAAGGCTCGTAGGGACCTACAATATCGAAAGGCACAGGAGCGCGTCGCAGGTTTTATCTTTGATCACTATCCAGGGCTGAAGGAGCTGTGGTTCGGGACATATATAAACGTGAGACGCACAAAAGATAACGAAGATGATGGCAGCAGTGGATTAGTTTGGTCGCGCGAGGATGAAGTACAGCGTCCTCTGTGGGCAGCTTGGGTTTGACGGTATGTCTTTTGTATGACGGTCTATCTCGCCGGTTGCCTTCTACTGGATGACAGTATCGAAGGTAGCCATTGCAGGAAGCAAGAATTGTGTTTTGAGCGGAGCTCTTCTCGCTAAAAGTTAATACACAGTGAAGGATGGAGTTTGGGTTCTGGCTTGATCCTATATCTCGCAGGCATGGTTATACACGGCCCTGAATACAGACGAGCATGTACGCTATTAACGGTCACCACGTCCCCTTTATGGATCGCATTTACTGAGCCATCTTTCGCGCCGACCTTGGCACAGACAACGAATTCGACTGGGTGGTATTGCCTTAGTGAAATCGATATGCATGTGACTGCAAGACCTCCAGAGAGTGCTCAAGCGTTTACAGGAGTTCACTTAGTTTCGCGCCTCGACGACTTCATAAGCACCTTTCAGCAACCTATATGTACTCAGACTCTCTCGTGATGCAACTGAATGCCGGCGCGATGGCACCGTCAGCCCCCTAGTATCCAGTCAATACTTCAATCTTCAAGCCTCCTCCGCTGAGTCTCTCTACTGTGTCCATACCTCAACCGCAATCCACCACCACCCTCTCCGACTCGAGTCGCTTGCATTCTTTTGCCTAACTCAAGTCATTCTTTTCACTTCCAACCTAGGCATCATAACAATCTCGCATCTATCTTCATCACTTCCTCCCACAAGCCACCATGCCTATCCTCGCTCGTACTGCTGAGAGTTGCCGGGATATCCTTCCCTTCTGCCGCCCTGACCCTTCATCTTTCGGACCAGGACCAGCCTTGAACGCAGCGAGTGCGAAGGGGCGCGGCGAAGTCACAGAGAGCCAAGTTCAGCCCGCCGATCCGACGGAGCGCAACCCCAACATTGCCCTAAGCAGGTACATCACCGAGACGCGACCAGAGCTCATCGTTGGTATCCTCCTCGTATTCGTCATCGCTATCATCGGCGTCGTGCTCTGGGTCAGGTTCAACGACAGCGCGAGGGGGCGGTTCAAGAAGTACTGGGCGGTGGTTGTCAGCCGCTTCGCTAGGATCCGAAGCAACCAGCCCGCGGCAGGAGTTTCGTCCCCAAGCACCCAGTCCGACATTACGAGGGTCAACACGCGCACAGACGAAAGCATGATGCGGATGTCCACCGACACGAGACCGCCGTTGACGCGGTCGCAAGATGGGAGCCAACTTTCTGTCATGAAGACGAGCCAACTGGCTGCTCTCCCGACGCTACTTGCGAGGCCTTGACTGGACGGTTGTGTCCTTGAACCTATTATATGGTAGATTTGTCCGCGCCCGCGAAATTGTAACTTGCTGCTTCATCTTGTATGTAACGCCTGCCATGCACCGATATTTCATCTGCGCACACGACCAAAAGTCCGACGTTGTGGTGAAGAGAGAGTCATGATAGTTTGCGATGCAGAATCAAGAAGTTACAGTGGAATGAATACAGAACTTGCCCAGTCATTGATGAATCTCCCTCCAACACCCAGCGTCCATGAATGTGGTGCTTGCTAAATACTCGTGCTCCTGTGAGGTGTGGAGCAGTAGATAGGAATACATACAACAAAACGATAGCATATCACCAAGATGCGACAACAACATAAGAACCTCTACTGACCATCGCATTCGCGCAACACCCAAGCTATGTCCGCCTGTCCCTACGGCTCCGTCGCCTGTCGTGCCCAGAGCGATTGCTCAATGATGCGCCTAGCATGTTGGATGGTAGTGTTCCCGTCTCCAGCGCTGCGGCGATGATCTCTGCAGGGAGGTCGAGCTGCACGCCATCAACGTACGCGTATGCATCCAAGGGCGAATACGCCGGAGGTTCACGCTCCGGTAATGGTGACGCAGCACCCGAAGCTGTCCTAGATCCTGCACCAGATTGAAGGGCTTCGAGACTGATGTCACGGACATCCGGTGTAGGAGGATCCGCGGCCACCGGTGACTCAGGAGGAGGATGTACATGAATGGCGAGTTCTGAACCTGAATATGACGAGCGCGAGCCCGTGCGCGTATGAGTGATATTGAATGGCTGCCGGCGAGGGACGTTAAACTGATTCGCACCTGCCGCCGTGGTCTGCGCGGTCCTCGTGCTCGTCCGCTGAGTGGGAGAGGTGGAACGAGACCGCGAAGTCTCACGCGATGATGCGATACTTTCGTCGTCGTCCTGCTCCTCGCTAGTATGAACAGTAGGAGACGGTGGCATATGTGCATTAGGAGCGGTGTGGAATGGGAGATCTGTTGGTGAGATGTAGCGACGCCCCGGGCCAGTCGATGGACCTGGTGCCGACATAGAGGTTATCTCGTGAGGTTCTTCCTCAATAGGCGTAATCGGAGGGGGAGGAGTATCAGGAGGAGTCGGTGATCGCGCTGGGGTGGTAGACAGAGGTGACGGCGCATGTGGGGCAGACGACGCGAGTCCCGTGCGAGGGGTACGGCGAGAACGATGCGACCGACGAGAACGCGACGACGCGCCCGCAGGTGACCCTACAGTGATGGGCGTAATATCGCCCCCAGCTGCGAGCAGTATGCTTCCGCGTTCACTGCCGTAGGGAGGCGGAGGAGCGAGCGTGCCTGAACTGGGCGCCAATCCCCACTTCTTCACATTAGCCTCAATGAAGACGAAGCCGGACTGCCCAAAGTTAACATGGACACTGCACGGCCCATCCGCACCAACGGTAGGGAAGAGATTGTAGTTGTTGAAACCCATGTACGCGTCCTCCATCTTACGACCATTTTTCGTGAAGAAAACAGTGCCCGTGCGGGGTCGGTAACCTACTCCGAGAACGTCGCCCTCCTTGAGAGCTGATCCACACGATACCGCGGTGAAGGGCCAGTTGTGAGACTTGTCACCGCTTGAATGATATCCAACCGAGAACCGACAAAAGCCTGGGAGTCGGAAAGATGGATACGGCTTGGTGGTCAGCCCCACGGCAACATTGGTGCCCGTGGGAAGGTCGAACATCTTCACTTCCCAGTAGTAAACCTCGTTGAGTTTTGGTAAAGGGAGATTGGACTGGACGGAGGTAGTAGATGAGGGGTCTGGTAAGAATGTAATCTCTGTTCGTGCGTGAACTAGGAGTGAAGATAGAGCCTCGAAGTCTGGTTCGAACGACCAAGCAGAGACGCCCTTTTCCTGGATTGAAAGGAATTGGGATAGCGTAATGTCCGTCGGTGTCGAATTCGGCTGGTACTGCGTTTGGTATTCTGGACATAAAGATCAGGAAGGGCCTGAAATGTCATATAGAAGCGTGGACTCACGTTTCGCGCGTTGGTACATTCGTCGCTCACCCTCCGAAACACTCTCGAGCCAGCGAGATTCAAGGGTCTCAAAGCCACCCTCGCCCTCTACCAAGTCTTCTCTGCTCATGTCAATAGGTCCGTCATGATCGCGAAGCATTATGCCACGCCGCCGTCTGAGTATTATGACGCATATGAGGAAGAGCAGGAGGAGGAAGAGGAATGTGGAGAGGACGATAAGCAGTGGGAAGAGGATATACAGTGCGTCGCGGGTTGGAGGAGGCACTGATTGTCGTACGCGGTGGACTCTCTCTGCCGCTACGTCCATAGCGTCCCGGAGGGCGCGTGCGCCCGCAGCGAAGACGTCAGCTTGCTCGTCCCATGTTCGTGAACTTGGTGTCGTCCCGATAGCCTCTTGCACCATCAGTCACAAGATCCAGAAGAAATTAGCTAGAAATATCGGTAAGAAGCACTGTAGACAAGACGTAAGGAAACTGGACAGAAGCGAGGATGAGGCGAGTGTTGTATACCAGCTTGCCTAGGCGGCTGGGAGTGGGGGAGCTGAGCAAAGCCGAAATGCCTGCGGCCAGCCGTCCGCCCATCACCACATATCGGGACAACGTCACGGCACAGGCCGGTCACATACACGTGACATTGCTATACCATTGAACTGTACCGCTTCCAACACTTACTCGTAGCTCTCTCGTAACGACGCAGATACTCGTCATTTATACCACCATACTGATGCGGAACCCCTGAGTTCTGCTTCCATTGCAGTCCTTTCGCTGGTTTTCGCGCCCTTTCTAAGGACCTCGGACAGCCCCGGGCTCGTACTCAAAGTTTACTCAGGCTCTATATCATGTCTCTCAGATGGGTCCGACTCGGACCTGTCGGGTCTTTGTTAGAATCATACACAGATCCCGGAACATTCACCGCTTCGGAGGTACGCGCCTGTCCCAAGATGTACGCCGTTGTTCTCGTCCAAGAAGTTCATGATAAATGGTATCAACACAATTATGATCAATAAAACACATGCAAAAGAGAACATACGATACTGTCGGTGACCAGTGACTATCGTCCATCGAACATATCCTGATACAACCCGTCTTCAACTGCAACCCAATCGACCACTCCCCCGCTGCTATATACGCTCTCGTACGATGTAATACTCGCCTGCGAGAAAAACGGCCCAAGGTCGCGAATGCTGTCGATACTGCGCACCATCTGTAAGAGAGGACGACGCATGGGCCGTTGATCTAGGAGAGGTGTATCGACGGGCGCGTGGTGAGCGTGCGCAGCAGCCTGGCGGGGGTACGGCAGTAAGCTATACTGGATTGGTAAAAATAATGGGAGATGTTACGTACTCCTTCGCTCGGTTGTTGAACAACTACCTCAGCGAGACGGTCCAGTAGAGCTATAGGTATCCACCTATCAGGCGGGAAGATGGCATCTACTGTGTCCGTGATGAAAATCCACTGGTGACTACTCAAATGTTAGCGGGTTTCACCAATTGTACCAGACGCGCCTACATTTGGAACTCCTCTGTCTGAAGGACGAGTATGAGATCGAGAAGCTTAGTTGCTGCCAGGATTAAGCTCAAATCCTCGGATCCATCTGACGGTAACGAGACCAGCACTGATTCGAACACCCGGAGCTGCGCAAAGCAACGGTCAGTGCTTCGAAAGATCGTGTTAGTGTTCTGTGAGGCTTACCAGTTCGGTCAATATAACTGGCCAGAAGCTCGATAGGTTGTGTGGAGAAAGGCGACATAGCAGTATTCGTACGCAAAGGTATACTTCACTTTGAACAATCGGTGCTGCGACGTTGCGAAGCGTATCCACAAGCTTCTCCTGTATAGTGGGTAGTTGTGTTAGGAACTGGTTCTTCTCTCCCGTCAAGATCACGTATGAAAGTCTGCGCAGGTTGAGGGAGCGAAGTAGCATCTCATATTCCTTATTTGCGAATATATTGGCTGATGGCGCTGTTGTTATACGACCTACAAGTTCGTGATGAGTCATATGACAATCGGCGAGATAATCGGAAAATTCCTACTGAGGAGCTCTGTCAAAGCAGTCTTATCTGTTTCAAAGAGCATCTTCACGAGCAACTTCCACTCCTTTCCGGCACTCGGGGAAGAGTTGAAGCAGCGGTTGTCATTCAAGATATCAACGATGGGCCCCCGCCAAGCCTTGATGGCGGCAGGTATTCGCGCCGTCTCGCGTAAAACTGCCAGAACTGTGTTGTCCACATCAAGCGGTCTACAGAGCACTATGAGTAGGGCCTATGTCATGCACAGCGGTACTCACTTTGCTCTACTCTTCAAGGCAGGCGAAACAGCGGCACTGACAATGCTGCTGCACGCCGCGGATATCCTATCACCCTCGACCAGAAATTTTCGCATGTTCGGGATCACATCTGAAGCTAAGTACGCATTCACTTGCTCAACAGCGTCAACCGGTCCTATCGACTTGCTACCGTCAATGAGCGAGGCCGAACTTGCGTTCATCTTCTCGTCAATTCCCAAAGTCGAACGAGCTACGTGGTTACTTAGACACATACTTAATACGATAAATGATTCACATACCACGAGGTATCGGTGATTCTCTTCCGCTTCCGTTGGCTAACTGTCCGCGACGTATCCAACTGGAGGAATCATTCGAACGTACTGCGAGGAGGCAAATATCGATGAGCTTCGTAAATGTATCCTAAAATATCGGCATGAATCTCTGGTCTTCTATAATGGATATAACTTACCTGCAACTCCTTTCGAACTCGTTTATCTTCCACGATCGAGGTCTGTGTTAGTTTGTCCGCCAACACATTGAAGCATCTATGTATTCTTGAGTAAACGATGCCATGCCATTGCTATGACGAGATTCCTAACCTCAGCGCGCTAAAGATTTGTAGCTTGAAGTCACGATAAGCTCCAGTGAAGTCCTTGCACAGTTGCACAAAACGGATCCAAACTTGCACAGCCAGTGGCCCTTCCAGGCGACCGAAATACTGTTCAAGGAACTCAAACATGGTGATGTCCGACCTGAAATTATGTTATGTCAGAACCGGTCACGTTCATAGTGATAACTTCAACGCACAACGTAGGGCACAACGAATGGCGCTTTGGACGATCAGATGCACCGGGGTTGCGTACCAGAATGCAGTCACAAAGCATGTTGACCACGTTCTGGGAGCTCGAGGTTAAGACATCTACAAGTTCGAATCCAGACGGCTCGTCCTGTTTTAGATGAGTCATACAATATGGTACTGACACCAGAGGAAGCGTCTACCTTGCGTGTCCGACTCCAGCAGTCAATGACAGACTCAAGGACTTCTAGTGGGTGTGCGCGAAATAGATGCTCCAAGGCTCGTCGACAGCGAGTCCGCGCTCGGCTGTATATCAAGGACAACGACTCCTCCTGAGAGTCCCAATCCGCCCGCAAAGGTAGTGTGAACTGATCCCATATCGCGTATAAGACACGAATTGATTCGTGTAACCCACGAGTATCTGTTGCTTTCGTCTAAGATAGACGTGATGAGCTCCATCCGTTGCTAGAACAGACCACTAACCGTCTGCTGGTCTTCGCCTGCAATCGCCCCTGAATCTGAGCTGAACACGTTGGACATATAACCCAGTAAGCCACTGCTTTCTTGATTTGGCTTCTCATTTAGCATGTCATCCTCCAGCGTACTTGGTTGTTGTATGTGGGACAAGCTAATCAAAGCCAATCGCTCGACAGCGTTGATCAGCATAACAAAATCCGCGTCCGTGTTGTATGCTGCGACATCCTCCGCTCTTGCTCGTGCGCGTGAAGCAGCCGTGATCTCGCCGAGCGCGTTCCTCAGTTGCCGACAAACACATTCGTTGAGGGGAAGGATGGCTGGCTGAAGCATGTCATGGAATTGAGGTATTGTCATGAGAATGAAGTCAAGCCAGTGCTGTAAGATAGGTCGATTTGACGATGTTGAAATTCCGTCTATCAATGTGTGTATAAGCAAAGGGTTGACGGAATATGAGGTCGATATAGGGGCCTGGGGCCTGGGACCGTCAATGCTTTGTTCTCCTTGCGTGATTCGACTGGATTTCTGCAATTCAGCATCAATCTGCCCGTTCAGGGCGGATATGGTCGAGTGTAACAGATGAAGTAGCTTGTTCTGGATGTCCAGTCTCCCCGTGTGGACACAGTAATATAGCTTGCCGATGATAGCAGACTCCACGCTCTGCAGTGCGATCATGTCGATCTCGCCACGGGCCGTAAGGTTCTGGAGGAGATCCACCGTCGCTGACTGCAGTGACTCGTTAAGGGGACGTAACGCATGTGCCAACTGCAGATTCGGCTCTGACTGCAGAAAACTGCAGGTCTTTCAGACCAGACGTCATTGGTTCTGATACGTAAGGAACCCACCGAAGGAGAACGGTCACAAGAATGTCCATATATGTCGCGTCTGCGACCCCACCACCAACTATATGCAAATGAGAAGTTGAGAAGTATGTCCACCGACCATAGGCAATGTTGACTCACCGTCACGAGTTCGCTCGGTGAGGCCTGTATATAGTGAACGACTGATGAGGGTGGTACGTGCAATTCTGGTGAAGCCTTGACCTCCGAATTTGACAATCGAAAGTAGGATACCCAGTAAGTGGGTGATATACCGCTGATCAAAAGGTTTGACGTAGAAGAAGCCTTGCACTTGCCTCCCGCTGTGCTGTGAGACTGTTTGAATGCGATGTATCGTAGGGTCACAAAGGTCATGTAGTAGTGGATCCAAGACGCTGTAATGGTGTCAATATCAGTATTTGTTTTAAGAGATATTTCGCCTACCGAAGGTATGACTTCAGACTGCATCGCATCCACGTTTCACCTATGCGACGCAAATTCGGATCCTCGCTTCTGAGAGTATCCAGAACGATCATCATAGGGATCTTTAAGCGCAAGCCGGGTTGGAGTGAATCATCTGAGTTAGATGAGAAGCGGGAAGACGTTAAGAGTAGAAGAAAATCACCTGTAAGTCTCCAAAGGACACTAAACGCATCGTATGCCTCTCGCATCCGCCGCAAATCTTTGCAAGTTAGGCTCTCAGAGACAACCGAAACAACTTGTGGATGCCGTGCTCTGCTTTCCAGATCCCAGATCAAGCTCACAGCTCGAACATGATATGAGGCCCAAGGAGGGCGTAAGTAACCCAATAGCTATCGCACAGCATATGAGTTTCCATTCGTTATTCGGAGTTGCGAGTTGAAGGCAACTGACCGGGTTTGCAAACGCGGCCATAACCTGTCTGTTGTCTATATTGAACTTTGGCTGAAGTCGAGTTACCGTTTGTAGCTTGACCGCTGTTGACACTACGTGATCAACCACTGAAAATGATGAATTCTGTCCTTATCATTCTCGCCGATCCTCTGCAGAATACGGACAAGTCTTACCTTGCTCTCCAAACAGCTTAGCATTATGGACAGCCAACGGGCAGACTCCCAGGTGATTGGCGAGACAAGTTCGGGGATGGTCTGTAGCTGCTGCACATACCCTGTGAATAGCTGGATGGAAGATATCAAAGACTCTCGGACTGCTGAGGTATGATTTTGCGAATCCAGCAGAATTTGTGCCAATGAAATGCTCAGCGCTGACAGCTGATGCAAAGTCGCAGCTATGGTTGAGCTGGAAGGAGTCACAGATTCATTTGCAGAATCTTCTGAAGGAAAGCCGTAAAATGAGGACGCAAACGATAGAGCTGACGAAGGCTGCGCAGCGCCATCTCCGTTGATTTGTGGGCGATCTTTCAAATAAGACAGCCGTATATGCTTCCAGATCTCCAGGAGTAAATTCATGCATTCGCATACGGTGTCCTTGGGCAGACTGCTAACATTGGTCTATTTGGATTGAGGTTGAATAGTCGTGTACTGCAACAGGCAGTAATGCTTACCTTCAGCGCTTCTAGTATTGCAGTGAACACGATCGGCAAATGAATTGCTTCAATTTCTTCGTCGTGCGTATGATAGGTAGTGAGTATATATTGGACCATTCGAACGCCCTATGTTGATTATGCTGAGCTTTTGTCAGAGAAGTAGGGGGAAAAATACACGCTACCTCACAACCACTTCGTTCGGGTACAAGATCCTTGAGCACGGCGTGCAACAGCTCCTTCCATAGCGCCTGGGGCTCTACCGCTTCGTATAGCGTACTGGCAGTCATAGTTGCCTATAAACTTGGTAAACCCGATGCGCATTCACAAATCGTGGAACTGCACCAACCTCTTCTCCTGGATCCGAGTTGCATTCAATACTCAGCTTCAACGCTTTGAACGCATCGAACACGAGAGCCTCCGTCAGCGGCAACCCAATCTCGTACTTGTCCAGTAATGAAATGAAGATCTTGAATGGACGAGAAGCAGAGTATTCGGATGGGGGTTTGAACATAGCCTCCTGTTTGCGGGACGATCAGAGTCAATGGCCTTGCGTTTGGATATATTGCTTACCTTCAGAGTCAATGTGAGGAGACCAAGGGCATTTGTTTTCAGGTATGCTACTTGTTGTTGACTTGCTTCTTCCGTACCCAACAACCAAGTGTACAGCCTACGGTTCAACGCAAGATCTCTTCGTAGAACAACACTGGTCGCAGCTCGCATCAGTATGGATCGATCTTCTGGGGAAGCTTTCTTCACTGCAACACCGTCCACCGGTAGCGACTGGAGTAAAATATCGAGAGCACTTCGCCGCACTAGTGAATCATCGTCCTCGAGAGCAGCAGATATTGCTCTTATCATTAGGCCTATGTCGCGGCCAACAATAGCTCCGATATCTACACAAAGCCATTCAGTACGCGTGATGCATGTATACAGTTAAATACATTACCTTCATCCGGTTTGAGCCGTGGTAGCCTCCGTGACAAGAAATTCAATGAGGTGCCACGAGCAGGTGGCGAAGTCAGCATGATCAACCACACGTTCTGTAGAAAGAAGGCCGGAGCAACTGTTCCAGACAGCCTATCAAGTAGACCCATTGTCTACATCACTGTTAAACTTCCAAAGCTGTACGAAGGATATGTTAAGCGACTATTTACCTTGTCGAAGAATTCTCCTGTTTCCTCTTCTAGTCCTGGCAATAATGCGAGTATGAATGCTTTCATGACAGGGCGTAACCCTGCCTGCAGAGGTAGATAGTGTGTATCGAAGAGGTTCAAGAGTATAGGCTGACATTCGACTTAGTATCGACGCGAACACGCAAACAACAAGTGACTTACCTTCACTGAAGTAGCCGCATACTCGAAGAAGGGGAACAATCCGGACGACCATATTGCCAAATCTCTGCTTAGCCCTTCAGACTAGATGATATTCGGTCAAAACCAAGAGCTCGTCCGGCATAATATTCAAAGGGAGAACGCACGCCTAGTACAGCAAGTATGTGCGCATATACGTCCAGAGCTCGTTGATGAACACCAGTCGGTAGGGCGGGGTTGAGGCACTGGGATAATCGCTTCGCCACAATAACCTTGCGAGGGATCTCCTTGAATTGCATGTATGCCTGGAATGTCTATACGTCAAGGATGAGTACGCGCTCCATTCGCATCTCGTTAGAGGCGTACCTTCAACAACTGCTTCAAGAATGATATGAAGTCCGCCCACTCGTGTACACTATCGAAGGAGCTCAGACATTTCTCAACCTGTTGGGTGTATTTCTTGAATTTTGGATCGTTCGCATATGCGGGAGGAACATTTCCAGAGACTGAGCAACTCAATAAAGAAATTCCTCATGCGTATAGCATTATAAGCTCACCCCAAGCATTCTTCTTCGCCTCTGCGTCGGTTGGCTCACTGCCAGACATTCCGTACGTGTGTCGTTAAGCAGCCAGAGCGGGCGCGTTGGCCCCTGTGATTTGACGAAGCAAAATGAGTGGGCTCTAGTTGGAAGTGCAGTGAAGGACTAGTGGCTGGGGCGGCTACACGAACCTATGCACGTGGAATCACGCACGCGACGTCAGTTGTCGGCATCCTGCATATCTGACTATGCCAGTGGGCTCTAAGCGCGAGTAAACATCATATAGTGCCTCATAATAGCATAGAAATTCTAATAATTATAGAGAGCCATATATTACAGACCTGCGCTACACATTACGTCGTATACAGACCACGAACTGCCGAACCACACATCGCGACGACCAAAGCCTGAAGTGCGCCACAATATAGTGCAATGTTGGTACGAGGAAATGAAGTGATAGCGAGATCCCATCATGCTACAAGAGCTGATAAAGCGGATGGCTCTGCTCCAGATATTTGCGCATTCGTACGTTTCTTCGGGATTAGAGTTGGAAGGTCGACAGACTGTGCGCGAGACGACACATTGGTGCTGAGAGCGTCTGACTTCCCTAATTTCGAGCGGCCTTTGCCCAGACTTGAGAGTGTCAGGCCTGGCAGCCTTGGTATGGGAAGTGGGCCTAATCCTGTAACACTTTCTTGAGAACCCCCCGGGACAATCGCCTGCATAGCTGCGGTGACTGCAGCGGTTGCAGATGCATATTCCGACTCTTTGTTTCCTACCCACGACTTAGCGAACCATCGGCCGCCTGCGATACCTCTGATTTCTCGGTTCGCCTGCCGCCAATGGCGGACGTGTTTTCCGCTTCTGTCGAGAGGAATCGTGGGAGCAAACCCGCTACCTATCTTCGGCGGGGGATGCACAGAGAATGGTCTTGACGGAAGAGGATAAGACGGGAGAGGAACCCCATCGAGGTTTAGCTCCTCAATGTTAGCGGCTCCCGGGACTGAGATTGACGCTGCAGGAAGAGGTATATCATGAAAATCTGGACTATGGTCCTCATGCGCTAGAGGCGATGACGCGGCAGTACCAGCGTAAGCTATTGCAAGCACGCTCAGTTGACTTGCTGCACAATACGAAAAATATAGATGAAGGCCCACCTTCGCTAATACTTCCTGCGTCGTCCCGCATATGAAGTGGGACAGCTATAGCTTGCCTAAATATTAGGTATCAGGATCAGAATACCAAGAGGGAAGAAATAGGGGATGAACATACTTCACACTACCACGCTTTCTCCCACCACCTCGTGTAGACCCTCCCTTAGCTGCACCCCCTCGCTTCCTCGGGCTTGCTGTCGGGGCAGATATGCTACCTCCCATTGTGACTGTTGTAGCAACACTGTCTATACTTGCTGAGGCAGTTAGAGGAGGTGGGAGATCTGCAAGGGGAATAACTAAGACGACTGTGATACAACAGGACTTGGCTACATACCCACACGACCGGCTTTGCCGCCCCTACTCCCGCGACCTCTGCCCCTAGCCCTCCCCGCCGTGCTTCCCCCACGTTTGGAGACGGTGGTTTTCTTTTCAATCACAGGAAGGGACACAACGGGAGGAGGTGCAGATACCTGCGGCTCCTCTTCATCATCGTCAATGAGTTGATCCTCTTCCTCGTCGTCTTCATCTTCCTCCTCGCTGTGTCCGCCGTACGGCACTTTTTGACTTGTCACTGTCGCAGACCCCGCTCGCTTTCCTTCTCCTACCACGAGCTTGACACGAAATTTCGACGTGCGGTTGGGGTTATGTGGCTGCGGCTCTGGGGTTTCTTCTTCTCGCAGCGTAGAGATCTGGGGGGCGTCCATTTCTACGTCGTCAGTCATGGTTGGGAAGTGGGAGTTGACGTGGTAAATACGAATTGAATGGGAACTTAAGTCACCCGGTGGACCAGATCAAGTATAAGTAATGGACGCTGTTCCGGAAATAGGAATGATACGTCAACTTCGAAATCTTTCCTGCAATTATACAAGGACTCAGTAATATCACTCAACGCAGTGAGGCATTGGAGGGAAGCGTGAAAATTAGTGAGGCTGTAACCCAGCCAGCACTCTACAACTATCAAACTGTAACTTACGAAAGAGTTGAGCGCGTATCTCCGAACCAATGCACGTGATCCACCACAGGCGGGCGACCCGGGTTTCCCGCTGCTTTACAGCGAGCTCGCTCTCGCATACAACGGCCCACCTTTCCTCGTTGCCCACTACCACCTGTACGTCAGTCATACTTCTTGATCAATATAATAGGCTCAATATCTCACTGTCTTTTATAGACACTCCCTCTCCTATAACTGCCTCGCCGAGCTCGGACTTAAGGTGAAGAAATGGCCTCCTCCACTGTGAACGTACGTTCTGGTCGATGATTGCCTTCAGAGGCAAGGGAATTGATATGCTTTTGATACTGCAGGTTGTCCGGTACACTGCCCTTCTGTCAGGCGTTTTCTATGGCATTACGCACAGGCGTACACTCCAGAAGGAGCATGACCAGGAGAAGAGGACCCACGCTATACACGAACGCGAACACCTGATAGCCGAGGCTAAGGAGGCATGGAAGAGGAAACAGGAGGGCTCGAAGAAGGATAGCAGTACGTACTCATACCATTGTGTTCCAAACCTCATTCCGTGTATCCCAACATACGAGTCGCACGTACTGAATATATTGTTCTCAGTTATCACCGACCCCGAAGATCCTCATTTCGACCTGGAGAAACTCATTTCAAAGTGGGAGAAGGAGTCAAAATAAGGTCAACGCCAGAATGGCCCGTCGCATTTTCCTCATAGACTTATGGTGGACACTTGCCTAGCGTCTCGTAGCTCTCACTATACTATCTAATGCATTGTATCTTCCTCACACGCTCAATCAACACGCGGGTGGTACATTGACGAGGCAATAGTGAATCTGAGCTGTACGCTATAAATGAGTGTTCAATTTAGGACGCGTGGGACAAATAAAATAAAGCATCGCGTCCGTAGCGCGTCCGAGTCTCGTCTCTTGATTGACCCAACTGCACACCTATCACCCATCACCTCTGCTTCACTTTCTCCTGGTCTCATCGCACTTCACTAAGTTCTGTGCGACTTAACGCGTCCTACCATGAAGCCTATCACGATACAAGACGAGGAGGACGACCTGGCTGCCGAAGAGGAGAATAAGATCATCAACGAGGTGCACACAGGAGAACATCCCGCTATGACCATATACTCACCATGTCCTGTTGTTATCCACAGGAATACAAGACTTGGTACGTACGCGACAGGCCCTGTGTGACACATTCTGACCAGTGGCAAATCAGGAAGAAGAACGCACCCTACCTCTACGATGTTGTGATCACGCACGCACTCGATTGGCCGACTTTGACGTGTCAGTGGTTCCCGGACAAAGAATCGTGAGTATATTGAAAGTATAGCGCAGTCCATATGCCCATATACACTGCAGTCCAGCCGGGAAAAACTACACTGTACACCGTGTCTTGCTCGGAACCCACACTTCCGGCCAAGCGCAAGACTATCTCCAGATTGCTCAAGTGCAACTACCGAAACGCGATGGCGAAGGTTCGGATAGGTTGGATCGTGGAGACTATGATGATGAACGAGGCGAGCTCGGTGGCCACTCTATACCACCTCAGCCACGCATCCAAATCATACAGAGAATCAACCACAAGGGGGAGGTCAACAGGGCGCGTTATATGCCGCAAAACCCTGACTTGATCGCTACAAAGGCTGTCTCTGGAGAAGTGTATGTGTTCGACAGAACAAAACATTCCAGTGAACCGGAGCGCGGTGGCCAATGCAAGCCCGACATTACCTTAGTTGGACAACACAAGGAGGGGTGCGTTTCTGTCTCAGCATGCATTGACCAGGCCAATGAACCATTGCTCCCTCAGTTACGGTCTGGCATGGAATCCTTTAAAGAAAGGCCACGTGCTGGGTGCCTCTGAAGACATGACTGTGTGCCACTGGTGATTATTGTTGCGTGGTAGTCTCGAGGGTTCCATTCTCACATCTCAGCATCTAGGGACATTAACTCGTACACCAAGGCGAAGAGCACAATTGAACCTACCACAGTTTTCCGTGGTCATACGTCCGTAGTGGGAGTGAGTGCGCTCAGTGGTAGTAGAGTGTATGTTTGCCATACTGACACGCTGTGACAGGATGTAGATTGGCACTCAACTCAGGACTATACATTTGCAAGTGTAGGAGACGATAAGATGCTAATGGTGTCAGTTCCACTCCATTGGTTTCCCGTACTATGCTGATCGAGTGGCTTGTAGATGGGACACGCGAGCATCAAGCGAACCGGTTCTTAAAATACAAGCCCATGAACGGGAAATTCTTGCTGTGTCGTATAGCCCTGCAGTAGACCATTTGCTCCTCACAGGAAGCGCTGATAAAGTGAGCTCGGTTCTTTCCCAAATGTCCATGCTATCTAACTATCATGGTAGACCATTATTTTACACGACTTGCGCACGCCAGCGAAAAAATTGCACGTCTTTGAGTCTCATACTGACGAGGTCCTTCATCTATCGTGGTCGCCGCGTAACCCAACAATCTTTGCCTCAGCATCAAGCGACAGGAGGATCAATATCTGGGACTTGTCACAGATCGGAGTAGAGCAGACACCAGATGACCAAGAAGATGGACCGCCTGAGCTGCTATTCGTGCATGGTGGTAATTGCCTATCTGCATTTTTGGAGAAGCCGCATTTAACGGATATCGTATATCAGGTCACACGGCAAGGCCAACCGACTTCTGCTGGGCGCCGGGAGAAGGCGAGAACTGGACAGCAGCCAGTACATCGGAGGATAATGTCGTTATGGTATGGCAACCTACTATGCGTGTTTGGGCGGGTGAGGAAGTCAAAGTCGACGAGAAGGAGCTGGAAGAGCCGATGGAAGGGATAGAGACCACGGTTGACAACGCTCCCTCAGGCTCAGGCGTCGGGGGTACTGCAGACCAAGCATAGCTTATTCCAAGGGATAAATATGCATGGTAGGATCTGTTATACAACGGGCGTGCTGAACCCCTTCCGGCATTAAGAATGTTACAGGAATAGCAGGCGAATGATTTCAAAGAACACTGCAATACACCAGTTAGCTACGACTTCCCGCTGCTGTGAGTAGTATTGCAGACGTACCTCCACCAACCACTACAAATAGCACTGCGCCCAGTGCCCACAAACTAATGGGACTACGCTTTGCAAGCCTATCCTGTCGTGATGGCCTCACAGGGTTCTTGCCTGTACGAGCCTTGTTCGCGAATTGGGCATTCTTCTGGCGAAGCTCGAACTCGGTGGGCTAAAGTCACGCACGTGAGCCACAATTTGAGGTCTCGGAGAACAGAAAGGTACCATTTTGAGGAGAATGGGATATCAAAAGGAACGACTAATTTCTGGAGCACTGCAAGTATTAGATAGGTGTAATTGCAGCTGGTGGTCAATGTGAGACGTGTGCTTCACATGCAGACGCCCATCCGCCACGTCTCATTACTGTGTTTGTTCGTCATTCCTCTTTCGGCCGTTTGTTTACCAAGAGCTTCCCGATGGATCTTAAGCATTGTCGATCATATCTGGTCTTCCGCCACTATTTGAGCTCAACAACGACCATGGGCAAGAAAGCAACACTCAAAGCTGCGCTCTCCTCTCACCAGGCAAGAGAGCAGAAGAAACAAGATGCTAAACGCGCTGCTCAAGTAGCAGAACAGAAGGCCAAAAAGCCCGCGCAGAGCAAGGGTAAAGGCAGGGCTGTCCCGCAAGTGGTCACCGTACCTTTTCTACCAACCGACAACATCCTACTCATTGGAGAAGGGAATTTCTCATTTGCACGTGCTTTGGTCTGTGACCCTCCGACTTCATTACAACACCTGCCCCCGCGCAACGTCGTAGCGACTGCATATGACTCTGAAGGCGAATGTTACGAGAAATACCCCGAAAGCGTCGGCATTGTGCAAGAACTTCGCGCCAGGGGAGCTGAAGTACTCTTCGGTATTGACGCTACAAAAATCGAAAAATATGCGTCGTTGAGAGATAAGAAGTTTGACAAGATTGTGTGGAACTTCCCCCACGCAGGTAAGAGCAAGAAAGACCTCTATTGGTCCGGGCTACTAACCAGCTTAGTGTTCTTGTTTCGTAGGGAAAGGGATTACAGACCAGGATAGGAATATCCTGACGAATCAGCTGTTACTGCTAGGATTCCTCCGATCAGTCTCCGGTATTCTGCAAACGGGACCTGCTCCTGTAGTTCATGCACGTCGAAAGCCCAAAGCATCAGGCGATGATTCCGGCGACGATGGCCACGCCTCCTCTTCAGAAACCGAAAACTTGGCTACTAGTTCAGTCAGACGAGGTACGGTCTTGATCACGCTGCGTAATGTGGCTCCATACACGTTATGGTGAGTCCCTGTACCTTTCAATAATCTCGTAGAACAGCGACTAAGTAGACTCTCATGGCAGGGATCTACCCAAATTAGCGAAAAACCCTCCTCCGCCCCAATCAGGAGGTCAGGCGAATCCTCGTTACACGCTCCTTCGCTCTTTTGCATTCCATCGCAACGCATGGAAAGGATATGAACATCGCATGACGAAAGGGGAAAGAGTACACGGAAAGGGAACGACCGGAGTGGGAGGAGAGGACAGGACTTGGGAATTTTATCTACGAGATCAACTATAATGTGCCTTCCGACATTAAGCGCCTGCTGATATCGAACTTCATTTGCTTTTCTGTTCTCTTTCTACATTCCCGATGACCATGTTGCCAACGCCGAGCAGTGACCGCTGTATGATTTTCACGTCGTACAGAGGTTCATCAAATAACAACTGAACACCCGTGATGCAATGGGCCTTCTGATTTCCGAGCTCTTGTCGAGCGTGACCACCGGGCGGTTCGTTTCCCATTAGCCGTTCAGTGGATCTATAACACATTAGTAGCTCATTATGAACGCTAGCCTCTCACACAACCCTCTTACACCAGGATGCCATACCAGGTCCCATTCCATTCAGACGAAATCAAGGTCTCATTTCCCGACGAACATGTTATGCTTCTCACGTTCAATCGGCCGAAGTCGTTGAACGCGATGACGCCTACCATGGACGCGGACATAGGGAGAGTGTTGGATTGGTTTGACAATGAGTCTGGCCTTTGGTACGTAGTTATTAGCTTTGTCGTGTTGTGCGCCGCTGACCTCTTGGACCAGGGTGGCCATCGTAACCGGCGAAGGGCGAGCTTTCTGCGCAGGTGCAGACCTTCATGCGTACGTTCTCCCACAACGAGTCATATTATACGCTAACGTACGTCTATTGCACATAGATGGAACAAACGTGCCCACTCGGAGAAGACCCCCGAGAGCGAATGTAAGGACATTGAACTGAAAGTGAACGGATTCGGGTCCATCTCTCGCAGACAAGGCACCGTAAAACCCATCATCGCAGCAGTGAACGGTGGTTCGTACGGCGGGGGCACTGAAATGCTCGTGAACTGTGACCTCGTCATTGCAGCTGAAGACGTTACCATATCTACCCCTGAGGTTAAGCGTGGTGTCATCGCAAGCATGGGGGCCATCCCGCGTCTCTCACGCCTTGCCGGTCACCAGCTTGCTTCAGAAATGCTACTTCTCGGACGGAACCTGACCGCGCATGAGGCTGCGCGCATTGGCTTGTGCGTTTCAGATGCCCCTCGAATGTGCTCTCCGCAGCCGCTGACTCCCGCCAATCCACAGCGTTAACAAGGTAGTGCCAAGAGCAGAGGTTCTACCAACGGCAATCGAATGGGCCAAGGAGTTGTGCCAGAATTCGCCAGACTCCGTGCAAGCCACTAAGAAGGCACTACTGCTTGCACAGCAGTTGAGTGACGTAGAAGACGTCGTAGTCGCCCACACGCGTTCGAAGGAGATGCTGCGCCTCTATGGTGGCGAGAACATCAAGGTGATGTCTCATTTCCCCCAGACCAGCGCATGCAACTCATTTGTGTTGACCGCATAGATTGGGTTGCGAGCGTTTGCGGAGGTACGGCTCTCGAAATTTATGTGTACCTTCTTGCGAACTTATGCGCAGTACAGAAAAACAAGCCGGTCTGGACCAATCCTGCAAAGCTGTAGCTTCACACCATGTTGTACGAGACACTATGGATGTATGCATGTACACATTTACTATCCACCACTTCATTCCATCATACTTTCCCATGAAAACACATAAGATGATTTGAGATATGGGCAAAGGGTATATGGAATATACAGCCTGAAATAATTATATAAAACACAATGAGGTCGTCGAAACGAACATGCACCAAAGAGACCTGCTATGGCACAGAGACAGAGAGCGACTGAATCACAAGAGTAGTAAACAGAACGAAAGGTGAAGGGACTACCGACAGAGAATGCCTCATGCGAGACAGCCGACACTTGGGTTCACTGGCCAAAGAGTCGGAGAATGAGATACAATGTGGAGCCTATGAAACGCATGGCGGACATTCCAGCCCTAAGAAGAGCAGATTATCAGTAAGCAGTACACGGACCCGAGCATTGCGCACGTACATCGCAAAGAATAGGAATGTAAGGTAGGGGTTGAAGCTCGTGTCTGAGGTGATTTCGACGTGGTCCTTCACGAAGTCCGTGAACGCGGTCGAGGTGAACACGAGGATCATGAGCCTACGTAAAAGGTGGTGTGAGCGGATGGAAGGAAGAAGTATGTGAGGATGTTGACATACATGTTGGTACCGACCCACGCGAGGACAACGTTTGTCCTACTGTTGCGGTCATGGTCCGCCTGCTTCGTCGCAGCATCGCGGTGCTCCTTCTCCGCAGGTGGCTTGTGGGATAATGATGAACGAGCTGCTGTCCAGACCTGATCCACGTCCTCGCGAGCAGCAGGCATCTCAACTTCGACTACTTCCTTGCCATTCGCGTCCTTAGCCTTCTTGGCACCACCTAGGTCCTTCGCTGAGCCGTTATCACCCTTCGTACCCCTATACTGCGAATCAATACATGCCGTACACAACGTCATAGCAAAACATACCAGGTGACATCATGCAAGTTGCACATAGCATACATCACTATACTCATGTTAGGCTGGTATTAAATCGCGATCGAGGTAGATGCTTACTCAGGATATTAATGTCTGGGAAGATGGAGTATTAATAATGCCATATCACACTCTGAAGATGAACTCACAGCTTGGCTGAAGGAACAGATACTGGATGAACGAGGTGAACATATGCCACGGCTCGAGATGCATGAGCGACCCGATAAGATAGAGACCGTAGGTTGCAACGAGAGAGATGACAATGTCGCGGAATGTGGAGTTCGTCTTGATCAGGCTATAAGGACATAAACAGGTGCTCTACGGATGACATTCAAGACTGGCTTACTTAGGCAGATCTTTCCAACCGGCCAAAGTGTGAGGAACTGCAAGATAGACAGTGTATCCCGCACACCAAAGCGTAATGAGAGCGCAAAGGCCGAACAAAATGATGCATACTGTGTATGTCCATTTCGAACCCTGTTGAGGTAATCAGTAACTGTCCCATGTTGTACGGGATATTGATCCTACCTGGGGTCGGTTACCTAGCGAGCATACCGTGACAACAAACAGCAGCGCGATGTACAGCTGTTCAACCGGTATCAGAAACTATCATAAAACAACGCAATAAGTCGCACCTTGAGGAACACTTCGAATATGGCAGTTCCGGCGCCCTGATGCAGGAAATTGAATGCATCGTTAGTGCCGGGGGAAGTTGCGGAGGATACCAACTAAAACAACGTAAGCAGGGTAATTGACGATGAAAAAGAGGTACACTCACGAAGAAGAAGGCCAGATAGAAGTTGGCGAGAGAGGTCCATGTGAACAGGAGTTGTATAGCGTTGTAGATGAACTCAATCTTACGCCTGGTCAATAGTAGATCACTGCAAAACTTTACCGACACATACCTGCAGCGCAATCTTACGGAAAAAGCCCTGTCCCGATGTCCAGATCCTGAAGAAGAAAACAGTGGCGTGTACTGAGGCGAAGAGAGAACCGTTCAGCCAACGACGGCGTTGTGAGATAAACTCGGCCACCTGCAACAAATGATGTTTCCTAAGCAAAACATATCTCTGCAGACATGTAACGTAACCACTCACGGTTGTTGGTACATCTGTTGCCGCCTTGGCGCTCTTCACGTATCTCAGGCTACAAATGTTGGGTTTCAGTATCACTGTGGTGTTGAGAAGAAACCTGCTTACACCCAGGCCTCATGTTTCTTTGCAACTATTTCGAAGCATAGAATACGATCCTCGGCGAGATACATGTTACGTTCTGCATGGACTCAGGTTAGCTACAAGGCGGGATGTATTTGATGCGCTCGGCTTACCAAACAAGCCAGCATCGCTCGAGCCACCGTGCATCGTTTCGCCCCTGAAGTAAGACGCGAGGGGGCCTTTACCGCCTGGGCCATTCTGCAGCGCCTTGTATCGATAAGCACTGAAAGCACCAGGAAGCACGCTAATGTATCCGAACACGCTCTGCGTGAGTTCAATTAGAAACACTATTTGCAGAACGCATTGTGCAGCCACATACCTCAAGGGGCTTGTCCAGAATGTTGGACATCTTGTACTATAGGCATACAACGTGAGAACGATATAACACGAGAGCACGTGCAGTTTACCTCAAAGTTCTGAGAGGCAGCAAGAGGGCTGGTAAGCAGCAGCGAACAACCTCTGCCAGTGTCGACACAGATTCTGGCAGGCAGAGTTAAACGATGCATCCATGAGATCGATCTGAAGGACTCACTCTCCGCAAGCACCGCCAACGTTCGAATGCTTGTCGAAACCTTCGATGAATTGTAAGGTAGTGTTGTCGTAACGTTCCAGCGTGACTTACACTTCCAGAGCTCATATATCGATGTGCCCGTGGGCTTCGTACCCACATCGAGGAGGATGCAAACTAAAGAGTATTCAAGGCCTGCATTTCCTCCAATCACGGTCAACTTACCGTTCGGTTTGATCAGCGGTCCAAAAGCATTGAAGAACCACCTGTGGCTGTTCAGCTTCTTCTTGTTCTGTTCCTTGAGACAGAAAATAATCTGGACAGGACAAGCTCCCTGTGAGACTTCACCCCGGTCGGTGACGATAACGTGCGACGTATATCTGCGCGGAAATCAGACATGATACAGCCGCGCAGATGCATAGCCGGACATACTCGAAAATATGGGCTGTGACGTCCTTTCCGCCTACTGTATCCTTTGCAACACCGTCTTGATAGCAGCCCATCTGAACCGCCTTGAGAGATCGAACGGTGAGGTAAACGCCATGAACTCACCAGAGTCAGTACTTGCAGTGTCCGCTTGTTGATCTTGCTACGGCCGTCGGAGACAACACAAACTACGACCTTCTTCCAGCCTTCAGAGCCCCACATCTTGGACTTGTTTCTGCCGCACAGGTGTGCAATGTTCTTGATCACGCTTTGACCAGCGTGAGATCAACGGGATAGAAACGACATGCCGATACACTCACGCGTTCATCGTCTTGCAAAACAAAACTTCGTCTTCGTTATACATGGTCATTACAATGAAGAGCTCCGTATGTCTGCCGTAGAGGTAGGGTCGGAGGGAATATTGGGACCGCATGAAGTCGTCGGGATCGCAGGTGGCGGCAGTGTACCTAAGTTTGGTGACCTCCTCTACATTGCTCATACCGGCTGGTACAATGTGATTCGGTACGGGCATGTCCAGCACCAAGTTACCCTTCTGCAGCTCGACTTGTCGCACTGATCTCCGCTTCATGAGTTTCTCGCGGGCATCGGACCACCCCGAGCTTGCTCCCCTCAACATGCCAGGCCGCTGCTGCACCGGAGTGAGGTGTTGCTGTTGTTGTTGATGGGGCGGATATTGCTGATAAGGCAAACTGGGCATCGGCGGGTGGTTCACCTGTGTCATTTCATGGCCGTGAGGATTGAGGTGCACCTGCGAATCCGCAAATTCGCTGCGATAGGACTTGGTAGATTTGTTGTCCCAGGGCTCAGGCTCCGGGTAGTAGTCCTGGTGAGGTTGTGCAATGTAGTCCTGTGCATTGAATACCTGTCCGGGAGCGACATTGGGTTGCGGTGGGTACCCAGGATCATGGGTGTTGTGGTAATTCTGGTAATGAGTGTTCTGCTGGTACGCCATATCTCGTGAGCTGAACGATGGAATTTCCGAGAGAGCGAATGAAAGGAATGTAGGGGCTGTCCAGCAGAATACTCAGGGAGAGGGGCAAGGGGATGTCGGTAACGATTGTAGCAGAGCACGAGAGTGTCTCAACATGGACCAGTGTTGGTAACAACCAAATTTGGATAGGCGCCTGCATACTGTATTGTCGGCATGCTGCGGCCGCTTCATGGACAAGAGAGATCGGTGTTCCAAGTGTGTTCCAAGTGTGTTCCAAGTGTTCAGTGTTCATCCGTACCCATGCTCATGCCGAACTCTCGTGAAATTCTCATAAGTTCTCTTACAGCTAAATGATATTGTACATAGATGCCGAATAAGTTAGCAACAGGGTGAGACTGTTCCATACCAAGGCAGAGACGCACTCCCCGGAGCTCGCGTGAGCCCATGTATCCTTCGAACAGCATTGGATACTTCCAAGGACGCGCCACGGATATAGCATGGGCTGCAGATTGGTGTCCAACGAACGTGCTTATGTGCTTCCTGCGACGACCGGCTCGTTATCCAGCGCAGGAAGCGGCTACGAGATTCGAGCGTCGGCACGCATCTGACCAACCGGCTGGCGCTCGGATCGGGCGAGCTGCACACAGCTTGTAGTGGTTTCGGTAAAGCTGGATTCAGGTGCCAGCTCCCAGCGACACCAAGAAAGACACACGCTAGACATTCACATTGAGTCTGAGACGCATATACTCACGCTCAAGCCATTGATATAGGTCTGGTGAACAAGCTGCTGAGGAAACTCCAGATTAACAACCTAATGAAAGAAACGAGGACTGAATACTGACCAATAGGCCTGCTGCAGAGCGATTGGCAGAAAACGCGCATGTGTTCTTCTTGCCATACTAGTCCCGAATGTGCACCGGTGAGCATCAAGAAAGAGATGGCGAATTAGTGCACCGGTGATCTTCAGCCGGGCGCAGCTCTCTAGAAAGGATTCCGCCGTCGAAGAACCTGATCTGCCACAGCATCGTCGGTCATGTTGACAGGGACCAGGTCCGAGTGAGATACCAGGTAGACTCGCTGTGGCAGCGGTTCCGCCTTGAGGTGTATTGGGAACTTCGAATTCGGGCGGCCATGAGAGCGTTCCTGTGACAAAGGGTATCACCCAGTGACCGGGTTACCGTCGGTGCTCGGTCGAGAACAATATGGATGTTCGTCGCACCTTCTCGTGCCGTTTGAGTGATTGTCTGCGGATAACGGCGGCGATAGCAGTTCGTGCATAGCGAGAGAGAAAACACAAATGGACGCCTGCTGCAACAAGACGCGGCTCTAGCGCAGGGAACGGAGCGTAACAAGCGGCTCTTCAGCCGATTTATTACTCTCCTATAACAACGGTAAGTAAACGAATGAAGTCTACTTACAAGAAGGCTATACAATGTATTGAAACTCCGATTAGCGTTGTTGGATATTCTCACGCTTTTGACAGGCGGACGTCTTCCTTGCCAGCCCACCTCGGCGTTGCCTCTCTGATTGTCGCCTCATCCCTCCTTCTCTCCCCCCACCACTTTCTCCTCTCTATCTATCTTTGTCCTCTACTCTCAAGTCTATCAGTCTCTTTCTCGCCCAAATTCTCGTTTTTGAAGGTGAGTTGGGCCCTACTGCGGCTCCACTTCACCCTACTGGAATCAAACCATGCCGAGAACTTGTGGTGGCCTCATTGTCGCACGTCGCTCGATACCTGCCGTGTCTTACGTGACCAGTGGTGTACTTGGCACCGATGTTGCTCGATGTTACCAAAGCGAGGGCTCTGGGCCAGGAGTCAACTATGGCGTGTCGTTTGAGGCTGTGTCGCCACTGTACACCCTACCCCAACACTGGAACAGCCCACACGCTCTTTCTCTTCTTTTCCCTTTCCGACCACTGCCCCTCTCCCTTTCTTCTCTATATAACCGGATCGTATATAAGCGTACTAACAGTGGTTCCCTACTTGCAGAAACTCCGTATCTGATCCACCATGACTGACTCTGCTGCGCACAAGCTAGACCTACGGGTCGGTGGCAAGTACAGACTGGGCAAGAAGATCGGCTCGGGATCGTTCGGTATGTTGGAAACTGTTGCGTTTTGTCTTGGTTATCAGCTGCTGAGTGATCGTCGCAGGTGACATCTACCTGGGAATCAACATTATTTCCGGCGAAGAAGTCGCCATCAAGCTCGAGTCTGTCAAGGCCAAGCACCCCCAGCTCGAGTACGAGTCCAAAGTTTACAAGACTCTCGCTGGTGGCGTAGGCGTGCCATTCGTTCGTTGGTTCGGTACCGAGTGTGACTACAATGCCATGGTCATCGATCTCCTCGGACCGTCGCTCGAAGATCTTTTCAACTTCTGCAACCGCAAGTTTAGTCTCAAGACTGTTCTGCTTTTGGCAGACCAGCTGGTAAGATACCTTGACTGGCGTGTTGTTTTCTGTGCTCAACTCCCTTGGGCCGTACCTTAGATTTCCCGCATCGAATATATCCACTCCCGCAACTTCATTCACCGTGATATCAAACCCGACAATTTCCTCATGGGAATTGGAAAGCGTGGTAACCAGGTCAACGTCATCGATTTCGGTCTCGCGAAGAAGTACAGGGACCCCAAGACCCATCTCCACATCCCATACAGAGAGAACAAGAACCTCACTGGCACTGCTCGCTACACTTCCATCAACACCCATCTTGGTGTTGAGCAGGCACGCCGCGATGATTTGGAGTCCCTGGCCTATGTCCTCATGTACTTCCTCCGTGGTTCGCTTCCATGGCAGGGCCTCAAGGCTGCCACGAAGAAGCAAAAGTATGACCGCATTATGGAGAAGAAGATGACAACCCCCACCGACTTGCTTTGCCGCGGTTTCCCCAACGAGTTCGGTATCTTCTTGAACTATACGCGTGCTTTGCGCTTCGACGACAAGCCCGACTACTCTTACCTTCGCAAGCTCTTCCGTGACCTCTTTGTTCGTGAGGGCTACCAGTACGATTACGTCTTCGACTGGAGTGTCCAGCGCACTGCACAGGATGAGGCCGGACAGAGCTCGAGCTCCAAGGCTGCTGGAAGGAGAAAGGTTGTGCAGGAGGAAGAGGAGCATCGCCCCAGCGACAGGATGTACGTCGAGCCTCGTTTCACCCCCTTCTATGACATTGACCACTGATTGTCAGGCTTCGTTCCCACACCCGCCAGCAACAGGCTGCGAACATAATGCCTGGGGCTGTCGGCCAGCAGCGTGCCCGAGGACGTGATGGCGATTTGTGGTAAATAGCAAGATGTCCATCGTCGTGGAGG
This sequence comes from Trametopsis cervina, assembly GCA_022385755.1. NCBI lineage: Eukaryota > Fungi > Basidiomycota > Agaricomycetes > Polyporales > Irpicaceae > Trametopsis > Trametopsis cervina. The sequence goes on from MU278348.1 coordinate 1,279,910, forward strand.
TGTCAATGGCACGTCAAGGACAGGACCGAGCAGTGGGGGGTGGAGGGCAGGTGAACAGTGGTTGCTCGGTCTGGTTATCTCGGGGTCTAGGGGTCATCGATTTTTCGCCAAGTTACAAGAGCACGCCCTGGATACAGCAATGTCGCAGTGCCAAACATCAAGAGGAGGCCATTGAGAGCAGCAAGCCCGCAAACGTCGAGGTGGTGTGGATGCCATCCTCCAGAGCGTCACATTGCCTTACAGTCTCGAAAAGGCCAAGCTCTCTTACTGCCGACATCAATGCTCACGGCGGGTGCATGTCAATACCTAGGCGCAAAATCGCCTCGCATTTTCTAATACGGACGCTTGTTTCATTTCATGCTCCCTCCGTGCTGTCACCATGACGGCGGAGAGGGCTGCCTTTTCCTTACTCGCTACTTAGTTGACATCTCCATGCGCCGTATTGTCCATATACATGGATCTTCTACACACCATTTCTTCCAGGTCTGTACTGTTACTCCACATCCCTCCCACCTTACTAGGTTTTCCGCCACACTCTTTCCGTTTGAGATTCTTTTACATCCCATTTTCATCCTCTCGGCTTCTCCTCGTTGATCTTTATGTCCTCCATTCCTCCACCTCGCATACATCCGAGGGCGTGTTGGAAGGGAGAGGGCGCCGCGTCTGGAGTGGTACTCAGTGGTGGAGGGCGAGGTGGAGAGATATAGTCGAGCAAGACACGGGACCAGCAAGTCATAGAACCATCGTCACGACAACTTCACGACCTCCAGCTTCATGTACTAATTCTTCCTATCCATTCTGCGTCCACCTCACTTCTCCTCGCACTTCACTCAAGTTCACGCCAGACGCCTTGTATTGGAATCCGATCGCAATCACACACACCATCGCTTCTCGAGCCTCCGTTGTCGACCTCACTTCTTGTTCAGTAGTAGTTTATTTCTGACTGGATAATGTTATAAATCTAGCCGGTATGCCTTCGTGTGATGCCTGCAAAGCGTACTATCGTGACGGTAGGTGGTTTCGAAAAGCGTCTACATAGCGCGCCGTGGGAATGTTTGATTGATATGGCAATGCACTGACATTCGAAACGACCACGTCGCGTTCATCGAAATCCTTTCTATATCTCAATAACGACGCCATGTCTCTCAGCAAAAAGGACGAGGAGAACGGTCTCAGCACATATTACAACAACAAAACCACCATCATACAAGAGGCCCGTGTCTTCAATGACTCCCCAATCAGCCCCAGAAAGTGCAGAGCTCTGCTAACACGTATCGTATACCTCCTCTATGCCGGCGAAACATTCTCAACGCAAGAGGCTACGACCTTGTTCTTCGGAACGACAAAACTGTTCCAGCACAAGGACGTGTGTACCTTTTGTCGCATACACACATTCCTCCGAGCTGATTGTGCCCGATTTGCAGAGCGCACTACGGCAGATGGTGTACTTGGCGATCAAGGAACTCGCGACGACGGCGGAAGACGTCATTATGGTAACGAGCAGTATCATGAAGGACATGCAGCCAAACTCGGAGGTCATCTACAGGCCAAACGCTATCCGGGCACTGTGCAGGATTATTGATGTATGTGTCCCTCCGCCGCAGCTGTGCTCCATGCTTAAGTTTGTGGGTAGCCCTCGATGGCGCAAGGTGTAGAACGGTTCTTCAAGGCAGCTATTGTAGACAAGAACTCGTCCATCTCATCGGCTGCTCTTGTCTCCGCGTACCATCTCTTCCCTCTCGCCAAGGACGTTGTCAAACGCTGGGTGAATGAAGCGCAGGAGGCGGTGAACGCGAAGGGATCTTCGTTCTTTGGTGGCAGCGGTGGCGGAGGGGGAGGCTCGTATCTTGGCTGGGGTGGGTCCTCGACGAACCAGAACTCGGGCTTCCAGACCGTCGCGTCGACAAGCTACATCACGCAGTACCATGCTCTTGGTCTTCTGTACCTCATCCGTCAGCAAGATCGTATGGCTATTACGAAGATGATCCAGCAGCTGGGAGGCGGTAAGACGGGCGGCGGAACGACGTTGAAGAACTCGATGGCGCTGTGCATGCTCATCCGTTATGCTGCCAAGGTCATGGAGGAGGATCCCAAGTGAGTGCTCTGCGTGGGTTGACGTTATTTGTCTAAATGGGCGGACGCAGTGTTCAACGCCAGATGCTCGAGCTTATTGAGGGCTGGCTCCGACACAAGAGCGACATGGTTAACCTTGAAGCTGCCCGTGCCATCTGTGAAATGAGAGGAGTAACTGCGGGCCAGCTGACCAAACCTATCGCTGGTAAGCCTATCTTCCCCGCGTTTACGATAGTCTTCATCTTGTTTAACTGTTGTAATCAGTTCTGCAACTCTTCTTGTCTTCTCCGAAATCATCTCTACGCTTTGCCGCAACCCGTACTCTCGCAACCCTCGCTCTGTCGCATCCGGCCAGTGTTGCAACATGCAATGTCGACTTGGAGAACCTGATCTCGGACTCGAACCGCAGTGTCGCTACATATGCGATCACTACTCTCTTGAAGGTAAGTTTTCTACTACAAGGTAGAAGGCATACGAAGATCTAACCGTTGATGACACAGACTGGTAACGAGGCTTCAGTGGACCGTCTCATGAAGCAAATATCAGGGTTCATGAGCGAGATAAGCGATGAGTTCAAGGTCATCATCGTAGATGCCATCCGGTCGCTCTGCTTAAAGTTCCCCACCAAACATGCTGCGATGCTCTCCTTCCTCTCTGGTGTTCTCCGCGACGAAGGTGGTTACGACTTCAAGCGCGCAGTGGTCGAGGCGATCTTCGATATGATCAAGTACATCAGCGACTGCAAGGAACAAGCTTTGTCGCATCTCTGCGAGTTCATCGAGGACTGTGAATTTACGAAGCTGTCCGTACGTGTGCTGCATCTGCTTGGTGTGGAAGGACCGAAAGCCCCGCAGCCCACGAAGTACATCAGATACATCTACAACCGTGTTGTGCTAGAGAACGCCACAGTGCGTGCGGCTGCAGTTGCAAGTCTCGCCAAGTTCGGTCTTAACGCACTTGACGAGAAGCTAAGGAGCAGCGTTAACGTACTCCTGACTCGGTAAGTGACAGTCTGTCCCCGCATGTTGTTTTCGCTCATGCGTTCCTATCAGATGCTTGGATGATGTTGACGATGAAGTCCGAGACCGTGCGGCGATGTATCTCAAGGCGTATCAAGCCCCGCCACTTGTCGACACATACGTGAAAGAAGGTAAGCTCTTATTGTACATGGCATAGCCGCTGCTGAAGATATCTATGATATATCAGAGTCGATATTCTCTCTATCGGCACTTGAGGCCAAGCTTGTGTCGTACATCAGTGATCCATCTGCCTCTTCTGCGCCATTCGACGTATCTTCCATCCCCAAGATCAGCCGTGCTCAGGCCGCGAAAGAGGTTGCTCGTAAGTCCATGCAAATTCCGAAAGGAAAACGTTGGTAGTAGGCTGACAATCTATCAGGTCCCAGCACACTGGAGACAATCGGAGCGCCGAGCACGTCGAAGGCAGCCACACCGCCACCGCCAACTGCTGCAGAAACACAATCTGCATATGCATCGCAGCTTGCAGAGGTTCCTGAGTTTGTAGAGTACGGACCTATACTCAACAGCTCAACCAAGCCGGCACAACTCACGGAGAGCGAGACCGAGTATCAGGTCTCGGTCGTCAAGCATATCTACAAAGAGCATGTCGTGTTCCAGGTGGGTGTGACATGATTTGTACTGAAACATCTATCTAATCATGTTTCTTTCACAGTTCAATGTATCGAATACGATTCCCGATACATTGTTGGACCAGGTTTCCGTAATTATGCAGCCTTCTTCCGAATCCGGCCTGACAGAAGACTTCATCATGCCGATACCCACCCTCACAGCACAGACTTCACCGGGAATTGTCTACTGCTCCTTCACACGGGACGACCCAGCGGCATATGCCGCCGCTTCCTTCTCATGTGTTCTCAAGTATGTGAGCAAGGAGATCGATCCGTCTACTGGAGAGCCAGAAGAGGAGGGCTATGAAGACGAGTATTCGCTAGAAGACACGGAGCTGTCCGCCTCCGACTACATTGTGCCGACCTATGTTACGTTCTCTTCGGAGTGGGACCGTATGCGGGCGGGCGTCAACCTCACGGAGACTTTCAGCCTTCCTGCGATGGAGTCACTAAAGGGTGTGTTTCTTCCCAGGTTTCATGAATGAGTGTTATGTTAGCTAACTCATTTCCGCCTCAATCTATCTAGCCGCATGCGATTCAATTCTGGAGATTCTGAACATGCAAGCGTTAGGTGGAAGCGAGGAGCCGCAGTCGACGACGGTACATACACTTCAACTGTCGGGATTGGTATGCGGTGGTGGTGGAAAGGTGCTTGTGCGGTGTCGTATGACATACTCCAAGGCGCAGGGTGTCGCTTTGGAGCTAGCCGTACGGGCAGAAAACGAAGCAGCAGCAAACCTGGTGATTTCTGCTATCGTGTAGAGCTGGACGTTCCTGGATCATGTCGCGCTATCTGTGTTTTGTCTTTTTCCTGTTACAAGTAAGCATATTTCATCAGTCAAACGGGCGCGTGGGTGTAGCGATTTGTGAAATTGAAGGTCAGTGTGCGACCGTTTGGATACATGCGTCGCTTAGTTTGCCACTTGGATTTCATTCAAGTATCCGAGCACTCACGGCCACTTTCCACCAGTACATTTGTAGCTCCATGGAGGTTTATTAAATGTTCTGATAACATGCCGTTGAGTGATATAGTGAGACCTCTGTGAGAGCGAGGAGGAGTGCGCGGTCTCGTGCCGCTCGGATGTTATCGTCGCGTGCACTTCTGGGCATACCTTTGCAAGTTAGGAGGTCAGTTTATAGCGTCATGCAGAGCGGCCGATGAAGGAATTGTATAGGATCGCCGTGGTCTACAACATCCGTCAGAAGGCCCTCCGCCTCCTGATTCCTCCATCTCCTTCGTGAGCCTGCTGAGTGGCCCCCGGCTATCGGAAGCATCGTGTCCGCGTCTCCGGATCTGCATGCGACGGCTCCCGCTTACCTATGCGACTTTGAATTTGAGCGAATACAATTCGTATGACCAAGGTTGCTGCTAGTGAAGCCCGAAAAACGCAGCGCACCCCAACGGAACTGATCATGATCAAGACTCACCAGGGTGGGCCGACCGTACGACAGCTTGTCAGCGCACCACGACTACTCTCCCCAACCTCGTACCACTCCTGCGACACTCTTCATTTTTGCGATTAGCCTCCATATCTTTGCGCGCACTGCGGGGCTTTGACGCGTATCTCCACCGTCTTTTGTTTCCCGCATATACACACGCACACGCACACACACGGCTCGCATTCACGCATTCCGACGCTGGCATTATAGGACGGCAGTAGAACTCGGAGTCGTCACTCGGCTTACCCCTCCCCCACACTGCACGCATCATCAGTGAGAACAGGGCGAGGCACGCAGACAGAGAGGCCTGGGTATTAGAGAGCATCAACTAGCGAACCGGGTTGAACGACCGGTAGACCGTGTACGTGCGTACGTCTCCTTCCGTCCGAACTCGCATGCCGATTGACTCAGGTTCCTGGACACGTTAGTCATTTCCGTTGCCCCTCTGCGCACGACTGTGGGGACGGCCTCTGCGGTTACATGCCAACAAACGCTTGAACGCACGCAGGCGACACTTCCGATTCGATTTTCTTGGGGGAATCCACGCGTCACGAGATGTCTGGTCCGTCGTTGCCCACGGCGAAGGCGATTCAGGTGTACACGCGGGGTGCGATGATTTTAAACGAGGAATCTCCAGAGGTGCGTCTGGACTCGACGGCTCGTTGACGTGCTGCGATCTGACTTGTTTGATCGTTTCTGCCGGAAGACGAGAGATAGCAGAGGCATTTACTTGCCTAATTATGTGGAACCGGTGTCGCATATAGCGGTCGACGTGCGTAATGTGATATATCTTAACTATCTGCACGAGCTGAACACGGTGTATGATTAGATCGGAGGCTCGTTAGCGAAAGTCGTCTACTTCACGCGGTCACCAGAGCCACCGGGCTCACCGTCGGTGGCTGCTACCAGAGGGTCGAGCACAGATAGCGACATTTCGACCCCGATATCATCAACGACACCGATCTCCTCTTCACCACCCCGAGACACTCCTCTTGCTCTTGCCGGCACATCTCCACCTAAATCACGAATAAACGGCGCCCTCACTCCCTCTGTGCTCGATCCCGCACTGCACGGCAATGGTCACGCACCGACCGCGAACGGTCTCGCGCAGCTGGACCACAACTCCCTGCATGAATCCCTGCTGCGCCGTGCATCGGTGCAGCACTTCCCCGGCGGGTCGCTCAACTTCGAGCGGTTTGAGACAGAGCACGTCGACGACTGCGTGACCTTCATCCAACACTTAATCGAGCGGTCCGCGCAGATCAACGGCGTCTCAATCGCAGAGATGCGTCAGAGCGTGAAGATCATGGCGACAGGCGGGGGCGCGCACCGGTTCTACGAGCTGTTCGGGGCGGCGCTGCGCGTGGAGGTGCGGCGGGAGGACGAGATGGAGTGCTTGATCGAGGGCCTCAAGTTCATCACGCTCATCCCGGACGAGGTGTACTACTTCTCGGACGAGCTCATACACTCGGTCTCGCACCCGCTGCGCGCGCTGAACGGCACGGACGGCGTGTATGAGCGGCCCAGCCCGGATCCACCGCGCTATGCAGTTAGCTTTGAGAGCAACCCGACGCCGCAGCTGCCGTGTTTGTTGGTGAACATTGGTTCGGGCGTGTCGATCATACGTGTTGATGAGGACGGCTCGTTTGAGCGTGTGAGTGGGACGAGTCTTGGTGGTGGGACGCTATGGGGGTTGTTGAGTCTGTTGACGCCTGCAACGACATTTGACGGTACGTGCATACTTAATCATCTTGGCTTCCTGTAGGATACGGCGATCTTCCAAAGATCTACCATATCCCACATCGATCATTTATCATCTCGTGCGCCCGGAAATCCCACAACAACATTCGCTAATTCCCTCTTTCCAACTTTCCAGAGATGCTCGCGCTGTCGGAGAAGGGCGACAACGCGTCGGTGGACATGCTCGTGGGCGACATCTACGGGCAGGACTACGGGCGGCTCGGGCTCAAGTCGACGACGATCGCGAGCTCGTTCGGGAAGGTGTTCTCGCAGAAGGGCGGCAAGAAGGGCACGTTCTCCGCGGAGGACATCAGCAAAAGCTTGTTGTACGCCGTGTCGAACAACATCGGGCAGATTGCGTGCGTCTTATTCTCTCGCATACTTTATTTTGGGCTGCTATGCGGTCAGTGTTGCTGTCATGATACAGCTCATCGGTGTATCATGCCGCTGCGATATGCCATATCGCTTGCTCTCTATTTTGAGTTTACAACATCATTGCTTACGCGTGCCACCACACGACAGGTACATGAACGCAGAAAAGTACAACTTGGATCGGATCTATTTTGGCGGATGCTTTATTCGAGGTGCGTCATCGCGATTTAGAGCTGTTACTCCACAGGGGGATACGGGGTCACTTGAGCCTCCTCCCCCTTGCCTATCTCTATTTCTATGTGCTTGATTTCGGACAAGTCTGACCTTGGTGTGTATTTGTGTACAGGGCATGCAGCGACGATTAGCACGCTTTCGTATGCGATACGGTTCTGGAGCAAGGGCACGAAACGGGCGTTGTTCCTCAGACACGAGGGTTTCCTGTGCGTATTTCAACCTTAACCCCCCACTACTCCTTATGCGGCTGCACTTGGCTGGCGTCCCGGCCCCGAGTCTTAGTCTGCTTTCCTGGTTCCCATTCTAGCATAACCTTCGCAGGAGTGGCTGACACCCGTTCGTTTTGACAGGGGTGCGATCGGAGCATGGATAAAGAACTTTGGCGAGGAAGACAACGAGGACGCGTTATCATCGACGTCGTCTATACCCGCGTCGTCGTTGCCGCTGTCGGTGTCGTCATGACGTACGCTACTCAAGACGACATAAACCCACGCGGCGCCAAAACGTTCATCCCACTCACCTCTCCTCTCCACCCGTCATCGCTTTCGTATCATGGTATCAGCCCCATCAGCCTGCCCTGCCCACGGCCCAGTTTCTAATTATCCCTGCGCACCGTGACACGCTAGGCGCGCGGTTTCACGCAACGCAACGCCCGCCCTAGGGATCCCATCACCCACCCCCATCGCATCGCACATTTGAGATCGAACACGGTTCCTGAGGACCCCTTCTGGCTGTACGGTGTCTTACAGCAAGGGCGAGGTTATCCACATACAGAGTTCAGGAAGCGCGCCTGTCAATGAGGAAGTTTTCTTACCGACTGACAAGCTTCCCATCGGCATCGCGAACAGCCAACAAGAATGTGATGTGGGATGGAATGGATGGACTGACAAACGGATGGATGGATGGGTGGAATTCCGGGATTCCAGGGCAGCACACACACGCGCGCGCGTTTTGCTGTGCGTTTGACGGTGATTTAGGATGTTATGTGTATCAATATTAGCGGGCGTGAGAGATCTTTTTTTCTGTTGGTCGGATGCATGTACGTTATGGTATCGCGAAGGAGCTTAATCAGTTGACCGATTCCGATGCGAGTGCTGGATCACGAGAAGGGCGTTGGTAAAACGATAGGTTGATATGAATATGAATATGAGTTGCGATGCGATTGTATGGTATGGGTATGTATAGCGAGCGCGTACTGTGTGCAGAGCTCATGCGCATGCGAGGGTTCTGCCCGATTGGTGCAAGAGCCGTGCGGGGAGTGAAAGCAGTGTGTGTGTGTGTGTGTAAGGAGGCTCACGCAAGGGACGGACGTCATATGCCGGTAAGACGGTCTTCGGACGACGGTCGGTGCTTGGAGCAGGCAGCTCTATTTTTTCTCTTTGCCCCTCGCGAGCGATTTGCGATGTGACTACGTGGATGACTCTGCATGCACAGCAATATCAGCCGTCAGATGAGGGCTAGCTCAATCACGACTGGGTATGGAATGGATTATGCATCACGCTGCGTTCTAGTAAATACGGTATCTGGGTACGGCACTGTACTGTACCCACAATTGGATATGGATATGAAAGAGGGGAGCCCCCGGGAGGGGGATGTTGCTGCTGGTGCAGATCGAGAGAGCCGGTTAGCGTGCTTTTTATTGGTGCCAGGCCGTACTAGCGTATGCCGAGACAGCAGCAGCAGCACTGAGTGACTATTGAGTTCGCCCCTCGCTTTCACCCTCACCCCAGCCGTCCGTGTACGTATGTGCTTGGATGTGCACCGTGGGGTGGCAGTGAGGGTATCATGTTATTCTTGCATCCGGGCCACGGCTACAGGCAGTACTATGGGCAGAGCGCGCGCACGATCAAATGCCGATTGCTATACATTAACCATGTCATTTCACTATTGCAGTAGACGCCCATAATGCACATTAACCATTAACAAACACACCATCATCATCATCATTCTCTTGTTCTCGCCTTATTTTTTCCCTTACATGTCAAATGCACACGCTGATAAGGAACGTTCTATACAGAGCCCAGTGCTGTATGGACAGACAGACAGACACTCCCAGACGGTCTGATGCCACACAGGCAGGCACAGCATCCGCTGCCCATTGCTGCATGATATTGCCATGAATAGCAGCGATGCTAGCCCACCTTGTAGTTGTTCTGCCGGTGTTCCCTGCGTGCTCAAGCGAGCCGTGCAGTGCTGCGAGTACAAAGACTGCAGCATAGCACCATGCATCATCCCCATCTTTCCCGAGCGTGTCACCCAGGGCCTTGCGTAATTACCTCCGCTGATTGTCTCCTATCTGTCCCCTGCCGGAGGAGACCATCAATGAGGTAAATCCCAGCATTTCCTCGCCGCCGCCGTACTCGTGTTTCTCGCCGCCCGCCGCGCGCACCCTACGCCATAGATAGCTTTATATACACTCGTTCGCTAACTGCACATAAGCATAAGTGAACTGGATGTATTGCGGGACAAGGCTAAGCGGGCTTGGTCGGGGATACGGAGTGTTTATGATGCAAATTACGGTTGCGTGAGACAATAGACCGATTTGGTATACAGAGTTGGTTATTAGCACTCCTGCTGAAATTTCGCTTTGCCGAGAGAGAGCTTGCTGCTGTCAGCTCATTATACTCCCCCCGTCCACTTATCCGCCCCAAGCAGCCTCTGTCCGTTACTCCCATCTCGCTGCCCATCCCACAACGCAGCCCCCCTCCGCTCCCTCGCGCACGCCTGTCCACCCTGGCTCTCGCTGCTACTGCTACTGCTACTAGTACTGCTACTGCAAATACTACTATCATCAACGCAAACACCGATATCACCAAGCCTACAACCGGCAATATTCATATTACTTCAATGGTCTCGTCAACACCCTTCGATAGCTGGTCTCAATCGCCCTCTGGCACACCCGCCCCCTCGTCGGGCCCGCAACGACGCCATCCCTCGCCGTCCGCCATGTCCGTCCAGGACGCCAAGGACAAGCCCAAGAAACCCCGGCACCGTCATTCGGCCTGGCAGCTCGTCGCGCTCAACGAGCTGTACGAGAGAGACGAGCACCCGCCGCTCGATGCGCGCACGTCGTTGGCAGAGAAACTTGGCATGTGAGTCTTTCTCTCGCTCGGGTTTCATTGCATGATCATCCTTTCATTATTTTACTGCTTCCGCACTGCTTTATCATCATCCGCCGGCGCCTCTCCTGCGATCCTCCGCAATTTACTTTTCACTTTCTATTTCGCGGCTCTTCTTTCTCTCACTTTTTGTCGGGCTTTTTGCGCAATCGATAATTACTCAATTACTCTATCCGGCAGGGAAGTCAAGACGGTGAATGCCTGGTTCCAGAACAAGCGCGCATCCTCAAAGAAGCGCTCGAACAGGGGCGGCAGCAGCAACAACAACAACAGCAACAGCACCTCCAACGTCGTCTCTGCCAGTGGCAGCAGCCGCAGCACACATAACAATGCACCGAGTGCGAGTGCGCAGGTCGAGCTCCCGCCGATCTCAGCACTGATCGCGTCGGTGTCGGCGCCGTCGCCGCACATGGACGACTACGACTCTGAAGACGAGCACCTCCCGCCGTTCCTCGACCGGGCGCAGCACGCACGGCAGCAGTCCGCATTCTACGCAGGCAACCCGCAGCACCAGCACATGTTCGAGCACGAGTCGCACGCAGCGGCAGTCGCAGCGGCGCGCAAGGGGCGGTCGCGCCCGTCGGCGGCGCAGACGGAGGAGCTGAGGAAGCTGTACGACATGAACGCGCATCCGTCCAAGGAAGAGCGAGAAGAGCTCGGAGTTCGAATTGGAATGTGCGTCTCGCTTTGATCCCTCTTGCTTTCCCACGTGGGAGCCTTCCTTCCTTTCCGCTTCCTGCTGCACTTTAGCCCGACGAGACGATATTGACGTGATCCCGTTTTGTTGTTGTTGCTTAGGCGCTATCAGAGCGTTACCAACTGGTTCCAGAATCAGCGCAGCATCGCAAAGAAGCGTAGGGAGGATCATGATAGCGGCTCTCCTGCGCTCGACAGCGTCCTCGACAGACATTCCTCGTCCAGGGCGCACACATACTCGCCGTTCCCGCCGTCCTCGTCGGTCGCGCACCCGTCGCTCTCGGTGCCCCCTGCATCACGCCATCCGTCGCTCGGCCTTGGTCTCGGCTTCCACCCACGCGCAAGAAGATCACCCAGTCTCGCCACAGTCGGTCTAGACAGCCGCGGATCGTCGCCTCGTCCGAGCCCATACAGCACTGCAATGACCGAACGTAGTATATCCTCGGCTTCTACGAACGCCCGCGCACGACGCACCCGTCCAGAGCCATATCAGCTCGAGGCCCTCAAGAAGCTCTTCCACCGCACGGCGACGCCATCTATCGAAGAACGCGGCGCACTCGCGCTCGAGATCAACATGGACGTCGGCAAAGTCACGAACTGGTTCCGCAACCTGCGCCAGTCGTCGCGTAAGCAGCGGTCCAAGGTCGGCTCAGGCGGCTCGGGGTCCGAGGACGAAGACGACGAGGACGAGGACGACATGATGAGCGTCTCAGCGTACACGCACGACTTTTCTCGCGCAGGCTCGCCGGCGTCGATGGCGTCAGACGAGCGACACGCAATGATGGACGTCGTCGTCGACAAGCGCAAGCTGTACACGCACCACCCCGCGAACAACTCGCGTTCGTCAGACATGGCGAGCGAGGAGGACGCGCAGGAGGCCGTGACGCCCTCGCCTGCGTCCTCGCCGTACCCTGCGTTCCCGCTCGCAGGCAAGCCAGCACCCGCCCCGCAGATCCGTAGGGACTCGTCGTCGTCCTCGACGTATGCGCTCAATGGGCTCTCGCTCGCGGACGTGATGGACCGCCCGATGCATACTGGCGTCAAGGTCGAGGACGCGCTGCTTTTGCTGAGTTTCTCGCATAACGTGCCGCGGTGAATTGTACGAAAAGTAATGTAAGTGTGTGCTTTTTTTGGCGTGTGGGTTTGTGATGCTGATTAAGTGGTGTGTTTTTAGACCTTGTTATAATTGAACTCTCGACCGACCGACTCGGCCTTTCGCTTTCTTTCTGTGTGACGGATATACAGCACCGTAATTGACCCGACCGCCCATACACGGGGCTCGTCCTTCCGTCTTCCGTCAACCTTCGCCTTCGCCACTTTCGTTTTCGATCTACGATACCACCGCCTCTTGCTCCCGGATACGCCTGCTCGAGATCAGGTCGTATTGTACTCTTGCCCCTCTTGGACCGCTCACCATGCCTGCCCATCCGTCCGTCCGTCCGTGTGCCGTTTCTTTGCTCGTTATGCATACCATCACCCCGCATCGCATCCGCTAACCACCAACCACCGTCACCTAACATTATATGTATTTCCACCGTCCGTCCGTCCGTTTTATACCGTACCGCGTCCTGCCCTACGTTATTCCTCCCTCCCTCCCCATTTTTCGTTCAACGCTTCCGCGCAAACCAATATCAATATCGTACTATAGTTGTCACAATAGCTTGCATTGCCGCTGTACATACCCTGTGCTTACTTCCTCACTAAATTCGTTTCTTGCTAAAAGTGTGTGTGTGCGTGTACGTGTTTATTCAGACTGTCGGAGTCGCGCCGTGTACGTATTCTGTTCGCGTCACGAGTTGGTGTCCCTGCAGGGCTGCTTAAATTCATACTGTGCAGGGACTGTAATAGATTGATATCCATAGATATCTAGCATACAGTAGTCCAGATCCACGACACGATGGAATTTTTCGGATGATCCGTTCTTGGTGTCCAGTCCAGCTAGCTGTGGAAACAAAGCGAGCTTTTTATATCGATGCGTCGATGCATGCGCGTGATCGAGCTCCGACGGTGGATTCAGATTCGATTCAGGGAGGTGCGTGCCTCGGAGTCGGGTGCTGCACGAACGTTGAGCCGGGTGGGATGAATGGAACATGCCGTACTGGACTGGAATCGTTTGCTGTAAATTGCCGGACCTTGGCAATATGCTTGTCGAGTAAAGTGAGTACTGTACAGCAGCTGCTGACGGACGTATCTCCGTAACTGTCACCGGAGGTACACTTTACTGTACAGGTGAATGGTAATGATTGTACGCTATATCATGCATCAATTACAGTGGGATGAAAGAAATGCTATAAACGACCGCATGATTATTGGCGTGGCTAGTGATCACACATACATGATGACCGATCGGGGAATCTGTGTTGACGAGTTCCCAACATAAGTTTAAACCGTATGTATGCATGCTGCTATCACTACTATCGTTCCACACTGAGCAAACAAACTCACCCCACTTGCCCACGACGTCCTAGGAGAGCGAGAGAAGTGCTATAGGGGTATTGAGATGGCCGCGCAAACAGCAGGTACTTTGAATCATGATATGGGGATGTTCATCCGAGATGTGCGTCACTCGTCATTTGAAGTATTGTATATGCATTGCTTCGTATGATGGGCTATGTTGACCTCTACGAGGATATTGTCAGAGCTGCATACGTCCGATTCCGACGCCGGGGATGATAGAGGGAATCATCCAATTTGATGATGCAGGTGTTGGAACTTGGAAAACTAATGAGCTGGAGCGACAAAGTCGGAAATGGGACATCAAAACATTGCGCGCGTCTCCCTTCAACACCATCGAACCTTCTTCAATGACTTATTCAGCCTGGCATGCTCTGCTGCTGCTTAGTTCTTGGTGGCTTAGCATCGGCGACATACACAAATATCTGCGCTCGTTGAATAGAGCCTATGACTCTGAATCCTGATGGCCAACCGGAACGAACGAATGCTGTGCAGCCACGACCGCGCCGCAGAACCTGGCTAGCGGCCAGCCCACGATTGACTCGACTGTGGTCGTTGTCAAAAGAAAAGATGCTAGCTGGGGGCGCGTTGGGGCTGTATGCTTTCCAGGGTATCGCAGTATGTGTCATTGTCTGATCTGCGTACGTTGTACTGTATATAATGGATGGCCATTGCCTCTACTGTTCGGGTGTCTCGCTTTTCTAGCATTGGCGCGCGCGCGACACGAAGGGAGGCTCTGCTGCTTGGAAATCAGTGTTGATTACAACAGGACGGACACTTATAACTATCGGTGTATTGCTTACTATTATACGTGGGAGGTGCGTTAACGCCGAATTGCCTGTTCTCTCTTTGCTTACATCGCCGCGAACGATACGCACGGGCAGACAGAGTCGCGTTCTGCCATCGGTGCAACTCATCGGCACATCTCTAGTGGGCATCGTAGCTGTGTATTTTATACCAAACAAGCTATCTGTCATAGCAAGTGAGTCAATCGCTTCATATCTTGGCCTGGGTAGCAAGAATTGGGTGAGCGATGATCTTTATGGCCACCAGGCATCTTCCGCACTATCTCTGGCATGCTAATGACTTCCTCCGAGATTCCAGCACCCGAACGAAAGCGATTCACGCATTGCTGCTTTGTCGTCGTGCCGACAAAATACGCATATACTACGCATACAACCGGCGCGTGTGTCGAACACGATGACCAATCTCGCGCCGGCGACAAGTGCGAGCCCGCCTTCGCTGGGCATACATGACCTACCAGCCGAGATCCTTGTGCTCATCTTCGAGGAAGGCGGCCGGCTGACCTTGCAAGACGATCATCTCCCATTCGCGGTCCTCGCGACGCACGTCTGCCGCCTCTGGCGGCGCGTCGCGCTCAACACGTCCTCCGTCTGGTGCAGCATCCCCGTGCACCCGCTCCGCCCGGGGCTCACCGAACACTTCCTCTCTCGGAGCGGCCGCCTCCCGCTGGACGTATGTCTCCACTTCAAGAAAGTGCTGAAGACCGAAAGCGCGCTCGCGACGATATTCGAGCACCGCCGCCGCTGGGTCAACTTTTATCTGCGCGCGGGGAACGGCGGCGGGATGTACCTCGTCATACAGCGGCTGCGTGCCGCAGGGGACTCGTTACCGCTCCTGCGCCATCTGGGGATTTCCGTTACGGCGAAGCCGGGGACGGTGGGCAGGGTTCCTGAGATATTCCCGGACGGCGACCGCCCGCGCGGGTTGGAGAGTATCACGATGCACGGCACATCGTGCGACTTCCGCTCACCCATCTTCTCTGGGCTTACGCACCTCAATCTATCCTTCTTCCCGCGCAGCATGGGCATACCAAAGTACGCGACCTTCGCAGAGTTGTTCCGCTCCGCACAGCACTTGACGCACCTCAAGCTCGCTGGCGTATTCCCCAATCTCACCGAAGGAAGAGAGTACGCGGAGATCGAGCTGCCGGCGCTGCACACGCTCGAGCTCGTGATGAAGCAGGACGAGGACTACGTCCCGCTGTTCTTCTCCATCATCTGCGCGCCCGCGCTGCAAGTGCTGCGGTTCGAGAGCCGCTGGGTTACGACCTGGAGCGGGTTCGGGTACTGTGTACCCATCGTCTCCGCCAAGTTTGCGCATCTGCATACGCTGAGCCTCGTCATGGCCACGCCGGGCGTGTCGGAGGACATGGTCATGAAGCCAGAGATGTTCATGTGCTTTCCCGAGCTGCGCGTGCTGACGCTGAGCGCGTTCCACGACTACACGCTCATGCACTGCTTCGTGAAGCCGTGGATTGCGATGTATGGCGCGCACGAGCATGCGTTTCTGTCGATATACGAGGGGACGGTGTTTCCGAAGCTGGATCTGCTGATTGTGAATGCGCCGTTTGATACTGAGGAAGAGATCCAACAGGGCGGGGAGGACACGCTCGAGGAGGGGATTTATGTGTTGGGCGGTTTGAGACTGTCGTGCGGGCTGCCTATGGAGGTCATGTTGAGGCCTATTTTTGAGGAGTATGTTCCTGATCCTCTGGACGTTGATTGATCGAGTATACGTTACCCACGTACGTGCTCTGTTGTATATACTGTATTTATTGGCGTATTGAACGGAATATCTGCCGTTGTAGCTCCTCTCATGGAGGGATCGCCGCGTGAACGGTCTTAGCGGTACAGAGTATCCGAGGTCCCATCCAGTTTAGCTTTGCAGGCCACGATCGACGACGTCACACGTCATTCGCCTGCTCATTATGGTCTCGTGATCGAGAAAGGGATCCACAGGTAGCCATCTGCCCAGGCTCTCTTATACATGCTCCTAAAAAAAATGCCCACCCACGACATACCGCTCTGTACTCCTAAACCACTATGTGGATTGCTCACTTCGCACAAGGTTGGCATTTCGACAGAAAATATCCCAGAGCCGTACTGATTGACATGGCATGAACAGGCCTTGTTGCCAAACCATTCGCACCTAGGGTGCCGCTCGCGCTCCTAACTTTCGCAGGGGCGCTCCCGGACGCGCTGTTTTTCTTGTTACAGTTCCTCGGAATCGAGACGTTCAACTTCGACCAGGGTATCGCAAATCACGCGGGATGTTTCCCGTACACGAATGACTACCCGTTCAGCCACTCCCTTGCTGGAATGGTCGTGTCAGGTATGTGCCCCTTTATGCATACGCGCCACATCTTACAAACTGCATCATGATTGTAGGCGCAGTCTTGGCTGTGTTGTATAAAGCATTCGCGAGGGTGCCTGCCACTCCCAAAGACCTTGCGATCATCGTCGCCACCAGCGCGAGCCACTTCCTCCTCGAGTGGCCATCGCACCGCGAAGGTTTGTCCCTCTTCCCTCACTTCACATTTCTCGTTCTAATTTTCATTTTTAGACATAAAGCTCACCCCGAACGACGCTGTCCAGCTCGGCGGCAGCCTCTTCGACCACCCCGTGGCGACCTTCCTCACCGAGGTCGCCCTCTTCTTCTTCGGCCTGTGGGTGTACAGCACCTTCACTCCCGCTGGGAGCAAGGCGGGCATCAACGCCAACCCGAACCTGCTCACGATGCTCTCCGTGTTCATGGTCGCACAGCAGGCGCATTTCTGCTTTGGCGCGTACGTCCATTCGTTTATTTGTGCATAGGGGTCAAAGTGCTGATACTTGGGATGTGTAGGGCACCAACGTCTGAGACGCGGTGGGTTCATGCGCCGTTGTTCCTGTTTGAGATCGTCGCTTCGTGCTGGATGCTCGGGTGGATGGACGGGCAGACGAATACTCTTGGAATCAACGGTGTCAACGGTAATGCACCCGAGGTGCTGAAGAAACTCAACTAAGGGTCCGTACTACTGCGCACTAAATAAATGTACTAGTATCAGTTGTAAGATAACAAGCCTGGTCGTAATCTCATTCCATGTGCGCACGATCGAATGTGTTACCTGTCAGTGTTCACTGCTCACGAAGCTGAAGGTAATGTTATGCAATTCGTTTGCTTCTGGTTGTGCGTGGACAATGGTATGAATGATGCATTGAGGGTATACGAAACATGCAATGAGAGAGACAAATCGAACGTGGATGATTACATGCGAACGAACTTATGATAGGAAAATGCTGGGGATGATACAATGTCCAGCACGTTTATTTCCGAGGCTCACGTGCGTGGATGCGCCTCGTAATTACCGTTTTTCAACTTCAACGTTCACGATGAGGGCACGAAGATGTCCTTTGTTGTTCCTCCTTCGCGAGAATTTTCCTTGGACGAGAGTAACCGAGACTGAGACAAATGTGTTCCTCCGATCGGCTCAGTGACCAGATGTACGCCAAGGAACGGAGAGGCTTCATGCTGCCGAGGACTCGGGAATAGGTTTTTAAAGTATTCAGAATCATCCGCTGGGGCTGTATAAAAGCTATCATTGGTGTTCTGTCTTGATTTGAGCACAGGGCTCTGGAGAATGTCGCTCATCTCCAAGGATGTCGGACTAGAACGATTGCGAGAATGGCCATGCAGAGAGTCAGAGGGCCACAGAGTACTGCTCATAGTAGTAGCAGTTTCAGAGAGACTCGGAGTCTGGGAAGGCGAGGGCGCGAAACGAGCATCCTGAGAGCGGCCGCCGTAAAGAACCCAGTTGCTGAATTCGCCATTTCCTTTTATTGCAGTCCGATAGACAGATGCCGGCGGTTGAGGCACAGGAGCGCGATACATTTGCGGCGGGTAAGGCACGGAGAACAACGGCGGTGGAACGGAAGCATAAACCGGTTGACTAGAGGCGACTTTAGGTTCGGGGACGAGAGAGTACGGCGAAAGGTCATAGCCAGAGAAAGGGACGCTGCCCGAGACGAGTTTATCATAGTAGCCTTGCACTTGCTGGGTCATGTAAGCCTTGTATGTGCCGACAGATTCTTCGATGCCACAGGCAGGCGGGAGCACCTCCGAAAGAGACTGGTAGAACGCCTCGCGCTGGGGTTGAGGCAGAGCTTGTTCGTTATCCAGAGGCATCATGGCACTCAAGCAGTCAATTTGATCCTTTGCACCTTCCAGAATAGGCGATGCTTGCGGAGGACCAGGCGTATACGGTATTTTTTGCTGTTCAGAGATCCAGTCGGACGTGCGGTCCGTGGGAGTTTTCGGGAGAGGTTCACCAGCCGGCAAAGGAGGACCGTGATATTCAGGGAGAGCAGAGAACATGTAAGGAGCGTGATGGGCAGGATGCATTGGAGGGTAAACAAGAACAGAAGGGTGCGACATAACGCCACCATCGATGTATTCGCCATACGCTTGCGCGGAATAGCCCGAGTGTTGCCGATGTGGGTGACAAGCCGCTTCATATGGCACTAAGTTGCTAGTTGTAGGCAGGGAACGTACAGGTCGAGTAAAAGTGGGCGTTGCTGGTATTGCCTTCTTGCTTGGCGTAGGGTTGGCCGGAGGGTCACTGGCACGAGGAGACGCAGCCGTGTCTCTGATGTCTGCTTTGATTCGTCTCTAAAAACTTTATCTGTTACGAAAGCTCAAATATGCCAAAATCATACTTGCCTGTGTGCGAGTGTCAGGGCGCCGAAGGAGGCTCAGCTTCACCGCGCGTTTTTCTTCCCGCTTTTCGGACGAAGAAACGCGTAGTCCCTTGTTGTGATACCAGTCGTATATATGCCGGCGATCCACGTTGAACCGCTGCTGAATCACTTGTCGTACGGCAAACGGAGGCATCTCGGTCATTCCAGGCTGAAGGAGTGCTTCAAGTTCTTTGACGAGTTCTGAGCCCAGTCGGCCAGCCAAGCTGTCTGGGTTCATGCGCCTGCGGATAGAGGCCGATTCAGGGCTTATAGATGCTTCAGAAAGCATTGCAGGAGAAACCGTTGAAGGAGTCCTGAAAGGCTGCGCCTGTGCAGAGGAAAAGTCGGAGGATGCATCCAAGCTGCTTCTGCGAGGTGTCGTTGGCTCTGCAATGCGAGTCTTTTTGACAGAAGGCGAGTCATCTTCCGCTGCTGCACGTTTGGGCATCCCAGAGACGAATCTTGCAAACCTGGAACAAGAGTTAAAAAGAAAAAAGCGTCACGCCCACGACAAGAACGTCGCGGTACAAGAAGTTAAACCTTTGTCTGACGCTGGTATCAGAAGTCCTTGACCCATGACGTTTGCGCGGAGGACTCCGAACACCCCTATCAGACGACATTGCTAGCATGGTTCCCCGTGGTAAGAGTGGGAAATGTACTAGGATAGCATTATACTCCATGTATGGTCTAAACAGTCAACATCTCAATGAGTCCGCTTTACCACTCGCTCTGTTAGCAGCTCGAGCGCAGACTTCGCATCGCTCTCTGGCAGTACAGCTAGCACTTCCCTCGCCTTGTCAGCATACGCCTTTGCCAAAGCTCTTGTGCGATCTAATCCAGACGATCTACGAACAAGGTCTCGCGCCTTGCAGATAGCTTGGGTCAGCGCAAGTACACCACAGAGAGATCAGACTCACAAGCTCAACATCGCCCTCCTGGCTGAACTTGCGCTCTATCATGGGGCCCATCTCCGGATACTCTTCCCAAGCGAAGAGGGCAGGACCGGTGGCAAGTCCCAACTGGAGGTCCGCACCACCTGGCTTGCCAAGGGTGCCTTCCCCGGCCTCATAATCTAGGAGGTCGTCAACCAGCTGAATGCATAGTCAGTAACCTGCAACCTGTTCTGTGGCGCAACAGCCGATCATTCACCTGGAATGCAATGCCAAGATTCCGTCCATACGCGTACGCGACTTCTTTCCAGACCTCTCCCTCTCTGCAACCACCAAGAACGACTGCAGCACGGGCACCCTTCGCCATGAGACTGGCGGTCTTCATGTACGTCTTCTGCAGGTAGAGGTTCCAGCTATCTTGTCCGACCCTTGCAGTGCGTTCCGTACCAACTCCCGTCAGGCCAAGCTCCTCACCGTGCATGGCCTTCAACTGCAGAATCTCACCCTCTACGAGGTTGGTGATGACACTGGCTATCAGCTCAACCACTTCGGCCTCTCCTAGACGAGAAAGCGCTGCGCTCGCGCGCCCAAGCAGAAAGTCGCCCGCGAGTACAGTCAGCTTGTTGCCGAAAGCCACAGGTGCCGAGGGCACGCCGCGCCGGAGCGGTGACCTGTCGACCACGTCGTCGTGAAGAAGTGAAGCGACGTGTATCATCTCCACTATCTGCGCCAGGCGCATCTGAGTCGGCAGTAATGAGTTGGATAGCTGCGGGATTGCGCTGGTGGACGCCTCCGGCGGCGGTATGGGAGGTACCTGGAGTGCCCGAGGTGACTGAAGAGGGAATGAATCCGAGAAGGAGGCAGTGTGATCCGGCATGTTGGGGTTCCAGTCGTTCAGCACGTCCGGACGCGTCAGCGGGCTGTCCAGCTCTACTGCCCGACCTCCTGCACCCTCGCAATCCGCAGCCCATTGCTTCTCAGGGTACTTCCCACCAAGACCGTTCGTTGCCTGTGCAAATAATAGCACTAGCAAAGGGCGTAGCTGCTTCGAAGGATGGAGGAAGTAATACTTCGCAATCTCGGTAAGGGAAGGATGAGACGAGCCTAGGAGGTTGAGCAGCGTTTCCCTGACGTGGGCCAATTGGGGTGCTAGCAAAGCGTGTGGGTCTGGTCGGTTTTTCGCCGGACTCGACGATTGGGCATGGTGCGAGCCGTTTATTGGTCTCGCAGTCGGGATTTGGACTGCGGCTTGCACCGTGTACGATTTTCGTCCCGTTCGCGTGACCGGAGTAGTAGAGCTCGACGGTAGAGAGGGGAGGCGGTAATTATCATGACGAGGGACGCGCACTCTGGTGGCAGTCCATCTTCGCATGACCAGCAAGGACGTCGTACGCGTCGTCGAACGGAAGCTCGAGACCGTAAGAAATGGGTTGGAGGTAAAGTGCAATTCCCGGAGCGCGTAACAGGTCAACTCGAAGCGCCTATGACGATGAGTTCCCGGCTGTGCTCTGACCGACTTTCCACGCTGGGCCCGGCATCGTAAATATGAAGCTGATGCGGATGTATTATGAGTGTGTCTATGGCTATAATTACATGGTATTATACTTGTATAGATGTATAGCTATGTTCCTGTAATCATTGGGACGAGTAGATGGATAGAGCGGTGCAATGGCGGTGCCAGATACCAGTCAAAGCTTAAGTTTAAGGTCCAGGACTGCATAATGCAGCCTCAACGTCGAGGGCTGGTCATGGCAGATGAGGCCGAGGGCATCAGCTTGCCACGCAGTCCTGACACCGGCTTGTCAAGGTAACTGGCCACTTGGTGTGCCTAGCGAAGAGAACTGGGTAAGGCACATACTCGATGCCAAAGCACACAAACGTGCACGTACCCTGGTCTCCAATAAATCCCACGAGGTACTTGTAGGGGCATTCAACGCAAGCAGCAATAGAGGCTCTTCCTCCTCATCATGACCATCTTGCGGCGTTTTATGCTCTTGTTCGATAGGAGCGACCAGTATACGACCAAGCTACCACCGAAGATCAGAGACAATGAAAGAACAGAACGTAAGCATCACACACCTCGCTATCAGCCATGCCGATACGCTGGTCTCTTGTCTCCTGCCATACTTCGCCGCTGAGCCCGACCAATACACGTATTTCGTCCTTCGACCGCTGAGGTTCCGATGCGAAGGATATAAGTTGCCCCTCGGGTGTAAAAAGCGCAGCCGTGTGCGGGCCTCCTACGGAAAGTACTTGTGAAAGTAAAAGCCGCAAGTTAGTCAGGTTAAGCATCCTAGACCAGATGGCTTCAAGCAAGTACTGAAGGTGGCTCTACAAAGATGCAAACGCAGCATGATGTAACAACTATTCTTAACATAAGCGCCCGGATCTAAACTACAACGTCCGTCGCATAGAACAAAGTCGGTTGTGAATATGTACTTAAACCGTGCTACAGTCTCAATTATACAGCACGCTGCTGTGGTGCTAATCGATGTCACCAGACTGTGGCAATTGAAAATAACGTAAAGTATAAAAACGCTTTAAATACCAGCAATTCGTTCAGCGTAGTAGTAGAAACATAACAAAGCTGAGCATGAAAGCCGCCACTCAAGAAATGTTCAGAGGAGCATGGAGATATACTACTGTGGCCGTTTTTGCGATTGCTAAAGTGTCTTCTGTCAGTAACGATGATGGTTATGCTCACGAAAGCCGCCACGTACAAGGTATGCCATTAATTGCTGGTAGCCTTGTCCGTTAGCCGGGGGAGAGCCAGCGGGCGGACCTGAAGGTGGTGCCTGTTGCGGAGGCATGCCATAGGGAGGTTGATTCATATGCGGTGGCGGCACCTGAGCGGATTGCTGAGCATGATTTTGAGTGGTTTGCTGCAATAAAGCAAGAATATTCGGGGGCAATCCCGCAAGGCCGGCTGCACTTGGTGGAGGAGGTGCAGATACTGGAGGCGGTGCAGGAGCTGGCGGGCCATACGGATTATGTGGAGGTGGGACGGCACCTGGGTACTGGGCGTGCGATCCAGGGGGAGGCGGGTAGTAAGACATTGGGTTCCCGGGTGGAGGCATTGGAGGCATGTGTTGCATGGGTTGTGGGGGCGGCGGCCCTCCCTGTTGTAACGGAGGGCCAGGGGCTGAAGATGGCGCAGCAGTTGGGCCTTTCAAAGCAGCTAAAAGCTGTTGGAAGAGTGGTCAGATTAGTAATGTGCAAGCGGAAAGACATGATGCCTTACCTGTTGAACCTTCTTCGCTTGCTCCAAGCGGTCGTCAATAGGCTGTTCATGAATTCTATTAAGCAATCATTCGGTGCGGAAAGGCGAGCACGTACCGCTGCTGCAGCTGCCGGTGGTTGCGAGAATGTCGGTGGGGGCAGGGGTGGCGGTCCACCGCCATAACCTGGAGGACCACCTAATCCAGGACCACCCATTGAACCTGGACCAGGAGGGCCACCATACCCACCTCTTCGGCCGTTGAAGCGATTCTCAAATCCTCCCCCACCACCGCCGCCACCGCCACCACCACCACCACCACCGCGCCGTGGGCCTCTCCCGAACTCGTCCTCAAGTGGCCTGCCACGATCGTCGTTCCAGTCACTGCGCTGATCCCAATCTTCCCGTCCTCCTCCGCCTCTCCCACCACCACCACCACCACCTCCGCCTCCTCCTCCTCCTCCGCCGCCGCCACCACCACCCCAGCCACGACCGCGACCGCGATTGCGGCCACCTCGGCGACCACCTGAGCTAGGGCCATCCCAATCTCGGTTACCGCGTCCAGGTGGCCTTTCATCTCGTCTGGAGGATAATGAGTATCGCTAATCGATATCGCGTAACCGACATACCGGGGTGATGCTGCACGAGGGTCATCCATTTCGGACGCGAACGCTATTTCCATTACGCCGTCTTGCAGACCTTGATGTCTCAGACGGTCGTGAGCTTCCTCACACGCCTATTCTGGATGTCAGTGCGCGTGCGGATGATGAAGAAGCCACTTACTCTGGTGTCATAGAATTCGACGTAGCGTTGGCTTACGTAGGGCAGCTAAGTCAGAGCATGTAAATATGGCATAAACATACACTCACTCGGATCTATCGCCCGCAGGCCGAACCTCTTTTACGTCTCCGAATTGTTGAAATTTCCGTCGGACCTCACCGTCGTCTATGGGTTGCCCCGACATTGAGTTCTTCAATGTAACTAGCAACGAGCCCTGTAGTTGCTAGAACGCCGAGATCTTAGATATATGTCGCAGAGTAGAGTGCCAGAGATGTTACCTGACTCATTTCTTTTTCTCCGCCTCGCTGCCCATGATCATCGCGTGGTAGGGAATAGTGGACATCAATCTGAAAGCGGACCGCAGTTGGCAAAGAAAAACAGAAAAACAGGGGGTCCTAATGAGACTCACAGGCCGTCCACTTATTTCTGAGCCCTGAAGACGTTCCCTGGCTCTTTCAGCGGCACGAAGATCAAACTATAGTCATGCTTCAATACCATCCTCCCATGCGGTCGATTGGATACCCACATAAGTGACGAAGACCATTCCTCGATTTGCGATAAGATCAAAGAATGTTCGAATCTCGCCATGCTCTTCAAACAAGTGACGCACTTCCTCGCTTGGAGTCTCATACTATCAACATGAGGAGAGAATGTCAGTCCAAGCGCAAGGCCGTGGCAGATAGTGGGCAGATACACTGCCTTGTGCCAAGAATATGACACTCGCCTTAACGTTGCGTATGAAGAGCGTACGGCACGGACGCTCTCGCTGTATACGTTCCTCAATTACGGAATCCGGGACTTTTTCTTCAACGCTGCGGCGCTGGAAGCCACCTCGCTTAGCACCACGTCCATAGCCTGGACCACCGCCACCATAATTTCCTGGACCGTCTGACAGAGGGAAGTCTCGCGTAAGAAGTTGTTTTCAGATGTAATCCGGTGAAGAATTATAAACGGCAAATTGCTTTCCAGTGGACATCCTAAACACAGCTTTGCCTTAGTCATGTCCGCCAGGAAAGCTTATGTTCTTCTTTGCGTGAACTCAGGCGTATCCTTAGCCGCCGCATAGGAGATTATTCGCTCACTGCCAGCTCAAGGGACTCGAGATTCAAATGAGAGGCCGGGAGATTTACGCGCGAAAATAGTGGCCCTCATGCGCAAGCCATGGACCTGCCAACTTAAATCATGCAGTAATTCAAGCGCACCTTCATAATCCCCGTATCCTTGGCCAAAATCTCCTGAAGTGTCAGGACCACCATACTCGGGCATGGCTGAGTCGTAACTGCCATTCTGGTAGAAGGAATCCTGTGGCGGACCAGACTCGTAGCTGTTGTAGCCTCCCGCTTCGCTTGGGCCGTTGTCATATCCGCCTGGGCCACCTCCGTAGCCTCCGTACTGACCACCACCGCCGCCGCCGCCGCCGCCTCCCCTGCCTCGCCAGCCACCTCTTCCTCGAGAAGGTCCACCCCTGTCTGAGGGATGGGCGCGGTCAGGCCCGAAATTGCCTTGAGGGCCACCTCTACGGGGGCCGTCAAATCCCCCACGTCCATAGGGGTGGTGTCTATTCATTCGAATGCTTTCTTGAGCTGGCTTGAACTTTTCTTGATATTCTTAAGTAGGATGCCTGTTTCCCTCTGTGACGTGTTGCAATGTGTACGGAACAATCACTTCGAACGAGCTCCGGATAATGAAGATGTCACTGCTTTCAGGACACAACGCTCAACTCAAGGCCTGAGGGGGGCTGACTGTCGAAATATGTTGCAGCAGAGGTCACGGTGAAGCTGGTAGTTGCAGACGAAGAGTATGGATGAGGACTTTTTCGCCGTACGATAGTGCACACGTGAGTTGATCACGTGTTTGTACTTCTAGACGCCCATTGGCTCGCTACCCCACGCGGCTGCGGCAGGGACCTCACAGCCTGGTCTCGGACGTCAACCGACAAGTATCTCCTCTACCCCCATCACTCCCTTCTAACGCCATGTCGAAACAGTTTCAATTCAAGCTTGTCCTTCTCGGTGGGCTCATTTATGTATCTTGGGCAGGGCACATAAGTTAATGAAATCAATTGCAGGCGAATCCGCGGTCGGCAAGTCAAGGTAATAATTAATATTCGACTGTACCATAGTTGGACTATTCTCTTACTTTTTCTACAGTCTTGTCTTGCGATTTGTGAAGGACCAGTTTGACGACTATCGGGAGAGTACAATCGGGGGTGCGTCTCGCAGTGATGTATCACAGCCTCAACCTGACACTGTTCACGTAGCGGCTTTCCTGACCCAAACGGTGGCTCTGGATGATGGAACCAGCGTGAAGTTTGAAATTTGGTAAGTACTATGTATCTACCTACACGTCATGCATTGTGCTGACGCTTCAAAGGGATACTGCTGGTCAGGAGAGGTATAAGGTATGACGCCATTGGGCAATGTGTTGTACCCTCGCTGATAGTCTTCCGTCTCCGTCTCCTAGTCGCTGGTACGTCTAACGTGGTATTCCTGGAAATTACATGCCTTAAACTCTGGTTACATCAGGCACCCATGTACTATCGCAATGCCAACTGTGCAGTGGTTGTTTATGACATCACGCAATCAGCCTCATTAGAGAAGGCACGGTCTTGGATACGAGAGTTGCAACGTCAGGCCGACCCATCAATAATCATCGCGCTCTGTGGCAACAAATCAGATCTGTCCGCCCGACGACAAGTATCGGAAGAGGAGGCTAAGAAGTACGCCGAGGAAGAGGGCTTGATGTGGGGAGAGACCAGTGCTAAGTCTGGCGAAGGTGTATCGGAAATATTCACAGAAATCGGTAAGTGCTGTCAGCCGGTAAGAATCATTATAGATGTTTACGCCACCATAGCCAAGAAACTACCGAAGAACACACCTGCAGCTGGACGATCTGGCGCCGCACGAACAGGTGGTGCCGCACGGGCAGGCGTTGATCTGAACAAGCAGGCCAATGCACAGGGCGCGCAGAATGACCAGTGCAATTGCTAAGCTACACTGCCGCTCATGTCTTCCCTTAGTTCTGTGTTTTACATATTCCCCCGCCATTTTTAATCCTCTCACTCCTTTTCCTTTTCCTGTACTCTACCCTTCCTTCATTATGTGGACTAGATTGACATCCAATTTTATCATGGTTTACACATATAGGATATCGGCTGGTCTACAGCATCTGCAATACACTATGGGTACACTGCTACAATACAAATTATAGATATGGCATAATTCAGTGATACAAAGCATCGCATGGAGTATAGGTCAGTCAAGGACATGATGTATGGCCTGCGCATAGGGTTTAAAATCCTGACTATCAAAACCCGGCAGCCTCGAGACCCCTCCGAATGTCTGCTCGCTGCCTTTCCACCGACTGAATATCTTGACTCTGAGCCCAGAACGCTGTTTGGGCAATACCGGAAGAGATAGTCAAGTTGGACTCGATGAGATTCATGATCAACGGATCCTGGTCGTAAGAATATTGTTGCCGCTGATGAGCCAAGGCAGCATCCAGGGTCTCCGTCCATTTCCGTCTCTTAATGATGTTGAACAACCGGTCGGCGGGCACGGTGGAGTTTTCATGGACCAGTGGCTCGTCAAGGTATTGATCGTGGATGTGAACGATGTCTGTGAGATACATGCCAATGAATGGCACGCATGGTGAGTCGGTAGCTTGTTGAGCTTGGCGATATGCATGGAAGCTGCCAGCGGGGTCGTTAAGCTGAGTCAGGGAAGAGAGGTGCGACGCCTTCCCAACATGTGCCCAGGTCAAGTGCAACCGTCGGATCACGGTGCTGGACAAAGCCGTGGTAATCGCACTCATAGACGTGAAGTTACGCATCGTACGGCATTTCTGGTTTCGGGAATAATAAGTATCAGTTCAAATTCTTGGACTGCCTGCACTACTACACATGCACGGTTACTCACCTCGGCGACCTTTATCCAGAAATCGAGTGTATCCGCCCGAGTATTCAGTTGGTCGGACCAGAGCACGCTTTGCTTCACCCACGCTGCCACCTTATCGTGTAATCCACAGAATGCCAGGAGGTTTGCCACGGGCTCGCCACTTCGGACCTTTACCCAGTCCAACCATTCTTGTGGACGTATCTTAGCGTAGAAGGTGTGCTCATAGAGACACAGATGCTCTGCGATAGTAGTAGGGTCCATTTTGCAGAGCTCACTCTTGAGCTCCTTTGTCCTTTTCTTTTTGGGCGGCTTTGCGGTGGACCGTGGGACGGTAGGTACGGTAGGTACGGCGAATGTCTGATCATCTGGATGAGTGATCCTCTACTGCAACTAGGGAACAAGGGATAAGACATACCAGGCGCTCGAGTGTTTTCATTACCTGTTTTGCTTGGCTCTCGTTTCCCCCCGATGCGATTATCTCGCCAAGGAAGTCTTGCAGACGTCGTGCAATTGGTGGGTCATCTTCTATCATCCGGTGCTCCTCCAGCCAGATCGTGAAGATGGACAGCACTCTGGCTTGTGAAGGTGACAGACACCTGGTCCGCCATTCGTCTAGTTCAGACACAGTTAGAGATGGAGGAGCATCCAGATAATATCGTTCCAATAGCAGGTCAAAGATCTCGCTAGCGGAACCTAAGGTCCTGAAAGTTGACAAAAAGGTGTGCCTGAGCTGTCGGCTGGCGTTCTCACCTGTACCGCGTGTGAATATACGGGAATCACAGGTAGGTGAAAAGGACGCACTTATGGGTTCCAACGTCAGTCTTTCAACGAGCGCAGGCAGGCTGGCTATAGTGACCGTTCCGTCGAACTCAACTCTGATTCGGTCGTCTCCATACTTGGACTTCATGAACCAGGGAAGCGTAGCATAGACGGATTTAGCGAGGTGTATTGCTTCTGCCTCGTCGTCGCCCGTGATCTGTTTGACCTTCCCAGGTCGGTGAGTAGGAGGTGAACGGGACTCGAGAAGGTAAGACTGCATGCTCTCCACCATGGTGGGACTCTCGACACAGTCCTCAATAGCGTGTACACTGCGGCTTTCGATAAGAACTGATAGTCGGCTAAGTGATACCTGATCTTTGATGAATAGCGGCCTTCGCCGTATGTAGCGCGCCTGGTAAGTAGCAGAGCTCGTTGGGTCGGTCGAGACACGATGTGGATTCGGGCGGGCGGGCAACGTGTTTGATCGCTTTCGGTCAAAGGCATCCAACCCTTCCGGCTGTAGAGGTGCTGACTTCGGAGCAGGAGGAAGTGGTACCAAAGGCGAGGGAGGATATGCTTTGGTCAGTTTTGGAGGATGGAAAGTTATCTCTTGAGCAATGGATAGGAGGTGGGCTTCGTGGCTATCTACGGTGATGCCATCGTATTGGTCGGGGCAGGGAGGCAACGGCTAAGGAAGAACGTGAGTCTCTGATAATGAGTATAGGGGGAAAGCTAAAGACCTTCTCGTCCAGTGCCCTTCGCCACTGGTGCTCAAAGTCCCATGCTTGTTCGGGATGCTGCATGCCGTAATGCCCC
The DNA here is from genome assembly GCA_022385755.1 of Trametopsis cervina. Taxonomy (NCBI): domain Eukaryota; kingdom Fungi; phylum Basidiomycota; class Agaricomycetes; order Polyporales; family Irpicaceae; genus Trametopsis; species Trametopsis cervina. The sequence continues at coordinate 1,309,563 of MU278348.1, forward strand.
ACGTAAGATTGCAGAGATGAAGACGTGAATTGAAGCGATTCGGTCTTGCGATGTCGAAGATACTCGTCGTACTGTTCTTGCTGCGAAGGAAAGGGGATGTCGTCCGGTAGAGTCTCCACGTAAGAGCTAGGGATCCAGCCCACTCTTAGTTCGCCAGGTCGTATCGCGGCCCACCAACCCTGCAGGGACATTCAGGGAGAGTGGCGCGATATGACAGGCGGTACTCACTGTCTCCTCCATTCTAATGACCTGCAACACCTCATCGGCTCGGAACGCGAGTTGATCAGGGTCTTCAGGTTCAAAGTCAACTATGCATTGTACCCAAAAGGAGTCTTCGGACGCGCTGGGCCCACTGTCGAATGAAGGCGCAAAGCTCGCCCGTGTACTCGTCGAGAGGCTTGACACTGAGGACAATGAAGATCGATGGTAGGTGGTGGAGGAGTCGATGGAAAGCTTTGGCAAATGGCGCAGCCTTGAGCTTGCCCTGTCGGAAGTGGCCATGTGTGAATTCGAGATAGATGAACGATGGACACGGAAAGAACTGGAAGTCAGCGACGTTAACTGTTCAAAGTTGAGAGTGCTGGTGGCGATAGGTCATGAAGGAGAACAAGGTCATGCAGCAAAGCGATTGACGGGAGCACGGATGCTATGCCTGTGGCAGGTATAATGAATATGACGGGGGCTTACGACCATCATCGTTTCCATCCGCCCATCAGACCCAGCCATCCTCGTCTATCGACTTCCCTACGATGGTAATTGCATCTCACGGGGCAACAAACGAGCAAGTCGATGAAGCGATACGCTGTGCACAGGCAGTGGGATCCGACGTCGACGGTCCTGACTGCCAGGTAACAGAACCTCACGGCAGGTGGGACGCGCCATAATTGAGAAGCCACAGACGAGACACAGACACGACAGATTCAGTACAGCAGTAGTACAGCCCTTCAGGGATGGATGATCCTGTCTGAGAGTGAAACAGGGGTAAAAGGCGGGGGTATGCCGTACGATATGCTCGGCATAAGCACCGTTATCGGGACAGTCGTAGTTCCAGAAAAGTGAGTAGCAAGAGGCTCATTGGCAGCAAGTAGAAGCCTGAAGGCACAGACTTCAAGTCGGTAGTCAGAAGCAAGACCAGAAAAGGCCGTTTGTCCATTTTGTTCTGTAATAAATTTGTGGTGGCTCCAGCTCAGGACTAGATTCGTTCGGCAATTCTCCGGACAACTTCGCAGCAATCACACATGCTGCACTGCAGCGTTCAAGCATGCAGAACGGGTCCCAGTGTCGGCGTAGACAGATAAAAACAGTTGACTCAAAGGCTCGCATCCGGTGTCTAAGACTCAACATTTCTCACAGGGAGGACAAGTTGCCGGCAGGTGCACTCAGTTCAGCGCTTCCCTCGCCGTGGCCTGGATAAGATATCGATACTGCGTTTATTTCGAATGTGTCTAGCAAATCCTCAGGGACATTCACATCGTTTTATTCCTTCGATACCTGACCCGGTGACCAATATGCCATTTTAATTATTGGTTAATTTCCTGCGCTTTGTATGCTGGTCCGAAGGATAATTCTTCCAAGATCTCGCATTATATCAGAGAATCCTCGTATTTGCACTCTCACCTAAGCACAAGTTATTGGGCCGAAATGGCTCTTTCCAGGCATGAAAACCTTTCGCGGCTTCAACAATCAACGCTACGACGGTGGGGATGACAATGCGCCGAGTTGTGGGATTTCATTCTACGATTGCCTTATGCAGGATGGGTCGTCGGCATCAAACGATCTTTGTGATCTGTATGCGGCGCGCAGGGCGTACCGATACGGCTTGAATTGCTACAGCCACAACCGCAGGCACGTAGCCACGCAAGTCGGTAAACGGTTTTCAAAGAAGATGGTGCCATGGAACGCAGCGAAAGCAAAGGTATGCTGCAACCTCGCATGTGCCTGAAGACTCATGTGGATGGTCTACTTATGGATTCACCCGATTACAGGTGCAGCTGAGGTCGGTACATGTTCATACGTACCCAGATATCCGAGAATAATACTGTACAAGACTGGGAGTGCAACGCCTTCGCACCCTACAAGAGAAGAAGGCGGCTCAAGCCAAGGCCGCGCGCCGCGATATTGCCATGCTTCTTGAGAAAGGCAAGCTCGAAACCGCAAGAATCAAGGTAGAGAACAGTGAGAACACTGTATCGTATGCACGACATACACGATCTGCTGCTGACTCCGAGATTTATCGCATCAGTTATCAACGAGGATGTCTACATAGAACTCCTTGAGCTCCTAGAACTCTATTGTGAATTGCTACTGGCCCGTTTCGGTCTGCTGGATCAAAAGTGCGCTACCTTAATCGTAGCGCCATATTGTAATGCTCATGAGACACCCCACAGCGCGCGGGAACCTGATGCAGGTGTTAGCGAAGGCGTGTGCAGTATCATCTATGCCGCCCCAAGAACGGAACTGAAAGGTGGGCTTGTGGCTTCTCTATTTTTACCCCATCGCACAGAGTTTGACCTCGACTTCCCAATTATCAGAGCTTCATCTGTTACGTGACATCCTTATGCACAAATACGGACGTGAATTCTCTGCGGCGGTAATGGAGAACAAGGACGGCTGTGTTAGCGAGCGCGTAAGGCATCTTGGAAGTTGATCGTTTAAACTCCAGCTCATCCCCATGGGCCATCAGGTCACAAGGAAGCTCTCAACATTGACTCCTTCACCCCAACTCGTGGATGCGTATCTCGGAGAAATCGCGAAGGGCTACGGGATTGCATGGTCTCCGCCGAATGCGCGGGATGATGGTCCGGATGACGATGGGGGCGTAAAGGTTTGTTTTTCAGATTCAGTTATCACAGATCAGGGTCATGATACAGGGGCTCTCGTGTTACTCTCTGTAGGAACGCGACACGAGCACAGCCTTGGACTCACCTCTTCCGGATGCCACCGCTATATCAGCCGAAGCAAGGCAGGCAGGCGTGAGGACTCCGAAGTTACCTGAAATTCCGCCGACGGAGGATGCGTCAGCGAAAGAGTCAGCCCCCAAGGAAACTTCCAAACCTGCCGTACCAGAAGATGATTTTGAGGCCCTGGCGAAACGCTTCGCGGCGCTCAAGAAGCGCTAGATGGAGTTCCTACTACTATCCGGCCCCCGTATGGAGGATCGCACATTGTGTAGCGTTGCTTCCTACAGTACAGCATGCGAAAAATCCCAATATTTTATAAGTTTGTCACGCGATATAGCTAAAATCAAGTTGAAGGATCGGATCGAAAGGATGAAACATGCGAGGATCTCGCATGGTACACGCTTCAGCCGACTCGGCGGACCAATCATGTAATGTCGACAAAGCTGAGTTACTCTAAGGAAGTGTACACTACCCTTGGCTTGCATTTGATCCGTCTGTCACTTATTTCTTATGCAGGCTCAACGTCTACATTTATCTGTGCTGTTTATTGTAGATACATCTGCTTGAAGTGCATCACTACCCTGAGGTTTGTTCAGCCAGCCACAACGCGTGTTCGACTATGATGCCCCTGCCGCGACCACCATCAGGTCTCAGACGCATGTGACATGGTTCTGTCATCTCGACGACTTCTTCCCGATGCAGATGGGCGGTGGCCAGCGCAATTTTGGACTGCGGGCAGGCATGACGCAAAAGGCACTTATGTTTCGCGTATTCCTCCAGTCGCACCCTGTTGCAACCGCACGTCCTTGATAAGTATGGTCTGAAGTCTCCTGGACTGCTAAATTGTATACGCATACGTCACGACGCCGCTGATGAAAGTCAGGATGTACGGCATGCAAACAACATTCATCCTCACATTCACCTGGAGATCTCGGCCAGGTTGATAGAAACCCGCAGGATGCGTAAGACGTCGCGGCGAGCCGTCACATCCTTCCACGATACCGCAAGTACGCCGTGTCTGGACGCAACCGTGGCGCAGCGAATGGGAGAACCCGGCGAAACTGCCGGTCCAGTGACTGACCCTCCGTAGCCTGTCATTCTTATAGCCTGCAGATTATCGATCCACTAGAAATGACTAGCCGCATGCAATGTCTATTCGACGGATAGTCTTCAAGTGTTCAGTGGTGTGGGCGAACATCCGCCGCCCGGAATCCATGTAGTACGATGCCGTGTCATACTGAGTTTGACGGGATCAGTATAGCCCATGAGGTAGTCGAAGAAAACTGGGCCCGTGTGCAGGACATGAGTATACACACAAGGATATCCGGGATCTGACTCTGACCCTGCGAGCTGATGTCCGCATATCTCTGCGCCGTGGTCTTGTGCGCGTCATCCTTACGTCCGCTAGCAGGGGTGAGAGACTTCGTGTCGGCGCAAATTCCGGGCACATTGGGGCTACGTATCCGATGTGGGTCTTCAGGAAGTTGCAATGCCTCGACAAGAACAATCAATTTGGTATTGAATACGCTCGTACGCGGTTCGCTTCGAATTTGTAGGTTCGGACATCGGCGCGTATCATCTGGTTTATTTCTTTGAGATGGTCGAGACTTTCACGAGTAGTTGAAGAACCAGACGGTGTACAGCTCCTCACTGGCTCCGTGCATCTCGGCCTGTCCCTGTACGTCGGCCCTGTAGAGTACAGCTACTCCCACGAGGCAACAGAAACTGATGCCTTGCTGCAGCGGAGAACTTCTGTGGCGCGACATGTGTAAGAATCAGGCTGGTAACTGTGAAGGGCCAGCAGAGTCAGATGACGCGCCGCGACCATCGAAGGTGCTCACAGTTCAGCCACAAGAACTGACCATCGTGGGCAACGTTTGAACTGCCGAATTTCTTGCGTGGACGGCGGGCAGTGTGTTATCTCCCACTCGACCGCATACGGCTTGACCGGGCACCGCGATGTTGGAAGGCGTGGGAGGTCTACGGTAGGCTGTATTGCGCAGTCCAGGATGAAATGGGACGAGGTGTGGATTGCAGGGCTGAAAGCGTTCTGCCTTGTTAGACTGGCTGGTAGGGTGGACCAGAAATAGCTGCGCACGGCGACATACTATAATGGGCGGTGCGCCCTGTCGACAGGGGGTAAATAAATAGTAAATGTGCGATCGCGGCGAAGAAAAAGTTCCGCCGGTAGGGCAGTAACCCGTGTTGCATAAAGACTCGCAAGGTGGGTGTCTTCGCAATAGCAGCCGGTGATAATGCACCCAGTGCCAGTTGGGAGCCTATACAATATTTGAGTAACATACTTCCTGTTTTCGTGCCCTCCCGTGAAGGTTGGACGTGCGATAGGTGCCGTGATTGGCTGTTATCTAAAGAGAACAACCACAAAGAACCGCGGAGAAGGAGGGTAAGATGCGTGGCAAGCCCTCGTGGTGATGAAATGAGACCGAGGAGTCAAGAGGTCATAAATCGGACGTAGCGAAGGCGTACCGCAATATCCTCCCATCGGTTGCGTCGGGGGCGACAGACCTCTGGGAGAATGTGATACTATGTGTGATTTGATTGTCTCTTCAGGATAGTGAGCAAGGAGCCAGCAGCACACCAGGCGGCTGCAGCCCCCAGACGTGTGAGAGGTGCGGCGGCTTTAGGAGGTCGTACTCTTTTCAACGGCGGCCAGAGCCTCACTTTTCTCTGTATGTCAACATGTCATAGGGTCGCAAATCCAGCGTTCAATGCTGCAACAGGGGCGTTTCCGGTCGGCAGTTCGGTGTCGATGCATCAATAGAGCCAGCCTGAGAACCCAGTTCTATCAAAAATGGTCCGCGATATTGATCCATCCAAGATGCATTGTACGGTAACAATTTCCTGTCAAAACAAGGTTTCTCAGTATAGGCAGGTAGCTGATATAAGGCTTCACGACTCTGCTTGTTACATAGCAGTGGTAGGTAGCAAAGCGCTACCGAAAGCCCCTTCACGGAAACCCACGTGACACGTGTTTGATGACTTTGTCTCCGCCGAATCTGCAGATGAAATCGGGACGCGTCTAAATCGAGGCAAGGGCACAGTCTATGTCTCCGCCGGTAAGTCTGACTGCTCGATTATTTGTATAAAATGCAACCTCCCCTTCGACCACCGACAACGCCCCCAGTCGTTACCCATGCAAGCATCCGTGTTTCACCACCGCTCAATGCCAGAGCACGAATATGACCCAATGGACGAGGACGAATATGATGCGGACAGCGATACATACTCCGTTCTCTCCGATTCCTTTTCGACTTTCTCGAGTCGCAGATCTATCTCCACCGCAGACACCGAGATGCACTCAATACGCTCTGCTTCACCGACACGGTCGGTCATGTCTATGACAAGCTCAATACGCGCAACAGCGTATCGTCACGAATACGGGCGCGGTCTCAACAATTACTCAGAGGTATACAGTTTGCCCGCGGATGAAGAGGAGCTAGAGAGACTAGGTATATTTACTAGGCGCTCTACTTACACGTATTCACTGAAATATCTACCAGACAAACAACACATTATGTTTATGGAAGTTATGGGCAAGTATGTGCCACCAATGTACGATGTTCTAGCCGATGCGCCAGGAGAACAGAAAGCATGTGTCGATCTAGGTTGTGGAAGTGGCAGCTGGTGAGAACTACGTCTGTGCACCTCCGAACGCCTTTTGAACCGCGTGGGCTTAAAGGATCTTGGACGTTGCCCATGACTTTCCGCACGTCAGTGCCGTAGCTGTTGATCTCGTCCCGATGCAGGTGCTGTGAGTATGGGTCGTCTGTCACCGTGTAAAACACTTCATTGACTTAAAGGTGCCACAGGGACATGCCGCCGAATTGCAGGTAGCACGTTTGCGCCCACATTGCATCTGCATGCTCTGACGTCTCACTCGTAGGAGCGAGGTCGACGATGTGAACCTCGGATTGCAGCATTTCTACGGGGAGTTCGACGTTGTGCATGCTCGGTTGATATCTTCCGGGGTAAGACTACCTTGCGTCCGCTACAATCGGCCTTATTCTACCTTTTTTACGCTTCGCTGACTCTGTAACACTTAGATTCGCGATTATTGTGGGCTTATTGACCACATAGCGCTGACGCTCAGACCCAGGGGTCTTGTCGATCTCACAGAGTTTGATTTCCGGATATACGGGCGCGACCGTAAACCGATCCCTATAGACGCACATGCACCCGCTATTGCGAGATGGATGAATCTCGCTCATCGTGCAGTCCAACATCGGGGTGGCGAACCAGACGCCGCTAATCACCTATACCGATGGATGAACGACCATCCTTCCTTTGAGGGGGCCACATACCATGAGTGGTGGTTCCAGATTTCGCCCTGGCGTCGAGGGAAAGACCCTGAATCTCGCTGGGAGAATAGGCACGGTACGGCTATGCGCGATGATATCTACGTATGTCCAGCTTGCTCCGGCCGTTGCCATAGGCTGATCTTCTGTAGTCTTTCATGAAGTCGGGACGGCCACTCATACTCAGAACTGGCGTACCACAAGAAGTCTTGGACCCTGTCGAAGAAGCAGCTGTACGCGAGCTCACTGAGAATCTCGTGGACGGGTACATCCGCGTCGAGAATGCGTATGCCCGCAAGAAGCTTGATGCCTAGGCGCAGTAGCAATTTACAGCTATATCTTCCCAAGCACATCGCCGCCGAAGTGCGTCTTTAGTCTGCAGAGTAATAGGGTGGATTCTCCCAGCCCCTGAGGGGGCGTGTGGATACTGGTCAGGCACGAGGGGCGCGGAGTTCCAGTTAACTCGCGACATGACTGGTCGTTGATTGTTACAGTAGGAGCCTCAGAGGTGTCTACGACCGCTGGTTGTACTGGTGAGCCGTCTTTGTGACGCAACCTAACTCTGACGATTTCAGTCTGTACAGTATTCTGCCGACAACGGACATCCATAGATTAGTCCATTGGAAACACGCGTCTATGATTGCTACCGCCTGACTAGTTATGCACGGATGTTGAAGTGATATTTGCGTGACGAAGGTGTCCGTTTGACACGGAACGTATTGCAGCCTCTTGAGTCACTGATGTGTTCTGTTGAGCCGATGCTGCATTTCAGAGTATACAGGAAGTGATCGGATGATGATGGATATGGCTGAAGAGTTACGAAATTTCTGACTTGAGCCCACGGTACAAGGCAGGTGAGTACGACTCAAAGTTGATAATAGTCGGGAGAGGTCGAGAAGATAGTCTTAGATCAACGGCCTTAGCTATTTTGACTTCCATCTCGTAAGCGAGCAGAATCACTTGCAGGGATGAATCGTTCGTAATAAGGCTTCGAGTGAGAAACAATTCCGAGTCGATTCCATGTTCAGTGAATGCCGAAAGTCCGTGCACCAGATTATCCAGCGCGCTGGGCTCAATTGATCGTCAGCACACTCAGATAATTAGCTGTATATCGTATACACATCCGGGAAAATCCAGGTATCGCTGGCCCTCTTAGTACTCTAGTGCGATTTGAAGCTGTGATATACCGGTACTACATACGGAGTTCATTCTCAATGGTATCATGTCTTCTTACCACCAACTTGAAGTTGGCTACTGTAGTTCAAATTACTATACTCGGAAGAGCGTCACACCGTGTCACACGGCCAAACGGTCTTGCCGTCAGCTCGCAATTTGTGATGCCGCGGACGCTGCCTGCTGACGATGCGAAAGCTGCGGCATAGGAGCTACGCAACGCTGTCGGCACATGCGCTAGTAAGCACAGACATCGATTTGCTCCCTCTAGGGTGAGTAGCCATGATTCTCCTTCCAATGTGAAGAGTGCCACACATTCATGTTGACAGAACGGCGCAGGACGCAGGATGGCCGGACTATATAAAGAGCAGGACAGCGACGAAGGGCTTCAACCTCATCGCTCAGCTATCGCGTACACACAATGGCTGCGACTCTGCCCACCAGAAAGCTCGGAAATGCTGTATCCACTGCAGTTGGATTTGGTGCCATGTCCATTTCAGCATTTTACGGTGCGCCAAAGCCTGACGAAGTGCGCATGAAAGTGAGTGTTAACACAATGTAATCTATTCCGCGAGCCGTTCTGACGTGGTCATCTAAGTTCCTAGACGAGTTATACGCAAGTGGCTGCAGGCATTGGGACACAGCCAACACGTACGGAGACTCAGAGGAACTCCTGGGCAGATGGTCGGTAGCGCACTCTGGTTATATCGCGTTGTTTGACACTAAGTTTTTCTCCTTCACGCCCAGGTTCAAACGTACAGGCAAGCGAAATGAAATATTCCTGGCGACGAAGTTTGGTATAGTCATGGGAGACGGAAAACCAACAACAGTCAATGGATCTCCGGAGTATTGCAACGCTCAGATTGAAACGTCCCTCCAGCGCCTTGGAGGTATGTTTACATCTCTGTATCGAACAGTATGCAGACACTAATAACTGAATGTTGCAGTCGATTACGTGGACCTCTTTTATCTTCACCGGTGAGTTTACTCTAGAAAAGATGACAAACGGCACTATCTGACTCGCCGTACGCAGACCTGACCCTACCATTCCCATCGAGAAAACTGTAGGCGCGATGAAGGAACTAGTCGAGTAAGTTGCTATGCTTCTTTTCCATATTTACACCATTTATCGGTCGTCTTAGAGCTGGGAAGGTCCGTCAGATCGGCCTCTCAGAATGCAATGCCGACACTATTCGCCGTGCGTACGCGGTTCACCCCATCGCTGCAGTCCAGGTCGAATATTCGCTATTCACCCTTGACGTTGAGCGCCCGAAGATCGACATTCTGCGAACGGCGAGGGAACTCGGGATCAGCGTGGTGGCTTACTCTCCGCTCGGACGCGGTTTATTGACGGGACGCTATGTGGGGTTTCTCTGCTATATATGCGAAAACTTGCTCAACCAAATCATGACAGGCGTCGCCAGACGACTTCCAGCCAGATGACGGCCGCCGTTATCTCCCAAGGTACGCTATAGATTTAGCGGGTGTTCGAGTAATGGCTCATGGTCGGCATACAGGTTCTCGGCGGATAATTTCCCGAAGGTCAACGAGGCTGTTGCCGCCGTGGCTGCTATCGCCAAGAAACACAATGCAACATCAGGTCAGGTCGCACTAGCTTGGCTACTTGCGCAGGGAGATGATATCATTCCTATACCTGGCACAACCAGAATTGAGGTATGCTCCTTTGCTTAGATCACATATGGTGCAAGAATGCAACTGTGGTCCATTCTCAGAACCTTCAGGAGAATCTCGGCGCTCTCAAGTTGAAGCTCTCCGATGAGGACATTGCAGAGGTCCGACGACTTGCGGAGGCCGTAGATGGTACTATAGGCGCGAAGCATACCGAGGTTGGCCTGAAACTACTGTATGCTGATACTCCGAAGTTGGATTGAAGCCCACTGGCTGCGTGAAGGAGTAGTGAGTCGTTGTGTCTAAATATATGTCAACCCTCTTTGTTGATCAGTCAGTTAGCAGCTAGGGTTATTATGCACATGGAGTTGTGCGCCTGGATGTATGTATGCTTTGCCGTGAAGCCGAAACACAATACATCAGGATCATTTGGAGTAGCATCCAATAAATGTACGATGACATATACCAGCAGGCGCTGAATGTGCATACAGTCTTTCGAGCATGCACGACTACTTGAACTGACAGTCTCAATCGTTGCTGGTAGGTTTACCGTATATACTACACAGTAAGGATGGTATCCAGTAGAATGATGAGTGAAAGCGATAGCACCGTATGTTGTCATGTTGGCAATGTGACGTGTAGGCGTTGCTGTATGGTACGTCCGCCTCCTACATTTTTCTACTCAAGCTGACAACCGCTGTAGGAGTATTGACCGTTATACCAGATTAACAATGGGACCCAACTCTTTCTCGGTACATCATGTCTTTTAAGGTTTTAGTTACGGAGGCTGCGGATAGCAGCACAAATGTGAGCCACAATGTTGCGAAAGCAGGTACTAGCCATATCCTCATTTTGTAACGAATGCTGGCATCGTCATGAACTGTAGTAGGTCAATCACATACCAATTTGCAGCAATCTTCACTGAATATTTGGCAGGCTAGGTCAAGGTGTTGGGTCATATCCTTCATCAAGATGTACATATGCTTTGCTGTTGAGCCGAAGACGATGTATTAGCCGCAGGTGGAGCATCTATCCTTTGGTAAATTGTCATGCAATCCATTGAACGCTGATATACTTAAAGATAAAATGGACGTGGCCTGCGTTTAATCGAAGGTATGGCTAGAGTGTACTTGGCGTACTCTTCTGAACCACCTCCATTCTATTCACTCCACCCTCACACAATGTGCCGCTCAAGAAATTGTTCACATAAGCATGTGCGCGCGATCTGACGCAGAGTCATATACAGTAAGTTGATCATCTGAGGAAATATATCACCAAGTTGACCGGTGGCTTACGGATTGAAGAAGTTATGCAAATAGTCCCGTGAGCAGTTTACTCCAGCAGAGCGCTCTCCAATTTCTTGTTGCATTCCAATAGCGGCTCACCCGGCCTCGATTATACTGTAGTCAATCCAGGCAGCTCTCAAATATATAAAAAGGTGAGGATTCGTGGTTGAAATATCCTCACCGCCCTCATCCAAAGTCTACAGTACGTGGCTTGTCGTTCACTATTTTCCCCACCCGCAACATGTCTGACGACTCTGAAGGTGATAATATGAAGCTTGTTGTTGCTATCACAGCACTGTTCGCCGCCGCCGTCCACGCCCAGGAGTACGATGTACTCGCCTACCTGGGAACCGACTGCAATGGAGCAAACTTGGGAGGCGTCGAGGGCGACGGTGGCGTCAGCAACTGCGAACCTGTCATCAATGCCCAGTCTCTGTTGCTCGACACACTCTCCACAGGTTGCACGGCCTTCACATTCCAAACTGACGCAACTTGCACGCTGGCGGCCAACCACTTCTATGAGGGAGGGTCAGCAACTGGATGCCAGAAGAATTTGGACTTCTCGTACATCCTGGTGGACTGCGGTAAGGCGGCTCAAAGTCATGGCCGCACATGATGATAGCTGATCATGAACTACAGACAACTAACATCGGCCAATTTGCCACCTGAACTGGATCTTGTATAACCGGTCATTGACAGCAATGTATCAACCTACCTCTATTGTACAGTTCCACTCACATTCTCCACCGTGCAATAAATATGTTCACGATCAAGCGCAAACGGAGTTGATGACGTTCAATGCATGTAGGCGTCACCCACGCGACGCGCTCAGGTCACGTGTGCGTGCATATTACCGTGGTGGAAATCTTTCTCCGTCACTGTATCGGTGGTCGTGCTGTCCTCTCCTGCACATCCATACCAAGCCATAAGGTTCGAGCGAGAAATCAGCCATGAATCAAACCTTCCAGATTCATTGCCATTCCTAAATTTGGAACATCGCTCTCACAAATTACACTCAAAACCTGACAGTCCCGGTGCATCATGCCAACTTGCCGTAGTATGAAGGTGAGTGTCCTGACCAGAAAGGTCAACCTTGTAAGGTCTTCGATGTACCCCGAGTTAACTGCTCAGATGATTGCTCAGATGGATCCCGCGAGGCACAGCGACAACTTGTGCGATGCGGAACGCCTGTTCGCACCCATTCCACAGACGCATCGCTTCTCACAAATATGACACCTGGCTCTCACCTGGGGACTATAGGCCCCTGCCGAAAGGTTGGCATCAGACACGGGGTGAGCCGAGTACTCCTGATGCATGATGATCTGTCAATAGCTTAACTTTCACCATTTTAGAAACCCACTGTAGCTCCAGTACATTCATACCGTCTACGTCCGGCAGTAATATTCATGAGCTCACCCTGCAGGTAGTGCGCGACCCTTTGCAAATGAAGCCTTATAGTGGCCACTCGCACGACAGGAGAAAAATCGACGGCTATCCTTTCACCGATATGTTCATGTCTACAACGAACGTCCTCCTCGCCTTGTCGCTCGTGTATGCCGCCAACGCGCAGTGCACTCCGCATGGATCATTGGCGTTTCGGTCACCCGTTACCGTGGCCCAAGGCCTCAGCGCAACGCCTCTGTCAGCTAATCTAACGACACCACGAGGAATCACTATCGACTCGCTGCAAAACATCCTCGTCATCGAACGCGGGGTGGGCGTCACCGCGTTCACCGATCAGGACACTAGCTGTGATGGCTGGCTGAGGTCTATCGTGGTACAAAACGCGGACTTGACTCAGGGTATACAAGTCGACGGTGGCTCGCTGTATGTGAGCACAGCGGGGGAGGTACTTCGGTACCCATACAACCCTGCCACTAGAACAAGTACTGGGAGCCCAACTACACTGATTAGTGGGATTCCACCGGACGGAGGTACGGCACACTTACGACTACCGCTCTCCTTGCAATTTGCTTATGCCAATGCGTGATGGTAGAGCTGACAACACGCCCTGTCTTACTTCATCCGTCTGTCAACCCATCCGTCATCCTCGTCTCTTCGGCGCTGGCCACGAACATTGATCCCACCGCCCGAGATCCCTCCTCCGGGCGTTCGCAGGTCCGTTCATTCCGTCTCAAGCCCTCTGGCCCAGCGCAGGACTTCTTTGCCGGCAATCTCGTCGCATTTGGTATCAGGAACCCTGCAGGCTTCGCGTTTCTTCCTCCCGACCAGACAAGCCACATCTGGGTTGTCGACAACGGCGCCAGCATTGACAACGTGACGGGACTTACGACAGCGTTTGTCAATGACAACCCTGCAGACGAATTGAGTCTGGTGAAGGACCCCTTATCAGGCAGCTCGTCCCTGAATAGGTTTTACGGATTTCCGGATTGCACAACTCTATGGAATCCTCTGGCAGATCCCACTGGAAATCCGGAATTCACGAAACTTAGAACTGGGGACCAGTTTAGTCTCAGGTTAGAAGCTGACAGAGATGATGCTTGGTGTCGGAACGTTACAAACAACGTACCTCCCAGACTAAGCTTCCAGGTGAGCTTCAGTACGTCAAGCCTCGAGGTTATCTGAATGAGTGTGGCTTCGCTAGGCCCATTCGGTCCCGTTGGACCTCAAGTTCTTCTTCCCAAGTAAGAAAAGCTTGCCAAGGTCACTCCCACACGTGTGGTCGGGCGATGCCTTTGTTAGCTTCCATGGCAGCTTCAACAGAGTACCTCCCACGGGGTACGGGGTTGTACGGTAGGCGATCGTTCTCAAACACTCTTCACGCGAAATAGTGACTAACACAGGCTGTGTTTGTAATATTGCTCAGCGTCCCCTTCGCGAACTCCCGGCCCATCGCGAGCCGCTTCTCAAACTCGGGGTATTCTTTTCTGGTCCAGGCGACGAACCTCAACACTTGTCCGGGGACATGCATCCGCCCCGTGGGGCTTGTCTTTTCGAGCGATGGCAGGCTCTTCGTCACCAGTGACTCAAGCGGCGAGTTGTTTGTTGTATCTTCGGCGGAACATTGATTCAATTGTGCGTAATGTTTACGATAGCTTTGATCGCATTGTGATTGAGTACGGCTAAATAATGTGAATTGTGCTGTGTGTTGCTGACGTAGGATCTTCGTAGTAGTGCGTACGACAATGAAATGATCTCCGTCTAGTTTCGAGTATCTTCCGTGCCTCGATAGTACAGCGAAGATCTCATAGTGAATTCAAGCATCATGATATGTCATTAGGAACGAATGTATTAACCCAAACGATACTCTGCTAGTGAACTATAGACCACTACAATAATACCACTGAACAAGCCTACAACGCGGATAGTAATAAAGACGTAACAAAAGGTGTACGGTCCAACAGGCGAGAACCGGTACAGACACATATAGGGGGCGTAATCGATGAGTATGACAGGGTGCTATGAGAACAGGGGATGACGTGCGGAGCATGAAGGTATATGTGAATCATGAATGTAAGCGGGGTGCAGGAGCGAGGTGCGGAAACCGAAAGCGGAGAGTCTCTAAGTCCACGACATGCGGTGCATAATTACAAGACTAGGTGGCGAGAGCTGGAGGAAAACGAAGGGTAGCGCAGCGAGGGGATAGAAGGGAGAAAGGGATAAGAAATTAATGAGAAACCGGCTTGACTTCCCAAACGAGACTGCTTCTGCCAATGCCCTCCCATGCGACGCCGACAACCTTCTCTCTAACCTCTAGGACATCCCTCTCGAGGCCGCCGTACACGTTCTGCAAGGCACGGAGCCTGAGCAGAAGGGGGTTAGCGATCGGCCGTAAACGTGAGGTAAGGCACGAAGGTGGCTGGGCAGGGCGGAAAGGGGATCGAGGGACAGGTGCGGGTGCGGGGAATACGCGGGGCATGTCCGGTGCCGACAAGGATGCCGGACGGGTATTGGCAAGTGGGATAAGAGGTCGTTCAGGAGTGGGTGCCACAAGACTCAGGTCCGTGGAGGTAAACGTCAACACGTCATCAGACGACGCTCTGTAGCCTTGCGGGCGTAAGGAACTCTTGTCGCGACGTCTTCCGCCGCCAGCGACAGAGCGAGCACGACTGCGCGTCCGCGAGTTTGAACGAGACCTGGATCTGGGGTGATCCGGAGAGGAGAAATAGATGTCGGGACTTGCGGTGTACATGGTCGCCTTGACGTAAGCCCGCTGTAATTGCGCAGCCATGTCGATGAAGGTGGACACAGAGCGACTCATGCGTTCCACTATGGCTGTACCGGTAGCAAGCATTGTCGAATCGGTGCTTGACGCCCTAAACAGAGTGGCATTTGTCCCACGACCCATAAGTCGACCGCGGCCGAGGCGTGCTTGTTCTTTGAGTAAAGCGTCAGACGCAGCGGAGTTGGTGTTGGCGGGTACAGAGAGCGGGTTCTCGGAAGAGGCGAGAGGCACCGGAATCGACCTATGTGCACGCGGACGGCGGCATGAATGTTTAGCTGATGAAGCTGGCAACCGTGAGGCTCCACGACCTGCAGGCTGGAGAGGTTGGAAGACTTTGACAGACATTGGCGAGCTGGATGGGGTCGTCAAAGTCGTAGAGACTGAACTTCGGGAGCCAAAGGAGAACCAGGAGATGGAACGAGTGACCGCGGTGGAAGTGGACGAGGATACGGACGAGGACGAAGGGACCTCGCACTGCAGGTTAAATTCATGGGCGCAAGCAATGCAGTTTGCTTCTACCCCGGCCTTGTCTTTACCCTTGGTAGGCCTCGTTTCTTCACGATCACGAAGTTCCCATGGGGTAGATTCCAGAAGCGTCTCGAGCAGCTTGATCTCTGACAATGATTTACCCTGCCTGCGCCGGGTAGTGTCCTCCTCGGGAAATAAGGCACCGTGCATGCTAGACATGACATCAGAGAAGGGTACGCTTGTCGACGACATCGCAGCGAGTTCCCGGTAAGCAGAGTTGGGCGCTGCAGATGGCCGTGGGGACGTTGATACCGCAGTAGTCACCATAGGGCGCATCAGAGTATATTCGTAGGCAACGTCGTCGTCTCGCTTGGGTGGTGACCTGGAGGTAGACATCTGGCGGGTATGGGAGGCGGGAAGAGCGTCGTAGGATAGGATGGGACGTGGCACTCCACAGGTCGTGCGCATGCCGCGGCGATATTTGGTGCTCACGTTATCGTGTGCAGCCTCGCGTTCCCGCGTGCGCTCCCGGTCACGCTCCCGGGCCTCGAGGTCCGCTAGGCGTCGCACCCTCGTGTCGGCCTCTTTCCTCCGCGCCGCTCTCGCTTTCGCCTCCTGATAGCTGCGTCTACCATTCTCCCATATTCTCTCACACACTTTCAGCCTTTCTTCTCTCGCAAATCTTCGACGGCGCTCCTGTTCTCTCCGTTGCCCTTCCCTACATCGCCGCTCAGCCTCCTCCGTCATCTGTAGCCCACCTCGCGGAACGAAGGTCTCTGAGAAGTCTTCATCCTTGACCGCAGCTATTCGAGGGTCATGGTCGTCGGTGACTTCAATTCCCTTCAGCTTAAGCAGTAAAACCTTGGCGAGGTGCATATTGTCCAGCGCATATGCGACCTGCATCTGGTCTTGCAGTGTACGGGGAGGAGATGGCGGTGAGTCATAGTACGCCAGGGGGTCAACATCGTAGCGAATTGGGTACGCGTCATCGCCGTACATGGGAGGCGTGGTAGGGGCTGGCGTTTGCTCGAGTGACGAAGAAGCAGAAGAGGAATGTGAAGAGCTGCAAGGTGTGTGTGAGTGACATGTATATATCATGTAGGGCCAGAGCGTTACCTCAACTGTGGTGGCGGTTCAAGCACTAGACGTGATGAGGATGCCACAGGCAGCTCCTCAAACAAGTCATCGAACTCTGAGCCCAGGTGGTGCGCATGTCGTGTGGCCTCAGCTGCGCCGGCGTGTGCTGGGTCGTCAAGATTAGATGAAAAGGTGACGTTGACGGATATCTCGGTATGCAGTTTGTGCTGTTCGAGCGAGGCCCGTACCAGGGCGATTGGGGACATATTCCGCGAGCGACCTCTAGAATCCATTGCACATGAGGGATGAGAAGGTGGTCGTGTGGGTGGTTCTGAGGGGGCAAGACAGATAGTATAAGACAGAGCGGAGCGGGGGAAGGGAAACGGAAAGAGACGTACGGAGTTGATATAAGTGGTGGGATATCTAACTCCGGAGATGCGAGAGATATAGGTTGGGGGGCAGGCGGTGGTGGGAAAACGGCAGCACACGGGCAACGATGCAGATTGTAGCCTCCTGATTGAGATTCACCTCGAGGCAGCGCTTGGCAAGCACCGCAATATTGGTATCTTGTGTTACAGCGTGACTGACCGCGTGAGTCTCTGACAACGAGTTTTCCGTCGTCCTCAATGCTATTGTGAGTCCAGTAAAAGGCAGAGAAAAGACGAGGGTAGCTTGCGAGCCCTGGTGGTGGTGGTGGGGGTGGTGTGAAGTGGGCCGACGAGCGCTATGCGGCCGCGGGAGCAAAATGTGACAACATCTCACGGTCTGTCACAGGGCGTGTCACAGCGTAACATACGCAAACGCCTCCTGCTTTCTCTCTTTCTCTGTCCTCTCTGTCTGCGGCATACCTCAGCCTCCAGAGATCACATTGGTGATTGTCTATGGCTCCGAAATCACAAGCGTTTTTACTCCGTAAAGCAGCGTCATTATCGGCTCTACTTCGACTGCACCTCGAGCGGACTTCGTTTTACCAAGTGCTCATAAGCAAGCGGCTGTAATTCGGTTTCCTGGCCCTAATGCCCGGTCGCAAAATACGATTTTCCAGACATTGGTCGCCGTTTGTTCCATTGCGGCCAGGCTTCTGCAGTGGGATCCCGCTACTGAGTTCTGTTCTAGTGCCTCCGCTGACGTTCCTCTGGGAGGCAGCGACGCAGCGCCCAATATGTTACACAAAGGAGGCGGTGATTCAAGAATAAAGCACTCTGTGATTGCCACTCATCGTGCGGCGTGTATCCTGAACAAACCTGTATTCTCCTAGCTGCTTTCTCTTGCCCTGACGTCTGCGCTCCTGCGATAAGCTAAACGTTCCTAGGTTTCCTTGTCTCTTCAACTCCCTTAGCCCTCTTTGGGTGCTACTCATCTCCGTGGAGTGCGATGCTAGCGTTGTTGGGGAAGGTGCGCCAGGACATTCGATCATATCACATCCTCAGTCCTACTATGTACTGAAGGCGATCTCCGTTACCCAGATATTTGTTCCCTCGTCCTCAGTATGCACCCCGGCGAACAGTGCACGCGGACAGCATTCGAAGGGAGATCATGAACCAACGTTTCACGCCTTCCACTTCATCACCACCGTCCTACGGTATTGGGTATCACGCAGTTCTCCCGACATGTCAGCTTCGATCATCGCTGTTATCCATGTACGTACGCTTCGCTCACACAGCAAAGCCACCGCTAACCTTCGCGCCTCTATCTACAACGCCAATAGAACGTCTTCCATGTGAAATGTTATCTCACCTTCCCTCGCACTGCCGCCGAATTGATCCTCATATTCATATGGCTGTGTCCGATTTGGTCGAGCTCTCAGACCACGCCACAGTCAACCATGTACTCGTGTTTTTAATCACGCTCTTCACAGCTCCACCACGGCACAAACGAACGAAGAGAGACCGTCGGGCGCATTTGGTACAACGCCACTGAACTTTGTTAAGTGTGAATCTTGCACTACAATAGTGTGGTCTGCATGTACTGATTTTGTAGAGTCAGAGTATCTCTTCGCGGAGGCAAGATAAGCGTAAATAGCCGTCTCTGTGACCGCTCGTCACTGCTGAGTAACGAAGTAACACTGCGGCTTATTGCTTTGCTTCCCGCAGGCCGGAAGCCGATGCCAGTCGCACTGACGCAAACCTAGTACGTGAGCGTCTATCCATGCACTACAACACGCCAACTAGCCGGTTCCCTTCCACCTCATCCGTTGTGCTCAGCCTCCTCCAAGGCGAACACGCTCCCCTCTATCATGATCATATCTATATCTCCTCATGGTGTCTCAGGTACTGGTGTTGGCGTACAGCGCGTCCCCCCTCAGTGGCGACTCGTCCATCAACACGTGGCGAACGCATTGCATGCCTCTTGTAGAGACGAAGACTGAACGAGAACCCAACTGTCAAGCTCTTCGGCAATACGAACTGCGACCGTAGCAATGTGCGACAATGCTAGTGGTCCGCATCGCGTCTCGCCCAGGCATATGTTCGTAAGAGCTTGCGTGTTCCCTGTGGAGCTTGTGATTGTCGCTGACGACTATCGCGCCCTAGCGGTGCCGACGAGTATAGTCCAGTGCTGAGCATCATGGGCGACTGTTACATTCGGCTCATATTGGGGTTGTACATCGTCCCGACTTGTTTCAGCTCATCTCATCATCACTACCCCTAGGCCGCCCAAGACGCTGTACTCGCGCCCTCATTAAAAAGCATATGTGAATACGCCTCTCCTGTAATCACAGTGACAGTGGGTCGAAACACGATCGTCCGGGCGATCAAGCTTATTCCAGAATGTATCTTCTGCACAATCACTTGGCAAGATAGTTACTTATCTATTCCGCACCACGACTTGTGGAAGTGGGGAAGGGAACTGGGAGTCTGGGCCAAACTTTTCTAGGGACACTCTGCAGTCATGCTACATTGCTTCTAGGTCAGGTTCCAGGACTGTTACTCTCAGCACGCCTTCTTCTCTTCAGCAACGTGTTGAAGTTTGGTACACCGCTTGGCAGGACCCTGGCTATCTGGGGTGGCTCGGAGCAGTACATACACGGACACCACCTGTATCTCTGCGTGCTGCTCACACCACTCGTGAGTGGTGTTACCCCGCACGACGCATGATGTAATTCTGGTTACTTGGTCCAGGCTTCAACACTTTTCCAGGAACTCACGGCCCTGGGCTAACTGTTGAAACGAGGACCAACAGCCGGTCATGCGACCTCACTCGTGTCGATCATGCCGCCATTATCGATCGTTCGCCTTCATTATCTATTCGCTGCCGAGGACCACAGCCTGCGCTCGATAGCTCTCGTGAGTATCTTCCTTCCTTCTTGGATACTTGGTTACTAAAGCGCGGTGCCGAAGGTACTTCCGTGCTGGGACGTGGTGCGAAGAATAGGCGCATGCATACAGACATCGATTCGATAGCTGGTAACACGCCGTCAGGTAGAAGTCATGATAATTGTGAGTACAGTCTAGACCTTTTCCAAGACCTTTCCCAAGAAAATCCTGCTTTCTACCAACGCGCAGTAGAACTACCCCAATGCTTGCTCCTGTCAAGGAGGGAACCCTCGATTTTACGTCCGTGCTACTGAATGATTTATAATACTGTAGCCCTATGGGCCTCGAGGCGGACATCTTACCCTGTTCCTCCTCCAAGATCCCAAGATTGTCCTGCTCACCAGCTGATTGCCTTGCCAAGTTAAACGTGCCAATAAGGCGTGTCGGATTACGTGCAATCCCGGTCACTCAACCACAGCGCTAAACCCATATTTGGAATATGGCGGGCTTGTGGCGTTAGGCGCAGAGAGCAGTAGCGACTCGGACTCGCGTCGATGGGACATTTTGTCTACTCTCAAAGCTCGATTCATGACCATCCTTAATCCAAGCTGTACATATTGCATATGGTATGAATATAATTATACAATGCACGATTGACCTTCCGTACTAAAATCCGCGTAAGACCTGTCACAGGTAAGTACGGTAGTAGGCTCCGTAGGAGGTCCAAAATGTAAACTGAAACTATCTTGGTTGTAGGGAGCTGAAGCATGAAATACTGATATAGATGCAGAAGAGACCTTGGCGCTGAGTATTATCTTTCTTCCCTATTGTTTATAGCGTGAGCTCAAGCTGTTGGTGAAAGCTTTGATACTTACAGATAAAGACATGACTGTTAAGGTCCAGCTATCGCGACAATGAGAATTGGGTTCTCGAGTAGTGAAAAAGATGACTTACAGGTAGCCCATCTCGATTCCCCAGACACTTAACACGCGGCCGACGATGGTTGCTACTATATGAGAAGCTGCCGGCGGGAAGCGGTAAATCAATCGCTCTGATGACAGGTATAGAATATTATTCACCGGCAATCGCTAAAAATGCAGATATGTGGTCCGTAATCAATTCGGAAACGAAAGAATGTAGGGATGAGACCCAGGTAAGACTACGAGAAAGCTTTATGTCGGAAACGAAAGAATGTAGGGATGAGACCCAGGTAAGACTACGAGAAAGCTTTATGATGCTCAAAATGAATAATAGGCCTTGAAACACGAGTGACATAATCCTGTGCCCCGTGAGTGAAAGAGTACTAGCAGCAGATATGCGAAAGGCTCACCAGAGAATTATGCTATATGCTGGTATTGACCTCTCGAGCAGACAATGAGGGGTGTACTTCATCCTTGGATTAAGCAACACCCAGATCACAATTCTGGCAACAATCTCAATGACCAGAGTGGTCGAGATGAGGCAGAGCAGCGCCTTATTTTGATTGAACAGAAAGTAAACTGACGGAGTGACGTTTGAGATTAGTACGCAAGAACCTGCACCAAACATACGTCTTACAACCAATATGGCTTCAGCCATAAGAGTTACCACCTCCAGTACCACAGTTTGGGCTATCACCAATGCCTTGCAGGTATGCGTGGAGTAGCCTCCCCCTCCCCATAAAGCTAACAGTAGTCTAATTCAGTTAGTAAATACTTCTGGGTCACAATGATCTATTGAAACTCACCCGCACTGTATGACTGGGATATATCTTATAAACACGTACATCGGATTCAGCCATGTTTTCGGTCGTCTGGAGACGTTTAAGTCAAGTCGTTGTTCTGACCTCAATGTTTACCGACCCACCTCCAAATAAATTCTATCTGATAGTCTCATGAGTAGCTGAAGTATCTATCTAGCAACAGGGAAAGACTTACCTCGTCGTCTAGGTTAATCAAGACGTCCCATACAATCCATGTTAAAGCGGCCACTATTTCAGGCATACTGAGAATGAGCAGAAATTTAATCGTGAATCGACGTACCTCCAGCGTAACAGACTGGTGAGTAATCCTCGTCGCTCATGTTAGCTACCACACGAATGAACAAAAGGCGATGTACATTGCCTATGGTGCATGCCAGCTATTTCTTGAAAAAAAGCCTGGCAACTATACTGTGGACCCCGGTTCCGATACAAGGGAAATACAATCATTTGCCACAGCGTCCGCGCCTGCATCAATAGGCGAGCCTGTTAAAGGACCCGCATATACTGATAACTGGAAGACCAGGAAGACTTGTGCTGGAGCGCCGAGACAATATAGACAAGCAGACTTACCATATAAATGCGCACAAACCGCATGCACACACCGGATGCAGGGTCGGCTGAATATGATTAAAAACTAGGAAGACAAGTAGAGAGATCCCAAGGAGAGGCGACGAGGATAGCGATAAGATAATACAGTAATAATAAGTCCAGGAACGCCACTCAGCTCAGCTCAAATCAAGACCAACTGGAGCCTGCCACGGTCTCTCTGGTACACTAGGAGGATGACCGCCACCCTCCCAGACCCCCGGTCCACCTCCCCTTCCTCGCTGGCCAAACATAGCTGGTCTTCTACCCTGAGTGACGCGCATCCCCTGCATGATGTCGGGTGGTCGTTGCTGTCCTTGTGGACCCATCCCAGGAAGACTCACAAACGGAGATACCGAAGGACTCTGCCGTGACGCTTCCTGTCCTGGGCTGGACGAACGTGGCGAGTGTATCGGTATATATCGCGCGCTTGTAAGTTCCCGTGCTTCATCTTGCAGCCAGCCTTTCTCCTCCGCCGATTCTTTATCAATCCCCAGAAGCTTTCGCAGTGCCTCGTTTTCATCTTCCAGCCTGGTTATCTCAGCCTCACGTTCGATTGCCCAGTCCTCTCTATTTCCGAGCAGGCGATCGAGTAGCTCTGTGCTCTCTTCCAGTATGCTAGAACCGCCTTCCTGACTGCTTGTCGATTGATCTTCACCGGCCAGTGAGTGAAGTAGGCCACGGAGGCCTTCGGAGAGGCGTTGTAACGACGCGGCGACGGCAGCGTTAGAGGATACGCTGGACTGCATAGAGGCATTGTCGCGGGACACCAACAATTGTTCGTAATGACGCGTAAGAGTCAGCTCGTGTTGTTGCGCAGCAGCCTTATAACAATACCGGTAAGGATCAGAGTGTTATATTTGGTAGTGAACGTACTGCGTGATTGCGAAATTTGCCCATAATAGTCTCCATAGTGTGCTCGTACTCCTTTAACAGCATGCTAAGCTGGCGGTTCTCGTGTAGCAGAGTATGGTTTTCGATTATTATTTGAGCGTTTTGTCGTTCCAACTCGGATTCGAACACCTCTGCAAGCAAACACAGTCAATATGCAAGGAGGATGCCGCATGTAGCGCAACACACGCACCTTTCGAGATGTCCGTGTTGAATCTTCTTAGCGAGAAGCCGCTGGCGAGGTGCGATGCCTCATTCTACATGCAAACTTGGTTCATTGACGTTTACGGACACGCGCAAGGTTGAGAAGGGATTACTTTGAGAGTCTCTGTAACAGTATGCAAGTTTTCGGACATCTTCTGGTTGAGTGCATTTTGCTCGCTAAGCTCGTGTAGAAGCTGCCAGACGCGAACGTAGTCACTTTCTACATCGTGATACATCGTGAATGGCAGAGGGCGATTAAAATATGAGTTCGTGGCGGCGGGCAGCACGAGTCCGTGCTGGAGGGAGGACAACGTACAGCAGGTGGCTGCGATCAGTGCAACGCGCTGGTAACGGGCGGGCATTCATGTGACATGTGACAAGACTGATTCTCTTTGCTCTGCGCAGGCTTTTTTGTAGCTTATTGACATTGGATGGAATACGATAATGGAATCACACTATATCCAAGCAGCCGTAAGCTTTCATGAAGATGTGGGAGGATCTCGCGCGAGCTGCCGTCGGAGATGGACGTGCAGTTTGGATGAAGCGCCGCGAGGGTGATTAGCGTTTCGAAGGAGTCTTCTACGCTTGTCCTTTTACTTTCACCTCCTCTCTCGTCTTCTCCTGTTTCTCTGAATCTCGTCCTCTGAACACCACCTGTATAACACCATCCCATTCCCTTCGTTCTCGAGAATTAGGGCTCTCTCGTTCAAGTAAATTTACTCTACTCTAACTCGCCAGTCACCACCGCCCTGTCACCTGACAAGCACTCCCATATCCACCATATCGCACGCTATGGCCACAACGTTATCACAGCTTTCAGCTTGCGTTACTCGCATTCTTTCGTTGACTGGTTTCCCGAAGGAGCTTAAGACGAGGGATATCCAAGCAGCTTTCTCCGAATGGGAGAACGCGAATGGCGGGTTCAAGATTAAATGGCTGGATGATACTAGCCTGCTGATCGTGTTCGCCGACGCCACGGTCGGTAAGTACTCTGTCGTCCTTTTTGCTTTACGCTTTGGTGTTTTCGCGCCATACTTCACCGTCTCTCCTATGACTATACGGTCCATTATCGTTGTGTATTGATTACGTCTCTGACACTTGATTGCTTTGCCAGCAAAACGTGCTTACCTTCACACACTGGCATACCCGCCCGCTATCTTCACCACGCCAACCTCCCCTACCACTGCCCTTATCAAGCCCTACGACGGGCCTGACGCCCAATCCATAATCGTCAGTGTCAACGCACGCCAGCACAACAGCAACGGCCGTGGACATAACGTTCGCAACTCTGTTTCTCATGCTCACGGGCGGGGCGCATCCGTCAGTCACTCCTTTCGCAACGGTGCCAACAACACAAACGGTACCCCCGACGTAAATGCCTCGCCCCGTGAATCATACCCTCCTTCACTTGAGCTCCCGACTCTTCCCGCTCATCCTTCGCTCAAAGCCCTGATATCGTCCTCGCTTGGCGATGTCGAAGAGGCGCCAGCTATGGATCCCGCTATAATTGCTGCGCAACCTGAGCACTCCGCTCCTCGCATCGGCGACCCGGGAAAGAGGATGCTTGGTGCCGCCCTCGGAGTCAGGCACCCCGCTCTCGGTCCTCGTGTAATCGGAGGCCCCGCCAACGGCATGAATGAAATGCAGAGGGCCATGGGAGGACTCGTAGTTGCGGAGTAAATTACACCTACTGTGTAGGTAGGATCTGCCGATACGACGCAGCAGGAAGAACTCATTCGGCGTTGCAGGCAAATGTGCAGTTTGGAAGGCGGTTGGGCTGTTCTCCATCGTAATGCGTACGCACCCCTTCCACGAATCTCTGCTGAACGCAGGGAGAATCGTGTTGTTATTATGTAAATTCTCGCTAGTGTTGTCGTTCTTTGGATGGATTGATTTCGAGACTCATGCATCATGGCTTGCCTTGGCGCAAACCTTGCTCGCGTATCCCCTTCCCATAAGGCTCCTCAATATCGTAATAGGTACACTCTGTGCCAGACTTCTGCCCATTGGAACTCACAACCTAGTATACTGTGCCACTCCCGTGTCGTTGTAAGGTCGCATGCACAATGTAGTGTCCTATTAAAACCTACTAAACTTATAGGGGTTCACGTCAAATAGAATCACAACTGGATATGAGGATATATGCGCATTACAGTTACGGAGAATCTACCGCCCCCGTTATTTGCCAACAGAGCTGCATCGAGCCCAGACCTGGAAACGTGGGATCGCGTCGTTTGTCCTTCAGAAGCCGGATACTATGACCTGTAGGGATATACTGTGCCCTCGCACTTCGACCAGGTACCTAGATACCGCCTGTCATGCACGAATTATGCCAACTCTGTACATGGCATTGGGACGAAGTCATATGCTTGTATCCTTCGTTTCAGTCCACAATTATAGCTACTGAAGGCACACCTGCAAACTATTTGGGGAATTTCAATCCTAACCCATTCAATTATTTCTCCAGAACAAGTAGCTCCCCTGGTAGATATACAGTGTACAGTAGGTACTGCTTCGTGAGCTTCTAGCGCTCAGCGCCAATTACACGTCTGAGCGCGTACCGAGTTCCACGTGCATCGCGTCACAAGCATGCTGTTCCGTCCCCGTTGGTGACGGTGCCGCCACAATCAACCTCCACCACATCCTCGCCTCCTTTCACCGTCTGCTCAAGCACACCTCAGGCCGACGACATTAACTTGTCCACGGACCGCTCTCAATGTCCCTGAAGGCACTATTCTACGCGTACGTGCTCGGAGGACTTACATTCATTCCACTTCTACTGCTTTCCGCCTGCTTCTACGCCATCTACACGTCTGTGCCCGTAGGAGACCCTAATGTCGACAAACTAGTCAAAGCGGAACTTGAGCAGAAGTCTCAGGATGAAGAGAAGGAAAAGGAGCAGGAGTCGGAGCCCTCGCCACCGCTGGAGGTGAACGACATGCCTAAATCGCGCAAGGGCTGGTTGACCGTACGGCGGACGTTCGAAGAACTGCCGTCGGATGGCTCGTACGTGGGAATGGTTCGCGGCTTCTTGGACGCTAGATCCAAAGATCCAAAGCGGTCAAGGCCCAAGGACATGTGGTATGTCGTGCTGAAGGGCAAGGTGCTCTATCTGTACGAGGACGAGAGCATGACGGAGTGCGAGGCTGTGATCGAGCTTGGTGGCCACGACGTCGTTGTCTACCCGGAAGGTTTACCAGACGGCGAATTGTACGCGAAGCGCAATGCGATATGTCTGAAACCGAAGCTGGGCTCGCCGTTGAAGAGGATGCCGAGCATCACGAAGGAGATGTTGCCGGTCCCTGATTATACAAGCCAAGCAGAGGAGAAGGGAGGCTCTGAGAGGCAGAAGCAGAAAGAGAAAGCACGGGCGCAGGAGCTGGAGAAGAAGCAGGAGGATGCAAGACAAGAGGCGTTGGACCCATCTACTCCGTGGTTCATCTTCGTCAAGTCGAACTTCGAGATGGAGGACTGGTATCTGTCATTCATTCACGCATCCGACAACCCACCCAACACTCCAACCTTAAACCCACTGCATTCTATCTTCCGGCCAGCTGACATGTTACATCTGGTGGAAACATTGGATGAACAACCCGACGTCATTCCGATGAGGTGGTTGAATGCGTTACTTGGACGTGTATTCTTCAGCTACTACCGTACACAGAAGCTGGAGGCGTATATCATCAGACGACTGATGCACAAGCTGTCGAAGATCAAACGGCCTACGTTCCTCACAGATGTCTCCGTCAGGGAGGTATCAGTGGGAAATCGCGCGCCCACTCTCAGCAAGCCGATGCTTAAGGAGCTAACCAAGGAAGGCGATGCATCCTTGGAGGTCCATCTTCATTACAAGGGCGAGATCCGCATAACGGTCGACGCTACCGCCACCATCAATCTCGGAGCGCGTTTCAAATCATACACGGTCAAATTAGTCCTTGCAGCTGTATTACGAGAGATCGAGGGCAACCTACTCGTGAAAGTGAAACGGCCGCCTAGCAGTCGTATCTGGTATGCGTTTACTCAGGTTCCGCGGATGGTCCTGGATGTGGAACCCGTCGTCAGCGAGCGGCAGATAACTTGGAGCATGATTTTGAGCACCATCGAGTCGCGCATGAGAGAAGTGGTATGTAGCTGTCTCATATGCTTATTTGATATTGGTGTGCTCATTCTCCGTAGATCCTAGAATCCATCGTCTTGCCGAATATGGACGATGTATCCTTCTTTGACAGCTTCGAGTACGATCACAGGGGTGGCATCTGGGCAGATGCTGCTCGACACGAACGCTCATCCGAGCTGTACCCCTCGTCGTCTGGTGAGGCTGCAGAGGAGGGCGGTTCGACTGTGTCAGCACCTGCCGTTGAGGTAACACAGCCTGCCGGCAGTGATCCGGAACTTGTTGGCATTGAACGTTCAAACTCTGCTCCGGTAGAGTTACAAGCTGACGAAGAAGCCGCCAAAGATGCAGCGGACTCAAACCTTCTCAACCGCGCTCATACCGTAGCAGGGCCGTCGCCTTCGCCAGCGACGTCCCCGCGAAGACGTACATGGTTCACTGGATCACAGGGCGATGACGCCAATCCGACCAACACAGATGGTGGAGAGTTATCTGATTCTGGTCCCAGGGGAAGGCCCACAGAGAGTCTGACACGGAGAATAAGCTCCAGTCGATCTGTTCCACTTCTACCAGAAACCGACACGCTCCGTTCTACATCAGCTGAACCTTCAGCCGACACTGATACGCTTGAGTCCAGACGGTCGTCGTCTCGCCACTCGCAGGCATCCTCCTCTCAATCACAAGATGGCCAGCCGCCACAAGTTTCGGAGCAGGCATCAACAAGCAGCCAAGCCGACTCCCTCTTTTCCGGATTCAGGCCCAAGAGCCCTGGGCACCAGAAGACACCTTCAACTAGCCCTACGAACAACTTCTTCCAGACGCTTAAGTCTCGTGACAAACAGGCGATCAGCAACACCGCGAAAGAGGCTATACGCAAATGGGGTGTCAGCTGGGGGACTCTGAAGAAGGACAACCCTCCCGCGAGTGACGATGACACTGCCTCGGACACGGATAGCCAGAGACAAGCCGACGGCAGGACGCACAGGCCCAAACCAAGTTATGCTGACGTCCGTGCCGCGGTGGCGCAACGTAAAGGGGCCGCAAATGCTGATGGGCTTCTGAGCCCGGATTTCGTGCCCTCAGAGTCGGTGGCAATACCCAGGGCCAAGGAACGCACGACAAGCATCTCATCTCTGCATTCGCACACATCTGCAGCCTCTCCGTCAACCTCACCCGTACCGGATCTCCCTCTGCCAGATAACTCACACCCGCGCTCCGTCTCCCCTGCCCCGTCACCCCTACAGCCACCCCAATTACCGCCGCGCACACGCACAGTATCCCACCAGTCGCAATCACAGCCCGGCAGCGAATCCGTCCTCGGACCCAGCGTAGACGACACAGAGCCCCCAGCACGCGTCATCCAATCCCAGCCGTCCGCCCCGAAGGCGATGATGATCCCCGGTATACACGCAAGCCACCGCGGAGAGGTCATGTCGATGGGGTACGTCGCGCCGACGCCGCCTTCCGAGCCCAAAAAGCAGCCCGCCGCCATCCAGAGCGTGTACCGCCTCTGGAAAGCGCCGTCCAACCAATCCTCATCATCATCGGACCCTCCACAATCGGATTCACAGCCCGGGGATCAAGACGTGTCCTCCGCGAGTGTTTCGACAGGATCGTCGTCGTCGTCGGCCACCGCCGTACCCTTGACGTTCCCCGCGCGCCCCGTCCCTCCGCCGCTCCCGCCACGATCGGCGTCGACGAACGCTGTGCAGATCGTCGCTGAGCCGCCGAGACACCCGCCTGGGGTCGATAGGACGTCCCCGCCGGCGAGCGCGGCCTTGATGGGCATTGTTGAGCGTGATGATGAGAAGCGTAGTTCACTTGATCTGCCGAGAGCGGCGAGTGAGGTTGGAAGGACAGGCGGAGGTGCTGATGATGAAGGTTCTGTTGCTAATATGGATGGTTCGGTTGGTCAGGACGGTGTGCCGACTCAGAAACCGAGGCCGCCTGCGTTGCCTCCGCGTAGGACGCAGCCTGCGGTCGTCGCGCAATGATCGTTGGTAACGCTTTCGCATTGCATACTCTCGTCACTGGTCTTTCATGTCGTTTCCTCTCGCATCTCATGTATCATATCCCCACATTGTACACTGTTCACATATAACTCATCTACCCAATCCACCGCTCGTTCGCTCACTTCCTTATAACCCACGAAAGCCTTTCCAGTTCAGTTCTGCTCACGATCACCGTATCCTAATCAGAGTCGGGCAACTCGTGCTGTACAGCGGTGCTAATCTATACTGTTATAACATATCCCAGCGTCGTATCTGCGCAGGCTGTCTGTTCGTGATGCGATTGAGTTCTGCAATGTGACATGACAGGCGTGTTGTTGGCGGTTTTCGGCCTGGATGTGTTGATCATGCTTAGATGGCTGTAACGATTGTGCGTGGGAGCATCGCTTTAGTCAGCGTACGCTGATGAGGGGACTTACGAGACCTGAGAAATGCAAGCATCTTGACAACTGGCTATGTCGGACTCCTGGTTCGCAGCTTGAGCCACTGCAGTGTACCGGAGGGATTACGCAGAAGGCGAACGTGTCTTGGGAACGCTAATATACGTACCGTCCTCTGGTTCGCGAACCACAGACTGCGTATCCCACGACGTGATCAACCCCAGCGTGCAACCTCCGACTCTTGCGGAACAACGATTGTGCTTCCCAGCTCTCGTCAGTGTCCCAGTTGGCGGTATGTTCACTTCTTGCGGTGGCGGAAGGAGGGACTTGCCTGCAGCACCCCTGCTCTGCGTATGATCGGCTCAGTGGCTAGCAAGCCGTGCGTTATTTATCTTGTCCGTCCGTTCGTTGATGTAAGGTCTGATCGTGATGTTGGTGGAGACTGGGAGCTCCTGCATTCTCTCGTGTCACCCGTGACAACGCGAAGGGGTGGATACGTGCTGAACATTGGCCCACCGACGTCGGCGGCTCGGTTATGCGACGGACGACCCACTCGCATTGCAACCCTGGCCGACGGAACGGCGGTGGAATTTATAGCACAGAGGTGCTGCGGCGGCGAGCGTGTCGACGTGCCCATGAGAGGGAGATTATCATCACTGGCACGTCAATCGGGGGCTCTTGGCGATGATGTCGCATTTGCGACGCTCTATCGCCTGCTCGCCCGCCGGCGAGCGCACAGTTTTCCTCGGTGAAAGCTCTGGAGGTGACGGTGGCGATCAGCAACTGCGTCTGCGGGCACAGCCACTGTAAACGGGTCCAGAGTTCGCTCCACAGTGCATACATGCCTTCCAACTACAGTATCGTAGTGTCGCCGTATCCCCGTACTGTATTGTCCAGCGCGTGATGAAGATGGAAACGGATTTGCTGCTATGTGGGATGTCCCCATCTGCCTGACGGCGGTGTGGTACACCCACCGAACGGCTTCTCCGAGATGACGGAACAGCAGCGCAACAATGGTGGGAAAACCTGCCAGGCGTGGTTGGATGGGGTGACAGATCTCCAGTGAGGTCGGGTACTTGGGTCCCGTGGAACGTTTGTCCGCGTTCTGGACTTTCAATGAATAACGTCGCGAAGACAGAATTCGAACCAGGACCAAGCGAAGATTCCTCCCCCGATAGCCGGTGCATTCAGGCATGCTGCGTGGGTGCGTCTCAGTGTTTTTGCGTCATTCGTACACGGATGTCAGGTCTGTAAGAGGGTGCGGTAAATTAGCTCTCCGAGTCGCGAGATGGGACGACGAATGCCCGGAAATACAGTACGCACGGGGAGAGGCCGAGGCTGTACTGCGTTTTGGGTGTTGAGTACAGGGTCTGCTGTACTTGGTGTACTGAGACCCTTTCCCAAGGTCGCACGGTCAGGATCTGCGGTGTAACAGAGTGCGCGTAAGCGTGACGGTAATCAAACGTGAATCTCAGGGCCCCGCCGTTGCCGCACTGCTGCACCGCACACCATTCAGTACGGTACGATTGCGTGATTTTCCATTATACGAAGAAGCTTGCTGCTCCCTCCCGCGGCGAGAATTGAGGACAACAGCAGTGCGGCGCCGCAGAATCCCCTTGTTCGACAGTGAAAGTGATGGCCGCCGTCGAGTACGCCGCCCCCTTGTGTCTCTTGTTTCGTTGTCGCGATGTCCGACGACTTTCTACCTGTGTTGAGATGCGCACGAACGTTACGTACCTGGTTGCGTAAACACGCAGGTCGTGGCTGGCCTCACGGAACTATGAGAATGAAAAAGCATGAAAAAAAGTCCTCGTGGATCAGGCGTCCCGTACCAAGCATGGACGTTTCGGCCGCCCGGTGGGTGTGTGTTTGGTAAGAAACGCGCTGTTTGGACCGCAACATCCACGTTGATCTCGGCTATGCGTCCTCCTCCGAAATTGCAGCAGCAGCGCGCCCCGTCGTGTGAGGCCCGCGACGCACGGGGCTGTGGATTGGTGCATTTCCCCACTGGTGGCGGATGATAGCCTCTGATCGCAGTGGTACTAGTGGTACTATGCATCCGCGAAGGTATGTGTAGCCTTCGCTCGCTCGCACTTGTTCGACTGTTTTCGCAGAGACGATTGTATCCGAGCAGGGCCTACTCTGAAGATGAACACTTCACTAGCGCAGCACAGCCTCGGAGAAGGTGCCTTGAGGCGGGGACGAGGAAATGGCTGCTGTTCGAAATCAATCAGGCGGTGGGCGCCTGGCAGGTTGTCATTGCAACAGGATAAGCTCTCGCTAATTTATTGTCAATTAACCAGGCTTTTGCGTCTCAGACCTCTGCCAGGGTCCCTCTCGCATTCCGGTGATATAGCCACGACCATTCAGCGCTGTGTCTGCGACCTTGCTCGGTCTCTCGACTCTCCCTCCGTCCCCCGCCCCCCATTCTCTAACGGCCCCTGGACGTCTGCCCCGTATCTGGCCACACAGCCTGCGGGTGTATTCCTGTACTAGTATCATCTCGTACGCACGCTACTTATCTATCATCAACCCATCGCTCTTCATATTGACACCATCTACACATAAGAAACACACAACCGTCACTCGCGCCCCTTCCCCACCACGACCGCACGACATTTCACGCCAGCATCCTGCCAGGCCCTTCGTTTCCGCCATGACAGAAGACTTCCCCCCTTCCTCGCCGCCTTCGGCAGCGTTTAACGACCCCCTTGATTTTTCGCGCAAGAACTACACGCGACCGCTCGTGATCTCGCCAAACCTCAGCGCCGCACTCGAATACGACGAACAGACCCGCAACAACGCGCATATACCCGGCCCAAGCGGTCGCCGCATGAGCGAAGCGGACATCCCCCTCGCAGGGCTCCCGCCGCCCCCTAGACCAAAGAGCCGCACGAACAGTGTCCGGAGAATAAAATCCCCACCAACGTCCCCCGCCTCGGCCCCTATCGCAATGGCGGACAAGCAGTCTCCTCCGCCCGTGCCCACCTCGCCCACCCCGTCCTCCATAATGCAGCCCTCCTCCTCGCCCCCTGTCTCATTTTCGAACCCATTCATCAATCCCCCGCCCCGGCTCGCGCATCTCGTGACCGAGTCCTCTCCGCCGCCGCCCTTCACATTCCCGGCCGATCGCAGGTCCCTCGCAGATCACTCCCCGCGCTCGTCGATCGAGTCGCGTATCTGCGATTCGCCACGGAGCGATACAAGGCCGTCGCACTCACCCGTCCAGGCGACGGCAGCGTCTTCGCCTGAAAGTGCAGAGGCCACTAAGCCAACATTCCAGCGCCACCTGCGTTATTTGTCCTCGTTGTCGAAAGTGGACAAGCTACTTGTGATCGGCAAGACGTTAGCGGGTGGAAAGAGTGAAGCGAAGCAGCAGAAGATTGTAGGGGCAGGGAGACGCGGGAGTGATGCGAGCTTCCTCGAGGAGGAGGTCCCGGACAAGCTTGGGAGAGATGTAGCACCGGTGACGGCTCGACACCGCAGGAAACTCGTCCGCGGACGCTCTAGCTCGTCGGGAGGGAGCGCGAGCACGCCGTCCTCGCCCATCGTGTGTTCGCCAGACGTGTTTCCACAGAGTGAGTCTCGTTTCGTTTTTATCTGTCCTCCTACAAATTGTTCGCGACCGTTGCTGAGGGAAGCTCATGTTCTCGCGTTTTGATTTTGTCGTTACAGCGACGGGCAGCTTTAGCAGCAGCACGAGCGATGTGCCTCCGCCCGCCGAGAAGGACCCGGCCCGCCGATCAGCGGGCATATTGCCGGTCGCAGAGCAGCCGTCGGTCTCCATGGTCCTAGCGACACGTCCCATTTTGATCTCCCACGCTCGCCATCCCTCCGCTGCCTCGACTTTAAGGTCGACCGCCAGCTCTGAATCCAGCCACGACCCCCCGTCGACACCCAACGACACACGGATATCCATCTCAAGCACCATATACCAGGACTCGCATTATTCAATCCCTTTCGACCCTCCTTTTTCGCCCCCTCTCCCCACCGGCAGGTCCACTGACATTATCATGGACTCTCCGCCCAGCGATCGCGAGTCTTTTATCGACCTCGCATCCCCTCGCTCACCCGAGTTTAATGTCAACCAGCACACCGATCGATTCTCGCGCGACTACCGTACAGACCTCGCTAATCTCGCAGACCTCTCATCCAAGCGCCCCCCTCCCATCCTCAACACCAGCGGAACCAAACCTCCTCTTCCGACCTCTCCAAAGCCCAACTTTGACTCCCCTCGCTCGCGATCCATGCAGCCGCCTCACCAGCGGCGACACGGTGCACCCGATAGCCCAGAGCAACGTGAGCATGGCCGACCTTCGACGCGTCCGTCCACGACGAATTTGCTGAACCCCAAGGAGCGCGCGGATCGTGTGCGTCAGAACCGCAAGCTTGCACAGGTGTTTGGTCAAACCCCAGGCGCCATGGAAGCGCGCGCGGCCGCCGTCGCGGCGTCGCACGAGGCCCACGCCGACGCAAGCGTCCCCACCGGCTTGCGCTGTGCCCCTGTCGCCGGCCTCAGCACCAAGCAACACAGGCAGCTGCACCCTCGCGGTGCCGTGTCGATGTCGGTCAACACGGGTGGACCCTCGGACGCAATCTCCCGTGCGGTATGGCCGCCTCCTGAGGGCACGAAACGACTCACTCTCGGTGTGCGAAGGCATTCTAGTCCGCTCACGCCCGACGCGGTGTCATTCCTTGAAGACACGGACGACGCAGACGAGGAGGATGATCCGCGTCGGACGTCGGCTGTCATCGAAATCGGCCCCGCGCCGGAAGCGACGCACGATGGCGGGGAGGCCGGACGCCCGCTGCTGCATCGGCGGAGCAGCAGCGCTCTCACGTCCCCCACGTCGTTCATAGACTGGTCGGAAGAGGATACACCCGCTGACGGGGTCTCGTCCATCATCAGTCTTCAGACGCCGACGGCAGATAGAAGACCTGCCCTCCCAGCGACGCTGTCTTCCTCTGCCTCCATCTACAGTCTCACCCCCGAAGAGCTCGACGAAGAAGAACGCCGTCGGAAGCGCGAAAAGCTTGCGAGACTCCACCGTTTCCTTGGTTCGCGCGTGCCCACCGACCTCGTCCTTCAGCAGCTCAGCATCAACACCGCGCTTGACCTGCCCCCCGCGGCGTCAGAGACCGTGTCTGCCGTCGAGCGACCGAAGCAACAGCAACAGATGGACGCAGAAGCCCGCAGAGTGTGGGTACGAAGGCGGCGGAGCAGCTCTGCTGCAGAATTTGGCGGGAGGTGGTCGGACGACATTGACAGGCTCAAGGAGGACCTCAACGACAAGGAAAAGGCGCAGAACGTGAAGCGGGCGCTCAAGATGGAAAAGGTAAGAGACAGACAGGCAACTTGTATCATCAGCGCACTTGTGATGCTCACCACACCGTTATCTTCACACAGATGTTTGGCGTCGCGCCACCCCAAACCTTGTATCACACCCGTGCTGTGCCTGTGTCACCTGGCTTCGCCTTACCGCCGGTTCCCTCGCCGTCCACGAAGCAACCTCGTTCGTCGTACACGTCCAGCTCGCCCCTCGCGTCGCCCCGCAACGCGAACCAGAGTCCGTACACGCGCAACAAGATCAAAAAGAAGGGCAACCGCCCCGGCACCGCGGACTCAGCCGAGCCCCTCATGGGCGAGCGCGACACGCAGGACGGCCTGTCGCGCCTCGGGTTTTCGGAGGTGTACGAGCACTACCGGCACTCGCTCAACTCGCTGAACGACATCATCGATCGGGTACGTGTCTCTGCATTTATCATTTATGCTCTCTGCTCTTTCATATACGCGGGATCTTCGCTCATTCCGCGGCGCACGCCTTTTGTTTTTGTTTAGGACGACAAGGCATCCCTCGAACGCCTCCACGACCTCATCCACAGCGACGGACATGAGCCGCGCTTGCAGACGTTTGCTCGCCACGAAGATGACCAGCAGCAGCCAGAGAGCCCGCGCACACCCAAAGCGGAACGACGCCGTTCGCTCCCCTCGCGCACGTCCATGACCTCACTGTCGTCGGAGTTCAGCATCGCCGCCACGATCACGTCCCCCGATCCAGAGGAGATGTCCTTCCAAGCACGGCGCCGGCGAGCGGCGAAGCTTACGCAGTTCTTTGGCGTCGACTACCGCGAGCTCATGGCTGAGATCCTGGAGAGCCTTGAGCGTGGATTGGAGGAGGAGAGGGGGTTGGGCACTTTGGACCCCCACGAAGTTCAGGTACGTTTTCATGATTTCTCCGTAAATCAGATTAATGCTTGGGATGCTTACCCCGGCCTCTTGCAGGAACTTCTTTCAAAACTGCGTAGACTGAAGTCTAGGCGAAGCGCTTTTCTCGGATGAGCCGTGCTGCTGTTGTTGGTGCTGCTTTCATGCCTTTTTTCATGACTATTCACGAATAGGGTGGTCGCGAGTACATTCCATTCCTTTTACCCTAGACCTGGTATAATTCGTCGCTGCCGCGGCACTCTCCTGCGTAGGGCAGCACTATGCTGCAGCTCGGTCCTTCCCGTCTGTCTCCCCATCTGTAACTCATCTGTACATCACCTTTACAACTTGCGCAATATCTCCTTATATCAATCTTTCGTTTTAATCCATGTGTTGGCTCACTTTGAATTTGCCTCTCGCCGCGCGCAGCGCTGTTTGACCCCAGTGTGCACATAATGCATTACTGTAAAAACCGCGGTAAGACCGTCCGAACCCAACAGACAACTACATACAGAGAATAGCACGCTACAAAATCACAAGATCGCCGCGACACGAGTGGCACCAGAAGATGTGGGAATCGTCCAAGTAAACTGTTGTCCGCTTGGGAGATGGAGGAACGACGGACGGCGCATAAGATTCTGCTACAGCAGGAAGAGCCGCTTTGGGCACCGGTGATGCTCTAGAAGGATGCGACTTGGCGGCGGCAGCTTCGCTGTCGATTCGTACCTTCAGCATGCTTAAGCTGACCTTGCGCTTATGCCGCATCTCGGGCGAAAGACCCTCGAAGGTCGAGAGAGGGGACGACGCAGCCAGGGGGCTGCCGTTGGAGTTCGCATTGCGAACTGAGCTGAATGATGCGCGGCGTAGGTCGTCAGAGTGGCCGACGGTACGGCTGGAGATGCGGGCTGGGGGCGGAGGGCGCTGCGACGTCCTCGAGGTCGGGCGGCTCTGCAAGAGCTGGTCCTCGAGCATGGCGACGCGTCGTTGCAAGGCGATAGCCTCATTCTCCGCCTCGTATACCGATGTCTCGAGGGCGCGAATCTCCGACTGCGCAGCCGATAGCTCGAGAGCATGCTGCTGCTTGATCGCTGAGAGCATCTCTTCGCCGAGAGGATTTGTCGACGGGCTGGCAGGGCCCGACTGAGTCTCATTCAGCCGCTCGATCTGCTCATCCTTAGCGGACAGTTCTGCGCGCAGAACCTCTAGTTCTCCGCGCGCGCGTTCGAGGACCTCTTGCGCCTCCTCTTGAGCCTGTCTGCGCTCGTCTGCTTCGAGGCGTAAGGATGCGAGCTCGTTCTTGGTGGCACGCGCCGAGGAATTGAGTCGGTCGACCTCTTCCAGATGCCGATTGGCCTGTTGCCGGTACTCTGTTCGTTCTCCCTCGAGATTGCGGGACGCAGTGCGCAGTCCTTCAAGCTCTTTCTGAAGCTCTATGTACGCCTTCTCCAGCTCAGTTGCGTTTGATTGCGATAGGGAACGTTCTTTCTCCAAGGCGCTATTCAATTCGCGTTGTTTGCTCTCGGTACCTGCATGTCGGTCCCGCAGTTCATCGAGCTCCGCTTCGAGCTGAGCAATGGTATTGTCGCGTGCCCGCAAGCTGCGGGTGAGGCCATCGACCTTCTCTCCGAGGTCCGCTTTCACATCAGTAAGTTCCACAATCTTCGGACGCATCTCCTCCAACGAGCGCATCAGGTTGATGCCGTCCTTCTGGAGGTTGGCCTGCGTTTTCTCTGCTTCATCAGCGCGACGCTGCGCAGCCTTCAATTCCGCCTGCGTTTGCTGCAACGCTCGTACACTAGTGCTAAGCTCCGATACGGTCTGTGCGAGTTTCTGCTGCAGCTCGGTAAGGGTCGTCTGATTGGTCGCTATTTGTGACTCCAAGGAGACCTTGCTCTGCAAAAGATTATCTCGCTCGGAAGAAACTGCGGTAAGCTGCTCCTGCGCAGACTGATGGGAGTCCTTCAATTCCGCATGACGGCTCTTCCACTCTGATTCTAACTCGGCAAGAGTGCGAAGCCGAACCTCAAACACATCACGCTCAGACTTGAGGGTGCTCTGAGCCTGCAGAAACAGCGGTTAGTAGATGTCTTATCATATTAAGATACACCATAAGATCCACCTGTTGCAATTTTGTAACCTGGAACTCCAGCTCGTCTGCGCGGTTCTGAGTGTTCTGAAGCGTTTCTTCCAAACGCTCTGCTCGATCGTCGCTTTCGATCTGTTCTTCCAGTTCACGAACTCGGCGCTGAGACTTATCCAGCTGAGTCTTAAGTTCATTGACAGTACTATTAAGAGCATGAAACTCTCGATCCTACAAGCATTTTAGAACAATAACGGTCCTCAATTTCGGTAATTAAAACTCACCAGGTCGCGCGTTCTGTCAGCTAGGGACTTCTCAGAAACAATGAGCTCGGAGATACGTTGCGATGCCACCCGGTCCTTGTCAGACAAGTCAGTGACCGCAGCTTGAAGCCGATCAGCCCGGCTTCGTTCCGTTTGCCATGCGGAAGTGATGTCGGTGAGTTCTTTGGTATAATGTTAACGAGCAGAGCGTTGGCTGAATAATTGACAACATACTTGACTCTGTATGTTGCAAATGCTCGACTGACGCGATCAGAGTAGTTTTCTCCGACACCAGCAATGAAATGGTCGCCTGCTGCTGTTCAATCTGAGTGGTTGATTCCTGAATTGCTGCTTCGAGCTCTGCTATCCGAGAATCTTTGATACCAGCCTTCATCCGCTCGTCATTGAGCACAGCCTTCATTTCTTGAATCTCTGTGAAAAGGGATTGCGGATACTGTCAAGATGAGCCTAAGCTACGAAGGAAGATTTGACACACTAGCTTCTGAACCCTTGAGCCGTTCAACAGACGCCGCCAGATTCGCCTTCTCAAATTGCAACGACGAGATAGCTCTCTCTTTCGCCTGGAGTTCATCCTCAAGGCGACGAAGGTCTTCCTCCATGGTTTGCGTTACATCCTGCAGTTGCGCAAGCTTTCCACGTTCTTCTTGTAGCAAGTCTTTGTTTCTTTGCACGTCTTGAGAAGCGTCATTGAGGATGCATCAGTCATTACCGGTTTAATGACATACCGGTCTTCGCTCCAGCAAGCTGTCGTGATATCGTAGCCTTCTCTTGCTCGAGGGACGATACAAGAGCCTTCTGCTCATCGAGCTGATTCGACATTTGCTCAACTTCATGCTCCGCGTGTTCCAAGAAACCCTGGAGTTTCTCTGTCTTGCTCTGTTCGGACCTCAAAATATCACTAGTTTGTTGCAGCTCTGAGGTGCATATATCAGTAAACATTCGCTCGAGATGGCCTAGACTTACTAGACTCCAGCTGCTTCAGTTGCCCGACGGATGCCGCTAGAGAGCCCTTCTCAGCTTCCAGATTTGCTATGGAACGAGCTTGGTCTTGGATCAACGCGCGCAGATCATCCCGTTCCTTATTGTCTGAGATGGGCGAAGTGATTTGAAGTATAGATGCGGGTGTTGCAGGCTTGGGCGCATGGATGGTGGAAGATGTAGGCTGTGAGAGCGTACTCGCACTCGTAAGGGGGGAATTGGGTACAGAAGAGGTCACGACCTGAGAGGACGTGGATAGTGTCTCGACGCGGTCCAACGAAGATAGCCAATGTGAGTCCGAATGTTCGTGTCCATCCGTGAATCTATACTCAGCAGGTCATACAGAAGTCTCAGTGGCGTTGTTATTGTATAGAGTCTTGGGGGATGAACATACAGGTCCCCGGTATTGCGTCCGTTGTGTAAATCGTGTCCATTGTGTAGCGGTGACGGAGGGACCGGTTGATGTGCTTCTGCAATTGCGGGTGTGGACGACCGGGAGGGCGCTGGGCTCGGTGAGGGGACACGAGAGTCTCCTGCGCCAGCAGAACCCGCGACTTTGGCCTGCTGTCTCTTCTTCAGCTAGAAGAGTAGTCAACGTGTATTAGCCCACTATGATACCTGAAAGCCGCAGACAACACACCAGAGCTCGAGCCCGAGCTGCTTTCGCCGCGCGGTCATCCTCTGCCATGACTGCGTATCCGCTGGCGCTCGTTACAAAGTCACTGTTCGCAAGGTCGTAGCAGTAGTGAAAGGGAGAGCTCGACTGCCCGGCCAGCGAGAGATCGTCGGTGCTTAATCGTGGCTGGTGGCAAAAAGATGCATGCGAGGTAGTGGAGACGCTGGACTCAGTTGTTACGATTTCAGGTGAAACTCTGATGTCAATGGGTATACTGCACACAATAATTTCCAGCGATGTACTTCAGAACATATGGATTCCTGTCTTCCTAAGGTATGTATGCACCGAGGTGCAGGGGAAATGGATAGCAGTAAGAGAGAAGAATTTTAATGAGAAAAGCAGCAGAAGAAGGCAGTGTCGTATGTCACAAGAAAAAGGAGCCACTTCCAGAGAATACGCTTAAAATAAACAGAAAGATGCAACGGATGGTCGTAAGGACAGACTCTATAGCGCTCCGCCGCGATGGGTTCGCAGGCAAAGTGATAGCGTTACCACCACTATGCTAACAGCTACGAAGAGGACCGTTAACCGGAGGAGAAAGGGTACTAGAGAGCAAGGACAGAGGAAGGAAAGGCGGAAGCAACCGCGTTCATCACGCCCACACCTGGAGTAAAAGTCAGTTGACGGAAGGGTGTTAGACACGCTGTATAACATACCCGAAGAGTGCTGTCCCAGCTACCCGTGCAGAGCGCCATGCCGTCTGCGCTGACACCCAAGCAGCTGACACGGTTCTCGTGTCCTGTCAGGACTCCGACACGTTCACCCTTGAGCGTGTCCCACACGTTGCAGGTCCAATCATCATACCCGCCGAACAGGACACGGCCCGAGATAGAGAAAGCGACCGAGGTGATACCGCAGAGGATGTTATCGTGCGTGAAGGAGTTCAATTCCCTGTCCGCGCGGATATCGAAGAGGCGACAGGATGCGTCATCAGACCCGGTGGCGAATGCATCCCCATTGGGGAAGAACCTGAGGCAAGGTTGAGCATACAAATACTAAGAATACTAACCACTTACGAGACGGCGTTGATATCAGACTCATGGCCAGTGAAGGTCTGAACAGCCTTGCCACTGCGGATATCCCAAAGCTTTGCAGTAGCATCGCATGCGCCGGACACGAAGACGTTTTGATTCGTGCCAAGGGACAAGCTAACAGTGGGAGAAGAATCAGTTTCCGTCACACCCATAATGTACTCTCACATACCTCATTACGTCGCCGGTGTGATCGCTGAACTCAACCACACGCACTCCAGCTTCGATATCCCACAGCATGCAAGTCATATCTCCGGAACTGGTGACAATCTGTCGGTCGTTGATGAAGCGACAGCAGCTAAGGTAACCAGAATGAGCGCTGAGCTCGCGAGCGCCCTTGGAACCTGTTCCTTCCTTGACATTGAGGTTGTATATCGAGCAAATATTATCGAGACCACCACATGCGACGAAGTTGCCAGACGGTGAGTACGCGCACGTCATGACCCAGCTCGACCGAAGAGGGATAGCGTGGACTTTGTTTGTAGTATACGCGTCCCAGACAATCAGCTTTCCATCTTGTGATGCGGATACAAGGTGTCGACGGTCCATTGCCCAGTGCATAGCGTAAATTTTCGCAAGATGTCCCCGCAGAGCTCGTCGTGGCCTCATCACAATACGCGGGAGCGAGTCCACCTCAGCAGCCATAGCCCGCACTAGCAGCCTATCAGTGTCACAGCAAACCATCCCCGAACCTCTGACACATACAGCTTGTATCTGCGGATGACTCTCTCTTCGCACGAATCTTCTCCTTCAAGCTTTCAGCCTCTCTCCGTGCGGCTGCGATCCGCTCTTGGATATCTCCTTGAGATTGCGACATCTTGGAGTCTTGTGTGAGTAGGCAGAACGAGTGTCGACTGCAGATTGATGAGAGTTGTCATGTCAGAGAGGCCGATGAGTAACCCAAGCTACACTCACCGTGAAATGCACGCTTGTGTTTAGTGAAAGGTGTAAAAGAGGGAGGAAGAAGGGGTCGAGCGCGTGCGTGAGAAGTTACGGGAAGGCAAGGTTCTGATATCGTAACCACTACCCTTAGCGCCGGAAACAACTAGCACTTGCTGTCGGGCAGTCGTTGGACTAGATAAGCAATACGAAGTAGTGAAGTGTACGAATGAGAAAGGAGGAGGGAGATGAGAGAGACGGAGAGCGAGGGGAACAGGCTGGAGTTCACAGACTTCTGATGGTTGCTTTGAGTTCACCGTTCAACTCCGACAGCACCCGGAAGGTCCGCCTGCTGAGGCACACTTCAGTCAAACCGAACCTACGCCCGAGATCAAGTCACTCGTTGTCCTACTTCACATTCCAGTGCTGAACAATAATGCACCTACAATCTCGTATCTTCAGCTTTACAAATATCCAGCAGGACCAACACTAGGTCCCGGTTTATTCATCAAAAGGTGATGTTCTCCGATGGGCCAGGAATGCATTGCATCTCTTTCTATGGTGGATGTTGTGGCAAACGACATAGCATCTCGGGATGTAGGCCATTCCGCTGTAAACATAGTGAGCCCGATGTGAATCATCCACAGCCCCACCACTGGTTTTGAATGTAGGACAATACGCGTCTCCTCGGCTCCCTAAACTTGCAGGCCGGAGGAAATGCTACTTGGCTGCTACCGTCGGATCCGTAACACAAGAACTATCAGGATTCGGTCACCCAGTGCAATCTTATCGCGTCTACGCACATCTTCATATCGCCAAACCATTCCGCCGTTGCATCGTGGCGAACTGTGCAGCTCGCTCGCCGCTCAGAATACATATTCTTGGGTTACAAATACGTGGTCGCTTACTTCGAACCTGCTGTGCGGGGCCGTAGTCATCGATGGTATGCCACTCCTCGCTATCGTCAATCACCTATAGTCAAAACACCTGAGTCGGCAATTGTGCTAATGTAGTTTGAGCATTTAGAGGCGCTAGACCTAGTCATTCGACATGCATTCCTCAGTATCACCAGGCTGCGCAAAAAATGGAGAATGCGGTTCCAGCGCATTTTTGGCAGCATATCTTTTTGCTACATCCAATAAGACGTCCAAGAAAATAGGTACCAAGCTACCTTCCCCGGGCGCGACCACCAGACAGGCGGACATAACCTGGGGATGTCGATCGTGCCGATAGACCTTTTCTCTGCATTTCCTACTACCTATAGGATTTTGGCGCGTACAACGATGCTTAATGAAGCCGTTGACAACGGAACGCATCATGATGTGCACGGGATCGTTAAGCATCGCGCTTTTCACTTACTGAGTCTCTACGCCACACGCGGGGCTCGTCGCGTTCTCTCAGACGCTTTTAGGAGCCTTCCTTTACTTGCATAACCGTTATGCGTGTCATATCACAAAGGAATCCCGTCCTTATGTGTGCTACAAATTTATCCGCAGTCCTAGGTGAGTCATCGTATCTTGGTGAAAATTTTCGTTGCTAATTATCCATTTTCTTTGGCACTGTCGGAGATGTCTGCCTAATACGGTGGACAGGTTTCGCTTGCTGCGTAGTGTGGAATGCAAAGTTCGTTTGCTGCTACGTGGGGGTGTGTATATGTGCTGCTACTATCTTCAAGGGTGAATGTAATAACCTCAGATATCTCAATAAGAGTACGTTGAGGGCAGTTGATACAGCCACTCAAAGCCTGGGGTCCAGAATATCCGCCACTCGCCTTCATGCCCAAGTCAATCAGCCACTTTCTGCCGACACATCGTAGCTTGTCACGTATACTAGGATGCAACCCAGTATCCTTATGTTCCCGGCACATATGGCGGTTTTCGCGCAGCTTCCCGTGATGACTCCAGCTGCATAGCCGAGTTCTCTTCCAAGTAGAGGTCGGCGCCGTACAGAATCCCGCTCTGCCGTGTACATCGGCGAGTCCTAACAGAGCTGTTCGTCTTCCAAGGATGTGGTCTATGTAGCTGCCACCGCTGCGTAATCTACTGCCGCTGGTTCAGCACCAGAACACGATATAAAGGAGGAGAAATGAATCTCCTACACCAAGCCTCACCACCCCCGACTTCCAGACACACCTTCCAACCTTCCAACCAGCATCAGAATGGCAGAGTCGTCTCGTACGTCGGATTTCTATCTCCCGCTTTTATCCTACTCTTATCTGCGTACTGATAGCTACTGCAGATTGGAGAATGCAGCTCAATAATCTATTGCAAAGATCGTACGGGACCAGGGTGCTTACCTGGCAAACCGAACAAATAGGTCCTCAGCACGTCGCCCCGTGGGTTGCAACTGCACTAGGT
Organism: Trametopsis cervina; assembly: GCA_022385755.1. NCBI lineage: Eukaryota > Fungi > Basidiomycota > Agaricomycetes > Polyporales > Irpicaceae > Trametopsis > Trametopsis cervina. Next base: position 1,354,266 of record MU278348.1, read on the forward strand.
AAATATTGTGATAAAATTGTTTTCAACCACGACTACTGCGCTAACATACGTTTCAAGTTAATGGGGTCAACTACGGCTCCGGTCAAGCTCACACGCAAGGCGAGGCAAAGGAGCAGGCCGCAAGAGTCGCCTACTATGGCCTGATGGACGAATTAAGCCGCAGGCGCTGAGGCATGTAGCTTTTCGCTCACTCCAGTAACCTCCAATAGTTTTCTGACAGCTTGTGGGTGAACAGACGTTTCTTTTGTAGCCTGAGCATTCGCGATCAAGCTCTCATATCGCCCTCGAACAACTTGAATGTAGCACTACGTTATTTGGTGTATCATATACTTCCCCCGTCTCGTGCTGTCTTTTAATCCTAGCTATAATCAGTAGTACCTTCCGCGCTGTCAGGTAGACAACAGCAGTCTACAATTTCAATTATAATGCGACCCGATATACCTAAGCAAATAATGAAGGTTTACGCTCAGTAAGTCATACTGTGGTACGGACAGGCCCGCGATACTTCGGGCCGGAGAGGTTACAGTTGTTAGTGCCAAGAGCCGCCACGATGCTGCCAACTGCTTGCAACGCGGTTCGACTTTCATAGAATCGAAGCCTAGTGAGCCTATCCTTACCCCTTACCCGCTAATATTCATCGATGTATATCATTTTTCTCGAAGGACCGCACGGCGTAGCTGGTCTATTTATCTGTTGCGGTAATAAAGCACGCCAGGCTGACAATCATTGCTCTGATGAAGCACGTCAGTGACTTCGTCACTTCGGTGAGAACTCGCTCGAGACATGTTCAAACACAGCTTTTCTTTCATACTTTAGCTCCTCTGGCTCGGTGTTCGCGAACATTAAGGATCGCGGGAGCGACACGTGGATCAACAAAGTGCATGGGAGACACCAGCACAGCTGCGCGTGCTTAGCAGCCTGCAACGGCATACTTCCTGTACTCTTTGTTACGTCCTTCGTCCTTCTGGTAGCCACCGGGCCTTCGCTCTACGGAGCGCAGGAGAGGCTGACATCCTCTTCATGCCGCAACATTGACACTCGCTTCCCGCAACTATACACCCTACTCGCGTCTGGCCGCTTCGATTCGAGGGTTGGGTCGCCTCCAATGAAGAGCCCCTACCATTTCAAGCCCGCTTCAGTCGGCGGGTCGGAGCACGTCCTATGGACCGAAGCAAGGCAAGCCGTTGCGGCAATTGTCTCCCGTTGAAGACCCCGCTTGCGTTTGCGGGCCTCAAGTAGTCCACGGTTGTCAATTCTTTCGTTTGTTAAATTATTACTCTGTGCCGATTGTGTCTTTTTCCATCCACCGACCCCCTATGGCGAACCGCTCATCCCTGGAATACATGTCGCAAGGCTCCACTGCTGCTTGATCTGCAACATTGCTGAAGGCTTGAAGGCGGACATGCCAATGCGATCGGTCTCGCCGACACGCATCAACCAGAGCGAAGAGGCCCTGCTCGTGGATGGCGCGCATGTTTGAAAAATCTATATATACTTACCCCGAGCTGGGTCGATGGAGAGCAGGATAATACACCATGAACAACGGTATGTTAGGTGTTCGTCGTAGATGCAGCTTCAGTGTATGCTCACGATGTCCCTCAGGAGCTACTGTCGCTTTAAACAACCGTATGTCGGTATCGAAAGTAAGCCATGCACTCGCTGACCTTGCTGTTAGACCTGCAATCTACGGATCGCCTGGCCGCATTGGTTTGGGCAGAGTCTACCTCTGGCCCCGCTCATGCGCCCGTTTGGACCGTCGTTTGCAAAAGTGAGTCCCGTGGTTATTCTGTGTGCTCATGTTATTGACGAGGCCGCGCGCAGTTGACAACGTCGAGATGGGAAGTGGAACGGGAGCACAGAAACATGTTGCGAAAGATGCGGCCGCCGCTCAGGCACTCAGAGCGCTCGGTGTGTGGCCTTGAGTGTTCATATCTGCTTTGAAAGCCGTACTCTGTCGTGCGCCGCGGTTTGCATTCACCGTCCTATTCGCTTCTACAGGCGGTGGTGCCCCGCATTCTCTCCAATTTCGTGTATCAGTTTTTCTTTCTGTACCTATCAGCTCCACTTTTCTGGTCGTTGCAGTTACTCCTTCTGATCGTAAACAATTCGTTGTGTTCATTTATCTGACCGGGGACGATAACGGAAACGTACAAGCAGCGCTTGTGAGGTCGTGGAATGATTCAATCGGGGGCTTCACAACTACCCGTCGTAGTTCTGAAGCTATCGATTGCGGAGAGCCTCGCGACCTGCGGATGGTATATGTTGGCTCCCCTGCCGTCAGAATTCACCGTGCAAGATGACCTCGCCGGTGACGCGCGTCTCACTAGCCACTGACCATCTTGATCCTGTTGTCCCGATGCTACCTCACTGACACACCGTGTTCGGGTATCCTCCACAGATACATCAGGAATTTCAATCTTGAGCGACCATCTGTACCGGCATCTCGTCCTCGCTGCGGTGGATTGCCTCCATTCAAGTAATGCATTCGTCCACTGGACTGCGCACCCCGTACATGATTTCGATCGGCGAGCCACGGTGAGTTCACATGCCTATGAGAGAGATGTGGGAGCTACGCTTCTGGATAGATGTGCGCTCTTACGTTGGCCGGTGACTTACTACGTCTTGTCGGGTATGTGTTGGTGTCCGCTTGATCACTACAACATTGACCGAACGAGCAGTCAAGCGAATTTGGCAGATGGCTCTCCAGACCGTTACAAAGGTGCAATACAACGGATAGCAATAGCTATCCCTGTATCTACCTTGCTGTTCTTCCAAGCCTACGGTGGTCAACGCGCGTTTATTCGGGAAGCAAAACGTATGTAGAGGGCTTACTTGATCAAACGCTGTCAGCTTATGACCCAGCCGTGGGTACAAGTTATTGTCGCTGGGTCAACCCTTACAAACTGCCAGCTCTACACTGACCAAACCTAATTCGGTGCCACACTATCAAGGGGCCAGCAGAGGACCATCCGTCTTGCCGCCCCAAACATGATGATCCGATGTCGGGCACCGCTATTGGTTATGCCACCCTGAATCGTTTGCGATGAAGTCTGCATGATGGCGCTGTAACTGCTCTGAATAGCGGGCAGGATGTTTTCATCGCAATGTCACAATCAAACTGCATCATCGCAAACCGGATCCGTACTCCCTACTATTGCATAATGCCAAAGCATGGACAGGATTGCTTGTTCGGCTGTTCGGCTGTCGACTCTGATATTTCTCCCTGTGAGTGCTAACCGTTGCACTATGCTCATCCACCATGGTCCTAATCAAGTAGCTATAATAAAACCTCCACAGAAGAAAATGTGGTCTCTACTACCGCCGAACGGAGCGCCTTTAGCAATACCGAGGCTGCTTGATGGAACCGCACAGTTGCGAATCGTCTAGTGTGTCCAAGTTCGGGATGTTCACCTGCTGAGAACAGTACCAACTGCCCAACATGGGCTTGCGGTCCCTGTGTATCCAACCAATGGCCGCAGTCTAGAATTCAATATGCATGTCACGATTATTCTGTACAGGCGTCCGCTGCAGCAGACACTTCGCAGTCCGCCATCCACTCCTGGTAATCTCTGAAATCGCCGTCCCCCATCAGCAATGGTGAAGTTTGAGATAAATAGGCTGGTGCAGAGAGCATCGTACTGTACCTAGATTCCAGCAAGCCTTCCTCATATCTCACTACCCGTACTCCCTCTGCCTCCGTAGATAACTCGAACATCGTAGCGACAAGAATGTCAACGATTTGTAAGTTCTACAATGTGCGCTATCGATTATGCGATGCTCACCCCTTCCATAGCCTGGGCTGTCAGACTCAATAATCGTGTGTGTCGTTGTAAAGGATGAGCCACTATATCTGACTGACCTACTATATGTAGACTTCCAGAAACTGGGCACCCTGTACACTTTGAACACCGTGGAGGAGAGACGTGGTGATATGTGGACGTGTGCATATAAGGGTTGGCCTTTCCTTTATCGTCAAACCAAGCAGCCCAACGCTAACCCTGGAACAGTGAACGGCGAAGTCAAAGGACAAGCCTCAGCCCCGACCAAGCATGATGCAAAGGAGGCTGCTGCACTGCAGGCATTGCAAGCACTCGGTGTAGTCGTGTAAGAATGGATTAGCGGAACATGATGGCACCTATCTGTTCTATGTGGTATTTCAGGTGCCTGGTACAATCAAATTCCTGTTCAATCACTAGCGCTTCGCCATCACCACAGATGCCATTCTTGTAGCACTTACCAAATACGATATAAGCCCCGACTCGTGATTATGTAAATCTCTGTTGTTCACGCGCGCACTTTGTTTCTCCCCACCATCAAGCATAGCGAGAATGTCAAGACGCCCTATCTTTCCGCTCGTCATCGCAGGTTTCACTGGTATGATGCTTTGCTTGCCGCGCGGTTCCGTTCGTTGATTGAACTCGAAGGTATTTTGTCGGGTGTATACATCTTCAAGCCTATTCTTGAGAATCAAACAGCGAGGTAATTTACCAAAAAGGCACCGCACCATCTACCTAACCAAACGCTCATTCATTACAGTACATCTCGTGACAGCGGTGATCAGCTTGGAGTCGAAAGGATAGCGAACTCGTCACCGCAACCATCAGCTGATACCACATTGCTCGCTGCCGCCGGACCTAGTCAAGCGGGAGACAGGCGTAGCTGAAGATGCCTATGTCTGCGTAGTGTTTTTGCGGACAAGCGCCGCTTGAAGTACTGTATGTACATACACTAAGCTGTGCGGGGTATGATTATCATGGCTTGTCAACATCCATCACAGTTGACGCGGTGCCTTGATTCGACGAGGGTGTATCTGCCCGACGTTCCCAGATCTGCGTGAAACTTATGAGAGAACACTCAGGATTGCGAAGCACAATTATCTTCACCTGTATGACTGTTTCTCCTAGGAATATCATCTCTTTGCGAATCTCCTCCACAATTAGATCCTGGATTTGGAACCACCGTTCACTCTCGCCACCGCCCGCACCGGCACGCAGATGTACTTTGTACACTGTGCTCTCTTTGTCTCTGGTTGTACCTGCTACGGATTCATGCGTCACGTTGGCGATGAGGTCATATATAGTGGAACTATGCCTGTCGGGCGAATCGAGGACTGCCAGTATGTCAATATCACAAGCTCATGCAAGTATGCGCTTAACTCACAGTCCCCAAAGTCCAATCCTCTCAGCGGAAAATTAACGATGGTGGGATTTTTCTCCTCGACGAATATATTCTTCGTGAAACGCTTGAAATGGAGAATAACATATGGTGGTAATTGTTGAAGCTTAAAGCGACGTAGCTGTCCCGCCGATTCCTGAGTTGGAAGAAGCATGTCATTACAGTACATCAGCGATTGATTATCTTGCATACCTGCGTCGTTTTACCGTCGTATTTGGCTAGTACCGACTGAATGCTGACCTGTGGAATGATATTCTTTTCTACTGCATCCTGGAACAGCGGAGGTGGAGGTAGATCCACAGCCAGGAACAGGAACGGAGAAGTAGTCGTTTTGGTTTCTACCGACCCACAGAAGATCTTTCACTGGTATTCATAATATGCATGTGGCATGCGCACCTCGGTCAATATCAAAAAACGGCTTTTCGCTCTCTCGAGCGTTGGAGCGTACGAGAACATGCTGCGTTTCCATTCTCAATTCACCCTGGAAAGTGGAGAATATGATGCCTACATGTCCCGCGTCATCACGGATACGTAGCGAGAGCGTGGATGTTCCTTACTCGAACCACGTCTCTTAGTGCCACCTGTGTCTTTATGGAGCGAGTTGAGCAACCACGACAGAAAGTCCGCAGGATCTCCTTGTTGCTCCAGACGAAATTTTCCTGTACTAGCTCTTCCTACCTCTTGAAGGAAATCGTGCGGGCTAACCTGGCTCTTGAAGAGCCTCGGGTTCCATATTTTCTTTGCAAGGACCGCGAAGCGCTTCAAAAGTTCGGATTCTTTGCCACGAAAATTGGACAGAAGTAGATAGTCCCGCAGAGGAGGAATATGCAGTAAGGAATGAATGATGACATTCATGTAGTCATTGCGCTTGATGTTGTTGAGACCGATGTAACCGGAAATGTACGACTGATGTGACAAGTCATGCGATGGTTTTGCTAGATGCGCAGGAGACGAGAGGCTGGAAACGGAGGTCCGTGTGAAAGATGGTGCTAGCACAAAAGCAATATCTTCCAACGATGGGTCGGAGACGGGATAGCCATCGGGTAGGACGTACACCTCAGAAAATTTCAGACGTTGTGGGTGAAATGCAATCTTAGTGACCTACCTTGGTAGTCTCAAGGTTAATGAAGACGTGATGATCGTCATGAATGGCATGGGCGTACGCGTACGAACTTCGTCCTCTACCCTGGAAATATTTCCCGCAGACCAGACAACCATAGATATTGATGTTGGATAGAGATACGGAGCAAACTTTCTCAAAATCAAAGTCAAGAGCTGCTCGATTGATCTAAGCCTACTTGAGTGATGAGGCAGACGCAGATATCGTATAGACATACAGTGTCAAGGTACAAATCGGACGCACGGGGCGGCTCTGATTGTCCTTCTATAGCATATTCTTCTTCTGCTTCTAGATCTTCATGCGTTACAGCTTCAGCAGAGGCCAGCGATACAGTGTTGTTCGGGTTCTTGTCGCTCACTTCTAGGCGTGTTCTCTTGAGAGGTCGCTCGTCCAGCTCGTCTCGCGCGTCGGTGCTACGAGGGTTGGTTGCCATGCGGCTGATCCAGTCAGTGAAGGGGATGTCGAGGCTGCTGAAGAGGACAATGGAAATGAAGTTCTAGATGCAGAGGAATAGGCTCAGTCAAAGCCGCCGAGTGTACTTTCAGCGTTGCTAATCGCGTATAATTCTGCGCTGGCGCTTACATCCAGTTCGTTCAACCACGGTAGCACTTTTCATTGCGACCTTCACCACAGTATCCGTGAGTGGATGCAACCACTTGCTTATTGTACAACATTTTCCTGCGCATACAGTCTTTGAACACCGCGGGATCTAAAAGGCGATGCTATGCTCTCTTTCTCGACAACGTGCTCTGGCGACTCGCCTCACAGAGAGACGGTGGCTATCTATGTCTCTGGCTGTGCGATCACAGGTGCCGAACGCTCGCCTGGAATTGGATCCATCTTTCAAAGACTTCATTCAAAGCAGTGAAGGCATGGCGAGTTGGAAAGCTACCATTGACCGTCACTCGACTGGCTCAGACGTGCTCAGACATCCGCCTCGCGAGTTGGAAGTCTACCCCAACGATCCTTTAGAGACGGACGACTACCTCACTTCCGAGCAGCTGGACTCCCAAGAAATTTCTGAAGAGAAACATGGCAGAAAATCGCCTGCTGCACGCTTTGGCAGCCGAAGTCATGGGACTATAGTGCTACCTTCCGAGCTACAAGGTTCCATTACGAGACTGATTTCAGGTACGGATACATGTCTCCTTCGGTTGTTCCCTTGTCAGTGACTATATCAGGCTCCGACAAGTCTATGTTACACGTCGATGCCAAGCGACTTTTCACGGACAATAATGGCGAGGAGCCACAGTGGGATTCAGCCTACGAGGTGAAATACAAATCTAGGCGACAGGCCCAACAGCATGCCGAGAGAGATGGCACAGCATTCGCCTCAGTCGCTCTGCCATCTCATTACTCGGCCATCGTAGCAGTCTTGGACCACGTCAAACATAGACTGGGTCCGAGCTGGACTGCAGAGCATGTAATCGACTGGGGTTCTGGGACTGGGAGCGGATTATGGTTAGTACGCTCGCTATCGATACCAGGGACATTGAGTCATTTTTGGTCACCAGGGCAGCTGCGCACGTCTTTCAGAAAGTACCGCCTTCGGACACCTTGGAAGAAGTAATTGAACCTCAGATTTCCAATTCTACCATCATGACCTACCTAGGACTTGACAAGCGAGACGGTCTTGTCACAATTGGTAGGCGATTATTGGAAGGTATGCCGGCTTTGCGAAACCCCTTACCCGATGCTGATCACACCACGATAGGTATCAATCTAGGAGAGACCGCAATAACATGGAAACCAACATTGAAGGAATCACACAAAAGGCCTTCAACGGATGGTAATGGTTCGCTGGCCATCTCCGCATTTATGTTGTCCTCCCTGCAAACGCCTCTGGCTCGCAAGGCGCTAGTCATGGAGATGTGGGAGAGCGGAGCAGACACGATTGTAGGCCCCTTAACATCTGGTCGAATTTGCGCACTAAAATTTACTCTCAGGTAATAATCGATCATAGCACTGTTGCTGGCTTTGAATGTATCGCCGAAGCTCGCGCAAGTCTCCTTCGTATAGGCCAGAAACAGCTCGACAGCGTTGAAAATTCCGCCGGCGCAGGCTGTCATGTAGTGGCACCGGTACGGGTTCACCTGCTTCCCTGCTTCACCTGCACCCGGCTCATCACAACTATCCAGTGTCCCCATGACAAAGCTTGCCCGTTGCATCATGCAGGCCCCAAGAGTTTGGTTTGTGGATTTTCTCAACGTCTCCAAAGACCGGAGTTTGTGCGCCGAACGAAGAATTCCGGACAGGGGCATGAGGACGCTGGTTACTCATACGTTGTGATTCGTAAAGGACCAAGGCCGCCCGCGGTGGGGAGCAAGCATGGCCGAATTGGCGACGTAGGCAGACGGGAACTGCAGAAGATCGCTGAAAAAGATAAAACAATGATAGAATTGACTGTTGATGGAGAGCAACAACCAAAACCTGTTACTCCGCTCGACGTTGCGGATGCTGATAACGCGGCTAATCAAGATGTTGTGGTAGACTTGGGCGTCGAAATTCCCTCTCACGAGTTACAGACCGCTTTACGTTCAGAGGCATATTACTGGCCAAGACTTGTCTTTCCACCGCTGAAGAAGAACGGACACATTATCTTGGACAGCTGCACAACTGAAGGTGAGTTGTCAGGTTTTGCACAATAGGGTATACTGATCGTCTCTGAAGGGAAAATCATGCGTATGACAATACCCAAGTCCCAAGGCAAACAACCGTTCTATGACGCACGCAAGTCGAGCTGGGGTGACATTTTCCCTCATGAGCCCAAGAATCGACCGCACGAGAAGTTTTCGCCGCAGCACGAAGGTGAAAACCCCTCGCCGAAAGATAGAGACCGTCCTGCGCGGTCCAGGCACGATGACAAGCGCCACAAAAGCTACACCCGACTCGCAGAAGATTTGAACGAGCATAAGAAGAAAATTCGACACCAAAAATTACTCTTTGCTAGGGAAGGGCGCATGTAGAGCTCTGTAATGACCCGCTTCTAATCCTAATCTCTCCTCAATGTTTATTATATGTGTCCAGCATCTCCCAAAGGACTCTCAACTCAGTCATGCAATTAGTCACGATATATTAATGTAGATAGTATGCTAATAATCAGATATCCGTATCCCTGGCCCCTGCCGGGTGCTTAGAATTACCTTTGTGATAGAATTGACTGGACAAACGCTTAAGAACAAAGCTCCGGCAAGAAAATACTAAACACACCTGGTTTCGGTCCTCCTTTAGCATGCTTCTCCGCGGCGTCTCTAACATTGCCAGTCGCGCGTTTGACCAAGCCAAGGAAGTACCTAAAATTACTCTCCACGTCTTCTATGGGGAAGTGCAACTGCAGCGAACAGTTCATCCGGCGTTCATAATGAAAGAGAAAAAATGACGAACCTTAGCAATTGGTTGCCGGATGGTCCCGTCCTTGTCGCCTGTCCACTCGCTGGTGCCCTTCAAACGCCGAATGTAGCCTGCGATATCCTCTGTGACTGTGCCGCGACGTTCCGAAGGCATCAGTCCACGGGGACCTAATACGCGACCGAGGCGCGGTGTTATGGCACGAATCAACTCCGGTGTACTGAGAAACATCGTAGCTTTATGAGTGCCGTTTACAACCTATGGGAATGTTATGACTGCGTTTACATGGAGATATGAGCGTGTACTTACACCGTCAATAAGCTCTGGCCCGCCAACGATGTCAGCCCCGGCAGCCTTTGCTTCCTCAGCAATTTGTCCTTCCGCAAACACCAGGATACGATCTTGAGACTGCGATTTGGCTTGTCTGGGTAGAACAAAACGACCCTTTGGTATCGTAATGCCCTTTCCCATGGCAGTCTTGATTGTTAACTCATACGTTGCATTGGGAGAGACGACCTCTGACGCCTGAGGGGATGTTCGATATGCATTTAGTAGATACATAGCGCATTCACTTACACGCAGGACTTGGATTGCTTCTGATAGATTCAACTTCTCACTATCATACCAATTCTTTTTCTTCTGTGCTAACGCTGCGCGTTGAGCCTTGGTGGCAGGCGTCTTCGTCTTCTTTACAGGTGTACGCGCGCTGAGAACCGCTCCTGCACGAAATTGACGGGTAGACGTTGAAGCCTGAGGGAAGATTAACGTGTGCATAAACCAGGCATTTAACCGCGTGCACTTACCAATAGGCTATGAGCACCCCGACATCGTGTAGCCAGGAGTGTGAGTGACATGGTCGACTTGAAACTCTGGGTCGCTGTAAAGAGACGCTTGCGCTGTTGTATATCGGACTGTTCCGTTCCAAGAAAGGAAATTAAGGAGAAGGCGCTCATACTCATGGCCGCCTCAGACTGCATGAACTTCTGATCAGGACACCCCCATTCTACCGTACGTTGATAGTCAGTAGCCAGTGCGGCTAGGGTAATGGCACAAACGAATATAAAATGCACTCATGAAGCGAAGAACACAATCTGATTGAGACCCTAGGGCATCAGTATGGCACTCCTGCACTGAGCAGACATCTGCTCTCAACAAGTGGGCGCACTGCACTGGATGGCAAGGTCGATTTGAATGATTCTATGACAAAAACATGCCACAAATAATTGTAGAAAATCCAATGCAGTTTACGGCGTATGTCTAGAGAGCCGGGTGTTATACACCAAAGTAATTAATCAAGCGAGGAAAGCGTTCGCAACACGGGCTCGTCCTGGGAACTCCTTACACGCCCAAGGGATGTACGTATGCATCCCAAGATGTAGGCCGGTGAACAGATATATTGGAAGATGATTACGGGCCTTAAGAAATATCCCTTGCCGGCGTTACTCACTATGTCTCCGTCTGAGTATGGGTCCGCGCCGCCATCGGGAGTAAGTCCATACGCCCCCAAACCAGCCAGTAACATCATGAACTGGTTCTATCCGCCTAGGCTTTCTGTCTCAATGGAAAAGACCACCCATGGGGAGTTAAATTTATACGGAGTTGCGTGCTAATGCTGAGCTCGAACGTTCTGCATTCACACCGCGGTACTTCTCTGTGTCATTCATATGACGGATATTATGTACCTGGTGAAGAGATTTAGTGATCATGATGCCATCCGTGGATACCGTCCGCCTCAACAGGTCAGTAGGTGTATTGGCGGAGATTTACTACGGCGCTCCACTGGAAGAAATCACGGAAGTAGCGTATCCATATTCACGACATTGGTTTACATTCCGATTTTGCAATATGCCGTAGTGTTGACGGACTCTGTACAACGAACCACTGTTAAGAGCTGTTGCACTGTCCACCTGGGCGTAAACGGCACCATGTAAGCCCTGCTTGACGGCTATAGATACGATGCCCGAACAGCTTAATCACTGCATTTTCTTCTCGTCATCGGAGGCAGCTCGTTAAATCACCGTCCATCCATTCTCTGAAAAGCTCGATGCATGCGCATAATTTACAGGATGCATTTGCTTCAGCGCCAGATGAGATGACCGGTAAATACCACATACCTTGTGAGATAGACCTGTGGGACAAAAAACAATATTCTTGAAAGGCCGACGTAAAGAAGGTGTGCGTGTGACTGAGAAAGGGTACAATCGCATATAGCAGCGTTGGTGGCTCACTTGTGTACTCCAGAATGATTCGGATGTCGCCTTGCGCAGCCAGTACTTAGTCCGAGACTTGAACATGGCATACAAATGAGTGACACAGGAATTGACGTCGACATCGTGAGAGACGGATTACTCACAGACTCCATTCTCCACCTTTCTGGTAGCATTCGACGTCTAAGCTGTGCGCTCCCCGAAGATTATCCCGGTGATTCCAGCAAAATAATGAACATCTTGCGGCGCATACACTGTCGCATTGCAGCTCTGGCATGCATGGGCGGCACTCTGCTGACCTCAATCCGCGGAAATGAACTCAGCAAAGACACCTATGTCATTTCGGCGATATTGGCACGTCAGAGGTCGGGGAACCTGGGCCGCTTACGCAGTGTCCAGTCTCAGATATCAGCAATATGGCAAGGGAAGATTGAAGGGGTCAATACCAGCGCGAGCATCCTATAGGTCAGGAGCCTAAGAGTACGCTTAAGCCTTGTCAGCTTCCGACCTGAAGTCATGATATGGTGGATACGTTACATATTATCTGGCGATACCAGTTGTGAGTTCCGCCCGTAACCACATTCTTGCTTGAAATAGCTGCCCGGCGGTGCATTTGCCTCTCTCGCAGTCGATTCTGAACAACTCGCTGCCAGATGTTGTTGGTTGATTGAGGATGATTGCCTCCGTTTACCCGCGTCCTGACCTAAACGGAAACGATGTGATCTTGAGGCGCTCATCAGGTCGCGCGGACTCGGAGTATCAAACGACTGGACGTGCAAACCAGCTTTCTTTCTCACCATCGTCTTCTGCAGTGGGCTGGCGTCATGTCCTCCCTCCAATTAGCCTGGAAAACATCAAGGCAGGCCGCGCCTTCGCGTATTGCACAGGCCCCCATTCGTGGGATGGCTGCTACAGGCTTTGACCCCCGCTTGAAAGATGCCGCAGCCATGGCAGACCCCAGGGTCGACATCATCCGCCGCACGCTCTATCCCGCCAACGTCCGTAACCGGGAGTCGCCAACAGGAACATGGAGGTCGAATGTCGGCCGGCGGTTGCAACGTGCTATTCCGTCTGTGCAAGCCCACGAAACCATCGAGCGTGCGTGGTTGCTGCATCAACGTCACGTTCGGAGAGGGAGGCAGGCAGAACTTGAGAGGAAGTTCAAGTGCATGAGAGAGGCAATGGACACGCTATATGAACTCGACCCCAAGCTGTATGCTGAAGCAAACAAGGTGGAGGATCCTCGTGTGCGAACACCGCAAGAGGTGCAGTTGATCAAGACATTGAAGGGTCAAGAGAAGAAAGCCATCGAATCTCGCATTCGTGGCTTGTTCCCTCGCGAGCTACGCATTCCTTCGGACACCCCTTCGCGCGACGGCTGGAAGTATGAATGGGAACCGATAATACGCCCTTTATAAACGTATGTACGTGATCGTTATCCACCAATTCCAATATACTAACATACCATGGGAACCCAGTCATAGTGTGGCATCTTACTCTATACATTGCATCGTGCGCTAGAACTTATAATACAGTCCCGATTGTCTTCAATTCCAGAGTGCAAAGCGCGAGGGGTACATTGGATACATAGAAATACACGGCGATGAGTGATTACAAAGCTTTAGTGCCAGGGACGCGACAGCCGGCTATCCAAGTCATATGTGTTTGAGCTCAAGCCCTCGAGGGATGTACTCATGGGATGCTCGCCCTGCCCTCTCGTCGTCCCCGGCGCCTTGTTTATGACCGCCGCATGCACAGCCTCGAGTGTGTCTGTCCATTTCTGCAAAGCGGCGTACCGCCTTTTTTCGAGGGCTTGTCTGTACCGGGAACATTAGCTCTGCAAAATCTACTGTTCAGGCACGGAACGCTCACTGTCGATCGAGTTCGAGTCTCATGGCTACTTGGTCGATGCGACCTTCCACCTTACCTTCCAGAATGAGACCGATGAGCAATTCCTCAACGTCTTGGATTTCCACGTTCAGTTGCTTCATGATGCAGTCAGTTATTACTGGAACTAGCTGTTAGCCGGTTACCACACACCTTAGCAAGGAACGACAGTTCCAGCCTTGTGTATGGTTTGATGAGGTCGATGAGATACTGGGTGCGCAAGCTGCGGAGTAGTTCGTCGATGTAGAGCCTTATGAATGGGTCATCCATGATGGTTGAGCGGTTGTCTGCGATCCGTTAGTGCTGACCATCTGAACATATATGATGCAGTAGACGAACCTCGCAAGATCTTCTCTGCTGAATGTACCTCTCGGCGTTGATACGCGTCGACAAGGTCCGTCATGGCCGTTATCTGAGGGTCGTTCTTGTATCTAGACAGGGCCCAGGTCATCCTCATATACACGCCGCGTTGTTCTCAGCTTACGGTTTCGTCTCCTGACTGTCAAAGGGATTGACCTCGCTGCCCATCAGCATATTGGCAAGGACGAGATACTTGAGTACTTGAATTCGCTGAGGCGAACCAGCTTCATCGTAGTTCCTGAACGATTCGAAGAAGTCCTCGCTGGCACGATTCCAGTTGCCTGGAGGCAGATCATCAATGACAGCAGCACACTGTACGCGATCTTGACATACGTTCTCCCATCCACATCTTACCGCCGCATTCTTTGATGACTCCCATTATACGCGGATGTGGGATGGCGGAGCGAACTGAGTTGGAGGCATTGTATATTTCCTGGTATGGGTCAGCACATAACTCTCATTATGATACCACTGCACTTTGACCTTCAGTTTCTTGAAGTTCTTGGTTTCGTTGTACATTTGGATCTCCAATGCATATATCTCCAGGAGTTGCGTTCCTTTCTGTGCTTGGTCCTCGCCTTCCGCTACGGTTGATTGATGAAGGTCACGAATTAACTATACAGGCTTCAGCCAATGTCAACACCGATCATGCATACACGTTGTTACCTTTGCCAAACGCTGGTATTCCCTACGATCGAGCCATAACTTAGCCAGCTTCAGGTTGGTCTTGACCGACAGACGCTGAAACCGCACGCCACAGTAAGTATGGGGCCAGCTGTATTACGCTGCGCCACCCACCTCATTTTTGGCCTCTACCAGTGCCTTCTTCGTCGCTTGATAGAATTTTTCAAGTGTGTCGACGTCCACAGATCCGCTCTTTCCTCCACCAACGTAGTCGAGAATGTTATTGATGCTCTTCTCGGAATAGTTTCGCGTGACTGCAGACTTAGTATAGGTAAGCAGTTCTGTGTACGTTTTGAGGGCATCAGATGGTCGTTTGAGATCCAAGAAAAGCAACTTTGTGGACTGCTTCAGGGCCTTGAAACCCCTACAGAATGGGCACAATTAGCCTGATGTTCGCGAGTCGACATATTGCTCATACCAATCGCCTTTCTCTTCTTCTTGGTCCACGATTGCGCGGAATTCCTTCAGTGCTTGCTCCGGTTCGTCCTCTCGTTTCCCTAATAAGTCAAGCAGTTACTACGAGCAGGAGTTGTCAGACGTGGAAGGAAAATAACCCTTAGCTGTGTAGTATAAGTTCTCTATATCTGCGCTTTCACCTTCATCACCAGAGCCGCCATCCGAGTAGTCGAATCCATAGTCCTATAATGCACATTGAGTATGTGAGATATCTACAAGAGTTATCCTGTCGCGCACCTCCTCATCACCTTGCATGTAATCGGCATCATCATCATCCATGGTTCGGCTAAGAACTGAAAGGTAGCTTGTAGGATCCCTTGTTACAACGCCTGCACCGATCTGTCATTATCGATTTACGATGGCCTAGTGCTTACACACCTGTTAACGGAACTCGAAAGCAAGAATGAGCGTACAGGAGAACACGAGTTGCACTGGACGCTGTACCAGATTCTCACACCAACGGCAGTGCAATGAAGCTGCAGCCACTGGCACAAACGTACGCGTTCCGCAGGCGCTGGCAATTCCTGCACGTGCCGGCCATGAATATAGCACGCACACTGCTTACACTGACTAGACCTCTGAAATATTCATCTTCGCAAGGGTCCAGTACTGCATCTTTACTCCCCAAAAGTGCACGATGCTTTATATCTTTGATTGTACCATACTGTATGGCCCGACTAAGGAAGCGCTTTACAGGCGGCGAACGTCGACCGGGCCGGAACTGATCAATACGTAGTGGGCTCGGAGGACATCAGCATGCTCTAAGCAGACCAAGTTGCCACAGTCTAATGTTCCTTTCCTCTCTTGACCACCACGAACTACTAATGCCTTGAACGGTCATAATCACCCGAGACACGCCCTTTTGACGACAATGACGACAGAATCGGTCCATCCAATGTCACCCAATCCGCCGCTCAGCATCGCGCCCTCTTCTAGGTCTCGTAGCAGTAGCAAGTTAGAAGATGCGGCCAGTCTAACATCTTTCAATCCGTTTTCCGAAGAGGACGAACATGATCAATCTTCATATGCACTGGTTACATCGCTGTTTTCGAAGGTCAAGAATACTCTGTCGGCGCCGCTAGCATCCACTTCGACTGCGGGGTCTGCACCAGTCGCAGAGAAGGCTAGCACCGTGCAAAGTACTTCTTCTGTTGAGCCTCGACGACCGTCGATGCAGTTCTCAAACTCCAACAACTCGAATAAATCGAGTTCTGATAGACCCAACCCACTCGCCGTGAACCTCTCCAACCCAGCTCCTCCGTTAGTGTCGCTGACACCAGTCACATCCGAAGTGCCTTCGTATGTGGACATGGAAAGGACACCGTCTCAAGGTGGCTCCTTTTACGCGCCTGAGGTACCTGAAGGTGGCGGTTATGGAACTTACATCCCTGGATTTCCGATTCAAGATAGCGACGCGCGTAGTATCAGGACCACAGCGAGCACTGCTATTAGGAGATCAGATTCTGTGTCCAAGGTGATACGTCGAATACGAGGAGAAGGTATGCCGTTCGATGTACAGTCTTTCATTGGGGTTTCTCTCACCAGGCGCAGGTTTATCCCGAGATTATTGGATGGACGATGAATTATGCAAGGAGTGTTACGACTGCAAGAGCGTGTTCACCGCCTGGAGAAGGAAGCACCACTGTCGTATCTGTGGTAAGTGAGTACTGATGCGCGCCGAAGTCAATTAAATGTTTGAGTAGGACAGGTCTATTGTTCCAGGTGTGCGTCCAATATCATCAAAGGAACGCGGTTTGGCCATGATGGTATGATTCGGATATGCAATCTTTGTCTTGAGAAACTTGCCAAGGTAGAAGACGACGACGATGATTCTCGGTCCGTGATTTCCTCCTTCGCCTCACCGTTTGCAGCCCATCAGCTGGGTTCGGACTCGAGATCCTTCAATCTACCATACCTTCCTCAGTCTCCGTTTGCTGCCTCGCAGCTGTTCGGTCGCAATGACTCCTTCAGCCTGTTTTCTATCGCAGAGACTAGACGACCGCGGTATGGCTCTGAAGAGAGCGGGCTGGGCTCTCGACCCATCACTCCAGATTTCCGAGACGATAGTGTCCTACATCTGAACCATGCTCCGTTCCGTCGTGCATTCACTGAGGAAGACAAGGACCCTCTGACTACATCAGAACACTTCGGAGGCGACCATACTCCCGTCGCGCAAGGTCTGCGAACTCCTATCGACTTTCCAGTGACGGTACCGGTCTCAGTAGACGGTTCAACGAGCTCCGTAGCGTTTCCCGTGAGCTCACCGGAGCAGCCGTATGGTCTCGACAGCCCTGGAGGCGTTCGCTCGCGATATAATTCTCTCGCGGATATACACGGTCCATCTTTCATCCGCAGTCGTGTTCAAAGTAGGCTGGATAACTTTGACTTTGGCGAACCTGGGTGGCGTACCCGACGGGAGAGCACTGCGTGAGCATTAGACTACCTCAGAAGGTACGATATGCTGATTATATATGTAGTTATGCACAGGAATTGAACACAATATCGATGTTCCACTTGCGTATAATGCTGCGACAGATGTTGACCACGGAGAATATTCCTAACATCAAGGAGTGGGAGGAGACACTTCTCAAGCTGGCACTCCGAATCGCTCGCGAGCTGACTTTCACGGCTCATCCCCATCGGCAAGGTGCAGACATGGATGTAAGGCGATACGTGAAGATCAAGAAAATCCCGGGGGGAGCTCCAAAAGATTCTGAATACGTTGATGGTGCAGTCATCACAAAGAATGTTGCGCACAAGGCTATGTTGAAGACTCAGCGAAATCCGCGCGTCATGCTGGTGACTTTCCCTCTGGAGTTTCAACGCGTGGAGGGCCAGTACGTCCATTTCGGGCAGATCCTCCTGCAAGAGAAAGAATACCTTGGAAACTTAGCGACTCGCATAGCTGCTTTGCGTCCCCACGTAGTTCTCGTAGAGAAGTCTGTTTCTCGTCTTGCTCTAGAGGCTCTTGCGAAGCGAAACATCGCTGTCGCTAGAACGGTAAAGCCTTCGGCGATATCCTTCGTTGCTCGCATGACACAAGGAGACGTTTTCTCGTCTATCGACAAACTGGCAGTTGAACCTCGGCTGGGACACTGTACCAAGTTCAAAATCCAGACGTTCGATCACCCGCTGATCCCTGGACGACGGAAGACCTACATGCGCTTCGAAGGGTGTAACAGGGAGATGGGATGCACGATCATTCTACGTGGCGGTGATATAGAGGTTCTGCGACGCGTTAAGAAGGTGACACGGTTCATGGCATTCATGGTCCGGAATCTCCGACTAGAGACACACCTTTGGAAAGATTCTGTCATCACACTGCCTGCTTTAACCAAAACGGCCACCCCTGAACCACTTACTTTGTCACCTGATGGGCGACTCACCAACCGCCTCACCTCAATCTCTACGCAGATACTGGTATCACCTCCGAGAGATGAGGAGGACAAGGATGAAAGGCGGTCTCCGGATATTGAAGAACTACCTCGAGAAGAATATGAAGAACGAAGGCTCTCCCGCAGGATTGACGAATCTCTCGAGTCGTATCGGAAGACTTTCATATCAGTGTCTGCAACTTTACGATTCCCCCCTCCATATCCGATACGCCGTATGAAAGAGCTTGACGACGAGCTTCAACGCGTCAAGCAGGAATGGGAGGACGATCTTGTACGCAGAGAGGAGAGGCCAATGTTTTCGCATGGACAAGACGCTACTATCACCGAAGCCCCTACCCCTGTAGTAACTGCTCCCAACCCACTTGATCCCGAGGACCTTGCGGCTCAAATTGAATCTCTTGCTATCCCAGAGATGTCCAGGACACCGACCCCTGGCGCTGTACCTCCGGAAGCGCAAGGCTACTTCAATTTTCAGCGTAATTCCTTGACATCTGTCTTATTATCGTCGTCAGTGGCATCCTCACCGGGTCCTATGGTGGTGATGGAAGAAACTCCTATCGATCCGAAATCCACCGAGGACATCAGCTTGGAGAGTCGTCTTAGTTATGTCAAATGGCAGCACCAGGAACAGCGCCGGATTTGGGAGTGGTACCTGCGCAAGAATCGAGATGATTTTGATGTGGACAAGTACCAATGCATCAGCATGTGGGAGTTCACACTGCCTATCGCAGAATACGGGCTGCATCGTGCCTGTTTTGCGCCTCAGCTCCAGTACATCACTTTCTATGGCGAGAAAGATTGTACACTAGGACAATTCATCGACAAATACGTCAAGGACACATTGATCAAGTTCTTGGATCCCAGAGCCATATGCCCAGGAAAGGGCTGTGGCCAGCCTATTGCGCGACACTGCAAGGTCTTTGTTCACAACGAGACTCGTCTGTTCATTGCGGTGGAGCAATGGGACGGCCAGATTACAGATTGGAATGGGTTCCACGCTCACGCTGCACCGGAGAGCATAATTACATGGAGCGCCTGTCGCGTTTGTGGATCAGCCACGCCGTTCATCCCAGTATCGGAAGAGATGCAGAGGTACTCGTTTGCGAAGTTTCTGGAACTGCACTTCTATCCTGCTGATGTCCAACTGGTGCAAGGAGCTGGGTGTCAACACAACATTTATCGACATCACATACGTTATTTTTCGACTATGGGAATGACAGTACGCTTCCAGGCAGACCCAATCGTTTTACACGAGGTTGTTTACCCCCCAATGCGCATCCGCGTTCGTCCCGAAAGCCAGCTGGAAATCAAGAACAGGGACTTCGAGCGACTGCACCACAGGAATAGCCTTTGGTATTCCGGCCTGATCGACGACTTGAAGCTCATCAATATCGATGCTGCAACAGGAGACGAGGAAGCTGATGCTATGCTTACTGCACATATCAACACGCTCATCCTACGCGCAGAGAGGGAGAAGAACGAGGTTACTGGTTTCATCAACCAAGTGTATAAGGATTCTGCACCGACGGATACTTTGTCCTTGAATCAAGTCCGCGCGAAACGTCAGGACTTCATTGTTGCATGGCAGCAAGACTTCGATAGACTTCCGAAGCCCCGACTCTCTCAGTCGCATGTCACAGAGAAAAACACGACGCGTATGTCTACCTTCGGTTCCGTTCGTATGTGGCCCCGACGATACGACTTCGAAAACGCGTATGCTCCATCGGCCAACATGTCGGAGGCTGAGGAGTACAGCGCTCCTTCATCAAGACGCATGACTGGTGATTCTCAAGTGTCTGCCTCCTCAGCTTCGGAAGCCTCTGAAAACGAGTCTGTTGCGGGTGACCCACGCCCAATACCCGAAGCAGAGAGCGATGTACAAGGAACGTCAGAACTCTCCCAGCCTGCTGACGCCAGGGACCCGGATAGCGATTCAACAATTGGGGCTCCAGGAGATGGACTTCAGTCAACCGTTCCCATGCCTGACATCACAGTACGTTTACAGTTTGCTCTTGATTTACATCGGCTAAAGTTCCGTGCAGCTCGACTCAGACGCTGAACCGGAACCAACTATACCTCAGCCACAGCAGGGTCCTTTGCACATCTCACGACTCCCAAGAAGAGCATCGCATCAGCCAAGTGTTGCGGAACTGGTGAAGAAGTACCAGGAGTATCTACCACCTCAGGGAGTAGAAGAACTTGCGAGGACAGCTTTATCACCTGTTCTGCCTATCTCCGAGAGCGAGGGAGAAGGTCCTCCCCCGCCCTTCATCCGTCCACGTGTCAAGAGCAAGATACGACAGCCGATCCTCAGCAAACGGACCTCGGTCTCTGACTTCGAGCAAAGTTATGCGGCTAATATTGCTCCAAAGTATCTGACACACAATAAACGACCACTTAATCATGCGATGAGCCGAATTCCTGGTCCTGCAATATCTTCCGCTGAATCGCGCCAGAGCTCCCGCCGTACATCACCTGACAAGCGACAATCGGTTTTGCGCACCTACACAGATGGCACAATTCGTGGGGGACGTTCATCGCCCCCATCGAGCAAGATTCCACCGTATGGTCCATTCCGAGGGCGTGGAGGGAAGTCTACTATACGCCATGTTGCCCGCGAGAAACCCATAGCTTCACGCTCTACCAGTAGTGCTGCTCCCAAGAACACGATGAAACGAGCGAACGCCCCAGGAAGCAAGGTGTCCAACATTGCCAAGCACTTCGAGAAAATAAGCCGGGATAACGAGCGTGCGACCCGGCGATACACAGTCATTCGTGGTCGAAGAGCGCGTCCAGTCGCTACCGCACGGGGAAAGGTGGAAATCCTAGACAGTATCAAGGATGCTATCAACGACGAGGAAGAGTCCGACGGAACCGATTCTAGTGAAGCGGATGATGAAGGAGATGACGAAGAGGAGGCTGGCCTGGCAAAGAAGCTCGAGCCGCTTGTCCCTGCCTCACTTCCAAATGTCCGGATCGATACTCCTGGGAACGCAGATACAGTTATTGATGTGGCTGCAAAAACTACAGAGGAGCAAGCAGAAGCTATGGTGCTCGATGCACCAAAAGAGGATATGCTGCTGAAACCACCTACCCCAATGGAACTTCCAAATTTCCCTCCCGTACCACCGCCAGCACCGAGCACCCCTGCTATCTCGCCTCCGGAACTTGACATTGCTTCAAGTACAGACCAACGCCATTCCATCCTGAAGACGTTAGCAGGATTCTGGCCCCAGCAGAACCAACCGATCCGCCCGGACGGTGACGACCCCATGTCTGACCCGGAACACATATTCAGAGATTCGTCCATGGTGGTCCGAACCGACGAGCCAACCTCGATCATAGCGCTAGCCCTCAAGTAAGTACATTACTATGCCACAGTTCTTGCATCTATTCTCACTTGGCAATTTAGCTCCCCTCATTATCGTGACATGCTCACCAAATCTCGGGCAGAGAAACGCCAAGCCAGAGAGCCGAAGATTACGGATGGAGGAGGGGAGGCTTTCATGCCTGACGACCTGTCCGTGGCTGAATCCACATCGACTTGGGGTGTTGTGAATGTTGATTCTACTGACGGTGCTGACCCAACGGAAGAGCTACGGGTACCTTCTTCCAAGCTACCATGGGCTATCTGTGCGTTCCTACCTTCCCTTCGTTCGTTCTGCACTTGGCTTACCTGGCTTTTACCCAGCGTTTGAAAGCGGTGGTCTGACCATCAGCTGCACGGTCCTGTTCGCGGAACAGTTTGATGCACTCCGTAGAACGTATGACTGCGAAAAGAGTATGATCGAATCTCTCGCAAGATGCGTGAAATGGGACGCCAGCGGTGGTAAATCAGGGTCGGCCTTCCTGAAGACGTTGGGTACGGTGTCGGGCTTCAAAAGCGCTGTAGCTTGGGGCTTACTACTATCCAGATGATCGTTTTATTGCGAAGGAACTGTCACGAGCTGAATTGCAAGCTATGGAGACGTTTGCACCCGCATACTTTGATTACATGTCTTCCGCAGTTGTTGCTCACGTAAGTACTTGTTTGACTCCCCTCTATGCTTAACATCAAGTAACTATTGATTGGCAGCGTCCGACTTTACTTGCAAAAATCTTCGGATGCTACAAGATCAGCTTTCGCAAAACTCACAAAGATCGTGGAAGTAAGGCAAGGTCCACCCAGATGAATCTGATGGTCATGGAAAATCTTTTCTATGATCGTCGGTTCTCCAAGGTTTGTACATATGTCATAGTTTGACTCCAGTTTATTGATGATTGTGATATAGATTTATGACCTCAAGGGTTCTACTCGCAATCGGCATGTACAATCCACTGGTCGAGAGAATGAAGTGCTCCTTGACGAGAATCTTGTTGAGAGTAGGTGGTGGAGGAAAAATATCCGTATATTGCATCTGATTAGTTGCTTCCAGCTGCGCATTTGAACCCCTTTTACCTTCGAGAACACTCAAAACGTATCATGCGCGGGGCGCTGTTCAATGACAGCAAGTTCTTGGCAGATATAAACGTCATGGACTACTCTCTGGTCGTTGGTGTGGACAGTCGAAATAATGAATTGGTTGTGGGTATTGTTGGTGAGTGGTGAGCTGCTCGTGGTATTCGTGTTATTGAGGGATCCGCTAGACTATATTCGCACCTACACATGGGACAAGAAGTTAGAAAGCTGGGTAAAGGACTCGGCGTTTCTGGGTGGAGGTGCAAATAAAGGTGAACCAACCATCATTGGGCCGCGGCAATATAGACAGCGCTTCCTCAGCGCGATGGAGCGATATTTCCCGCTGGTAGGTACTTCCTCTCGGATTCCTCTAGACGAGTCACCCATTGTGCATAGGTCCCAGATCGTTGGATGAAACAACACGATGCCCCGGAGGAAGAAGGGAATAACTTACTAGAATTATGGCCGGACTGGTGATCCTCACATCTCCCTCGGCATTTGGTAACATATCCAAGGATTGTTTCATTCCCCACATGCCCCATAGAGTACTGGAGTGACCGTAACCTACACATATACCCTTAATCCTTTTATATTGGACATCTGAGATGATACCCAGCCATGTACCCCCATAATCATTGTCATAGCTTTCGCACCTTCGTCTTCTCCTTGTCTGACAACCGTTTCGATTGTTGTTTGATCTCAGACGTAAATTGCTCTTTCATAGCCTTCTTGTCTACTCGCCGTGCGTGTCGTTCAGCCTTTACCGCATGCTTTCGTGATTTTTTATCCTCTTTGGACTCATCCTTGGGTCTGGAGATAGTGACGTGCGCAGCTGCCAACGCATGTACATTAAACCGCGGATCGTTAGGGAATTCGACGTACTTACGTCGTTCAATATCTCCATCTTCCTCTTTTAGGAGCCCAGCATGTTTGGTGCGAGGCGTGGCTTCACCAACGGCAGGCATGCCAGTTCTCGGATCTAGTCTTATACGTGGAGTGGCCGTGATATGCCGTGCGCGGATGAGGCGGGGATGATTCTCTAGATTACTGTACGTAGCTAGGGATTCTGTCAATACCGCGCGACACAACTTAAGCACGCAAGCTTACTTAGGATAGTTTCACAGTCCCATCTATCTTTTTCCTCATCAATGTCTACAGGCATCAAAATATCGTCGTCTTCGCTGTCTTCATCCACGTCTCGAATTTTGGCTTCCCCAAGAGCCTTACGTATTGTGTCGAGCTTGTCTACGGCTGTTTCTCCGGGAAG
This sequence comes from Trametopsis cervina, assembly GCA_022385755.1. Classification (NCBI taxonomy): domain Eukaryota; kingdom Fungi; phylum Basidiomycota; class Agaricomycetes; order Polyporales; family Irpicaceae; genus Trametopsis; species Trametopsis cervina. The sequence goes on from MU278348.1 coordinate 1,378,603, forward strand.
GACAGCCCGCATCTTACCGCCAACAATTTCGTACTTGTCGAGGAACTCATTCATCATGGCATCGAAATCCTCACGGGAGGTTATCAATTCAGGTGCTGAATCGGTGTCGGAATCATCTTCCTGCTGCTCTTCTTCCGAGTCATATTCTTTTTGCAGCTAACCAAGATTACTATCGTTGAGCTAAGTTGCAATGCGCACATAGAACATGACGTACTTGGTCAAAGCGTTCATCCAATGTAGTGAGGCCTTCATTCCGAAACATCGAAGAACTGCTCATACTGTAACCAGAGGCGTCAGAGCCAGCTTTCCTTCGCTTCTTCCCACCTAGGACGGAAAATTGGGGGAGACTACCAACGGTGTCTCCGTCATCCGAGTGTCCGTCGATGTCAGAGTGTGAGCTTGACGCCGCCGCTTTCTGCGCCTTCTGGAAACGAGCAAACTGAGCTTCCCACCCTTCTTCCTCTCCTGTGTCATCGTCCGCTATCGCCTCACTCGTATCTTCATTCAGTCCTTCCTCTGCAAACGAGAACTCAATTTCCTCATCCGTCTTCCTTTCCCCTCCTGACACTAATTCGCCGAAAAAATTATCTTGCAAGTCGTCCTCTACAAACTCATCGTCCTCGAGTGCTTCCAGAACCTGCCGAAGGTGCGGATCCATATCAGGTTGGAATCCTGATATGGAGGAGGGTATTGCCTGCTGCGATTCATACGTTCGGGGCATCTCAGAGGTAGAAGGAAGAGCTTCAGAGGGAATGTCGATAATTGATATTGGGTCCTTGGATTTCGCTTTCACTTTCGAGGAGGAAGGGGCTTCAATCAAAACGCTGTCAACCCCATCCTCTCGAAGGCCAACGGGCCGAAGATGTTGCATATAATCGTATTCCGTGTCATCGTAGTATATGCCATATTCCGCTGCCTCTCCAACGTTCGGCCGTGTACTGTCGTCGGTCAAGACTCGTTCAAGGTCTGCTCTAGATTTTCCCTTGGCGAATGACATTGAGTTTACCTACATAGACATAGATTATATAAAGAGATTCACCTTTCTCTCGTTCGGTCTCTCAAACTGTTTGAGGACATGCTGACTGGCTTCCGGGTCATGGATAAGAGGATCACGCAAGGATCGATGCACGAGCTGAAAGTGCTGCGCCTCGGGTTTCCTGAATATAGATTTTGAAGGCATATTTAGCGACGTTCGTCTGAGCAGAGGTGAGGGCGAAAAGTAAGATCAAAGTATTATACCAGGAGGCGCTCTTACTAGATCGGCGGCACGTCCTCTTGTGATGACGCCGAAAAGTAGGCTGCTTACATAACACACGCGCGCGTGTTTACGTTGGTGGCAAGACCTCACTCACTACACTACTGTGGGTATCGCCGTCGAGGACGAGCGGTGGACACGCACATCTTACTCCGTCTTCACGTCCAGGCTGCCTTCGTATCACCGGATCTCTCCTCACAACTGACCTCCTCGCTGGTTCTGGGCCGGCAAACGCGTACTTCGACTGTAGGCGCAACAGAACATGCAGAAGGAGCATATTCGTCGTGGATTCACTATATACGTGTCTATCCTCCTAAAATCACTCTTTGCTGAGAAGGCTGACATTGTTTGATTCTATACTAGTCACCAGAAGGTCGTTTTGGAACTCGATTTCTCCGGCTCCCTCTGGGTATGCATGGGTGGCCTTGAACTCATTTCGCTATAATGTTTACATCTTCTCTGTCGTGCAGGGTTACACAGAGATCACCGTTATCCCAGCAGCGAAGGACTTGAGGACTATACACCTTCACTCAAGGCAATGCAGTGCGTCTTGCCCTCTGTCGCCGTTCGCTACCTACTGAATGCACGAAATTCAGCTATCCATTCCGTCACTGTGGCCTCACAACATACCGACTTTGTACACAATGATCCTTTGGCTAACCTCGCCGTGTCGAATTCTAGTGATTGCCACACACATGCGGAGCTCAAGCGCAAGGTGTATTCAGCTCTCGCGGAGGGCGACGAGGGAGAATTGTCGATAGCTGTTCCGAAGGAACTCATCATTCGTCAGTCTGGGCATGGTAGTGCAGGTATTGTCAGTGAAGGTATGCTATTGGCCTTACATCACTTGTAATACTGCAAGCTGAGTTCCCTGATTCCCGAAGCTGCCACCCCTGAGCCACAGACTCCTGGATTTGGCTCACAACCAAGCCCAGAGTTTGCTCCAATCCAAGTCGTGATTACCTATAGCTTGCGGAATCCAATAGATGGTGTTCAGTTTATGGTGCCAAGCGATGCGTATCCATACGTGAGTCATTGGAAAAAGACCAGGATATAGTGACCAACATCTACCACAGCGCGCACCGCATGCGTTTACCACCCCTTCCTCTCCCGATTCAGCTAGGTGCTGGGTCCCTTGTATTGATAACATCTGGGAGAAGACAGCGTGGGAATTTGAGTTCGTCGTACCAAGATATCTCGAGCAACAGGACGCGAGCGACGTCGATGAGGATGATGAGCAGCCGCATGGGGACTATCCAACAGTGGTGGTCTGTAGTGGAGAGCTTTTGGAGCAAGTGAGTTCGCTGAAGTCTCTAGTCCGGCGAGCTGCTCACAGGAAGTTCAGGTATCCCATCCACACAACTCTGGGAAGACTATATTCCTCTTCGCGCAGCCTATACCAACCTCCGCTCAGCACATTGCATGGGCGGCTGGGCCCTTTCATGTTCATTCAATCGCCGCCGATTTATCAACCGCAGAAGACACCTCTGGGTCCCGCCAACCCCTTATGCATGCATTCTGCCTTCCTGGCCACGAATCCCAACTTGCTGCCACAATATCTTTCATGCGCTCTGCCATGAGTTTCTATTCCACTGAATTTGGCTCCTACCCGTACGGCTCACATAAAGTTGTATTTGTGGACGAGCTTCCAACCCAACGTTTCGACGCCGTCACCGTGTCGCTAGTCAGCGTTGATCTTTTACATGGGGAGGACGCAATAGACCAGGTCTACGAAACGCGGCTCTGCCTGAGTCACGCTTTGGCTTGCCAATGGATTGGTATCAATATTCAACCGAAGATGTGGTCAGATTCTTGGCTTGTTAACGGTCTTGGCCTATATATCACTGGACTGTATATGCGAAAGCTTTTCGGAAACAACGAGTATCGGTATCGTCTCAAGAAGGATATGGAACGCGTCCTGCAATTGGATAACGGTTCGGTGCCACCTATCTGCCAGCCCCAAGTCATCGATCCTCCCGATTCCAACACACTCGCCTTTATCAACCTGAAAGCGCCTCTGGTTCTCCATATCTTGGACCGTCGGCTTGGTAAATCGGGCACCTCTCTTGGACTCTCGCGGGTGCTGCCCAAAATCTTTTTGTTGGCCCTTAGCGGTGAACTGACAAATATATCCACCCATGCATTCTTACGAACATGCCGTAAGGTCAGCGGCATTGATCCAAGATCGTTTGCGGAACAGTGGATCTATGGCAGCGGATGTCCAACATTTGGCTTCTCTGCCAGCTTCAACCGTAAGAAAATGGCAGTTGAGATACAGATGAAGCAAGAGGCACCGGCTTTTCAACATCACGAGAGCAACGAGATCACCAAACTGCTCTTTAAGCCTGTGCCATTCTTTGAGGTGAGTTCATTAATATATTGGCACTTCACTATTATGTTGTGACGCTATTCCTAGGGCCAAATGACGATCCGAATCCACGAGGCAGATGGAACACCATACGAACATGTCCTCGACATCCGCAGTCCTTTCAAGCGATACGAAGTGCCTTTCAACACAAAATACAAGCGCGTGCGGCGTAACACGAAGCGGTATCTGGCTCGTCAAGCCGCAGCGCAGGCTGCGGCAGAAGGCGATGCAGAGGCGGCAGCAGCAATGGAAATGATTGATATGGGGTTCGGACTTGAGATCTGGGAGAAAGAAAAGGAACGCGAGAACTGGAAGGTTGCTGATTGGACGGAGGAGGATGAGCAGAACATGTCGGGTCAGACCTACGAGTGGATCCGTATCGACGCAGATTTCGAGTGGATAGCCAATATCAGCTTCGACCAGAAGGACTACATGTGGGTTTCACAACTCCAACGGGACCGTGACGTTGTCGCACAGTATGAGGTAAGACTCCGTCTTCGCTTGTCTTCCGTCTATGCTCACTACTGGCAAGGCTATCAATGTTCTCAAGAAGCTGTCCCAAACTGCGGTTGTTTCTAGTACGTTCACGAAAACAGTTCTAGTCACGAACTACTTCTTCCGCATACGTTGTGAGGCAGCACAAGCCCTCGTTACGGTATGTGGGACCCTCATTGATTGAGGATCGCTACTCATTTCGCGCGCAGTGTGCTACCCATCGTCTTGACTGGCTTGGACTCTTCCATCTCTTCAAGTTGTTCCTACGCTACTGTTATGATCCAGAAGACCCGAATCAAGACCTCTTCACACACACTTACGTCCCTCGTCCTAACGATTTCAGCGACTTCGCGGAATACTTCGTCCGAAAGGTAATTCCCCCGTGATTCGACTCTAGTGAAGCTCACCCGAAGTTGCAGAGTTTGCTGCAAGCTATATCCCGTGTGCGGTTTGACAATGGAAAAACGCCTCCCATTGTCCGCCAATTCCTGATCGACCAGCTCCGCTACAACGATAATACATCGAATGCAGTAAGCTTCTGTCTTCGTTTTCCGAATGGCTATTAACAGACACACCACCCAGTACAACGATGCTCTATATATCTGCAACATCATTTCCTCATTGGCTTGCGCTACTGTGTCGAAGAACCCTCCAGAGCGGGGCGAATTTGTAACAACAGACATGCGACCCGCCCTGGAGGCCGCTGACGCGGATCTGTTGAAGCAAGCACTAGCCGAAATTGACCGATACAGAAGTATGGATAGGCTCATACCTTCGATTCATAACGTTGTGTCCATCGCCACCCTCGAAGTATGTAATCCCTAACAACCCCAAATAACCCTGATCTCACCATCACTTAGTTCTACACTATACTTAGTCTCGCCAACCTGATACCGCAAGATGCTCGGATACTAATCCCTCTCACTCGGTACGCTGCTATGCTCGTTGTGAGCGACCTTATTTGATACGGCATACAGTGAAGGCAATTATACCCAAGTTCGTATGGCGGCTTTTGACGCGCTGTTCTTAACCAAATGGTACACACCAAGCATCATGCAGTACATACTGGCTGTGATGGCGAACGACTCGTCACGAATAATTCGGCGCCATGTTGCTCGCAACGCATGTCAGAGCTTGGCACTCTTGGTATCTATGGGCGAGCTCGACAGCGGCAAGAAGTCAAAGTCGGTCCTTGTGGAGGAGGATGGTGCTGGGCAGGATACTAAGAAAGAGGCGAAGAAGAGCGAGATGGATCTTATGATCAAGGTATTGAGGAAAGACCCTGAGGTTGGCAAGAACGAAGCGCTTCGCCAGTTCCTGATTCCTATGGCATTGTGAGCCATATGCTCCTTTTCACTGCGCAAGTGTACTAACTGGTTGTAGGTCCCCTGATGCAGACCATGAAGTCCGATGGTGCCTCTTCAAGATGGGTGACCTCTTGATCAAACCCTCTGAAGAGCAAGCCCCGAAAGTAACAATCCATCTCCCCCCAACACCAGTCGTGGAAGCTCCCCCACCTTTGCCTGTGGTCAAACAACCCCTCAAGCCACAGCGTTCATTATCGATCAAGGCTGGGGGCGCAGTTATTAAGAGCCCTCTTACTCCCGTCACTATACCTGCCAAGATCAAACTACCTCTCAATGGCACCCGCGTAGATGTCACTCCTCGAACACCAACTCCGCTACCTACAACCCCTTTTATGGAAAGGAGAAGAGAATCTGGCAGCTCATTCTCGAAGCCCCCTTTGGCCAAAAAGGTCGAGATACAGCGCCCTGCAAAGGCCTTACCCAAGAGCCGTTCCGGCGGAATGGATGTTTACGATGTGAAGGCATGCTCAGCAGCATTGAAGAAGTTGCAGGCACACAAATGTTCGCCCTTCTTTAGACAGCCGGTTGATCCTGTTCGAGATCGCGCTCCTAAGTATGTTGCGACCGTCAAGCTCGCTTTGCACTGTTTCACTGACTCGTATGTCTTTTAGCTACTTTGAGGTCATAAAGAACCCTATGGATCTCAGCACCATGAGTGCAAAGTTAGACCGCGGGAAATACAAGGATAGGGCTGCCTTCGAACAGGACTTCCGACTCTTGATCAACAATGCTAAGCAGTACAACATGCCTAAAACTGTAGCATATGAAGACGCCATGGGACTTGAACGGGCATTTGATAAAGGTCAATTTGTTCACCGCTGAGATTCGACCTCCCTCTTATGTGACTACTACAGAGTGGGCGCGAATCAATAAAACGATTGAAGCCAAGATTCGAGAAACGAATCAAGCACCACCTGCTACTCCTAGTCTGAAGCTATCCGCTCCTCAACGCAAAGGTAGTACCCTTGCTCCTCCAGTAACGCCATCACCTGCTCCGTCATCGTCGGGACCGTCTCGGCCTATTATCAAGCTCAAGATGGGTAGTGCGAAGCCCAATGGGACACCACTTCCGACCCCCAGCGCCGATGTGACCATGCCGACACCTAAGCTGAAGGGAAGGAAACCAAAGGAGCCCAAGATGTCGGAAGTTCCTCCCCCAGGACCTCGCCGGGATTCATACTTTGAGCCTGGAGACGTGGACGATGAACTGTTGGAGGAGGTTATTGCTATCGAGAGACAGAAGAGTGAAGAGCGCAAGATGCGGGCAAGCGCGGAGAAAGAGAAGAAGCGCGACCAGAGAGAGAAAGAAAGGGAGCAAGAAAGAGAACGCGAAAATGAAAAAGAGAGAGAACGAGAACGAGAGAAGGCCCGACAGCGCGAACAGGAGAAGGCCAAACCGGAGCCAGCTGCTCCGAAACTTATTATTGGAAAGCGGAAGAAGGGTGTGCCAGTGGGTGATCATGTCGAGGACGATGAGATCCTCGCTCTCGCAACTCCCGCTAAGAGGGAGAAGTCGACCGCTTCCTCCCCTATTCCAGGGCCCTCATCCGTTAAATCCTCAGAAAAGGGAAGCAATAAACCTTCGCCCGCGGCGACACCCGCTCCCTCAACGAAGAACAGCATGTCCAAGGAGGATAGGCCTACTGCACCAGCCTCGAAAGTCTCTGTTAAGGGTAAAGAGAAAGAGGTTGCTCCACACCCTATCCCAGCGAACAAACCCAAGAAGGCATCGTCATCTCAACCGTCCTTCACACCGGTTAACGAGAAGAAATGTAGAGAATTGCTGAAGATTCTCACTAAGCCTCCAGAAGCTGCTATTTTCTTACGACCGGTGGATACTCAACTAGACGGCTGTCCAACGTAAGTATCATACATCACTGCTGTCAGTTCGCGAAAGCTGAGATATCGCATCAGATACTACGATGAAATCAAGAATCCTATGGACTTCGGGACCATGTCGGCGAAGTTGACCGCTGGTGAATACAAGTCCATGGAAGAGTTTGGTGCGGATGTCGACTTGATAATCGCCAATTGTCGCCAGTTCAACCCTCCGTCAACATACCCTGACGCGTGCGCCAAGGCAGTGGAGGCCCTATGGAAACCTTTGTGGGCAAAAACAATGGTCAAGAGGCTGTCGTATCAAGAAAAGCGCGCGTTGCAGAGTGTGATGAACAAGCTCGTGCAGGATCCCATGTAAGTGCTTTGCATGTAACTGTGTATCCATGATTCACACGAAACATCAGATCGTTCGTCTTCCGAGAGCCTGTTGATCCTATTCTGCTCGCGATTCCAACGTACCATGATATTATCCCGAAGCAGAAAGCCCGGGACCTGCGCACTATTCGGCTTAAGCTGGACGCGGACAAGTACGACTCCGTTGAGGCGTTCGAGGCCGATTTGGACTTGATGGTTGATAACGCCATATTATTCAACGGCGTAGACTCAGAGGTTGGCCAGATTGCTGTGGCGGTGAGAGCGAAATATCAGGATTTGCTTGCACCACACAAGACTCCGGCGGGGGCGAAGAGGAAAGGCAGCGAGAAGGGCACGCCTCAGCCTACTAAGAAGGCGAGGCTGGGCTGAGTGTGGATTTCACGATACTTGTTTCAATGCTGTGTAAATATTAAATGCTGTCGCTGTAGTAGATATGTCGCTCTAATAACATCGAGCTCTGGATTCTGGGATATCCGTCTTGGCAAAGATAGGTGCGTGACCGCGACCCGGGGATACCCGTCAAGTAGCAGTCGCATCGATCGATTGGGAAAGGAAGTCTTGGCATTCAAGAACCTGCAGAACCGCGACTGACTGACATCATGGTGCGTCGCTTTACAAGCCATAAACGATTCTTTTATCTTCCTCGACAACCACCATGAAGCAACTTACGCCGTCCACCTTTCTCATTATTCTCATCGTTCTGTCCCTGCTCACAACCGAAACATACGCTTTCGGTGCGGGTGAGATACCGGCTTTTGCGTACCTTCACGGTAAGCGCTCTCTTCCAGTGGATCCAATTTGGCACTGATATCTCCTTAGACAAAGCTTTCCGACATGGCGACATAGAGAACATTCTTGAAGAGCTTGCTAAAACCGTTGGCAACGCCGCAGGTGGTGTGAGCCTCGCAGGCTTTGCTCAAGCTCTGCTCGGATCCATGTCAGGTGGCGGCGGCAAGTTCACTCACGCGGACGTCAAGAGGGTGTATTTCGTCAGTTCATCGTCTTAGATCACTAAAGGGGCCGTCTGACCAGCCTTACCACAGGGAAACTGGCTTCGCGATTATTCCCAAGCGATGGACATTGCAGGACTTAGCAAGCTATCCGGCGATACAATTGTCTTGATTGTTTCAATTCTGGGATTTGTCGTATGTCGAACTGGCCCTCTTGTTGTATGTAGTACTGATGGACGTTTCCCTATCAGACTTTTGGATTTGCAACAGAGGAATACCAGGTCACGTCCGAGCGTCTTGGTGTATACCTCCCCGTGGAACATATCGATAATCCGAAGTGGGTATCTATGCCATATATGCTGTTTGTTTCTTTTTCTTATGACAACCAGAGGATATGCCGAAGCGGAAGGAGATGCCCGACAATATGACAGAAGGTTGCGTCCGCCTGTCCATCCCGAGGAGCTTGAGATAGACCCCCGTACTGGAATGAAGGTGAAATAAGCCGTACCATGTTACTTAGAAGATCCTTCTGATTACCCCTTGCATTCACAGAACTATATGGCATCTGAGAACCGCGGCTGGGATACCTCTACTGCTCATATACGCCGTGTGTTCAGAGCCTGTATAGATCGTGGTCGCCGTGCGCAGGGTAGAGAAGGGCCGGAGCTGTGGGAGGCTTATCGGCTGCTTGGAACAGGTCTTCACACAATGGAAGACTTGCTTGCACATAGTAACTGGTGCGAGCTTGCCCTGCGCAAGATGGGATACGAACAAGTCTTTTGCCACGTCGGAGAAAATGGTAAGCTAAAAGGATGATCCCCATTCTACGTTGGCTGATGGAATGTCATGCAGTCATTATCGACACACCTAATGGTCCTGCTCCGCCTTTGATCACCGGGACATTCGGAGGTGCCGATTTCTTGCACTCTCTGATGGGTGAGGCAACGGAGTACGTCTATCACTTCCATGCATATTACACCAAGACTCATGCGCATGGGAGATTAGCCATTTGAGTCAAGCCAGTGTGGTCGACCTTTCCAAGAACTTGGATAATGCTGCGCAGAGCGATACTGACTCCTCGCTGATCCGAAACATCCTCCAAAAGTTGCCCATCGGTGGTTCTAATGACGAGGATAAGGTAGACCAAGCCGATGCTATGAAGGAGAAGGCAAAAGCATACAACTTTAACCCCGATGATGTACTACCCCCTGAAGCACAGCAGCAGATGCTGCAATTGCTGCGGTGGCGCGATGACATTTTTCGGGATATACTGGCGAAGATTGAAATGATACCTGGGTTGGAGGGTCTAATAAACGCATTCAGTGACGCCCTCAACGCATGTAAGGATAGACTAACTACAGTCGCCCCTCCAATGTGTAGACTAATTCAGAACCCATAGTTGTTTACACCATCCTAGCACCCTACGTCGCTGTGAGTGCATACTAGTCACTGTCCTTTAGTCGATTCTGATCGCTATATTGCAGCCTATCCTCAAGCAGGTCACTGAGGTTCTTACCGACGGCAGCAAAGCGTTGCTAGACTCTCACGCTGACCAATACGAGGTACTGTAGATAATTGCCATGCAGCGAGCACGTACTTACAACAAACAGGTGTTCGACAACCCTGATGCTTCTGACCCATCCCACAGCCTCCTGTCAAAGGTCTGCAGTGTTTTTCTCTCTCATCATCGTTGTTCTAAACATTGTATAGGACCACTTTGCCCTTATTCTCAATGAGCCTGCCGGTAAAACTGCGCTTGTTGTTGTAAAGTACGCTGTTGGTCTCATCGTGAATGTGGGTCTTGCTGTCCCATCCGTTGTACCGAATTCTAATTATGCTTCCCAGGCGTGGTTCGAGCAAGGACAACACCCTGACCATGTGATTGACCAGGCATGTTCTGAGTTGTTCTGAAACTATGACGATAGTAACCAAACCGCTTAGATTCTGGAGGCTTTTCACCACCCGTATTTTAATGTCGGCAGGTCACGCATCCAACAAGAGATGTTCCAGGAGATGGAGAACTGGTTCCGAAGCCTTGACAGCGAAGAGGTCGAACAAACACTTCAGGCTCTCACTAAGGCATGTACTCGTTATTCTCTTATGTATCGCCAGATATTCAGACGGCCTGTAGGAGAGTGTACGAAACGGACAGAATAAGCGCCAGGGCTCCGATGACGACATGACCTCGTCTACGCAGGTGTACGGGCAATCCCAAGTCCAAAGCCAACAGGAAGGCTACAATCCCTCCCTCGATAGGAGCAGGTACCACGCGGATGAGAGCTACTCTGAAGCCGTGACGGAGGGACGACCTGCCTCTTCATATGGAGATCGAGGTGGCTATGGCACGCAGAGCTATAGTGCTGCGTATGGTCAAGGCCAGAAAGAACAAGGTATGCTATTATTACATTGCATGAATGGAACCAATTAAGAAAGAAACTGATGTTCTTGTGCCTTAGAGCGTTACTCTCACCCAAGTCATACGAATGCCTTCGACGATGGGCGAGTGCAACAAACCTACGGCGGAGCACGCTACTCCCAAGAGACAGTAGAACATGATTCTTACGGCTCTACGCGGTCTCATCGTCCACCTTATGAAGACGAGCAACCAGCATACAGCCGTCGTCACAAAGACGAAGATTCCTATGAACCTCGCGCCAGTGGATATGGTCAGCGCGAAGAAGATGCTCCCAATAGATATGAACAGTCGGTCTATGAGCAACAGGACCGTTCATACGGTGAAGAGCGGCCAACCCAATCTCGGCAGCATCATTCCGAACACCGCCACCATAACAACCCAGAAGGGTTGAGCAGCGGAGGCTACAATCCTTCGTATGTTGCTACAACTGAGACCTCGAGTCGCTATGGTGGAGATGAGTATGGGGTGCAGCCCAGTCGGGAGGACCAGACTGCTTACGGTAGCTCTTCGGAGAGATCTGGCTACGCTCCAAGCTACGGTAGAGCGGGGGGAGAATCTGTGGGGTACGGTGAGTCGTACGAGCGCGGGAATGAGCATACGTACCGTGGCCACGAACATGGAAGGCGGCAGGAGGGGTATGGTGGGGAGCAGCCTGTGGATGAAGGTCAGGACTCAGAGTCGAGAGGCTATGGACGCGGTGGCTATGGACAGTCTGAATATGGACAGTCTCAAGAAGATTCCTACGGACGGCGAAGAGGCGACGAAGAGGAAAGAGAAGGACATCATGGTCGCCGGCACCATAGTCAACAGTTCGCTGAGTATGAAGGTGGTCGCGATGAAGGTGCGGCGAATTCTGGTTACAGCAGAGGCGGGTATGAAAGTGAGGGGAGAGTGTATGGTGAAGGAGAAGACGAAACCTTCGGTGCTGAAAGGTTGCGCATCGATGATAACGACCAAGAGCGCCCCCATCATTCGCACCACCAGAAGCACCACCGACAGGATTGGTGAGCACAACACACAAAGCAGGGGAAGTTGTAATATGTGAGATATTGAAAGTCGACTGTACTCGTAGCGATAGTATTCTGTGTAAACATAGCAGTGAGATTGAACAATGATAGCTTGCGTGTATATTTTGATGTCATCGAGGATGCGGTATACTGAGCACAAGCTCTGAACTGAAGAGCGCTGCTAGGCTCATGAACCCGACCGATTATAGTTGAAGAATCTTTGATGACAAACGTACTGTAACATCTCGATATCGACCGTAGTCGCGAACACCTGAGTAAAAGTAAATATGCCATTACACCTCTGACAGGCCGGCAACTTTCTTCTTCTTTTCCCGAAGTTTCTTCTTCTGACCTTTGCTTAGCTTTACCTCATTTGTGGGGGGGCTCACTTGCTCCGGAGTTGTGGCTGGAGTTGTCGTCGTCGTAACCACAACGGCGTTTGCAGTCTGTGAAGTCGCGTTCAGTCTGACAGCTGATGACATAGAAAATCACTGACAGCGCTGCCCGGCCAAGCTGTGGATTTTGGATAGGCCCACTTCTTTAGAGCGTCTGACTGCAAATGTCCCCGCACTATGTTCAATCGGAAGACACATACTACGAGCAGCACCACCTACCGGTCCCTTCAACTTGCGTCTGCCGAGCTGAGCCCAGGCCCTGAACTCTTGAGGATGAGCGGCGAGCCTCCGTGCTCGGGCAGCCGCTGGTTCGTCTCGGCCATTTCGGACAGTGTACTCGTCTCGGCTGATAGCCTCCCACTCCGCCGCATGCGTCGCGTCGCCATAGTAAGCGCACAATTGGAACGCATCGTGGCACCGGGCTGCAATATCATGCAGCAAACCATCCTTGCATGCCGCTATTGTGTATTCTTCGATCTTGTTAAGAATCCACATTGGTGGCTTGCTCCCGAACCAGCTTGGGAGCTCTTCCACGAATTCCAGGTATTGACGAACTCGGGTGGCCACCTGCATGCGCTCCTCAAACGGTCGGACGCACGCAGAGCACATGCAAGTGAAGCCAAAAGCACTCTCCAGGTAGGCACGGCGGTCGCTGCCAGCTCGCTCGTCGGCTACGTAGTTCACCTCGATTTCAGAGCCCTCCTCTATGTCGAGTATTGCGTGTAGGACTACGGTATATGTTGTTAGCATTGACAGACATCATGAGCGAGGAGAGAAAAAAACCTTCTTTGCCCAATACGTTGTTCCAATAGTAATTGGCGTTGGGACGACAAGAATGATTTGCTCGGCATATTATCTCAAATAATCCTGATATATATTGGTCACTTCCGACCATGGGCAAGAAATGTTTCGTCCTTGAGGAGAATGGGCTCTCAGGATCGCCCGGAAAAGTCATGAGCTTTTCTACTGCTGGCTGAGAGGCATACTCCCCGATGTCGCTAAAAACCCCGAATCCGCGAGGAAGCTGGATGAGTGGCCGTTCTGAAACAATCAATGAACCCCTCGGAAGGAATCGCGAGGCTACGAGGCCCTTCCCTTTACCAGGGACGTCTACGACACGACAAGCAATGGCGGATGTCATAATATACTAGGAGCGACCGCCTATTGACAACGGAAGGGTTGATTGTGAGTGTCGAGCATACGTTGAAACTGTGTGTTATGTGACTCACTTGGTTTGAAGTGATTGTTGTGCGTTCGTCGCACTGAGTGAGTAAGGAGTGCGGACGGTGGGGAACGGCATGCGAACAATCTGCGGCCCTATATCACTATATGAGCGCAGTATAGTTGGCTGCCCCGAATAGACCAGAGTCACAAGGAAGCAGAGGCTGCAATGCGATGTCATGCTGCTAAGTCGTGCTCCGCGGTTGATCTTCTCTGAATATGCGCAGCTTGATCATGACAGCCACAAGACCCACTGCGCAGCTATGTGGGTCGCTTGCCAGCATTCTAGAGCATATGGGGAGATAGATGCTTGCTTTTCGTATCACCGATGCATCCAACAATACCACATTTCTCAAGGGATCTCGTCCACTCTGCTATTGATCCGCATCTTCCTTTTCGGCCAACCGAATCTGTCGGCTCATACTCGGCTTCGCCACAGTCGCAGGAATACTAAGTTCGTCCCTGCGATACAATTATCAGTAGTGCTCAAATTATAGGTAATTGGTCTTCCCTCTTTAACGACTAACAAACCAAAAGACGGGGTTAGCGGAAGGTTCGGTAGTTTTCTCGAGCAACAAACTTTACGTTTGCCTCGTGTACACCATCTTGGTAATTGAGCGTATTTGTGTCCGAATAATACTCGCAAACGGATCGTTATTGGATTTCAACCAACTCGAATTGCCATGCAGTCGCATACATTTGAGATGATTCACCGAAAACAAAGCAATAGAACCCAAGCGGTGCAGACTTAGCCATATTCCTCTCTACTATCATCACTACGAGTGATATGAGTGATATCGTTCCATCTGAAGCAGAAATGAACTAGAAAAACCTACGTCTAGCGTATGCAGCCCATCAGACTTGCACCTGCTCCGCGGCCTTCTTTTGCTTTTCCTTCATCTTCTTTTTCTGACCTTTGCTCAGGGCTTTCGTGCCCACAGGAGCAGCTACCTGGTCAGAGGCCGTCGGGGAACCTGCTTCCACAGTGGTCGCAACCTGCTCAATAACTTCAACATAACGAGCAAAAGCACACATACACACACTGACCGCGGCCCTTATTTGCCTTACAGGTGTTCGATTCACGCAAGCCTTCATCGCCGCGGACTGTAAACAGGAGGAGTCGCGTAACGCACAGTTATGGAGAACGAAATTCGAACGACATTGTTACTCACCGGTCCTCTCAACTGGCGTTTGCCAAACATCCCGAAAGCCCAGAACTTTCCGGGATGAGCGACACACCTCCTCGATTCTGCAGCATTCACCGAGTCCTTGCCTCTACAAATAGTTTGCATGGTACCATTGATGGCCTCCCATTGTGCAGCGTGCACGGCATCGCCGTAGTACGCACACAACTGGTACGCTTCGTTACACCGCGGCCCAATCTCATGCCAAAACCCGTCCGCGCATGCTCTCAAGGTGTATTCCTCGAGTCGATCAAGGATCACCAAGGGCGGCTTGGAACCGAAGGAGTTGGGCAGCTCGTTGTCTCTCCAGGCTACGTATTCACGAGTACGGGCAGCCACCTGCATGCGCTCTTCGGGCAGGCGATCGCACGCGGGACACATGCAGGTGAACCCAAACTCCCTTTCCATGTAAGCACGACAGTCGCCGCCAACTCGCGGTTCGGTTTCATCGATATACATAACCTCGATCTCCTCTCCTTTCTGG